>JAUMJJ010000317.1:1200000-1800000 GCA_033556795.1 Tapera naevia
GCAGGCAAGCCCCACTCTTTCTTACGAGCACTTGTGCCATGCCTACTGCACAGGATGCACATGCAAAGTGGATGTCAGCATGGTAGACTAAATCTTGGCCTTGATGGCAGCCCTGGCCCCCAGTCACACTGCTCACAAGTTGCCAAATTTCACATTACCAGTTTTGTGGAGCCTGACAACCCCTCTTGCACCCACACAAGCTGGAGAGACATACTGAGGCCAGGGAAGCAACAGCACCTCAACAAAATACCCACAACAAGGAGCTACAGGGACCTTTGTGCTGAGCCACTCTGGATAATGGAGAGTTGTGTTTGACACGTTGTACATCCCTGGACCACAATGGAGAAAGTGCTGAAGAGCGTAGTCCACAGAGAGGCATTCCAGGAAACGGACACGGACTCAGCCAGCTCCTCGCTCATGGAAAGAACCAGTTTGCTGCAAAAAGCAGAGCAGCAAGTGGAGGTTAAGAATGTCCCCTAAAATATATTTTGTGTACACACCTATCTATAGGTGATCTGCAACCAAAGCAGTGGGACAAGCAGGGTGAGGGAGGGGATTTTGCCTCTCTATTCCACGCTTTTGAAACCCCACCTGGAGCCATGCATTGAGTTCTGGAGTCCTCAGCACAGGAAGGACATGGATGTGTAGGAGTGAGAAGAAGCCACAGAGATGATCCAAGGCCTGGAGAACCTCCTGTATGAGGACATGCTGAGAGAGTTGGGGTTGTTCAGTCTGGAAAAGAGAAGGCTGCAGGGAGAACTTAGAGCAGCCTCCCAGTACTGAAAGGGGCTCCAGGAAAGCTGGGGAGGGGCTCTTGATCAAGGAGTGCAGGGATAGGATGAGGGGGAAGGGTTTTGAGCTGAAAGAGGGGAGATTGAGATGAGATCTGAGGAAGAAATGCTTTGCTGCAAGGGTGGGGAGGTCCTGGCCCAGGTTGCCCAGAGCAGTGGTGGCTGCCCCATCCCTGGAGGTGTTCAAGGCCAGGTTGGATGGGACTTTGAGCCCCTTTTTTCCAATGGGAGTTGTCCCTGCCCATGGCAGGGGGTTTGGAACTGGATGGGCTTTGAGGTCCCTTCCAACACAAACCATTCCATGATTCTACAATCTGCAGGGTACCAGCCAGGATGCCAAAGATTTTCAAAGAGTGCATTGGCAGGTCTGTTTGCCAGTGATGAGATTGCAAGGATCCATTCACCTCCTTTGCCATCACCTGGTGTCACCTTGGTTTGATCCAGTCTGAGTCCACACCCTGTTCTTTTATCCCAGATGTGAGTTATTTTTCAGGTGAGTTGCTGTCTGCAAACTGCTGATTCTGCAGCTCTTCTGGGGTGTCTGTAACCTGTGACTCGATGTGGAGATGTTAAGGGGCAATTGCCTGAGATTTTTGCTTCCTAGTGATTATTCCTGGGTCTGAATTGCACATGGTTCCCTGCATCATGTTTTCATTCAGAGACTGTTTGGATTTCTCCTCCTTTGGGACACTCAGGAAGACTGGGTCCGTGCTGACCAGAGTTCAACGGTCTGACCCTGAAGTTCCTGATATATGTGCATATTTGCCCAAAAGTGTTGATGAGAGCACTGCCAGAGGCACCAAAGTGGGTTTCCTTGGCCATCCTGGAGACTGGCACAACTTTCTCTGCACATATCAAGAGATCAGCCCATTTCCAGTGAGTCGGATGATGAGGGTCAGCCTGAATTTGAGAGAGCATCCAACCTTGACCGGGGCTGCCCACTTGCACTGGTGGGTGGAGGACGAGGAGACGCCGTTGTATGAGCTCAGCCTTCAACTCAGGAATTTCCTGCAAAGTTTGAAGCTTTTTGAGGAGGAGGGTTTGAGGAAAGTGTCAAGAGAACATGAGATCATAGCACTGCATTTATTTATATACCAAACCCGGCATCTGCTGCGCCCAAGCTCGCTGCAGTCCTCAGCATTAAACATTTCATTAGCCCACAGCCCCTCTGGCAGCGCTCACACCCGCACACAGGCTGTTTAGCAGCCAATCCATCCATTTAATTTCTCATTAAACTTTAGATGTAATGAATTTTTTAGTGGTCAAAGGAATAAAGCATTTAAAGTAAAAAATGGCTGGATAGCAAAGGTTTGGCCTTCGCTATTTTGAGCCTTTAATGATCTTGTGGCGAAGCCAGGAAGTGCCTGTGCATGTTTGCTGGGTGAGCAGGTCTCTTCTGGGGGAGGTTCTTTGGAAATACCATCCTTCCAGCATGAGCCGGAGGCTTCGATCTGAGGAGGGGAAGCCAGGGAATAGTCAGCCCCATCAACAAACATTTTGTAGAAGAAAATGTTTGGAATCGTTAAAGGGCCAGGTTTTCTTTTTTTTCAGGTGACTGTTTGCAGTTTTTTAAAGACAATTACACTGAAAATAAATAGCCACCACCTACCTTCAGTAGAGCTGACAGATCTTCAGCTGATCAACAGCTGCTACCATTTTAATTAGCTGAAAAACAATGTTTACAAGAGTCCTAGGCTGAAGAGTGGTTCACGTGCGTGCACAAAACCTAACAAATAGGTGCTGCTCTCCACCCAAAGGGCCAGGGAGGGGATTCTGCCCTGCTCTGCTCTGCTCTGCTCTGCTCTGGTGAGCCCTGTGTCCAGTTCTGGAAGCCTCAGCACAGGAAGGACATGAATTTGTTGGAGCAAGTCCAGAGGAAGCCACAGAGATGATTCGAGGGGCTGGAGCAGCTCCTGTATGAGGACAGGCTGAGAGAGTTGGGGTTGTTCAACCTGGAGAAGAGAAGGGTCCAGAGAGACCTTAGAGCAGCCTCCCAGTACTGAAAGGGGCTCCAGGAAAGCTGGGAAAGGGCACTCAGAGAGAGCAGGGACAGGACAAGGGGGAATGGTATTCAACTGCAAGAGAGGAGATTGAGATGAGATCTTAGGTAGAAATGTTTTCCTGTGAGGGTGGGGAGGCCCTGGCCCAGGTTGCCCAGAGCAGTGGTGGCTGCCCCATCCCTGGAGGTGTTCAAGGCCAGGTTGGATGGGGCTTTGAGCCCCCTGATCAGTGGGAGGTGTCCCTGCCCTTGGCAGAAGGTCTGGAACTGGATGAGCTTTGAGGTCCCTTCCAACCCAAATCATTCCATGTTTCATGGTGTCACTCTGTACCTCTGAGCCCACCAACCATTGAGACAGATGTCTCAGCATCATGTGTGGGATGTGTCACTCACGGCTTGCGGCTCACAAAGGCCTTTGCTTTCAGCAGGAAAGTCAGAATCATGAGCTCTCCAAGCAATCTGCAGATGTGGAGCTGATCTTGGTAGGGGATCTGTCCTTCTTCGAGCAGGACAGTGGAGCAAGCAGTGTTGCCTATTGCACAGCACCTCTGTGGCAATGAACTGTCATTCTCCTGCTGTGAACAGCGTGACCCAGTCTTGACACTCTGCCAGGAAAGTGACAGTGAATTTGGGGTCCAGGTGAAAACATCTGCATTCAGGTGTCATTCTTGTAGGTGGCTCCATGTGAGGTGGGCGTCAGGGTCCCACCATGCTCCTTGGGGTCTGGAGGGTAATTCAGAGCATGCTGTGTTGCTCTTCGTGACTCCAGCCCTCCAGTGCCTGGAAGTCCTTCTCTGTGTCCTTCCTGCCAGCTCTGTGGTACTAATTGCCACCCTAAATCTCATCTCTGGCTCGCAGTGGAGGTTAAAACCTACAGCTGAGCTTGGGAGGCTTGGTAAGAACAAATGTATCACAAAGCAGCCAAGAGCAACGGAGAAGGAGGAGGGGAAGACCCAGAGGCCTGTCCAGGAAAGTTAAGGACATGCCAGAGAAGAAGCAGTAGGTCAAAAGAGAGCAAAGGTGTGCCAGGAACCTGGGCAGGTGCTAGAGGAGAGAAACACCATGCAGAGTACTTTGGTGATCTGTTAGAGCCTGGAAGAGCTCTAACAGAGGAGAAAGATCAATTTGCAGCAGAAAGAGGGAAAACCACTCCTCCTTTGGGAAAGACCCAGCCTCTTGTAGACTGAGAGAATGCAGCCTCACAGAGATGGCAAGAAAAGATTGGTGGTGAGGAGGAGAGGCTGAGACATGGGGAGGATGGGAACACTGGAGCACACGTGGAGGTGGGAGTTTGGATGGAGGAGGAGTCGCTCTGCCAAGGTGGTGTGGGAGCAGGAGGTGTTTATGAAAGCAAATGAGGCGTGGAGAAGACTTCTGAGCATCTCTCCCTTTTGTTGTACTCTATCAGCTTCTCTTCGTATTTGCCTTTGATTAGGGTTTTTCTTTTTTTTTTATGAATAAGAAGAGGGCTTGAAGTTGTGCTGCTGGGGAACAGAAATAACAAGTAGGTCTCCAGCTTCAGGGTAGAGGCCCCCACCCAGTCACAGAATCACAGAATCATAGAATGTTCTGAGTTGGAAGGGATCCACAAGGATCATCGAGTCCAACTCCTGTTCCTGCCCCTGCCCAGGACACCCCAACATTCACACCGTGGGGCTGAGGGCCTTGGCCAAAGGCTTCTGGAATATTGTCAGGCTGTGACTGCTTCCCTGGGGAGCTGTTCCAGTGCTCCACCACCCTCTGGGGGAAGAACCTGCTCCCCATGTCTCACCTAACTCTCCCCTGGCACATCTTCCTGACATTCCCTCGGATTCTGTCATTGGTGCCAGAGAGAAGAGCTCAGCACCTGCTCCTCCTCCTCCCCTTCTGAGGAACCTGCAGAGCACCATCAGGTCTCCCCTCAATTTCCTCTTCTCCAGGCTGAACAGACCAAGTGGCTTCAGCCATTCCTCACACAGCTTCCCCTTTAAACCCTTCCCAAACTCCATGCCCCCCTCTGGACACTCTCCAGCAGCTTTGGTTCCTTTGTATCCCGTGGCCCCAGAACTGTCCCAGTGCTCAGGGTGGGGCTGCCCCATTGCAGAGTAGAGCAGGACAATCCCCTCCCTCTCCTGGCTGGTGATGCCGTGCTGGATGCCCCCCAGGACACAGTTGCCCTTTTGGCTGCCAGGGCACTACTGGCTCATGGTCAGCTTGCTGTTGACCAGGACAACCAGTCAACTGGAACAGAAAAAAAATGATGTCTCTTGATGATATTTGTCACACAGTAGAATGTAGGTTGGGCTTTAGGTCTTCCTGTACAACATCTCACAGGAGTCACTTCTAGGAGCTGAATTTGCCGGACCGTTGGTTGCTTAGAAATCCATGAATTATGGTATTTGTTATCATTTCTTGCATGATTTGTCTCCAGGAGCCAGGCTATGTGCAGGCAGAAGCAGCAACACTCGCCTTGCTGCTGGAGGGTTGGTACCCGGGCGCGTGCGATACCTCGAAGGCAGTCTCCCAGCATGCCAGCAGGCAGTTGTGTGCCTGGATCACAGCCACTTTCCAGCATTGCCAGTCTGATAATTTACAGAAGCACAGAACTTCAGTCCTGGGAGTGAAGAGTCTAATAAATAAATCAATAGACATGTGAGAGAAATGAATTATCCAGAGGCTCCAGACACGCTGTGGTTGATGGAGCGGAGGAACCTCACCTGCCCGGGCTCGGCGAGCCCAGGGCTGCCTCCATGGGAGTCCCCAGTGGTGGGAGGCACAAAGGGACTCTCCTGCATCAATCACTGAGCTCAAGCCCAGGAAGCCCCAGTGTGTAGAAGAAAGAAAACATCAAAAGGACACTTTGGCACATTCTTAACTTTTTATATATTTTGTGTGAAGTAGCAAAAAGGAAGATTTAAAAATATTCATTCTTAGAAGGCAACTGGGGAGATGAAAGATTCCCAGTCTGCAGGGAAAGGAGGAGGAGATGAGGGCTAATGTATCTCTCCTTTGGCCACTGAATGAGACAGCAGGCAATTCCCCAGAGTCCCCAAAGTGTCCTGCATGTGCTGGGGGTGAGAGGAGCTGGGATAGAGCTCCCAGGCTCTCCCTGGAAAAGCCAGACACACTTGGTAATGCAGCCAGCACTGCCTAAGGGGCAGCAATGCCACCTCCTGGGATAAAATCACAGGTTATATCGTGGGTGCTGTTCTTGCTAAGGTGCCAGCACCTAGAGCCCTGCTCTGAAGGGTGGTGTTCAGGTTTTAGGCTGTAGAGGGGTGCTTTAAGCCTTTGGCTTTGGCGAGGTTTGAAATCACTGTCACAGCACAAGTCAAAGGTTTGGACACTGGAGGATAAACCATTGGGTTTTTTGGTTTGGTTTGTTTGTTCTATTTTTAGCCTTCTGTTGCTAAGCCAGGACCAAGTCTGGGGGCAGAGGGAAGTATTGAATGTTTGAGTTCTGATAGTTGGACCAGGGATGCAGATACTCAGAGGCTGGAGGGGAAAGAGCAGGATTGATCACAGGAACATGCATGCTTGCTCAACCTCCTCCCAACAGCCTGAAGATTTGAATCTGTCCTCTCTCCATATGCAGCAACATCAGGCGCACAGGAAAACAGGACAAAACCCATTCAGAAACCCCAAATCCATCCTTCTGTACCACTCCTGAATATCACCCCTCGACACCAGGAGCTGAGCCAGCCCCTTTCCGGGTTATATCAATAGAGCTCCCTGCATTCCCTGCTCCAGACCAGACTGAGAAGTTTTACCACTACTCCTCTCTTGAAGGGCTGAAGAACATCCCGGGCTGTGAGAAGTCACAAGTTGTGAAGGTCCAGATTAGCTTTTTCTTTTCCCTGTTCTTCATAAAAAGCAGATGTTCATGGAAGGTAAGGATTCCTAGGTTCTGGGCACAGAATGATGCAAGGTGGGCAGTGGTTCACAGAAGCTCCTATCCATAGAGACATCACATCCATGTTGTGATAGCTCTCCCCCTTCTTTGGCTGACCAGCCCCCCAAATTCCCTTGCTGGCTCATTTGACAACCCCCTTTCACCACTCCCCTCCCCCTGTCATGGTTACATGTCTCTTTCCTGCCCAGCTCCATCTGCTGTTCTTGGTCCCACAATCCGTTGGCTCTCAGCAAGCTGCTGCCAGAGCTTCCCCTTCCCACGCTGCCTCAGGACAGCAGCCCACCCCTCTGCACAGGGAGACCTGGGAATTATGGTCACATCAAGCAGAGATGCCAACCTACAGCTGGCATCAGGGGGATCATCCAGCCCTAAGGTGGGTGAAGAGAGAGCCCTCAGGGATGGGCTAAAGGAGGGGACTTCTGCAGAGCTGTAAAGACTGACTCTACTGGTATTGTTGTCCTAAACATCATCCAAGTGCTGTGGCTGCTGCTGGGCTGGTGCTGCTGCAGAGGAGGAGGTGCAGCACCAGGTGCTCCTCCCCTCCACCTGGCTGTGCACGTGGATCCAAAGGGTTCACACCATTCTGGCAAGAGTCTGTCGAACTTCCAGTGACCCTGGCACCCAGTCCCAATTCCAGAACCTTCCCAAAGGATCTTCTGCACATACCCCAATTCAAGAACTTTCACAGCTAGACCACCCTCACATACTGCTGGTGTATGGACTTGCCCTATAACTAGAAGTCCATCTAGACAGTGTGCACGTGCCCAGCACCCCATTGAATCGACCTGAAGATGTGTTGCAGAAGAACTAGAGGACCACATGCTCCTGAAGTCCAGGTTTTCCAGAGGCCCATGGAGTGGAGACTATTTTTCTCTTCGGCCCCTGCTACTCGTTTATTTCTTCTCTCTCTGACTGCTCACTCTATCTCTTTTCCATGGCACTATGGTGTATTGGATCAAATCTCAGTTGTGTTGTAGTTTTCTTTAGCTGCCTTGACTGCGTTCAGGGCATCAGAATGTAACCTGGACAGATTGAGACCTGGTTTTGCAACTCTGAGAAGCTGCCACGAGGACTGCACCTGAGTATCCACTTTGTTATTTCGGCTGCGCTCAAAATAAACCCTGCTTTGAATTTACCCTGGGAGATTTGTCAGCCTCCAGTTTGCCAGGCAGGCACCAAAAGACCCTCCCTCTCTGACTGTGCAGGTTGGGGGAGCCTGAACGCAGCAGGGGTTGGGAGTGACCTAACAAGAGGAGTACACGTTGTAGGGTGCTCTCTCTGTACAAGGAATGCTTTCAGGATTTAAGTTAATCCACTCCGCCGACTAAGCTACTGCCACCTGAAGTCAGTCTACTTTAGGAGTGCCCATTTAAAGCACCGTGCACTTTGCCTAATCCCTTCCCTTCAAGGCTGTGCCTAATTTCCCGTTCATTTTGCAGAGTGTCTGTGTGAGGCTGCTGCAGGGAGGGGTTCAGGCAAAGCACAGCCAGCCCTTGCCCATCCAGCAGCTCATCTGGTGAGGAGACCCGGGGTCTCCGCAGGGAGGGGAGGAGAGCAGAGAGCTCTGCTCACCATGCTCCCCCAGCTCTCCATGCCCAGTCATCTGCCAGGAGCTTCTTGTGGAAGACTGATTACACAAGGAAAATTTGCTCCTACTGATATCACAAGGAAAATTTCCTTCTGGGCCAAAGTGGCAGCGAAAATGGAGGGGAAAAAAAATAAGGAAAATAAGAGAAAAAAACCAAAATGTTTTATTTGAAGGATTTTTTTCATGTGTTGAATTTTGCCCTAAACATTGCAAATCTGGACTGCCCCCCCCCACATACCCCCCCCAAAAAAATAACATCCTTTCCCTAAGGAAAGCAGAAAATGAAATTTCAGGCAGGGCACTATCTGGTGTTCACGGAAACATGGAAGGGTTTGGGTGGGAAGGGATCTTGAAGCCCATTCAGTTCCACCCCCCCCTGCCATGTGCTGGGACACCTCGCACTGGATCAGGGGGCTTAAACCCCATCCAAACTGGCCTTCAACACCTCCAGGGATGGGGCAGCCACCACTGCTCTGGGCAACCTGGGACAGGGCCTCCCCACCCTCACAGGAAAATATTTCCACCTCAGGTCTCATGTCAATCTCCCCTCTTTCACCTGAAAACCATCCCATCTTGTCCTATCCCTGCACTCTCTGATCAAGAGCCCCTCCCCAGCTTTCCTGGAGCCTCTTTCAGTACTGGGAAGCTGCTCTAAGGTCTCTCTGGAGTCTTCTCCAGGCTGAACAACGCCAACTCTCTCAGACTGTCCTTGTACAGGAGGTGCTCCAGCCCTTGGATCATCTTCTTCATCATCTCTGGGGCTGCTGCACTTCACAGCACAGCCTGGGTTGACTTTCACCTGCCCATCCATTGTGTTCCCCCAGGTGCACAGTTTTGACACTCTCCTGGGTTTCTCCTGTCAGATATTTTTAGCCTTACACTGGTCTTATCCACATCTCATCATAGATTCTACTATTTCCTCTAAAGCCCAATGATGGTTTCTCTGGTCCCTGGCTGTATTGTTTGGAGAACTTCACTCTCAGCTTGGAGGCCTCCTCTTACTTCTCTGCTATAGTAGATATCTGACTGACCCAGAGCCAATGAAAATGCAGTGAGGATGGCTTGGCAGCAAGAGAGGAGGAATTTTGGGAGGAGGATTTTGCACGAGCATGGACATGTTCCCAGGGCTTTTAACAGTGGTGTCTCTCTTGTGGGGATGGGATGGGGACAGGACTGGGGCAGTGGAGATGGAGGACTGTACATAGAGAAGTGGGAACGTGCAGAGCAGCTGGGCACGGGGGCTGTCAGGCACAGAGACAGCCAAACCAGCACCTCTGTTTAGTCAGAAAAATAACATCTCATTTCCCAAAACATTCTCATTCCCATTCTTGAATTTGTTTTCAGTGAAAAATATGAAAAAGTAATGCAAAATTTCCCATGGAGGTTTCCTATTTTGACCAGAAACCCAATTTTCCATTGAGCAGGTATTTTAAACAAATATTCCTGTCTGCTGCATGAGGAATGAAGAGCATCAGTCACATTTAGGGGGAGGGAGGAGCGTGTCGTGGCCAGCACTAATTCAGAGCTATTTGGGCTTGTGACAGAAAACATCTGCTTTGAGCCTCCTGGGCAGCACTGTGGTTAAAAGAGCTGATGTGGGGTGGGAACCCTGCAGAAAGGGATCTGGGGGTTCTGGGCAACGACAAGTTGACCTTGAGCCAGCAGTGCCCTGACAGCCAAGAGAGGTAACCATGTCCTGAGGGGGTATCCAGCACACGGGACTGTCCCGCTCTGCTCCACGCTTGGGGCAGTTCTGGGGCCGAAGGATAAAAAGGATCTAAAGCCTCTGGAGAGAGTTCAGAGGGGGGCATGGAGTTGGGGAAGGGTTTAGAGGGGGAGCTGTGTGAGGAGAGGCTGAAGTCACTGGGTCTGTTCAGCCTGGAGAAGAGGAGACCGAGGGGGGACCTCATGGTGCTCTGCAGGTTCCTCACAGGGGGAGGAGGAGGAGCAGGTTCTGAGCTCTTCTCAATGGCACCAGTGACAGGACCCAAGGGAATGGCAGGAAGATGTGCCAGGGGAGGGTCAGGTTGGACATGAGGAGCAGGTTCTTCCCCCAGAGGGTGGTGGAGCACTGGAACAGCCCCCCAGGGAAGCAGTCACATCCTGACAATATTCCAGAAGCCTTTGGCCAACGCTCTCAGCCCCACGGTGTGAGTGTTGGGGGTGTCCTGTGCAGGGACAGGAGTTGGACTTGTGTGTCCTTCCAACTTAGGACACATCATGATTCTATGATAACTGTTCTTTTGTGTCCAGTCGTTTTCCTAAATGGTGGAGAAAGATGAGTGTGGTTGATTGACCCAAGAGATTCATCCTGAGCAGGGCAGATGTGCTGGGACACCTTTGTCTGCTCTGGCAGCTGGGGATATTAGATACACCTCACCAGATTTTGGTGTCAAGACAGAGAAAGTTAAGTGAAAAGAATCCCTGCCCATGGTGCCTTCAAGTATAAGCAGTGACTGGGGTGGCAACAGGGCTGTGCCTTTAACTCCTTGAGAAATAACATTTGCTTTGTTGGTTTGTTTCTTGTAAATTTTTGCTTCTTTGTAAGAAAAAATTATAGGAGGGTTGGAGCACCTCCCATCTGAGTAGAAGAAAAGGCTCTGGGGAGACCTTAGAGCAGCCTCCCAGGACTGAAAGAGGCTCCAGGAGAGCTGGGGAGGGGCTCTTGATCAGGGAGTGCAGGGATAGGATGAGGGAGAACAGTTTGCAGCTGAAAGATGGGAGGCTGAGGTGAGATCTTGGGCAGAAATATTTTCCTGTGAGGGTGGGGAGGCCCTGGCCCAGGTTGCCCAGAAAGGTGAGATTGCTCCTGTCCTAAGAGCAGCCGAGTCTGCCTGGGAAGAGACAATTGTGACCTGCAATGCAGGAGGAAGAGTGTAAAGAAGTTGCAGCAGGGCTGTTGATAAACAACTGGGCCTCCAGCAAGACAGAAACAAAACTGCGTAGGGACAAATCTTCCAGGAGTGAAACTTCCCAGGACTGTGCAGAGTCTGCTGCAACTCCCAAATCTGCTGAATTGTCTGAAAGGGAGCCTGGAAGCAAGGACCGGCTTGCAAGGGCTTTGGAGGCAGGGAAGAGCTGTTAATGAGCCTTTTTCATGTCTATTCTGTCTGATCTAATTCTATTCTGTCACTTTGATTTTTCTTTCTGTGTAGAAGTTAATGTGTTCTATAAATAATACCTGTCCCTTGAACTGACTGATCTTCTGTTGGGAGCTCATTTTGGGGAAGAAGGCTTGGCTGAGACACCTCAAAGTTGGGTCTAAATTGGGGTCCCATCACAACTGCACTCACAAACCAGGCCACAAAGAAGAAAGGGTTGAGAACAGATCAATAAAGCTGTGGGTATGGTGGTGGGGTTAAAGGCCATTTGGATTATTTTGTCTTTTAGAGAGGATATTAGGTTGTTCTATATAGAATCAGAAAGTGGTTTGGGTTGGAAGGGAAACCCATCCAGTTCCACCCCCCTGCCATGTGCTGGTACACCTCCCACTGGATCAGGGGGCTCAAAACCCCATCCAACCTGGCCTTGAACACCTCCAGGGATGGGGCAGCCACCACTTCTCTGAGCAACCTGGGCCAGGGACTCTCCACCCTCACAGTAAGAAGAGGAGTTCTAACAGTGTGGAGCTCTTCCAGTCTGTTGGACAAAGGCAGGATATTTGGGGAGAAACATCAGTCAACAAAACTAAAATGCAGAGGCAGTCATGGAATGGACACTGGTTGCAACTGGAAAGACACAAAAGTCTTTAGTTACCTCCTTCCAGCTGAAGCTGTGGCCTAAAGGAGTGGGTGTTCCTTTACTTGTGCCCTCTTCACCAGGCTGAATTCTACAATAGGCGGTGAAAGCCGGTACCCGTGACCCCAGCACTCAGGGTCAAACAGCTCTACTGGGACTGAAGAAAGAGCAACCAGGACTGCGTGGCTCGGAGGTGCTGTTCTGCCTTGAATCTTGTACACCTGGCCTGGTTCCCTGACTGAATCCTGCACTGGACTCTGCCTAATTTGAATGCTGTGGCAATCGTCCACCAGCTGAGGCAAAGCTTAAGGCTCAATCCCAGCCAAGCACACAGTGCAGGATCCTCCTGGGGGATCACAACAGTCCTTCTGGTCCCATGAGCCACAAATGAGTGACCAGACCTGTGTTTTTGTGCCCTCTCGTTCCCTTGGTCTTCATCTCTGTGGTGGTGACCGTGCACTAGAGCATTGGGTGGCTGTGGCAGCTCAGAGGACTGGAACACCTCCCATAGAAGGACAGACTTAGGGCAAGAGACAGAGCCACTGAAACACCTTCAGACCACTCCCCTTCATCTTATCCCTCCACTTCCTGATCGAGAGCCCATCCCCAGCTTTCCTTGAGCTCCTTTTCAATACTGGAAGCTGCTCTAAGGTCTCCTCTTCTCCAGGCTGAAACAACCCCAACCCTTAGCCTTTTATTTACTACCTTTAGGTTTCCATGTGGGTGGAAGAGGAAAGCTGATCCCACTGGGTTCACCTTCTATCTCTAAAGAGATTTCACACAGCCAGAGAAATGCTTGAATGTGTCAGGCTTTTGGGAGTTGAAATCTTTGACAGCATCTCCTTTCCACTTTTTCTTCAGTCTGTGGGGCAGAAGGCTCTGCTCTGCTACACTCCGAGCACAGGGAAATCTTCCTTTCCTCAGCTCCTGCCTGTCAAAATCCCTGTTTATATCTCCCTGACCCTTCAGCAGATGGAAGTGCCCGGCTTCCCGGTTGGCTCTTCAGATTGTCAAGTTAAAAAAAAGAGAATAAACTGTTGAGATGCCAACATTGCCTGCTGGGATCAGCAAGCGTTTGGGATTCCACTGAAACTCCTGATATCCTGTGCCTCTGTCCCTTTGCTGCTGGCAGATTTCTAACACAGAAACCACCCTTTAAAGCAAATCTCCCACCACCTGCATTTACTGGGCTTGGGGAGACTAGTGCTCGAGGAACAGAGGAGTTCAGTTCCTTTTGGATAGCGTTAAACTGTCAGAGTGTTTTGGGAGCATGTCTGGAGTACTCCAGCTGGCAGTGGAGATTCAATCCAAGAGACTGTGTTGAAGCTGCACTGAAGTTAACCCAACGTGTGCCGTGTGGATGCTGCGTCTCCAGCACCATCAGCTTCACCCATTGCAGGTGAAGGAACAAAGCACAGACTCTTCCAGATCCTCTCCAGAGTTGAGGTCTGTAATAATGATAATGATGATAATAGATATAATAATAAGGGGTAAATATACTGGTGACTCCTCAGTGTCCCACTGAGAGCCAAGAGGCCCAGGTCCAGACTGGTCTGTATTCTGTACTTCAAATATTTTTCTGACCGTGATCTCTTAGATACAAAAAATTTCTCAGCAAAATCCTTTTCCCCACTAATATATTTTTTTTATTTTATCAGTTACATCTTCAGCAATAGTTTTAAATTCAAATGTTAATACAGATTCAAGTGCATATTTTGATCCTTCTATATTCTTTGATTGATTCCATTTTTTAAACCAAACAAATAAGTTTTTAAACTTGAAGATGGTATTTTTCACTGTTTCTCCTCTCTCTTTCCAACATGTTTCCTAATGACATGATATTTATTTGATCACCCTTCACAGATTGCTTGTCTATCTATTTATCTGCATGTCTGCTTATTGTTCCCTCACTGCTTTGGTATCCTCCTCCCGATACCTCCCTTAAAACACTTTTAACTCTGTTACTGATTTCAAATGGGTTTGGTGGATATGATAGGATCTGAAAAAGCAGTTAAGTTCTTGCTTAAAAGGCTGCAGCATGCACTCAATTATTACTTCTTCTCCTTCACCTCTGCCATCCACCAGCACTGGGTTGGTTGGTGCATGTTTGTGAGTTTGGGGAGGGTCCTGGCTACAGTGGATATGGAGGTGATGTCAGAGGAGAAAGATGCAGGGAGACATTAAGCTGAAAGAGGGGAGATTGAGATGAGATCATAGGAAAAATTATTTTCCTGTGAGGGTGGGGAGGCCCTGGCCCAGGTTGCCCAGAGCAGTGGTGGCTGCCCCATCCCTGGAGGTGTTCAGGGCCAGGTCAGATGGGGCTTTGAGCCCCCTGATCCAGTGGGAGGTGTTTCTACCCATGGCAGGAGAGTTGGAACTGGATGGGTTTGATGTCTCTTCCAACCCAAATATTTCCATGATTCTATGACACGAGAAAGATACGATGTGCAGCTAAAGGGCCATTAGAAGCTATCTATAAAAAATAGTTTTTAGTCTGCTGTCTACTGAATAATTTAACTTTTGACTTCCTACCCCTTTTGTTTGTGGGGAAAGAGAAGCAGAGGGGCTCTCTGTGAAACGTTGCTGAACTTTTTTTTTCTGTGCGTACTAAACCCTGTCCCCAGGTGCCTCGGCCACACACAGTTTTAACTCCTCCAGGGATGGAGACTCCACCACTGCCCTGGGCAGCCTCTGCCAGGGCTTCACCACTCTGTCAGTAAAGAAGTTTTTGCCAATATCCAATCTGGACCTCCCCTGGGGCAACTTGAGGCCATTTTCTCTCATCCTTTCACCTATCACTTGGGAGAAAAGCCCAGCACCCACCTCTCCACACCCTCCTTTCCAGGAGCTGCAGAGAGCGATGAGGTCTCCCCTCAGCCTCCTCTTCTCCAGGATAAACAGCCTCAGGTCCCCCAGCCATTCCCACAGCCCTTGTTCTCCAGACCCTTTCCCAGCTCTGTTCCCTTCTCTGGACACTCTCCAGCCCCTCAATGTCCTTCTTGGAGTGAGGGGCCCAAAACTGAACCCAGGATTCGAGGTTTGGCCTCACCAGTGCCGAGTGCAGGGGACGATCCCTTCCCTGCTCCTGCTGCCACCCCATGGCTGATCCAAGCCAGGAGCTGGTGGCCTTCTTGGCCACCTGGGCTACTGTTGGCTCATGTTCAGCCATTTGATTCGATTACATTGGTAATTTTAAACTTGGTCACATTGCTAATCCAAAGATGTGCTACTTTTAGAACTGATACAATGCAGAATATTAAAGAGCACAGACCCAACACTTGCCTAAATTCCATCCAAGTTTTAAACCAATTTCTACAGTAGTATTAAAATTACAGATATTAGTAATCCGTTGACTCATTTGCATGATAAAGTGTGTTTGCATTATGCATTTTTTCCTTCTGCCTTCCATTTACCATGCAAATAAGTAACTAACCCTTATAACGAAATATTATTATTGCATAACATTTATTCCATTTTTTCAGAAAGGACCTAAAAGGCTTTTGAGCCAAACTGGTAATTTTTTTAAATGGCAAAAGAAATGAAATCGCAGCCAAAATTTTGAGCTGGCTTGAGTTCAAAGCAGAAATGCTTTTATCGCTTGGTCCTGGTAAATTCTTTTAAAGAAGAGAAAAAAGGTCTATAGGGACTTGGTGTAAGTGAACCCTATTCCCAGTTCTAATATACTGCTCCAAACCAGGATGATTTTTAAATGAAGATCCACCCAAAAATTCAGGAGGCAGAACATCTTCCTCTGTAACTATTATACATGAAATGCATCTGGTCACTGACTTTAATCCTTGGCCCTCTCCATGTCAGTGCAATGACTTGGTTCACACGCCCACCAGACCCTGCATCCATCCATTGCTCAAACCCTCTGCCCTCCACCCCATGCTGAGAGCACGAGTGAGGTGACAGAGAAGTGTCTGGGTGTGAGAGGGAGCTTGGGACCACCCTGGAGCTGGGTCACCTACTTCCTTGCCTCCGTGCTCCCCTACTGGCTCCTGGCTCCGGTGCTGGCAGAGCGTAGCCGGTTGTGCCAGGCAAGCTGCAGTGGCTGGCACATCTGCCAGCACCTTGAGCTCTTGCTGAAGGCAGCAGTTGCCTTTTCTGGCTGAGGTGTCTGGCTGTGGGCACTGTTGCAGCAGTGATGATCCTCTGATGGGATGGGGGACCTCCCGAGCAGCAACCAGGTCACATTAAATGTCCACAATGTACTTCTGTGAGATGGTATTTTCAGTTCCTTTTCACAACCTCTGAATCTGCTGCAGGACCCATAGCTCCTGCTCCTTTCTGATCCTGAAACACCTCTACCACCCCAGATCACCTCCATAATTCTTTTTGACTCGCTGGGATGCCCTGTTGGCCACTCTGGAGCCGTGTCCATCAGCCTGTCACCCGCCCTGAGGACATGAGGGCTGAGCTGCCCCTGCCTTTCCCACAGAGGAGACTAACAGCATCGATTTTACTCCTCACCTGCAGGTTTTCATGACACCTCCTGCCTCTGAAACCTCTCCCCTCTTCCCAACGTGACTGGAGTTCCCTAATACAAAGGGGCTGGGAGAGGGTTGGGCAGGCAAGACACTGTGATCCCGTGAGCCTTTGTTCTTCATGAAACCATGCTAAAAATGAGTTTTTCTCAGTGCAAGAAAGTTCACATTCTTTTTAAGGGCTCTTTGATGATCAAACATTTTCTTATTGTATGATGTTTTATAGTTCCTTCCCAAAATAACAGATTTCCTAATGGAATCAGTCAGCCTATTATTTCTAACTGCCTCTGCCATAATCCAACAACATTTCTTCTAAGTGTGACTTCTCAAACTTCACCGGAGTTTTTCTTGCACAAGGCAGAAGGAGCTCAGGATCCTCAATAGCCAAATCTACCACAGATCCAGGAAGAGGAGAGGTACCTCTGGAGGTCATCCAGTTCAACCCCTTGCCCAAGGAGGGGCGCCACTGAGAAGCACCTGGTTTCCTCTTCTCTGGACCCTCATATCAGGAATCTATGCTTACTGATAAGATCCCTCTTGAACCCTTTTTTCTTCAGGCTAATCAATCCAGGCTCTTGGGGTCTGTCCTCAGAGGAAAGGTGCTCCAGTCCCTTAATCATCTTAGTGGCCTTTTACTGGTCTCAGTCCATTAAGTCCATGTCCTTCTTGTGTTCAGGAGTCCAGAACTGGACCAAGCACTTCAGGCGTGGCCTTCCCAGTGCTACATAGACAGGAAGGATCATCCACCCTGATCTGTTGACAACACTGCCTGACTCAATCTTCTCTGCTGTGAGGGTGCATTGCCAGTTCATGGTCAACTTGAGGTCCACCAGAACCCCATGGTCCTTCTCTGCAGACCTGTTTTCCAGCTTATCGGATCCCAGTATGTACTGGTGCCTGGGATTATTCCTCCCACAGATTTTTCATTCTCTCTTGAGTTTCCTTCATAAAATTCCTCTCTGCTCAGTTCTCCAGCCTGTTAAGGTCCCTCTGAATGGAGCCACCACCATCAGGAGCATCAACCACTCCTCCAAATTCATATCACCTGCAGACTTGCTGAGGATGCTCTCTGTCCTAGGTCATTAATGAAGATACTAGCCAGTATCAGCTCCAGAATTGAGCACTGGAGTACACTGGTACTGGTTTGCCTCCAACTGGACTTTGTGCTGCTGATGGCAACATCTTGGCCTCCTTCTCACAAGCTGATGAGGCACTGGTACAAATTTCTTGTTGGTTCTGGATCATTTAAGAACTATTATTTCCTCCACTTTCTGATGATGTTTCAGACAAAGGAATTCCAGTCCATTAGGCTATTTTTCACATTTCAAATTGAGGAATTCTGGGCCATTAGTTCATTTTACCTCTAAAACTGTGGAAAACAAACAAAACTGCACAGTGAGTTCCCTCATCATTGTTTTCTTTCAGAAACCATCATCAGTATAACACAATGAAACCTGCAACCCAAGTTGTGGTATTTGGGCATGCGTCACTGATGGAGAGCACCACTGGGCTCTGCCTTTCAGCAGCTCCAGCCAAGAGCCATCAAAGTTGGCAGCTGTTCTACAACTCTGGACATTTCCTGTTTTGTGCCTGGATGGCTGCTGCAAAACCAAGGCAGAAGAATTTATGGGGATTTCACTGAGTGCAGGATGTAACTTGGCATTAAAACCTCCCAGAAGAGTGAGGTTACCTAACAATTACTACTTCACGAACAACTCAATGAAAGAGTCATGTTTTTTCCAGAGAGACTAATTATAACATGAAAGCCAAGGAGGCAAAGAAGCATTCAGGGTGGATGAAGAGGAATTGTTTGTGAAAAACAACCCACGATGCCTCAGTACATGGCTTTCCTAATATTGGCTTGGTAGTTCTGACATCTAATTTATTGGAGACCCAAGAGGGACCTCTCTTTTGTGGGTGTAACCTTCTTCTTGCTCTTAAGAGGTTTTAAATATTGGAAGTTAATGTTTCTTGAAGAAACATGATATCTGATCAAAATGCAGAGATTTGTAACCACTTAATTCTGTGGGATGTGGAAAAGTAGAAGTTGTTTGTCAGTCCTGTCTTCTCAATGTGCTTTTTTCTTTTGTTGAAAGACTTAATTGTAAAAAGCTCTGCTTGAGTTTCTCAGGGTCTTGCTTCCCCCAGGCTTACAGCATTTCACTTTCTGGATTGATGTATCTTGCAGCAAGCAGTAAAGTTTATATTTGGGCTGTTTGATTATTGATATTTAACTGGGTAGATTTGTTGTTATTTTCCTGTAATGAGCTGCAGATATTTTTCCTCAATTGAGTGTTCTGAGGTTGTTTCTTTTTAACCTATAAATTACAGCTTGGTCTCCAGCATGTGCTACGTGAAACACGAACCAGCAATGTGCACTTGCAGCACAGTGGGCCAAAAGCATCCTGGGCTGCATCCAGAGCAGTGGGACAGCAGGGCGAGGGAGGGGATTCTGCCTCTCTCCTCTGCTGTCCTGAGACCCCACCTGGAGCCCTGTGTCCAGTTCTGGAGTCCTCAGCACAGGAAGGACCTGGAGCTGTTGGAGCAAGTCCAGAGGAGGCCACGGAGATGATCCAAGGGCTGGGGCACCTCGCATAAGACAGGCTGAGAGAGTTGGGGTTGTTCAGCCTGGAGAAGAGAAGGCTGTGGGGAGACCTTAGAGTGACCTCCTGGTACTGAAAGGGGCTGATGAAAAGCAGGGCTTGCTGTGATAAAACAAGAGTGATAGCTTTAAGATCCAATCTAAACCTCCCCCGGTGCAACTTGAGGACATTTCCTCCCACCCTGTCCCTTGTTCCTTGGGAGAAAAGCCCAGCACCCACCTCCTCACAACCTCCTTTCCAGGAGCTGCAGAGAGCAATGAGGTCTCCCCTCAGCCTCTCCTTCTCTAGGCTACAGCCCCAGGTCCCTCAAAAGTTTTTATCACCAGATTGTATCTTAAGTGACAAAATGGTTGTTTCTTGCTGTAGCTGATGCTTTATTAACCCCTAAGGGCCACATCCTGCTCTAACTTGTATATGAGAGATGAAGTTAAAGCCACATGGCTGGGGCTGTGTCAGAGCAGGAGCAGAGCCTGCTTACTTTTCAGTTTAACCGTGCAGGCTCTTTGTTTTTCCGTTTAGCCCATAGGTGCTCAGCCATCTGCCCCTCTGCCACAGTGCTGTCTGCCATCTGTCCTTGGGAAATAAAATAACAGTAAACTCCACATGCTCACAGGCTGCAGAGTTAACAGCTGAGATGGTAGTGAGCATGCTGAACAGGAGGCAGCAGATTATTAATGTGCTCTAGGAGTCTTCACTGAGTGGCTGGTGCCTAACCCAGGTTATCTGGGCACAGTCAGCCAAGAGAAGCTTTAAATAATGGAACAAGCAGAGATGCCACTTAGGGCTGTGCATCAGAGAATGGATTGGGTTGGAAGGGACTTCAAAGCCCACCCAGTTCCTCTCACTCAATTAGGGGGCTCAAAGCCCCATCCAACCTGGCTTTGAACACCTCCAGGGATGGGGCAGCCACCATTTCCCAGGGAAACCTGTGCCAGGACCTCCCCACCCTCACAGAAAACATTTACTCAATCTCATCTCAATCTCCCCTTTCAGCTCCAAATTGTTCCCCCTTGTTTTATCCCTGTGCTCCCTGATCAAGAGCCCCTCCTCAGGTGACAGCAGTGAGGGAAGACTGCTGGAAGAAACAAGGGCACTGGTTGTCCCTCCTGCACCCTTGAAAAACGGAACTGGGTGCGTGGCAGCTCTGCAGCTGTGAGATGAAAGGAAGGTGGGAAAGAGGTGTAGAGCAGCTCCCAACAACCCAGAGGTCCGAGCTCCAGCAGAGGGATCCTGGACATGACCCACTTGTCCTGCTGGCTGATGACTCTGCTGCCCTGCCAGCTCTTGCAGACACAAGTGCTGCACGAGGACACAAGGGCAGACGCAGGGGCTATGGAGAATCCTGCAATGGTCATAGAGCCCTGAGAGCTGCTGCTCAGGACAGCTCTGGTTTCGCTGAGGCAGAGGAATATAAATCACAAGGACAATTCCCTTTACTCAATAGGCAATGCAGATCTTGCAGTCACATTTTTCTCTCTAAGTCCACTCCTTCTCCTCCTACCTTCAATGTAGCACACCCTGAAAATGTGTGTGCCTTCGTCCTATATGAGACAAGATCTGTACCTTCAACCTATGTGAAACATGAGACAGCAGTCTCATGTTTCCCCCACTTTACCCAGCCTCGGGAGACCAGGACTGGCCTCTATTCCAAGGTAAAGCCTGGCCACACTGTGCAGGGTGAGCAGCACCAAGGAGATTTCCTGTGTAGGGACTTCTCATGCAAGTGTCTCAAAACGCTGAACCAAAACACATTAACTCATCCCGACATTTTTATCAGAAATAAAATAGATAAACTGTCTTATTTTTCAGATATACATCCTGCAAGTCACCAGCCAACACAAGGCAAGGTGTCTGCAGTGGCCATTCACATGGTATTTCACTTTTTTTCCAGTCTTTCTTCCTTTCCCCCTAGTTGGGAAGGCAGCAGACAGCAGCAGAGGGGGCCTGTCCAGTTCCCCCACCCCACATCATCACAAGGTGACACGGGGTCTGCAGGCACTGCAACCTTCTCAGAAAGATGAGAAACTATCCCTAAAAGATGGGATCACCTGCTGGGAATGCAGCAGATGGTAGGTTCCAATCTCAGTGTTAGCTTTGTGGGCCTCAAATGCTCAGGGCAGAACGCCTTCCTGATAATTTTAAACCACCAAGGGCTCTTTTCACCTCATTTCACTCTCAAGGCTTTTAATAGCTTCGGCCATGATCTCCTCACCAGCACATGAATGGCAGCTGCAGAAGAACTATAACATTTTAATTGACATTTGTGTTTAGTAGCTAAACTATAATTAGAGGCAAGTGAATCATCTGCATGAAATAATTAATTCGGGCCATGCTGTCTTTCTTCCTCGTTGTGGGTTTTCTATGAACTGGCTGCTACGTTTGCAAGTTCATTCTCCATTCAACCTTGGTCACATTTTCACCAGCAGGTTTCTCTCAGTCTGCTGCTGGGTTGGGATTTCCCACCACACTGGTCGGTGGAACACACCTCTTGCTGCCATTCCAAACCCCTGGTTGTACAGCGAAGGGAAAAAAATGATGGCATGGGTGGGTGGGATTCTCATGTCCTTGTGCAGGAACACGTGGTTAAAAAATGGCTGTGCTGAGCTGTGAGGCGTTTGCTTCTGTGGACCATCTCCTCTGGGCTGTTTTGCTCTGGACCTGCTTAGACCACACAGGAGCCCTCTGAAATTGAGGGACTTGGTGACTGCACCAGCTGCTTTGTTCCTGCAGATGGGAGAAATGTGCAATTGTACAAGCAATGGGTTGGGTTGGAAAGAACATCAAAGCCCATCCAGTTCCACAGCCCTGTCATGGACAGGGACACCTCCCACTGTATCAGGGGGCTTAAAGCCCAGCCAGGCCTTGAACACCTCCAGGGATGGGGCAGCCACAGCTGCTCTGGGCAACCTGGGCCAGGGCCTCCCCACCCTCACAGCAAAACATTTCTTTCTAAGATCTCATCTCAGTGTCTCCTTTTTCAGCTTAAAATTTCACAGCTCTGTTTGTTGTCCAAAGTATGGATCTGTTACCTGGTGTACAATAAGGCAATAACTACACCACTGAGAGAGGTGTTGATTATCCAGGTTTGTGCAAATCCTGGGCGCTTGGAGAGTTTTTTTCTCAAATCAAGCGAGACTCAAGGGGTTTGTTGCTTTAATTTATACAAACAGTTACACAAAGCCCTACACTGTTCATCATCCTTAGAATCACGTATTTATGTGTCATTTAAAGAAATGCCAAGTCATGCCTTGCACCTTCTGCGCATGCTCCAAGGCAACCTAGTGGTTGGTGCCCCAAAAATCACCTACCAAGTTGACTCATTAGACAGCTCTTCCCAATCTCCTCCCAATCTCTTTCTACTCTCTTCCCAGTCTCCTCCTAATTATTTGTAGCATCTCTAAACCACAATCTTGGAACTCCCTAATGTAATTGTGTCCAGCTTCCCATTCAGAAGCCATGCTAATAACTTACACAGTTCTCTGACCACTCAGCTGAACAAATTTTAATACCCTACCAGTAAAATTACAAAAGAGAATCATTAACTGGGACGTATCTTGTGTGAGTCTCCTGTCCATCTGATGATTTTATCCTATAAATTATTTATAATTAATATCCTAATATATTAATAGTGTCGTGAGCTTTTACCAGCACGTTCACAAACATCTCACAACTGTTGCTTCTTTCTCAGTAGCATGGGGACTCCTTATGGACTTTCAGTCACAATTTTTGGTGCTGGTGTGGACTTACCTGTTTCTGGAATGCCAGTGATAGATCAATCACCTTCCTGAAACACCTGGAACGCAGTCTGGTCCAAGAACTGTCTCTTGGAGTGGCTCTGGTGTGAACGCACAGCTCAGCCTGCAGGACTGCTGGAATCCCAGAGCCAGAGTTGGGTCAACCAGGCAGTCTGGAGAGATGGAAGCTGGTTACTCACCACGACTCCCTCTCTGCTCTGCACTGGAGCAGCCCCACCTTGAGCGCTGGGGTCAGTTTTGGGCACCACAGGATAAGAAGGATCTAAAGCTGCTGGAGAGTGTCCTGAGGAGGGCACAGAGTTGGGGAAGGGTTTAGAGGGGAAGTGGTATGAGGAGTGGCTGAAGTCACTGGGTCTGTTCAGCCTGGAGAAGAGGAGACTGAGGGGAGACCTCGTGCTCTGCTGCAGCTTCATCACAAGGGGAGGAGGAGGAGCAGGTCCTGAACTTTTCTCTCTGCCACCAATGACAGGACCCAAGGGAATGACAGGAAGGTGTGCCAGGGAAGGGTCAGTTTGGACATGAGGAGCAGGTTCTTCCCCCAGAGGGTGGTGGAGCACTGGGAGAGCTCCCCAGGGAAGCAGTCACAGCCTGACAATGTTCCAGAAGCCTTTGGTCAATGGTCTCAGCCCCACAGTGTGAATGTTGGGGGTGTCTTCTGCAGGGACAGGAGTTGGACTCAGTGGTCCTTGTTGGGTCCCTTCCACCTCAGGGCATTCAATGATTCTGTACACGACTGCCCTGTGCTTCCCAGCATGATGTGAGGGGACTTTTTGCTGGATAAATTTCACAAAGACTTTATCTTCTTTAGACTTCAGCATTTTACATGTGCATTTTTTAGTTTTCTAACATTTCTAAGACGTCATTTGTTAATTTGCATTAAGTTTATTTCTTCATAAGGCCATGATGCAAATTCAACGGAGCCAAATTTGCCCTGAGTAATTGTTATGTCTTTAAGCAATCTTAATACGACTTCTTAAACCCATTGTGTGTTTTCCATCTGGGAGCATCAATAAGCAAGTGCTGACAATTCTTTCACTTTTTATTAACTCACTATTAGTAGCCTAGATGAAGAACCTGCCGTTTGTATATAGCTGGGGAGTCCAATCTAATCTTGTCTGTCTCTCTGAGACACTTGCCTGGGCAATCAGCCACCGCCTGATAGCTGGGAGGAGATAAAGTTTGTCTGCCAAACAGCCAAAATGACAAAAAGGACAGAAGCTGAAAAGCAATTATTAATTGATGTGTTTTTGATTGAAGTCGGCTGCTGTTGATTATCTCCCTGCTTCAATGACCGAGGCTCGGAATGGAATCTTGATGCTGAGTATTGATACCCCATGTGCCGTGCACCTTCCTCATTGATCTGATGTACATAGGCAAAGTTATTTAACATCCCATTACATGAAAATCAATAATGAGCTTGCATTGCCCAATCTGAGGTCCAACAGCCACACTTTTATTAAGATACGTACCACGCTGTCACCATAACAGAAGAATTCATTCGAGGGCCTCTCAGGCACCATCAGTCTGGGGGATGTGGATGTGTGTGTATAAAATTAAAAGTAACTACTACTTTGAGATCATGCTACAGCAGCCACTAAGCAGTTTTGTAAGAGATTTTATATTAAAATCTGTCAGAATATTTGTCTAAATTCTTCTACATCTTCCCTGGGAAGCTGCTGTAATTCACTCGATGGAGATTTTTATACTGCACCATATGCTTTCAAACCGTGGCTGTTTTACATAGCATAACCACGAGATAAAATTAGAGCAAGGTCTTGATACGCGGTCCTGTCGTGGCATGGTGCCAGCTCCCATCCCAGCTTGGAATCCGCGGTGGGTGGACGGGTGCACACATGATCAAATTTCACTGCAGGGCCCTCGTTGAGCGGTAGGGGTGGCTCTGCCTGAGCATCTTGGGGTGGCCCCAACCAGAAGCTGCTGGCATTTACCAAATCCAGAAACAAAGGGGACCAAAACATCTTGCTGGACACAGAGACCATGATGAATAGGTTGTCTGGCCATGGCTACAATACGAAATGCTGACCAAATGCATTTTTAACCTTTTAGGAATACTGTCGTTACTGTGTATGGGTATTCTGACCATTCCATCATCTAGCATGTTCTCCAGCAACAGGGTAGAAACATCTATGTTTCTTCTGTCTACTTCCCTAAGCATCTTTCCAAAATCTTCTCAGCTCCAACTCAGAAGGTTGTTGTCTGTAAATCGGCTTGGAAAGGGTCATCCCTGTACTGCTGCAAGATCCATCTGAACATCTTGTTTGTGTGGAATTTTTTGCAAGGTTTCTAAAATTTTCAAATTATTTCCTGGATACTTTCTCAAATTTGGAAAAAGTATCTGCTTGAGTGCAGGAAGACTCTGCAGACAGACCTGAACAGGCTGGATGGATGGTCAGGTCCAATTTTATGAGATTCAACAAGGCCGTTGCAGGTCCTGCACTTGCAGGTCCTGACTGCAGGTCACAACAACTCGATGCAAAGCTCCAGATTGGTGGAAGAGTGGCTGGAAAGCTGTTTGGCAGAAAAGGCCCCCAGGGTGCTGGTTGACAGCGGCTGAACCTGAGCCAGCAGTGGTCCAGGTGGCTGAGAAGGCCACCAGCATCCTGGCTTGGATCAGCCTTGGGGTGGCAGCAGGAGCAGGGAAGGGATCGTCCCCCTGCACTTGGCACTGATGAGGCCAAACCTGGAATCCTGGGTTCAGTTTTGGGCCCCTCACTCCAAGAAGGACATTGAGGTGTTGGAGTGCATCCAGAGAAGGGAATGGATCTGGGGAAGAGGCTGGAGAATAAGGGTTCTGGGAGTGACTCAAGGACCTGGGGCTGCTTATTCTGGAGAAGAGGAGGCTGAGGGGAGATCTCATCACTCTTTGCAGCTCCTGGAAAGGGGGTTGTGGTGAGGTGGGTGCTGGGCCCTTCTCCCAAGTAACAAGTGATGGGACGAAAAGAAATTGCCTCAAGTTTTGGCAGGGGAGGTTTAGATTGGATATTGGGAAAAATGTCTTTACTGAGAGAGTGATGAAGGCGTGGCAGAGGCTGCCCAGGGCAGTGCCGGAGTCTCCACTAAACTGTGTGTGGTCATGGCATTTTGGGCCATCGTTTAGCAGGCATGAAGGGTTTGGACTGATGGTTGGACTGGATGAGCTTAGAGGTTTTTTCCAGCCTTAATGGTTCTATGGTTCTATGTCCAGTCCATATGTTGCTGATGCATGTAAGTCCCTGACTGCTGATCCGTTGCAAGACTGCAGGAGGTGCCTGCTGGCTTTGTGTGATTATCTCCCATCTGCTGAGCAATTTGTGCCTCCTCTGCCAGAGGAGACTGTTGTTCTTCATTCACCATAACCAGAAAGATGTCTGACCATTCCCTGGTTGCAATGAGGTCACTTCTTGTGCCAGCACTTTTGGGACTCCGGTGGAATTTTGGTATGAATGAAACAAGAAAGCTGTGTTTGTGTCTTTTGCGAATGCCTCATTTCTCCAAGAGCAGTTTCCTCCACAACAACCCTGCCTGTGGTTCTTTCTCATTTGTGATGGGTCCATTTCCCTAATGAAACTGCTGAACAAATTCTGTACATCTCCTCTGCAAATACCATCATTTAAAAGGAAGCCAGATGGCATATTGGATATTTGTCTGTCTGTCTGTTTGTCCATGTATTCATCCATCCATCCATCCATCCATCCATCCATCCATCCATCCATCCATCCATCCACCCACCCTTCTATCTGCCACCTCTAGGGATGACTAAATGCTTGCTAGCTAAATAAATCTGCATTCACATGGAGACTCATTCATTCACAACAGCTGAGTCCACTAAAAGCAGATTCCTGCCATAAAAGTCATTTGATGCTGTGGGTGAATTACCAGTTCTTGTAAACACTGTGCCTCTAGATGTAATTTATCCTAATTTAGCTCTTGTTATTATCTTGTGTATTGTCTCTGAATAAGGCAATCTTGAAAATGCAGTCTCAGATACAGTAATGCATACTGAACGTCTGCAGCAGAGCTGCCCTGAGTGATGCAGCATCTCTCCTCTACCTGATGACACCATTCAAGGATTGTTTTGAGAGGCTACATTCTTACAAAATACAGATTTTAATGGCTTTTGTACAAAAATAATGTTTTGGCAAGAAAAATTAACACCATGACATGATTGTGTAGAATTGGACAACAAATTATTTTCAGGGGAATTGTTAGAAACAATGCTTAGGTCGTGCTGACAATGACTTCCCACATCCCACCCACCCCTTCAATCTGTGCCACCCCTCCCTGTGCAGAGGCCTGAGACCCTGGGAAGTAACATTGGACTCTGCTATGAAAATCCTGCCACAGCAGATCCTGTAATTCTGTGTATTAGCATCTTGGTACCCCTAATCAATTAATTAGCATATGCGTTCTGCTTCCTTCTCCCAGAAAGTGACACACACATTAAATGCCTCATTAGCCATTGGTTATCCCTGTCATGAATCTGCCTTCTCAAATCAGAGCTTCCCACTGCATGGCCTTAGGTGCTGTTACTTAAGCAGAAGGAGCTGACTCTGCCCAGAGTTGATGCTTGAAAAATGCAACTCCGAAAACAGCTCCATCCTTGGGTGAGTAACTACTTGGGAACGCCGGACACCATATGGAACAACAAAGCAGCTGCAGCTGACAGCCAGCAGCTGGATGTGCCCAGACTCCAGTGTCACTCTGCTACTGGATGGGGAAGAAAAAGAAGATTGGAGCATTAGAAATGTGGTCAGCAGGTCAAGCGAGGTGATTCCACCCCTCTTCTCTGCTCTGGTGAGACCTCACCTGAAGTCCTGTGTTAGCTCTGGAGTCCTCAGCACAGGAAGGGCATGGAGCTGTTGGAGAGAGTCCAGAGGAGGCCACGGAGGTGATCCAAGGGTTGGAGCACCTCCTGTACAAGGACAGGCTGAGTGAGTTGGGATTGTTCAGCCTGGAGAAGAGAAGGCTCCGGTGAGACCTTAGAGCAGCCTCCCAGTACTGAAAGGGGCTCCAGGAAAGCTGGGGAAGGGCTCTTACTCAGGGATTGCAGGGATAGGATGGGGGGGGGGGGGGGGGGGTGGTTTTCAGCTGACAGACAGGAGATTGAAATGAGATCCTGTGAGGGTGGGAAGGCCCTGTCCCAGGTTGCCCAGAGAAGTGGTGGCTGCCCCATCCCTGGAGGTGTTCAAGGCCAGGTTAGATGGGACTTTGAGCAACCTGATGCAGTGGAAGTTGTCTGTGGCAGGGGGTTGGAATTAGAAGGGCTTTGAGGTCCCTTCTACCCCAGACCATTCTATGATTCTATGATTCTGCATTTGCTGGACTGAAATGGTCACCTTAGGACACAGTGGTTGGGGTTTGGTAAGGGATAGTGGCAGAATCAAACTCCTCTGTCTGTCAGATACTCTCTTTAGCTCAGATGGGTCTTCTTGGACTTCCTGGGAGGGTCTTCAGTGAGCTGAGGGCTGAGCAGTGTTAGGTGCAGCTCCCTGCAAGGTCGTGGGACTGACACCAATTCCCTGTGTGTGATGGGCTGGATGAGCTGCACTGGGAGTGGGGCTCCCAGTGCTCCTGTTATCACTATTGGTGGATACTGGGTGGAGAACTGCAGGGCACTAACCTGGCCATGGGACACCTGCCTCCTTGTCTTAAGCCACAGTTCTCTAGAGCCAGCTTTTTTGCTTCCTGACAGCCATGGGACATGCTGGGCCCAGAAAAAGAGAGGGAAGGAGGGGCTGAGCAATGCTGAAGTTTGGGAGGTCGTGTGTGGGATTATCCCTGTTATTTCAGATGGTGTAACTCCATGGTGGCATCAAACACCGGTGCTCACAGGAGAGCTGCCCTGCAGCCCTGCATCCACAGGGCAGAATCATAGAACTATTAAGGTTGGAAAAGTCCTCAAAGTGCATCCAGTCCAACCTTCAGCTCAACCTCACTGTGCCTGCTGAACCAGCAGGGTGCCAGCAGTGCCCACGGGTGGGTGATGTGCTGGCTCACAAGGTACCAGCACTGGCTCGCAGGGTGTCAACAGTGCCCAATTTGTGGGTGATGCACTGCTTGCAGGGTACCAGCAGCACCCAGTGGGGTGAGTGAGGTGCTGGCTTAGGGGTACCAGCAGTGCCCAGTCAGGTGGGTGATGCACTGCTCATAAGGGTGCATTTGCTCTCCAGATCTTCCCTTTGGCCTGCAGCAATGGCAAGGGATGCTCCTCAGCTTTTTCAAGGCACCTCTGAGCAGCTGTGAAGATGAAGGCAGCTCTGCAGGGAGCTGTGAGCTCATTGAGAATGGCTTTCTCATGTAGATAAGAGACTCTTTGTACTCATCTCTATCCTCACTTCGTGTAAATCACTAGGCTGAAACTGCGTGTTCAGCTCTTCTGTGGGGAGCCTGTCCAGTTCTGCCATTCCAGAGCTCCCTGGGGTTTTCCCTTTGCCTGGTAACCCACAGGTTTAAAATCTGCCTCGATTGACCCTGCTTCTGTGCCATTTAATAACAAATTACAGCCAGCAATCTGGAGCTCCTGACACTGGGCATTTACATGTGTTTATTCCTGGGCACCACTCTGCTGCTCCAGCCTCAGAAGCAGGTAAAAAGGCAGAACTAGCGAAGGAAAAATCCTAGGTGCAATTTACTCCTGTTGTAATTAGCCAAGGGCCATGAGGGGGCAGCTGAGAAGTGTTGTGCTCTCTCCTTCCCTTTCCTCTGCAGCAGGGTCAGGTCTATCAGGCATCCCTGCCTCAGCTCTGGAGGTCAGTGATCCCTGCACTTTCACACCACTCCTGTTGGTAAGACATCTCCTCCTTTTGGCTGCCAGGGCTCTGCTCCACAGCTGGTGGGGTAGGGAGACTTATCTTGGGAAGGTCCTGGAGTATGGGCTGAATAAAACTGAGCAAGACCCAGGCAGGGCTCAGCATTTGTGTGGTCACCACATTGTGCAGGAGTGAGGGGCCACAAGCAGGGCTGGAACAGGGGAGCAGAGAGGCAGTGCTGAATCCAGAGATAGGTGCTCA
The DNA here is from genome assembly GCA_033556795.1 of Tapera naevia. Taxonomy (NCBI): domain Eukaryota; kingdom Metazoa; phylum Chordata; class Aves; order Cuculiformes; family Neomorphidae; genus Tapera; species Tapera naevia. Next base: position 1,229,864 of record JAUMJJ010000317.1, read on the forward strand.
GGGCAGTGCCATGTTGGTTTGAAGAGGGGACAGACAGTGAGCAGTGCTCGATCCTGCCCAAGGTGGCGTCATTTGCTTTCTCTGGATAGGAGGAGATTGTCCTGTGACTTCTCCCTGTGGAAAGCTGTCCTCGAATGATGTCCCCCAGTCAGAATCTCATGGGAGACACCTCTGTGCCAAGGACATGGGTCTGGAACCCAGGGATTCTGGGAGCAGCTGAAGAACCTGAGGCTGCTTAGTCTGGAGAAGAGGAGGCTGAGGGGAGATCTCATCGCTCTCTGAAACTCCCAGAAAGGAGGTTGTGATGAGGTGGGTGCTGGTCTCATCTCCCAAGAACAAATGATGGGATGAGAGGAAAAGGGCTCAGGTTGTGCCAGGGAAGGTTTAGATTGGCTATTAGGAAATATTTCTTCACATAAAAGGTTCTCAAGCACTGGAGCAGCTGCCCAGGGAAGTGGTTGTGTCATCATCCCTGGAGGTGCTTGGGGATGTATAGATGTGGTGCTTAGGGATGTGGTTTGGTGGTGGGCTTGTCAGTGTTAGGTTTATGGTTGAACTCAATGATCTTAAAAGCCTTTTCCACCTTAAACTATTGTATGATTCTGTGGTTTGTGATTCTGTGGATGCCCCTGGGATGGCAGAGAGTTTGGCCAGTAAAAGAGAAGAGCTTAGCAGTGCTGTGCAGTTTTAGTTGATGATTCTGGTTGTCACAGAGCTGTGGGGCATGGCTCCAAGGGCACAGTAGAGTCTCACTTGTGTTCACAGACCAAGACATCTGCAGGCTGGGAAAGCTGTTCTGCATTAACATCACTGGGGCTCTGCCACAAGGATCGTGCCTGCTGGAGAGGAGGGCTCTGACAGCCTCTTGTCACCCCATCCCCACGACAAGAGGAGAGGCGTGGAGCTCCTTACACTTTTGCAAGTAGGCAAAGCCTTCAGTATTTGCTTTGTGGAAAACTCACTCATCTGTTAGGTAGGAAACAAATTTTGATGCCTGTCAGGACAGCAGGGAGTGTGCATGCACCCCCAGGCTCACACGTGTTGTGATTCCCATCTGTGTGACAGTGACAATGTTCATAGAACCATAGAATTACCTGGGCTAGAAGGAACCCAAAAGGACCATCGAGTCCAACTCCTGTCCCTGCACAGGACACTCCCAACACTCACACCGTGGGGCTGAGGGCAGTGTCCAAACGCTCCTGGAATGCTGGCAGAGTGGGTGCTGGGACTGCTTCCCTGGGGAGATGTGCCAGTGCTCCACCACCCTCTGGGGGAAGAACCTCTTCCTAATATCCAATCTAAACCTGCCCTGGCACATCTTCCTGCCATTCCCTCGGGTCCTATCATAGGTTTTAAGAGAGAAGAGCTCAGCCCCTGTTTCCCCTCCCTCCCTTGTGAGAAGGCAGCGAACAGTTCTGAGATACCCTCTCAGTCTCCTCCAGGCTGAACAGATCCAGTGATTTTAGCCTTGTGCCCTCCTCTGGACACTCTCCAGCAGCTTTAGATCCTTTTTATACTGTGGCACCCAAAACTGCCCCCAGTGCTTGAGGTGGGGCTGCCCCAGTGCGGAGCAGAGCAGGACAATCCCCTCCCTTGCTGGGCTGGTGAAGCTGTGCTGGATGCCCCCAGGACACGGTTGCCCTCTTGGCTGCCAGGGCTCACTGTTGCAGCAGTGAGATTGAATGACCTGCCTTGATCTCTCAGCTGATGAAGGACACTGGCCCCTTCAGTTCTCCAACGTTTAACTCAGCCATTTTGGCCAGACTAAAGCAGTTGTCAGGAGAATAAACTGCACTGTTCCACTTGGCTTTTTCCAGCCCACCACGGCAGGGATGGTTTGGTGTCAGGGTGAACCCTGCACATCAGCAGTGTAAGAAATCTCCCATCCTGGCCACTGTACACGGCAGCCTTCAGGGGGAGCCTATCCTGTAGTGTCCTGGGCTGCTCCCTGTGTCTCTTTCCCCAAGAGCAGTTTGGCTGAAGGATCTTCTCGATGGCATCTTCTAGGTCCCCCTGCTTGTCCTGTGGCATTGGTAGAAGACAGCTCAAATATTCTCTTCCCAGGACAGCCCACTCCTCGCCTCTCTCAGCCTGTCAGCAGGATTTCTCACTGCTTTGGCAGCTTGGCTTCCCTGAGGGCTTCTGCAGCAACATTGTGTTTGGAAAGATGCATCAGCATAATCCTGGCCGGAAGGGAGATGTGTTTTTTTCTTGACTTTTCGCTTCAGCCTCAGGTCCTGTGCCAGGAGCCCTGAATTTGCTATGGTTGGGATAGAATCATAGAATCATGGAATCATTAAAGTTGGAAAAGATCTCTAGGCTCACCCAGTCCAACTGTCAGTCCAACCTCACCGTGTCTGCTGAACCCTGTCCCCAACTACCACTGTCACATGCATTTAGAACCCCTCCAGGGATGGTGACTCCACCACTGCCCTGAGCAGCCTCTGCCAGGTCTTTACCACTCTGTCAGTAATGAAAATTTTCCCAGTATCCAGTCTAAACCTCTTCTGGCAAAACTTGAGGTCATTTCCTCTCTTCCTACCCCTTTTTACTTGGGAGAAAAGCCCAGCACCCACCTCACCACAGCCTCCTTTCCAGGAGCTGTAGAGAGCGATGAGGTCTCCCCTCAGCCTCCTCTTCTCCAGCCTGAACAGCCCCAGGGCCCTCAGAGCCAATTCCCAGAGCCACTGTTCTCCAGCTCTGTTCCCTTCTCTGGACGCTCTCCAGCCCCTCAATGTCCTTCTTGGAGTGAGGGGCCCAAACCTGAACCCAGGATTTGAGGTTTGGCCTCACCAGTGCCGAGTGCAGGGGGACAATCCCTTCCCTGCTCCTGCTGCCCACACCATTTCTTGCTTCGCTGAGGAGGAGCGAAGAGGGATCCTCCTCAGTTGTAGGTGCCATCTCTAGGGAATCTTTTAAACCTACAGTAACTCTCTACACCAAATATGTTGCTACTTTTATCAAATGCTTTTCTGATCTTCTGCTAGTGAGGAATCCTACACACATCATTTCATAGCTCTGGTTGCTCTAATGTGCTCGAAAAAGAAAATAGAAGGCATTAAAGCGGTTCTGATATTTGACAAACCAGTCTAATTTTTTATTTACTCATGGCTGCAGTTTTTGGCTGACATTTTTTCACAATAAAACATGATATAAAATACTCATTTTGATGCCACGTTCCATTTTTAAAAAGGGATGCTGCAGAAAGCGCTTAATTTCAGCACAGAGTTTTGCTGTGATTGCACACTCCCACTTCAGAAATGGGAACAGAGACTCCAAGGGAGAACACAGCTTTGTTATACCCTTTCTCATTCCTGCTAAGGCAGAAAACTTGTGGCAACATTGCTCAGCCTCATTGTACCACCTGGCTTGAGCGATGGTCCCCTCTGAGCTTTGAGATTGCGCATTTATGAAAAGAGCTCGCAGTGATTAATTTTTGTTGTGTTACTCAGCGCTGCCTGGTTTTGCTTTCATTCATGAGGTGATGCTCAGTCCTGCAAATGGATTCATTATTCATATGGATGCTGTACCCGCAGGTAGATGATTTTCATCCTCCAGTGTTACCGAAGACTTTGTTGTGACAACTGACTGCTAATTACTATTCAGAGCATTTGCTGGGTCACTTGGGATAATTTCTACCCCTTTTTTTGGGTTACTGAGTTTTTTTACCAGCAGAGTAACAATTAAATCTTAGCAAAATCCAGTCACAACTGCCTTCAGCATCCACAAAGTGTGATCCACATGCAGGGGAAGTACTGGGGAAGAATCGACTGACACAGCCAAATCAGCAGACAATAATTAGTGGTTATCCATTGCATGTGTATTGAGGGGTGCCTGAGGGCTTACTCAATATTTCATGCTTTTTCAGCAAATGAGAACGTTAGGAATTTGTTTTTGATATTCTGAGGATAATGACATGAATTCAGCAGCTGGAGCTTAAAGAAAAAACAGGACCTGTCATCAGCTCTGTAATGAAAGATGAAGCACTGGCAATGGTTGTCCAGGGAAGTGGTGGCTGCCCCAATTGGCTGGATGGCCGAGCCCAAAGAGTGGTGGTCAATGGTGTCTCATCCAGTTGGCGGCCGGTCACCAGTGGTGTCCCCCAGGGATCGGTGTTGGGTCCCATCCTGTTTAATATCTTTATTGATGATCTGGATGAGGGGATTGAGTCCATCATCAGCAAATTTGCAGATGATACCAAGCTGGGAGGAAGGGTTGATCTGTTAGAGGGTAGGATGGCCCTGCAGAGGGACCTGGACAGATTGGAGAGCTGGGCCGATTCTAATGGGATGATGTTTAATAAGTCCAAATGTCGGGTACTTCATTTTGGACACAACAATCCCATGCAGAGCTACAGACTGGGGACAGAGTGGCTGGAGAGGAGTCAGGCAGAAAAGGACCTGGGAGTGCTGGTGGACAGGAAGCTCAACATGAGCCAGCAGTGTGCCCAGGTGGCCAAGAAGGCCAATGGCATCCTGGCCTGCATCAGGAATAGTGTGGTGAGCAGGACCAGAGAAGTTATCGTCCCCCTGTACTCGGCACTGGTCAGGCCTCATCTTGAATATTGTGTCCAGTTCTGGGCCCCCCAATTTGGGAAGGATGTCAGGATACTGGAATGTGTTCAGAGGAGGGCAACGAAGATGGTGAAGGGGCTGGAGCACAAGCCCTATGAGGAGTGACTGAGGGAGTTGGGGCTGTTTAGTCTGGAGAAGAGGAGGCTCAGGGGAGACCTCATTGCTCTCTACAACTCCCTAAAAGGAGGTTGTAGTCAGGCAGGGGTTGGTCTCTTCTCTCAGGTGACCAGTGGCAGAACCAGAGGGCATGGACTTAAGCTTCGTCAGGGAAAGTTTAGACTTGATGTGAGGAAAAAATTCTTCACTGAAAGGGTGATTGGCCATTGGAATGGGCTGCCCAGGGAGGGGGTGGAGTCACCAACCCTGGAGGTGTTTAAAGGGAGACTGGATGAGGCACTGAGTGCCATGGGTTAGATGATGGTTGGTGTTAGTGTTGGTGTTAGTGTTGGGTTATAGGTTGGACTTGATGATCTCAGAGGTCCTTTCCAACCTTGTGATACCGTGATACTGTGATACTGTGATCCCTGGAGGTGTTGAAGGCCAGGTTGGATGGGGCTTTGAGCCCCCTGATTCAGTGGGAGATGTCCCTGCCCACGGCAGGGGGGTGGGACTGGGTGGGCTTTGAGAATCGCTTCCAATCGAAACCATTCCATGATTCTATGATTGTATGAAAGCTTGTGAGTTCCAGACAGCAGGCATTCCCAAGCAAGTGTGCAAACACGCCAGCTGTTAACATCTGTGGGACTTTTATAATGCAGCTTCATTCTCAATGCTGGGGATGGAGAACAAAGCAACCAGAGCTATCCAATATTTCATTGGCACCGTGTGGTTTTGTGAGAGATCCTCCTGCCTGACAAAGTGAAGGCAGAGCAGGGCCCACGTTCCACACAAAGCAAGGTTCATTTGTATAGAAATGAGCTGCTGTGCAAGAGATAATGGTTTATTATTGCACTTTGTGGATCTCCATTCATTCACAGCCCATGTGACTCTGGCTACAGCCAAGTCAGTCTGAATTAATTTCACAAGTATGGCTTCATGAGACAATGCATCAGATGCTTTAATAATATTCAGACACACTGCAGCTATCGCCAACCTTTTGTGCACTAATTAGGGGCTCAGTTTCAAAAATCCCAACCAACCAGCAATCAGCTTTTCCAGTAATGTCTTTTTGTGATTCTGATACACAGTTCCATCTTCCTGGATGTTTATAAATTCCTGCCTTTAATATTTAACATGTAATACATTGGTTTACTGAGGATTAGACAGATATTACAACCAGCCCAGTGCCAAAAGTGTTCTGTTCTGCTTTGTTCAAGACAGATCTCACATGGAGAAGAGAAGGCTGTGGGGATACCTTGGAGAAGCCTTCCAGTGATTAAGCGGTCCTACAGGAAAGCTGGGGAAGGGGCTCTTTATCAGGGAGTGCAGGGATAGGATGAGGGGGAAGGGTTTTCAGCTGAAAGAGGGGAGATTGAGATTAGATCTTAGGCAGAAATGTTTTGCTGTGAAGGTGGGGAGGCCCTGGCCCAGGTTGCCCAGAGCAGTGGTGGCTGCCCCATCCCTGGAGGTGTTCAAGGCCAGGTTGGATGGGGCTTTGAGTCCCCTGATCCAGTGGGAGGTGTCCCTGCCCGTGGCTGGGGGGTGGAACTGGATGGGCTTTTGATTCCCTTCCAACCCAAACTATTCTATGATTCTATGATGTGCTTTGTTTCACCAACTCTTGCCTTCCCTTTGCTCTATAACTAAACAGAAAGGTCATTCTCTTTGCCCATTCCTCAAACAGACCCCGTGCCCCCTGCCTGCATGTTTGCTGGATCCCGTGATTTGCCAGTCCTCTACATTTGCCTCACATACACATTCATTTCTTTCTCAAGAGCCTTGATATTTCCTGATGGGAAAGGAGGGTGCACAAATATCTGGGGACCTCCCGACCGGTTTAAGTGAGGGGTAAAGCAACCCAGGCATTTCCACTCACTTTATTCTTAAATGCAGTTCTCTGAGCCACTGCAGCCGGTCAGAAAGCTCATGGACACAATGTTGGCAGTGAACCATGGTCATGGGCCACCGCTGTTTAACCAGGTTTGGAGAAATGGATGAAGCCTTGGTTTTCCTTTGCCTGTGGACAAATCACCATGATCCCAAGCAAGCTGGAATCCCAGAGCTCACTCTCCAGGCACTGATGAGCAGCCAGAATGGGATTTGAGCTCAGGGATAGTGCTGAACTCCAACTGAGCTGGCTTGCCATGATGGGGGCTGTACACACAGTTCTGCCGTGATCTGCCCAAGACCTGTCACTGGACAGGTTTTGACAGGTTTTGGACTCATTCTCTTTCTGATAAGACAGGCTTAACACCTGAGTGATGCTCTGTACCTTTCAGGGGAAAAGTTTTGGTGGGCAGTGAAGAGTCTGGGATGGACAAGAGGACACAGACAGAACCAGACCTTGGCCCATGAGACCTCCCAGACAGACAAATTTGCTTCAGAGCTGCTGGGAACACATGGCTGATTTGTGTAGTCAGGCTGGGTTCATCCCAGCTGCACCTGAGATGATGGGTTTAATCCCAGCCTAGCTCAGGATGTGGACCTTACTTCTGAAAACAGCAGCAGTGGTGTGAAGGAACCCCAGCCTGAGATCCAGCACAGGCTGGAACAGACAACAGCCATGTGCAGGATGAGCTTGGTGGTGTGTACCCACCCCTGCTCAGGCTGATGGTCAGGAATGGCTGTAACACAGAGGGACCTCGACCCATGAGATTTCCCAGATGGACAAACTTGCTCCAGAGCTGTTGGGAACACGAGGCTGTTTTGCACAGTCAAGCTGGGTCCACCTGAGAGGAATCCAGTAGCTTTTTACATCCTTATCCAAGGGCTTAGCGTTCTCACTGGGCTGCCTGCCAACTTTCTTCACATGCTTCTTAAGAGCAAAAAATGTCCTGGAAGATCCAAAGATGGGTGTGTCTGTTCCAACTGGGCTCCAGGCTCTAGGTTTGATGGGTACTCATCAGCCACTGCTTTACAAGATTTGGACAGGCAACACTTGCCTGATCCCAGGACTGCCCCAGGTTTCAGGCACATCGCTCTGGTTGGAGACCACCCCAACTTACTGTGAGCAATGACTCATCCCAGATGTTTGTAACCTTTGGTAGATGGCACCAAAGTGCCAAGTTAATCCATAGATGGCTTCATGGTTTCAAAAGAGCAATTACAACCCTTCCTACAGACACATCCCCAGCTCTGAGGACAGCCTTTGCTCCACGATGACTTACAGGTGGAGCAGAGCGTGCCTGGCAGGTCCAGATAAAAGCAAATAATTCTGTATTCATGGATCGAGCAGAGGTTTCTGTGCTACTTGGAAATTTCAGTCTGTGAAAGATTCAGCTACCAGGTCAAGATCATCCTTGGTAAAACTCCTGCCCCTCTGGATTGTGACCACTGCATTTTGGAATAAAATAAGTCAGCTTAAGAGACCTCTTCTGACTGTCTTGCTGGCTGTGCAAATGGGGCACTGAGCTGTGCTCTTTGCTCTTGCACATACTCCAGCTCCCACCACACAGTTCTGGGTCTGGGTCACAACAGACTCTTCACCCATTGCTGGAACAAGGAACAGAATCACAGAATGGTTGGAAGGGACCTCAAAGCCCATCCAGTTCCAAGCCTCTGCCATGGGCAGGGACACCTCCCACTGGATCAGGGGGCTCAAAACCCCATCCAGCCTGGCCTTGAACACCTCCAGGGATGGGGCAGCCACCACTGCTCTGAGTAACTTGTGCCAAAGCTTTAAATATGCAAAGGAAATTGATACTATATTTTATGTTTATTCAGGGAAGTGAATGATTGTAAGACCTGCACAGCCCAGCTCTTAGATTTTTCCAGCACCCCTGTGCTGTTTGATGGCCACAGAGATGTGGGCTGCTCATCTTTCCCAGCACGGTGCTGTCTCATACATCGTTGCAGGTGGTGCTCAAGAGATCCAATTTCTCCATGCCAGCAGTGTGGGTCCAAAGCTGCACCATGCAAAGAAGGCCTGTGGGCTCTTTGCAGACCCAGTGGGTCCCTGCCCATAGAGATGAGCAGAACCAGACCCAGGGTGGTGACACAGCGGCAGCAGGGGCCAGCTGGGAGACCTCCTGTGGCAGCTGGAATGAGTGCACAGACACAGCTGCTCCTACCTCACATCACTCAGCTGATGATCTGGGCAAGTTAAAGCCTAAGCAAATGAAGTACTCAGCATCATTTTCAGTTAACACCTGAATAGCTTACTCTCTAATAGAAACAACTCAATAAATCAATTAACAAATGCAACCCTGAGTAGCTCACTTGCAGGTATTTTAATGTGAATTACTCCATGGAACTGCTAACTCTTTAGAGAAGAGGCAATTATCTTTACTGCACCTCAGTAATTACTAACTGTGGTACACACCACCATATTTCAGTGGAAGTTAGAGGACAGTGCTGCCAAACCAACTGGCAATAAACGGGCAGTGGAGCTGTTGCAAGCAGATCAGCTCTGAGAACAGTTCCACCCCCTGCCATGGACAGGGACAGGGACACCTCCCACTGGATCAGGGGGCTCAAAGCCCCATCCAGCCTGGCCTTGAACACCTCCAGGGATGGGGCAGCCACCACTGCTCTGGGTAACTTGGGCCAGGGCCCCCCCACTCTGACAGCAAAATATTTCTTTGTAAGATCTCATCTCAATCTCTCTTCTTCCAGCAGAAAACTCTTCCCCTCGTCCTCTCCCTGCACTCCCTGATCAAGAGCCCCTCCCCAGCTTTCCTGGAGCCCCTTTCAGTACTGGGAGGCTGCTCTAAGGTCTCCTTGGGGCTTCTCTTCTCCAGGCTGAACAATCCCAACTCTTCTAGCCTGTCCTCATACGGGATGTGCTTCAGCCCTCGGATCATCTCTATAGCCTCCTGTGGCCCCACTCCAACTGTCCTTCCTGTGCTGAGGACTCCAGAACTGAGTGCAGGGTTCCTGGTAAGGTCTCATGAGAGCAAAACAGAGGGGGAGAATCCCCTCGCTCGCCCTGCTGGTCACAGTTTTGATCCCTCAAGGAGTCAGCTTGACACAGCCTGGGCTGCTGCAAGGTTCATCCAGAATGGCCCCTGAGAACCTTTTCCCTGGAATCAGTGTCAACTGAAGGACTTGGCTCTGAGACTACTGTCTGTGCAGGTCTGTGAGTAAGCTTGTACTGAGCAGGCTGGCAGGATGTGCTTGCTAATGCTGACTTTCCTGAAGGCATACACGTCCTGAACCTGGTGCAAACACCCCTGGGCAGTCATACCCCATGCCAGGCTCCCAGTGACTCTGTCAGTGTAGTCCTGCCTCTGTCCAGCCTCCTCACAGAGTGCTCCCAATGCTCTTGGAAAATAGGTATGGCTGCAGGGCAGGTAAACCAGCAGAGGACCCTGTCTGCACTGTACCCTGCCTGTGCCAGCACTATTCTGAGGGCTAAGAAGAGCTTGGCTCAGGCTTGACCTTGCTGTTCTAGCCCTGGGCTGATTGGTATGCTGGAGGTTGAGCAGATAAATGAGTGGATTAAATGCAGCACCATGCAAGGAGTACGTTAGAGAGAGCCACCATGCAACCATCTCTGCACAGCTGGGCACAGCAGAGCACATAGACCTCACCCCTGCCTCCTGTGCAGAGACTCCTGGAAACCTTCCTGCATTTGGGGAGAGTGTTTACTCAAAAGAGCCTCTTTATTGCAAAGGATAAGGCCATGACACCTCACTGCCAGACACAGGTGCCCTTTCACCAAACCTGGGGCACCAGGATCATGCCAGATGTTGGTTCCAGCACTTTGGGAAGCTGTGTTGTCTACCACATCTGAGGCATCAGGATCATCTCAGATGTTGATTCCAACAGCCTGGAAAGCCATGACATGTTGTGTTAGTTCTCTCCATGAACCACAGACAGGAAGGGTCTGTGTCTGGGTGCTGTGTTGCAATGAGCTGGGCAGTCCTTTGTGCACCACTCCTGCCAAGGAAGCCTGGGCTCTCAGAGCTGGCTGTGCCTGTCCTTTGGGTGTGCAGTCAGTGCAGTCCCCACTCCTGGGAGTGGAAACGATTCAACCTGGCCTTTATCTATGGGAGCAGGACATTGGCCATATATTGTATTGATTCATGCTCTTTTCAACCTCCAGCCCAGTGCACATCCCATGAGGAGCCACCTGAAGCCCTGCTGACCAGACCTCCCACCACTGAGATAGCAGTTGAGTTCTGCCTGCATGGAGAACTGAGGAGCTGGCTGTGCTGGTGGAGAAGGAGCCAAGGGTGCCACGGAGGCAGAGTTCAGGCCTTTGTACTTTCAGGAGAGCATGGAGGGACAGAGGATTGTGGTACAAGGACCTTGCAGGTAATTGGGGCCTGGCTTGAGGGGACACGTCATTTCAGGTCAAGGGACAGGGATGTGTAGGTATCTGCATTTCAGCTCTGCAGCAGAAAACAAGAGGTTTTGAGGAGCAGAGCTGTGTCAGGAAGGGACTCTGGAACAGAGGCACAGAGAGATTCATGGAGTGAGGTTGTAAGGCAGGGGGAGAAGGGGCCCCACACTGTGGTGGCCAAGGGAGGCAGGAAAGTTTTACTTCGTGGGACTGTAGGCTGTGCTCTGGGACCACCAGGCTACCCAGCTCTGCTCTTGGCAGGGAGGCATCACAAAATGATGCCTACTTTCTTCCAAAGGGTGTTGAACAGCAGAAGGCTGCCAATGTGTGCTGCCGGGTCGGCCAAGGCTCAAATCCAGGGGCTTTTGGAGAAGTGGGGCTGCAATCACAGAATCATAGAATTGTTTGGGTTGGAAGGCTCCTTAAAGTCCGTCCAGTTCCAAGCCCCTGCCATGGGCAGGGACACCTCCCACTGGATCAGGGGCTCCAAGACCCATCCAACCTGGCCTTGAACACCTCCAGGGATGGGGCAGCCGCAACCTCCCTGGGCAACCTGGGCCAGGGCCTCCCCACCCTCACAGGAAAACATTTCTCCCTAAGATCTCATCTCAGTCTCCCCTCTTTCAGCTGAAAACCCTTCCCCCTCATCCTGTCCCTGCACTCTCTGATCAAGAACCCCTCCCCAGCTTTCCTGGAGCCCCTCTCAGTAATGGGAGGCTGCTCTAAGGTGTCCCCAAAACTTTCTCTTCTCCAGGCTGAACAAGTCCAACTCTCTCAGCCTGTTCTCATACAGGAGGTGCTCCAGCCCTCGGATCATCTCTATAGTCTCCTGTGGCCCCTCTCCAACAGCTCCATGTCCTTCCTGTGCTATGGATTCCAATGAGAGGGTAAGGCTCATGCAATGTCAGGTGTACAGGGTGCATTGGACCTGGTTTCCATATGTGGTTTGTCCTGTTCCTGTTGTTTTTATTAAGATGCCAGACAGCCATCCTCTTCCTTTATGCATTCCCCATTTGCAGTCCAAGCAGGCTTCACCCAGCTCAGCCACCTGTGATGTCCCATGAATCCAAGGTGTCCCTCAGAGGAACTGGGAAACACTGCTGGAATCTCAAGCCACAGATCCTATGAGTCCTGGGAGTGTGGCCCCAGCTGGGTGGTGCTCACTCCAGGGACATGGGCTGTAGAGCTGTGATCCAAGGGATGATTCCTGCAGTGCAGAGGAGCAGGGCTGAGATGGCTGGTTGGTGTTTCCCAGAGATGTCTGAAGAGGAACATGCAAAGCTGAATTGGCTGAGGCCCTACATAAGAAAAGTGTCAGTTTTCCAACTCAAAGCAGCTGCTCCCATCCAGGTTTGATTCACTTGTCCCAGCCTCTGCTCATGAGGCTGAGGAAGATTCTCACAGGGGCCATTGTCAGCAGATGACAGCTGGTCAGAGGTGTTGTTGGCCCTTTGGCTCCTCTCATTAACCTCTTCCTATTCCTGCTTCTTACAGAGTCATAGAATCATAGAATGCTTTGTGTTCAAAGAGACCACCCCAAGTCATACAGTCCAACCTCCCTCCAGGATCCAAGGCATCTTTAACTAAAAAGGTTGCTCAAAGTCCCATCCAACATGACCCTGAACACCTGTAGGGGTGAGGTCTCCAATGCCTCCCTGGGCAACTCTTGCCAGGGCCTCCCCACCCTCAGTAAAAAACATTTCTTCCTTATATCATTTCCAAATCTCCATTCCCTTACTTTAAAGCCATTACCCCTTGTCCTGTCACAAAATCTGTCCCCAGCTTTCCTGGAGCCCCTTTCAGTACTGGGAGGCTGCTCTAAGTTCTCCCCACAGCCTTCTCTTCTCCAGGTTGAACAACCCCAACTCTCTCAGCCTGTTCTTGCACAGGAGATGCTCCAGCCCTAGGATCATCTTTTTGTCCTCTCTGTCTTCTCACCTAGAAATTGTGTTGGTTCAGTTTGTATTCTGTGTGGCAGAGGAGAGGATTTGTTTAATTGATGGGTGTACCAAGCTGCTGCCCACACACGGTGCTGGGTCACCGTGCCGCGGTGCAAGTGGCTGTAATGAGAAAAGGTAATGAGCTATTGTAAGGCCACCCCAGCCTGAACTGCAACATGGTGACAAATTCCTGCTCAGATCTACCTTGCACATGTGTGGAAGTGTGTCCTGTGGACATGATGATGGTGTAACACACGCGTTAATGAAGTGGTGCCAAGGCTGAGGAATCAAACCTCTAAACACAGCTCCATGGAGAGGTGTGGGGGTTGTGCTCTGAAGCTGAGCAGTGCCTCGGCTATGAGGAGAGGCTGAGAGAGATGGGGTTGTTCAGCCTGAAGAGGAGAAGATTTCAGGGAGACCTCAGAGCAGCCTCCCAGTACTGAAAGGGGCTCCAGGAAAGCTGGGAAGGGGCTCTTGATACGGGAGTGCAGGGATGGGATGAGGGGGAATGGCTTTAAATTGGAAGGAGGAAGATATAGGTTAGACATTGGGAAGAAATTTTTCATGGTGAACATGGGGAGGCCTTGGCACAGGTTACCCAGAGAAGTGGTGGCTGCCCCATCCCCAGAGGTGTTCAAGGCCAGGCTGGATGGGGCTTTGAGCCCCCTGATGCAGTGGGAGGTGTCCCAACCCATGGCAGGGGTTTGGAACTGGATGCGCTTCGAGGTCCCTTCTGACCCAAACCATTCCATGATTCTATGAGTCTATGATTCTACGATTCTATGATTAATTAGGGCTGAGGTCTGACCCTTCTGCCTCCCTGCCCCTCCATGGCATCTCCTGCCTCTACCTGCACCAATGCTGCTCCAGGTGTTGCCACTTCAACCCTGCCAGAGCAGGGAAACAATTAAAACCAAAATACACCCGTTTGCCAAGCACAGCAGAAGGAGTGGCAGTCAATCCCGACTGACACCACTGGCACAGGTAGTTTCTAATTAGCAGACTCCAGCTTATAATTTCTTCCGTGGGAGGTGAGCACTCCTGCAGGGGCTCTGCTCAGTTCCTGGAACAGACCAGAAGATGTAGCTCTCTGGCACCTTTTGTGACTCCAGCTGCCTCTGGAGCCCTCCCTCCTGTTGCTGCAGTGCTCCACGATCAGAGCCAAGGCATCGCAGGCTGAAGAGACAAAAATAGGCTGGGATTGTGAACCTGGTGAAAGTTTCCAGGTGAGTTTTACTCCAGTTTGAGAGGAGATCTGTGGCTGAGCAGTGAGTGGTTCTTTTCCTGCCGGAGGGGATTTAAACCAATTGCATCAAGCTCTCCCATTAGCCACCAACGTGAGTAACGTCTCCTGTATTGTTATAAAGTGATTCTGTGTTGTAGATCTCTCTGAATGCCTCCTGAATTTATTATTTCCTTATCCCAGTTGCTATGGGTGACGGCCTTGGTAAAATCCTTAGCAACATATATAGAATGCAACATACATGGAAATTAGTTGAATACTTATCAGTATTATAGTCATAAAAAGACCTATTTATTAAATATATGGCCAAAGTGACACCTTAACAGCCAGGGGTACTAAATGACATGGGTAACACTCATTTGTATGTTGGTGCATTGGTTGGATAGTGCTCCAGCTATAGTGAACTTTATTGCCAACATCAAATTAAGATATATTGTGGGTAACATCATTAGGTCTGCTCGGACTGAACTGAATTTAAATAATGTCTTTAAGATGCAGATTTTTCTGTGGCTTCAGAACACTCCCTCACTAATCTCCCATGGCCCAGAAGTGCTGGCCAGTGAGCACAAGTCTTGACTCAGAGAAGTGCCCTGATTTAATGATGTCCTTTTGCTGAGATGAGCTAGAGCTCCTGAGCAGAACCTGGAAGACACTGTTTCACTGAATAAAGATTCCTGGCGTGCCAAATCAGTGCCTTTGCTGAGATGAATGGAGACCTCACCTGGGTCCCTGTGTTCAGTTCTGGAGTACTGAGCACAGGAAGGACACGGAGCTGTTGGAGCGAATCCAGAGGAGGCCATGGAGATGATCTGAGGGCTGGAGCACCTCTTGTATGAGGACAGGCTGAGAGAATTGGGGTTCGTTCAGCCTGGAGAAGAGAAGGCTGTGGGGAGACCTTAGAGCAGCCTCCCAGTATTGAAAGGGGAGAGACTGAGATGAGATCTTAGGAAGAAATATTTTGCTGTGAGGGTGGGGAGGCCCTGTCCCAGGTTGCCCAGAGCAGTGGTGGCTGCCCCATCCCTGGAGGTGTTGGAGGCCAGGGTGGATGGGTTTTTGAGCCCCTAATCCAGTGGGAGGTGTCCCTATCCACGGCAGTGGGTTGGAACTGGATGGACTTTGAGGTCCCTTCCACTCTATGATTCTACAACTTCGCTATTTAAGTCATCACAAGGAAGATGACCAAATCCCAGGAAGAGCTCGTTAATGTGACAACCAGAGGGAAAACACTTGGACTTGAAATAGGGAAGATAATTCTAGCAGACAGAGGAGAGAACTGCTGGAAGCCAGGGAAGTTTTTTCACCTTCATGGACTCAAGTAACAATCAGGTTCCTTTTTCTATAAGAACCACCGTAACTGAGCCATGAGTTATGGAGTTTGAGTCATAGGGTGGGATTTTCCAGCTGGCCAGACAAAATCCTCTTCTGTTAATATTTCCAGATATCTCACCAGCTCCTAGTAGATGTGTTACAACCATGTAAAATGCATGCCTGGATCCTGCTCTCTGTTGCATCTCTAGAGGAAGATGCCCCTGGCATCCTTGAAGCTCCTCCAGAACAGTCTTGATCAGTGCATCATCTGGCACACAGAAAGGGCTTGTCTGGGGGCTGCCCCATGGAAAACAGGTTTTAGGGTGGCCATGTCAGGCATTTCTGTCCACATAATGTAGAGAACAAATGACTGGAGGCTCAAGAAGGTCTGTCAGGTCCATGGCTGCCACAGCTGATGAAAAGCAGCATAATAAATCATACGGTTTTGCAGGTAACGGTTCAGTATCGTGGTGCTTCAGAACAAATGGGACACATCTCCCGCTGAATATACTGCATGGTGGATCTTATCACCATGGGAAGGCAGCCAAGTACTTGGCAAGAGTCAGAGTGTGGCCTTTTCTGCAGGACTCCAGCCCCATCAGGAAGCCTGGCAGGAGGGATGTGAGGAGAGTGCAGAGGAGGCACAAGTGCTTCTGTTCCAGAGGTTTCGCTCATCTCTGGTCAGTATAAGCTAAGAAAAGACCCAGCCTGGGAAGAGCATTGTTTTTACTTCCTCCTGCAGATCTGTACAAGCTGGAAGCCTTCAATGCTGCCACAGATGTTGCCAGATGGATTCTGCCTCACCAGGGCATGGTCAAGGTCTCAAAGTGCTGAGACCCTGGCAACAAATGCGTTCTAATCAGCACAGAAAGGGGAAACAGAAGGGATGCTGGTCCTTCCCTGTAGAGGACTCTGAAGTCCCACTGATTTAAGTAAAACATGTGTGGGGAAAATCACAATTGTCTTCAAATGCTTCCCTATATCAGGGTCACGAGAAGGTGCTCTGATCCCTGCTCTCACAGCAGTGGGTGGCAGAATATTTTTTCCCAGCCAGAAGCTCTGATGCTGTGATAGTTCTTCTCTTCCATGTGAAACGAAGAATGAGGTTGAAGTTTACATTTCCACAGATGCATTCCTCTTCCTGCCATCCACCCACTGATGAACACGGCACTGCAGACCCAGTGCTCACTGTGCATACACGGGAACAGCTCACTTCTTTAAGGCTGACAATGTAAAGGACTAAAGGAACAGAAAAATGCTGTAATTTTGGGCCTTGATGAGCTCTGACACAGCAGCATCCCAGCTGGGACCACAGGTAGATGCCACAGGTAGGTGGCATTGCAGCTCCTTCACATGGGTGGCTTTCTGCTGGCACCTTGCAACAGCACTGAAATAGGAGAAGGGTAACAGCCACACTGTCTCTAGTTGCTGGGATATTGGCATATGTCTTCATCCCAGACCTTAAAAAAATCCTGATAAAGCTGAATTGTCATTCTCTTAACAGCCATTTCTTCTTTCAATTGTTTTTCACTGCTGGTTTTGGCCTCCTGAAGCCTTGCAGGAACACCTCGGAGATCCGTAGGCTGAGGGTGCCCCAAGCCCAGACTATCCCAGCAACCTTGTACAAAGCTCAGGGACCAAACATCAATAAATTAAACCAACCAGAGACTAGGTGCTTGAAAATTTTATTTTCTCTTCTGGGAAAACTCCTTTGACCTGGGTTTATATATAATTCCTCTCCTTCCAAAGCTTGGGCCATGGCTTGGCACTGGTTGTGTGTCCATATGGGTTGAAGCCAATGCTTTTAGATCACTGAAATGGCACTGCTCATCTTCACCATCTCCAGGGTAAACAAGCAGGAGCAGATCTTTCCTCTGGTTGACAGTTTTTAAAAGCAGTAAGGTCAGTTTAAAGCTAAGAATGTTGCATGTGGGTAATTTTGCTTGGTATGTTTTGCAGCCAAAATCGGGGTTGTCAACGCCCACAACCCTATCACAAATCACCTGCATTTGCCTTCAACTGCAGTAGGAGTTGAGATGCCTCTCATCTTCCAGATGTGCTTGAGGCAAGGTCAGAAGTGCTTGTAAGGGACTCTTCAGCTTTGGAAAATGGCCCACAGCCCACGGGTGTTGGTCCCATCTCCTTCTCTGCCTTCTGACAAGCACCTGCAATGAATGCGAGGGGCTGGGGTGACAGATCCTCCTCACCCTTTCATAGCTACAACAGCAGCTGAGAGGAGTGCTGAGGATTCAAGGCCAGGTTAGATGGGACGTTGAGAACCCTGATCCAGTGGGAGGTGTCCCTGCCCATGGCAGGGGTTTGGAACTGGATGGGCTTTGAGGACCCTTCTGACTCAAACCATTCTGTGATTGTATAAGTGATTCTATGAGAATCAGTGCTTTGGTGGCACAGGTTTTCAGTGCTTTGCCCAAGATTGTAAATTCATCCGAGCAGAGATGCTGTTGGGCATTGCTGTATGAGAGGTTTTTCAGCTGGCACAAGTTTGCCTTATTGCCCTTTGATGTGGAAGAGCTGAAAGCTGGACTGGGTTACTCACAGGAGAAGAGCATTCAGGAAGAGGGAAAGCCTAATATTTTTATTTTTTGAAAAAAAAGTCTTATCTTTTGGGGACAATTTCAAGATTTCCTGAAGGTCCCGTATCTTGGTCGAGGTAAATGTTTTTCATTCTGCACTTGGGGTGTCTGATACCATCTCTCAAGCTTTTTGTTGAACTCCTGCTCCAAACAATTTTCTACAGCCACAAGGGCACCAACCTCTCCTCGTTGCTAAGAGGGAGCTCTGTGAATTGACTGTAGGATTGCTGATTGGGTTCCTGAGGGCTTGCTAAGTCCATACCTGGGTCTGTTTAATCAGAGGCTCACCAGGAAATAATTTCAGAAAGACCTGTCCCTTTCTATCTGTGTCAGACCATAAAGCAGCCAGGCCTGGGCAGGATCCCTGCCTGGTCCCACTTGCCGATGCAGTAAGTGGTTAGGGGTTGCTCCCCCTGCTCCAGGGTGATGATTTGTGTTCCTTATGCCATACCTCACTGCATCTGCGAGGTCATCTCCTTCTATTCATTAGATGGTGATTTGCACTTTCTGTTAATGTGCATTTATGATGCCAAAAGAATCCCTGCCCAAATTGAAGGCTTCAGCTATTGCATCCTTCAGCTGGCACATGGTGAGGGAAAGGAATAGAAGTGGTGAGAAGTGTGTCCAGAGCACCTCCCATACAAGAACAGGCTGAGAGAGTTGGACTTGTTCAGCCTGGAGAAGAGAAGGCTGAGGGGGAACCTTAGAGCAGCCTCCCAGTACTGAAAGGGGCTCCAGGAAAGCTGGGGAGGGGCTCTTGATCAGGGAGTGCAAGGACAGGAGGAGGGGGAAGGGTTTTCAGCTGAAAGAGGGGAGATTGAGATGAGATCTTAGGCAGAAATGTTTTGCTGTGAGGGTAGAGGGGGCCCTGTCCCAGGTTGCCCAGAGCAGTGGTGGCTGCCCCATCCCTGGAGGAGTTCAAGGCCTTGAACCCCTCCAGGGATGGGGCAGCCACCACTTCTCTGGATAACCTGGGACAGGACCTCTCCATGTTCACCATGAAGAATTTCTTCCTTATGTCTAATCTATATCTTCCCCCTTCCAATTTAAAGCCATTTCCCCTCATCCCCATCACTACATGGCCTTGTAAAAAGACCTCCACAACTTTTTCTAGGCCCCCTTCATGTACTGGAAGGCCGCTATAAGGTCTTCCCAGATCCTTCTTTCTCCAGCCTGAACAACCCCAGTTGTCTCAGCTGTCCTCATGGCAGAGGTGTTCTGTCCCTCAGATCATCTTCGTGCCCCGCTCTGCTCTTTCTCCAACAGTTCCATATCATTCTTACGTTGGGAATTCCAGAACTGGGCACAGTACTCCAGATGGAATCTCGTGAGAGTGGAATAGAGGGAGAGAAGGTGATGAGGTCTTTGTCCATCAAGGGCAGAGTGCTACAGACAACTCACCCATGACAATCCTGCATGATAGCAACAGCTCTGCTGATGGAATTTTGCAATGGGCTACACAGCTCCAGGAAGAATAGGTTATACCCCTGTAGACACAACTGAGGTCATCCTACCACACGTGTGATGAGGGGTCAGGAGAACTGGAGCTGCCTGAGGCCACAGGCAGGAAAAATTTGGTGCCCCGGACACAAGGAAGCCTGGAATTGGGCCCTTGCTGTTCCAGAGCCTTGTTATCATTCAGCCACAAATCTCCTGATGGCTTTCCGATTCTACGAATACAAACGACATCCACAAACTCACACTCATTAATGAACAAGATCTTAGAGAGGGGCCATTCAATGCACAGAGCAATTAACACAGCAGTTGATTAAGGCAGATTGAGGATAAGTTCTATAAAGAATTCAATATTGCTGTGTTGCCTCATGGAGGTGCTTGGCAGAACCATGAAATCGTGACAAATGCGAGCTGTTAGCAGGAGGCACAGAGGCTCCCTAGGGTGGTGAGTGCTGCTCCATCCCCGTGCCTCCCCCAGGCCCCCAGAGCATTCAGTTGTTGCTGTGCAGAGTGCCCCAAATCCAGGGGGGATCCTATGCTTGCAGTGGGTGCCTGCAGGTTCGCAGCACCTCATACCTTGTCCCCCCTGTCCCACGCATGCCAAGCACCCATGGGATGCTGTGCGGGGGAGGCAGTTTCTGCTACACATGGAGTAACCTGTGGAAGTGGGGACAGATGTGTCTTGTGCTCCCAGACAGAAATCAGTTTAAAAATGATGCTCAGGCCAGGTCAGGATCTGTTACTGCTCAGAGTGCTGCCGCCTACAAGCTGGAAGGAAGCCTCTGCGCACACCGTGCAACAGGGAAAGAGAAAAGGATTCAGCCCAAGCCAAGGAAGAGTTGACATGATTGACTGCCTTGAGGCTGAATGCAGAGGTCCGCACACTGCAAGACCTCCATCACTCTCACACACTCCCTCTGGTTTCATACTGTACTAAACCAGCCCAGCATGGGGGCAGCTGCTGGGAAAGGGAGGGGCATCCTCACTGCCCAGAGGTCAGGATAGTACAAGAGTAGTAGAGAGAGTACTTGGCTCTTGTGAAACTTCATCTGGAGTCCTGTGTCCAGTTCTGGAGTCCTCAGCACAGGAGGGACATGGAGCTGTTGGAGAGAGTCCAGAGGAGGCCACGGAGGTGATCCAAGGGTTGGAGCACCTCTTGTACAAAGACAGGCTTGGAGAGTTGGGGTTGTTCAGTCTGGAGAGGAGAAGGTTCCAGGGAGACCTTAGAGCAGCCTAAGGTCTGAAAGTACTGAAAGGGGCTCCAAGAAAGCTGGTGACAGAATTTTTAGAAAGGCCTGTTGTGACAGAACAAGGAGTTTTTAACTGAGGGAGGGAAGATATAGACTGGATATAAGGAAGAAATGTTTTTCTGTGAGGGTAGCGAGGCACTGGTACAGGTTTCCTATGGAGATAGCGAAGGCTCCATCCCTGGAAACACTAAAAGTCAGGTTGGATGGGGCTATGAGCAACCTGATGTGGTTAAAGATGTCCCTGCTACTGCATGGGGGGTTGGACTTTCATTTCTGGCTCTGACTGACAAATATGGAGAACATTAATTTATGAATGCTAAGTTAGGTAGTGCAGGGATAGGATGAGGGGGAATGGTTTTCAACTGAAAGAGGGAAGGTGGAGGTGACATCTTAGGGAGAAATATTTTGCTGTGATGGTCATGAGGCCTTGGCCCAGGTTGCCCAAAGAAGTGGTGGCTGCCCCATCCCTGGAGGTGTTGAAGGCCAGGTTGGTTGGGGCTTTGAGCAACCTGATCCAGTGGGAGGTGTCCCTGCCCATGGCAGAGGGCTGGAACTGGATGGGCTTTGAGGTTCCTTCTGATCCAAACCATTCCATGATTCTGTGATTCTGCTTTGTTCCCTCCCTTTCTCCAAATTTGGCCTTTTCCCTAAACATCCCTAAGTTCTGCACGTTCCTACCAGTGCTTTTTATTATTTGATGTTAATATTCTCTTTACAAGGAGATCCGTGCTAACCGTGTTTCCCCTTTCTTATCAGTTACAGTTCTGGTTGAACAAGGGCAAGGTGATGTTTGAGTGGTTCCCTCAAAGGTCCATCAGTGCATGACTCCAGATTTCTGATCTTTGATGGTGCAGTTATCTCGTCAGTGTCTGGGCTTCTATCTGATTAATATTTTACTCTTCCCATCTTTGCCATTTGTGCTGATTCGTGTCCTGCAGCAGAGCCTGGCAGTGTCTCCATGAGTGCTGTAGTGTATCAGGGCAATCTTCTGCCTCACACACCATTGCAGAAGCTCTGTCACACCTTTGGCAATGTGACAAGGACAAGGATGCCCTGGTCAGCATGTGTGGCATGAGCCTGCTCCAGTGACTGTGGCTGTGGTGCAGTGCTGGCCCTTACCGGGCAGGGCAGAAGCAGGAGGTCCACGTGCCTCAGTTTCCCCTTCTCTGAGATGAAGGTGGCAATCAGCCCCTGCTCCATGTTGAGTGCTTTAGGTCCCACAGAGGCATTGTGCTCTTATAAAACCCTAAGCTTTACTGCTACTATGATTGCTAAGGAAATAGGAGAGGTGACTCATTCTCCTAGGAAAATACTGCTTTCATTCCGAGCCTGGAGCACTTCCCAAAAGTAATTAACTAGGAGAACCTGCTAATTAAAAGACCTGGTGCCTACAGAAGAGTTTAGGCAGAGGTGGGTGTCATCTTGCCAATTTTGAGGCACTAAAATGTAACAGTTGAGCTCTCAGCTGCCATTAAATCCTGGTCGGTGCTGCTGTCCAGGCTGCCCCTGCTATGTCTCAGCTGCACGGGAGCTGGTCCCAGCAGAGCAGAGGACAGCATCTGCAGGGGTTTGGTCTCTCCCTGCACCCTCTGTGAAGAGGTTGGTGGACTGCTGAGTCCAACAACCCCATACACACTGTCTTGTGGCAGTTTCATCACCCAGCCTGAGTCTCTCTGAAGTCACACCATGATACCTAGAGAACAAAAGGCTCTGGTGAGATCTTAGAGCAGCCTTCCAGTACTGAAATGGGCTCCAGGAAAGCTGGGGAGGGGATCAGGGAGTGCAGAGATAGGACGAGTGGGAACTGTTTACACTGGATATGAGGAAGAACTTCTTCACTGGGAAGGTTCTCAGGCACTGGCATAGGCTGCCCAGGGCAGTGATGGAGTCTCCATCCCTGGAGGAGTTTAAAAGACAGGCAGGTGAGGTGCTCAGGGTTCTGGTTCAGTATAAGGCTGGACTTGATGATCTCAAAGGTCTTTTCCAATCAAACAATTCTATGATTCTATGATCTCAGGGGTCCTCATTCCCTAAAACACTCTAGATAATCAGGATGGTTTGAATTGCACCTTGATATCCAGACTGCTCTGAGCTGGGTTTTTTTTATGCTAGAATTACTAATGCACCACTCCACGTCAGCTGTGTGCATATTCCTCTCTCCTGTTCCTTGTCTTTCTCCTGTTCCCCCTCTGTCTCACACACACCTTTGGAAGCTCTGCCCAGTTCTTAGATCACGTGGATCCCTGGATGTACCCTGAGCTTCACATATCATGGAGAGAGTGGACCAGCTCACCACTTCTATAAGATATCTGTCTCCAGGAGCAGAAATCAGACCTCTTAGAGGAGGGAGTGATATGGTGCTTCCTCATCTGGAGAAGCAGCAGGAATGCCTTGTGTCTGGCTTGCTGCCCTGAGAGACAATGTGGGACCAAGGTGGCAAGATCTTCCCCCAGAGGCAAGGCAGAGGTGATCCTCTCCAGGGCATCTCCCTGCTCTGGAGGCGGCAGGGCTGCGCTCTGGACACTGGCACCCATCTAGCTTGGCATTAATGACTTGCAAACGCTCTTGGGTCATTAAGGTAATTAATAACTCTTGTCACTCTGGCAGCCAGAGTGCACAATGTCAGAGCAGCTTTTCAGGACTCTGCAGCCACCGTAGCAGCACCGTTCCAGCCGCTTTACCTTACACCTTGCCTGACTCACAGCCTCAGTACCTTTAGGCAAGGCAGAGACACTTGCTGGACGTCCCTCCAGACTGTACTAAGGATGTGGCTGTGCCAACAGGACCACTTGTGCAACGCAAGCCTTCTCTTCCCTCCATGCAATAAGTTGGAGGAGGGAGAAAGCAGTGAGTGTAGGCAAGAAGAGAGAAAAGGACAGTGTGGCTGGAGGATGTTGGACACCTCTGCTGCGCTGGGAGTGCTCTGTAGCTGCTGTTAGGTGGGTCTGTTGGCTGCTGGCAAGGCTAGATGCTGTTAAAACCAACAGAGAGCCTACTTTCCAGCCACAGGAGTGTCAGTGTCAGCATCTATGTCCCAGTGGTGCAAGTCCCCAGCACAGGTAAGTCTGCTGTGAGCCCACACAGCGTGAGACGCAGCAGCAGGGCTGCTGGGCAGCCCAGGCTGTGCTTTGGGGTGTAGCTGTGCACCTTTAAATGAAGACATAGGTAATCAGATTTCAGAAGGGATTATGTGGGGCCCAGGGTCCTCTTATTCTCTCTGTGTATCACTGCAGATTGCGCTGAAGTAACTCCGATTTATGCCCCACCAAGGATGGAGGAGTCAGCTCTTGCATTTTTAGCTGTAGTAAATTATTTTTAGAAACCACAGCATTTATCATGAAAGCCTCTCTGTCTCCTCCTGCAAGGAAGCACTGAATAATGAATGAATGCAGAGCTGGACTCGTATCTACTGCTCAGCCATCCATGTGAACAGATCGAGCAGGCAGCATGTGTGCTGCTGGAAAGCAACTTGCCTGAGTCTGCCACCTGGGAGCACCAGGATGTCCAGGACCTCTGTCTGCTCCTTCCAGCCTAGCACGATGATAGCCTTTAATTGATATGATGCACCTCCTTTGGGGCTTGGATTGTGAGATGAGCATTTATGCTCAGTCTTTGGGCTTTCCTCAAGCCATGCTACAGGTGTGTTCTGCCTGGCCTGGCACCTATCTGATCTTGAACCTGCCCCATTACCGTGGGCTTATGTGGCAATCTGGACTGTGGGTCCTGGTTCCCATTACTGCATCTGATCCTCTCACTAGGGAACAGTGGGACTGTATTCTTGCAGGTGACAATCCCACCCCATTGCCACCCTTGCCTTGCCTCGGCCTGATAATCAACCCCAACTGAGCTGCTCTCTGACATCTCAGGATTTTGGGAGCCCTGAGATGTGATCCCTGGCCCTGACTCTGTGCAAGGCCCTTGCCCCCACACCTCCCCGCAGCCCAAGGCTCAACACCACGTCCTGCAAGACCCTGGGGAGGGTCAAAGCCCTGCAACAGTCTGTGACATTACTTGCAACAATCACAACTCCTGAATGCTTCAGTGGGGCTTGGGAAAGGTACAGGAGTTTATTTCTCAGGTGTGGTTAATCTTTGCTACCCGCAAGGGTGGTGTTTCAAATATTAGTTGCTCAGTAAATACAATGGATGGATGCCCTGAAGAGGCTGCTCCCTCTTGATGCACTTGGAGTCTTAGCAATTTGCCTTTTTTCAAGGTCTGGAAGCACTTACTTTGGGGATAAAACTTGCATAAGCACTTCCTGACTCTTTGTTGCAGCTGAGCTCCAGGTGCTTGGTAAACAAACCTTGCTGAAGTGCTGCCTGTAAACTCGGTGCTTCGTACTGGTGACACAAGCCTTGTGTTTTATCCTTGCAGATGTTGCCCTTCAGCCAGGTTGGATTGTTTAATTCTTTGGGCCCATAACTATTTCAGGTCAGGTACTAATGGGCTTGGAATCAGCTCTTGTGCAGGGAATGATAAATGACTCTACACTGCGGCTAATGAAGGGGATAGATTATTGGGTTATAAATCAATTAAGTGGTTCTGAGGAAGCTGAAAACCGCAAGAAGAAACCATGAAGGGAGAGAACAACATCCACTGTCTCAGGAAGAGCAGGAGCCATGAGGTGCCATCAGCTATTATGTTGTCCCTTGAGGGAAGCAGGAGACCACCACGGTGTTGTGACCCTCTTTGATCTGACAGTGGTTGCTGAGGAGAGAACCTGGCGTGCTCTGTGGTTCTCAGGGGGTTACTGGCAGCAGGTTGCCTCTTCCAGGAAATCAATCCTGCCTTTCCTGTGTGATCTTAAAGTGGCAACGTGTCCTGTTCTTCCTCAGGTCGTCTGCAATTGTTTTGGAGTGTGGGCAGAAGTGGCTGAACGTGAGCCAGCAGTGGCCCAGGTGGCCGAGAAGACCAAGAGCATCCTGACTTAGATCAGCAATGGGGTGGCAGCAGGAGCAGGGAAGGGATCGTCCCCCTGCACTCAGCACTGGTGAGGCCAAACCTCGAATCCTGGGTTCAGTTTTGGGCCCCTCACTCCAAGAAGGACATTGAGGGGCTGGAGAACATCCGGAGAAGGGAATGGAGCTGGGGAAGGGTCTGGAGAACAGGGGTTCTGGGAGTGGCTAAGGGACCTGGGGCTGTTTAGCCTGTAGGAGGCTGAAGGGAGACCTCATTGCTCTTTGTGGCTCCTGGAAAGGAGGTTGTGGTGAGGTGGGTGCTGGGCTGTTCTCCCAGGTAACAAGTGATAGGACAACAGGAAATGGTCTCAGGTTGCTCCAAGGAAGGTTTAGGTTGGATATTGGGGAAAATGTCTTTGCTGACAGAGTTGTGAAGCCCTGGCAGAGGCTGCCCAGGGCAGCAGAGGAGTCTCCATCCCTGGATGGGATCAAAAACACGTAAACCTGGAACTTGGGGACAGGGTTTAGTCAGCACGGTGGGGTTGAGCTGATGGTTGGTCTGGATGAGCTTAGAGGTCTTTTCCAACCTTAACGATTCTGTGATCCTGGGACCAAGTCCCCTCTGAGTCCCTGTGTCAGAAGGACAGACCTGAAGGACACCCATCATGTTCAATGTGCCTGGCTGGGATTATGTCTCCTGAGTGAGTGGGATGAGGCTCATTACTGTCCCACCAGGCAGTGGTCACAGCATTACCAGGCCAGGAGAATTTTCAGAGACCTGGCATCTCTGCAAGTTCTACCTGTGCAACCCTCCCCCAACTGGCATGATAAAACCTCAACTTCTGGGGCTTTTGCTGTTCTCTGAAATTCTCTGTGTGCAGCAGAGCGTGGAGAGGCTGGTAGGAAGCAAAGGAAACTTCTACAAATGCAGCTTTCAGTAAATGTGGGCAGAGTGATGGGGTTGAGGCTTTGAGGAAACCAATCCACTGGAAGGTCTCCCTGCCCATGGCAGGGGGTTGGAACTGGATGGGCTTTAAGGATTTAAGGTCTCATCCAAAATTTTGTAGTTCTGTGACCGTGGGGACAAAAACTAACTATGGCACGTGCATTTCTTGGGCTCCTTGTGTGCAGCAGCTGCAGGATTCTCATTGTCACACCTGGCAGTGGCACGATTGCCTGGGCAGGTTGAATAACTCCTGTCCCCTGGCAGGGCTGGCATGCAGCTTGTTTCCATCACAGCTCCTGGAGACTCCAAGGCTCCCTAGCAGACAGGGAGAACACAAAGTGCGCAATATCCCCTTTTGGGGATGCTTTTCAACCCAATGTTCTTTAGGAGAGGGCTGGAAAAAAATCCCATTTTGGGAAGTGGGAATGATGACAGGAAACTACTGTTAACTGGGCGCCGTAAGCCTTCCACGTTTCTCACTGTCTTCTAACTGCTTGTTTTGTTCCATATGAGCAAACTTTTAGAAAACCAGCAATGCAGCATTTTCTAAATTCTAATGAGCTGTTTTCTAATAGTTGTCTAATGAGCTGTGGCAAAGAGAAAAGCAGCCTGTGTTTGCTTTAATCTCTTTAACTACAGCCTATCCTAGAGGCAAAGCATCTCACGGGAGAAGAGGACTTGAAGTCAAATGGATACCCCAGAGAGGCACTTGTCCTCTCTGCCATCAGTGGTATCTCTTGCAGGCCTGGAAGATGCTGGGAGATGCCCTATGTCTGAGTTCTGAACCAACTCACAAAGCCCTGCATCCCTGTCACATAGGAGACTGTGTCTTGGTCAAGATTTGGCTTCTCTTGAACAGTTAAATCCTGCTGAAAACAGAACATCTTCAGGGAACAGAGGTGAATAGAGGAACAGGGGCACATACACCTGTGTTAGAGGTGTTCTTCTAGGCTGGATGCTTGGACCTGTCTCTGCAATGACCCTGACACAGACCATCACACCCAGACATCTGTAACCCTCAGGTTCTTGGCCAAACCTAGAACTGTTTCCAGCCCTCTTCTCCAGGGCAGAGCTAGGGCAGAGGTCTTCACAGGAAGACACATACCTCTTATATAGACAGTCAGGTCTCTCTGGTCAGATCCCAGCAGCACAGGGTCTTTCCCAAAGTAGCTTCTGTGCCTTGTTTTGTACCTGAATGACAGCTGGTGGTGGTTTCGTTGTGCTCTCTGAGGACCTTGCTCCTAGGTTCCAGTAGAGCTTTAGGCAGTAAAACCCAGCACACTTCTGTTGGCTGCAGAGCAGCCTGAAAGGCCCATCTAGCAAGACAGGCTGAGAATTATGAGAGTGAGCATCTGAATGCATTGTGTTGGGCGGAAGGTTTTTGCAGGATCAATCTCTTTAATACACTGGGATATTGCTAAGAAGCCTCCAGAAGGGATGCACTGTCCCTCTCTTTGCCAGTATTTCCCTGCTTTAGTAACAGTAAGAGCTCCACCTGATCAGCCTCCAGGAAGAAATGTTTCTTTCTCTAATGAGGATGCAGCCTACAAGACTGCAAGAAATAAGGTGCTCAGCTTTCCTACATTTGTTTGAAGAGGTCCAGAAAAGGAGGTTCCACTTGCCAAATCCTGCAGAGAAACCTTTAAGAAGCACCTTTATCTTCAGTATTCTGGTGCTGAACTTCCTGCCAGGGCAAGGGCTCAGGTGATAACTCTCGGCTTTTGATCTATTGGATTTTGCAGTGACTTTGGTATGGTGATGAGACTGCAATATCCCATAATATATGGCTGTTTCTAGCAAGAACTCTGCTATAATTGTATTTATGAGCAGAATACTTATAGAGGCCTTCAGGGAGCTTCAAGTGTAAAAACATTCCTGTATCAACATATAGATAGTCAACAGCCAAGCAATTAATTTCTTGACTACAAGTGGTGTTCGGGGCTCTGTCCCAGTGTACAACATCCATTAGTGCTGCAGATGCTGTGCTGAAGGGGATGAGTGAGCTGCTGACTGGACACTTGGTGTTTCCTCTGTGCCTCGTGGACTTAAACTTGTTTTTAAATAAAGTCCTGGCGCATTCTGGGGGAAAATATGGCTTTTTTTTTTTGTCTGTGGCAGTTTATGTGGTGAACACCCTCCCTCCCAGCTTGTCACCCCGAAGGAGGAGGTGGATACAGACTCCTGAGGCCAGGGCACCAAAAAGGAAAGTGAGTGATGAGTTTTCTAAGCCTGCCTGTGATACTGACTTGCTGAGTATAGAACCATAGAATGTCCTGAGTTGGAAAGGACCCACACGGACCATCGAGTCCAACTCCTGTCCCTGCACAGGACACCCCCAATATTCACACTGTGGGGCTGAGGGCATCGGCCAAAGGCTTCTGGAATATTGTCAGGCTGTGACTGCTTCCCTGGGGAAGGACCTCTCCTGATGTCCAACCTGACCCTCCTCTGGCACATCTTCCTGCCATTCCCTTGGGTCCCATTCCCATTGGTCACCAGAAAGAAGAGCTCAGCACCTGCTCCTTCTCCTCCCCATGGGAGGAACCTTCAGAGCGTGATGAGGTCCCCCCTCAGTCTCCTCTTCTCTCCAGGCTGAACAGACCCAGTGCCTTCAGCCACTCCTCACACAGCTTTCCCTCTAAACCCTTCACTGACTCACCTCTGTATGCCTTTTTTTTCTCTCTCAGATGGTGTCTCTCTGTGTAGTTATGTCCCAGTGCAACCAGCCCCAAATCCAGCTGGCCCAGATGATGCCATCACCAACAAGTTCTTCTTCTGTCTCCACGCCTGATGGAAGCAAACAAAATAGAGTTCTCTTGGCAGGGATCTCAGTGCCTATGTTTATTGCAGCTTTGCCTGAAGTTAGCTTAGTAAAGGAACATCTCACACAATTCAAAGCTCCCATAGAGTGGCGTTAATCAGCCCTGTTCTACAGGGCAAGAAATGTTGCAGATATAGATCACTTATATATAGTTTCTGATTAGTTGGGTGAAATGAAAAGGGATTGTTTTCATTATTTTATGAAACAAACCAGTGGAACAGTCAAAGAATTAGAAAGTGTTCAAATTAAAAATTGTTAAGACAGATTTCTACTCACACTGTGCCACAGAAAATCACTGAAGCCAAGGGCTTAGCAAGAGTGAAAGGGCTCCAGCATGCATATGGTCAGCAGAATTATCCATAATTTCTGTAGTTGTAACATGTGCAGTTCCAGTACTACAAAGAATAGAAATTGAGTTATCAACTTAATTTCTTTCTTTGGCAAGGCCAGTCACTTAGTTGACCAAGGGAAGCCAATTGATGTAATTGTTACGGATTTCAGTAAAGCCTTTGATCCTGTCTCTCACAGCACCCTCCTAAACAAACTGCCCAACATTCAGCTGGATAAATACACAATGCAATGGGTGAACAGCTGCCTGATGGGCCGGGCTGAAAGGGTCACAGTAAATGGGGTCACATTGTGTTGTTGACCAGTCCCTAGCGGGGTTCCGCAGGGATCCATCCTAGGGCCAGGGCTCTTTAACATCTTCATAAATGACCTGGATGCAGGACTGCAAGGTTTAATAACTAAGCCTGCAGATGACATGAAACTGGTGGGAGCTGTTGACACTTTTGAGGGCAGAGAGGCCCTGTGAAGGGATCTGGACAAACTGAAGAGCTGAGCAATCACCAACCACATGACGTTATCAAGGGCAAGTGTTGAGTTTTGCATCTGGGACACAACAACCCTGGATCCACAGCCTGAGGAGTGCGAGGCTGGAGAGCAGCCCTGCAGAAAGGGATCTGGGAGTGCTGGGTGACAGAGAGTTGGAAAGGAGCCAGCAGTGCCCTGGCAGCCAAGAGGGCCAACAATATTCAATAAGCATGTTACAATATTCCAGAAGAAGCATTTGGTCAATGCCCACAGCCACAGGGTGTGAATGTTGGGGGTGTCCTGTGCAGGGACAGGAGTTGGACTCGATGGTCCTTGGGGGTCCCTTCCAACTCAGGACAGTCTATTATTCTATGAGTTGTATTCTTTAGACACCTTGTAAGGTGTTCAACTCTTTTGTAATGAAAGTCTCCGGTCTGAGTACTCCAGAGTTGCAAAGCCCTTCCCAGAGCAGTGATGTGAAGGCAGCTGAGCCTGTATTGCTTGGTTTAGGTAATGAGCACAGGCACCAGGACTTTTTTGAGCCCTTCTGGTTTCTCATATCCCCCTGACTGTGTCAAAGCAGGCAATACAACAGCTGGTGGGGAAGGCAGAGGAGCAGAAAGCGCTGTCGTAGGGTTGGGACTGGGCTGCACATCCATAGAGAAAGAGGATTAAAGGTACCAGATTCCCAGATACAAGCCTGTACTGCACACAAGACTTTGTTTAGAAGGAGTAGCTCTGCTTTGAAAAAATGTCTCTTTAATAACCACAGGTTTCTGGGCTTCAGCTGGCCGCCTGCAGCAGCCAGGAAGGATTTTCCCTCAGAAACCACATTTTCCTCATTTAGGGGGAGGGTGCTTTTCCTGCTCTCCTCTAACACATAAGGATAACTGCAGCTGGAGGAGCACTGCTTAGTGGAGTGATGCTGTTAACAGAAGCAGCACTACCTCAAACCTCTCAGAGCCCTACCAGAGGGGTGTGTGTGTTTGTGTTTATAACTGAGCCTGGCTTGAAGTGTGCTGTGAGAAAACTTGCTATATTTACACGGAACAGAGTTTGCAAACCCATATTGTGTTTTTGTTGTGTAATAAGGAGAACACATTAAACATCTTCAGGGAAGCTGGGATAATTAGCAAATGAAACTTGGAGAGAACAGTTACTGCTGGTGCTCACGTTTCTTTTGGACTTGTAGGTCCTCTTTTTTTGGAGAGTGGCATGAACCTTGGCTCCTCTTTGGGAGATGGCATAGAATCATGGAATAGTTTGGGTTGGAAGGGACCTCAAAGCCCATCCAGTTTGATCGCCTTGCCATGGGCAGGGACACCCCCCACTGGATCAGAGGGCTCAAAGCCCCATCCAACCTGGTCTTGAACACCTCCAGGGATGGGGCAGCCACCACGTCCCTGGGCAACATGGGCCAGGGCCTCCCCACCCTCACAGCAAAACACAGCCATGGCAGGGGTTTTGGAAACAGATGGGCTTTGAGGTCCCTTCTGACCTAATCCATTCCATGATTCAATGATGCTGGTGGGATAGGAAGGGACAGGGGTGATTTCTCTAACATAAGAGAAGAGCTTCCAGCCCTGCAAATTAAATACTATCAATGGAATGAATTTTTTTAAACCTAATAGAGCATGTTGAAAAACTTCACTGATTACAACAGACAAAGGCAGCAGTTATTTGTGCTGAACAGGAATTGCCAAGAGCCCAGCAGTACTCGGACTCAGATCAGGTAGTTGCTACAGCCGGTGGGAGAGGACTGGCCAGATGAAAGCTGAATATCTGCAGCCCAGGTGGGGCTGTGGCAGCCAAAGGTAGTGAATGAGGTGTGACAAAGGGTAAGAGGATGCTTGATTAAACAGGGAGCTCATGGCTGTACTCAAAAGATGAATAAGTTGGAAGGGTGACATGGGATGAATAGGAAAAAAATCGCCATGTTAGGAATGCCAAAGCTGAATTGGAAGATGACATCAAGGGCAGTAATAAGAGGCCCTATCAGTGTGTTAGCAGCAAAAATAGTCAATGGAGAATCTGCAGGTATGCTGCTGAATGAGAGGGGTGTGATTGAGTGACAGTGGTTATGAGGAAGGTGGAGGAACTCAACATCCTTTTTTGTCTTCTCTACTGACGATGTCTCCTAGACCTTTGAATTTAGATAAAATGTTCAAGGATGAGAACAGCTACCAGTAGTGGAGGAGGACTGAGTCAGGCATCTCTTGGGATATCTCAGCCCTGTAAGTCTATGGGAAAAATGAGGATGCATCTGAGGTGGTGCCTTCCAAGACAAGGAGGGTCACAGGGCTGGTGCATGTGTGACAACCCAGGAGGGGCAGAGATAACTCACTTGTTCAGACTGGGGAAGGCAAGAGTGAGCCTAAATAGCAGCCTTCCAGTACTTATTGAGGAGACAGAAACAGGCTCTTTACTGAGGAGTGTGGTGGGAAAATAAGAGACAGTGGTTAACGGCTGAAATGAAGGAAGTTCTGACTGGGTATGAGGAAAAAAATCTGTGTAAATGCAATGAAGTGTCTGGATCCAAGTAGATCACGGGATCTTTGGAGGCGTTCAAGACAAAGGTGTACAAAGGCCTGAGCAGCCTGGTCTGATATGAGATCCAGGTCTGGAGTTGCACTGGAGGACTCCTGATGTCCCTCCCAACCGAGTCATTCTGTGATGCAGTGCACATTGATCAGGGCAGTCAGGTTTTTAGCTGAAGGTCTCTAATAACAGTTTTAAATACGAGTCCTGACACGAGGCTTCTCCCTGCCCTGTTTTGGAGCAGCTGGCATTCAGCCCTCTGAAGTCCTGCGTGAGGCTCTGACCCCAGATTGTTTTGCTGTTGCATGCTGATACAGCTGTAGAAAGCACAGCTTGTAGAGGTCACTGGATCTGCAGTTTCATCTCCCACCTTTGGCAAAATGACCTCCCAGCATGAGCAGAGCACTGCAAATACTTCAGAAAAGCTTTGTCTACTTGTGGCTTTCTGAGATAACCCCTTGAAAATGGTGCAGACATTCTCACTGTCCTTCTCTTCTCTTGGGCACTGGCTCGAGTTGACTTGAAATATGACTTTGTCCAGAGTAACAAGACCACCACTCACTCTCAAAGCTGGAGATTCTGGCACTCCTCTGTCAGTGCTATTGTGCCTATAGATACCACAAAATATCCACACCCTGTTGATTTAGAGAATCATAGAATCACAGAATGATAGAACTGTGGAATGGTTTGGGTCAGAAGGGAATCTCAAAACCTCACCCAGTTCCACCCCACTACCATGGACAGGGACATCTCCCACTGGATCAGAGGGTTCACAACCCCATCCAACCTGGCCTTAAGCACCTCCAGGCATGGGGCAACCACCACTGCTCTGGGCAGCCTGGGCCAGGGCCTCCCCACCCTCGTTGTGAAGAATTTCTTCCTAATGTGCAAGCTAAACCTTGCCCCTTTCAATTTAAAGCCATTTCCCTTTATCCTGTCAGTACTTGCCTTTGTAAAAAATCTCTCCCCAGCTTTCTTGTAGTCCCCCTTCATGTACTGAAAGGCCACTATCCATGGAGGATTTCCATCTCACCAATGTACTGTGGTTTGCCTTTGTGTGCTGCAGGTTTACAGTGCAGACCAGTGCAGGGAAGTTGACTACACAAAGGTCTTTTCTTGGGACGTTGGTTCAGAGGAGTCTGGGCAGACACAGCTTTCCCAGAAACATCCCTGTATGTTTGCCACAGACACGCTCTTTTCTTTCCTCATCCTCCCAGGTGCCCCCCGGGGAGGGTGTTACACACCTGAGTACTTGTGCACATCATCAGGATGCTGCAGAGACTGCTGCCTCACCGGAGGGACTCTCCAGGGACTTGCTAGTCCAGGGCCATTAATGAGGGGCTCATTCAGCTGGTCCCTGGGAGGATGCTGGGAAGGTGCAGAGCTGCCTGCCACTGGAAACTGCCACTAATTGGACCTTATTAAAAATTTACTTCTGTTTTACAATAAAGCTGGAGCATTTATCTTCCCCTAGCAAAGGCATTAATTAACAACACAAATGGGCTACGCTGCCAGGAGAACAGCAAAGCTCTGTCTGTCAATACGGTGACCTCACTGCAGCCCTTCCCGCCCGCTCTGCAGGGAGAAGCAGCCGCCCACACAGCCCTGTGCAGTTCTACACATGGATGAAGGGCTCCTGCTGGCTGGCTCTCACAGGGTGCAAGCTGTAGGATTTCCTGTTTCCTCCAGAAAGGAGCTCAGATGCAAGGGGAAGCTCTGGAAATTAATCCTTTTTTTAAATTTTTTTTTTTATGAGAAGCCACCACCTGATTGTAACGAGATGGCAAAGAACTGAAGACTGTTTTAAGGGCTAATGAATTAATATCCAGAGAAGGGCACAGAGTTGGGGAAGGGTTTAGAGGGGAAGTCATGTGAGGACAGGTTGAAGGCACTTGTTTTGTTCAGCCTGGAAAAGAGGAGACTGAGGGGAGACCTCATCATGCTGTGAAGCTTCATCACACGGGGAAGAGGAGGAGCAAGTTCTGAGCTCTTCTCTCTGGTGACCAATGACAGGACACAAGGGAACGACAGGAGGATGTGCCAGGGGAGGGTTAGGTTGGACATGAGGAGCAGGTTCTTCCCCCAGAGGGTGGTGGAGCACTGGAACAGCTCCCCAGGGAAGAAGTCCCAGCCTGACAATGTTGCAGAAGCCTTTGGCCAACACCCTCAGCCCCAGGGTGTGAATGTTGGGCCAGAAGTTGGACTCAATGATCCTTGTGGGTCCCTTCCAGTTCAGGATATTCTATGGTTCTGTGAAAAGCCCCAGATACCCATGGAAGACGTCCTTCTGTCCTGGGGGACATCCCTGTGGCTAGAGTTTGTCTCAATGGGCTGTACTGCAGTGATGCTTCAATCACTGGGTGTTGAAGAGCAAATACTGTTTGGAGCTGTTGCTGTTATTTTTGTAGAAGTTGTGGCCTGTTTGGTAAAACCAAGCAATGCCAGTGGCCTGGCTTAGGAGACCTGTGGGATTTTGAACATAGGCACAAGGCTGGAGGATTATACCAGGAAAGACCAGACTTCCCTTTGGTTCCTGCCCAGTCGTCCACCGTGTTATGGTGAAGAAAATGTCTGAGTGTGGCTGCTGGCTGTGAAATTAGTGACCAGGTGGGATTTAGTAGTTTAAATTCTTGCCTTCTGTAAAACATAGCTCTTCCATCTCTGTAGAAGAAGCTGGGGTTAAGCCTCTGCCTTCCCATGCAGCCTGGGCTGGGTGGGCAGCTGTGCCTGTGGGAGCAGGGTCAGGGAGCAGCGCTTTTCAGCTGGATCCCAAACTGGTTCCCAAGCTACTGGATCCCAGATTCTCCACTCCCCTGGTACAGGGTTCAGTGACTGGAAGAGGCTCTGTTTCCCTTGCAGATGCGATGGCCCTTCCACAAGGGCTTGCATAGCCCTGCACAAGCAAACAGCACAGCTGTTGCTTGCCTTCCCAAGGAACCAGTTATCCCTAGGGAACTCTAGCACCCAAAAGAGCAAAGGTGTGGAGGAGAGAGGTGAGTCCAGCCTCCCCCTTGAAACCCCCCAAGCCATGAAAGAACAGGGCCTCTGGGCAGGGGGTTGTGGTAAGGTCTGGTCTCCATCATCCCCCATCCCATTTGCAAACTTGCATTTCTCTTAAAGAGCTGTCTCCTGTGTGAAACCACAGTGGGAAACCATCCCATTCCCATACTGGGCTGCAGCTGTGTCCAAGGACCACAGCCCCCACAGCTGTGACCATTCAGCCTCGGGTGTGAAAAGAGTAAAATTCCAGTTACGCTTGTGCAGAAGCTGTTGTGAGAGGAATGCTGCAAACTGGGATTCCAATTAGGTGCAGTGCTGGGGCACCTGTCTGGATGTGACATGATAATGCACCTGCTAAACATTATAAGGAGCTTCAGAGATTCAGTGTGACACAAGCGAAGCAATAGCTGGAGTTTAGTCAACACTCCATCAGTTAAAAGTCTATATTTCCAATTATCTGCGGACAGTTTGCCTTCAAGGATAATTGGCTTCCTGCAGCTCTCTAGAACAGATGTCAGGGAGCTCCTCTTCCTCAGAGGAAAACCTGGAACGGTTTATAGCATGCAAAACTGTGGAGGTGTCAATATCAGAGCCAAGGCAGGATTTGGGGATCAGAGCTGTCCAAGTGCAGAGCTTCACAGAGGCACCATGAGCTTCAGTTACCCCATTCTGGTCATGAACTGTTGGGTTTGGAAACCTACACACTGAAGACCTGTGGCAATGTCTCTGTCCTCTGAGGAGACTGGCAGGAGACAGGCAGAGGGAGGTGACATCATAGGGGTTGCAATTGTGCCCTTAGAATCACAGAATGTTCTCAGTTTGAAGGGTCCCACAAGGATTCCAACCCCTGTCCCTGCACAGGACAGCCCCAACATTCACACTCTGAGGCTGAGGGTGTTGGCCAAAAGCTTCTGGAATATTGTCAGGCTGTGACTGCCTCCCTGGAGAGTTGTTCCAGTGCTCCACCACCCTCTGGGGGAAGAACCTTTTCCTAATAAGCTGTGGTTGTTTTATTTTGTTGTTTGTTTTTTTATTTTCTACAAACAGCCCTTTGCACAGTGATGTTGGAGACCATTCCTCCAGTGCAATTTATGGTTGTGAGTGCTTCCCCGGATGATCCTGGGAAGGCTGTCATGCCACTGAAGGAGACTTTGGCACACACAGTGTGCACTGGACAGTTCTGGGTGGCAGTGCAAGCTCCAGAAAGCGGATGGATGGACCTCTGTGAAGACCTCTGGCAGAAGCTGGCCCCAAGCAGCTCCTGACCTGCTGTTATGTCTGAGCCTTGGCAACTGCTGCATCAGGAGCCATTGGCCTGTGTAGCAGCTCTGTGGCCTCCCTTTGCAATCTGAGCAAGACCTCTGCTCTCCCCCAGCTTTGTCAGCATTGTCCCTTGCTCTGACTGCTGCTGGATTGCTAATGAGCAAGTAATTGGCTCCATGTCAGCAGGACAGTAATAACCAGGGACCACAGGCTGCGCATTCCCAAGAGGAGGAGCAGCAGGAGGGCAGCACTTTTGGTTTCTGGCCATGGCTCACAGGAAACCAGAGACTGTAACTATTTGTTATATGTGAATCATGGAATGGTTTGTTTTGGAAGGGATCTTAGAGCCCATCCAGTTCCACCCCACTGCCATGGGCAGGGACACCTATCACTGGATCAAGGGTCTCAAAGCCCCATCCAACCTGGCCTTGAACACCTCCAGGGATGGGGCAGCCACCACTGCTCTGGGCAACCTGGGCCAGGGCCTCCCCACTCTCACAGGAAAATGCCTCATCTCAATCTCCGCTCTTTCAGCTCAAAACCCTTCCCCCTCATCCTGTCTGTGCACTCCCTGATCAAGGAGCTGGATCCCCAGCTTTCCTGGAGCCCCTTTCAGTACTGGGAGGATGCTCTAAGGTTTCCTTGGAGCCTTCTCTTCTCCAGGCCTGTCTCTCCAAGCCTGTCTCTCTTAGCTTTTCCTTGCATGAGAGGTGCTCCAGCCATCAGATCATCTTCGTGGTCTCTGCTAGCAGATTTATGTCTTTCCTTCTGACAGTCCCAGTTCCATCACTTTGTCCCTGTTTACAAACTGCATGCTTCACCTGGTGAGTGGGAACATCCCTCTGCTGGCAACAGCCCCTTTGCTTCACCCTGGCTCCCTCCAGGCACATCCTTCCCCAGCACACATCTCTCTTGGTCCAGTGCACTTTTTCTTGAAATTTTCCCTGTATGGGTGTTTTTCCCTTTGGTGAAGAAAAAAAACTACATGGTGACCTGATGGCAAAGTCCCTGTCGAGGAGGATCTGTTTGCAGATTATTCACAACTGTGTTTTTGCTTCCATCTGCCCAATTCTGCCATCTGGGATGATCTTTGTTCCTGCAGGATGCCAGTGGGGTCCTTGGGCCTGGCTCTCGCCCCAATTCATCAACAGCAATAACCCAATGGTTACACAGCAGCTCGCTCAGGCCTTCTGGCTCACCAGTGTGGAGACACCAGGCATTATTGCCCTATAAACCTTCCTGTGCAGATAGATGTGCAATGACTCGATTAAGCATCCCCAGTTTGTCTCCCATGTGCTCTGCCTGCAGCAATCCCATCCTATCCATTGTTCCACAGTTCAAGATTTTAGAACAGTACTGTTGAATTTTATATCTTTTCCCTCTTGGCAAAGGGGCTCATGCAAAAAAAACAGGCTTTCTTTTCCCATCCTTTGCCTATTTTTGCACCAGGAGATAAATGAAAAGTGCCCTTAGTTATTTAATCCAGCTGCCTTTTGTACATGGGCATGTGTTTAGATCAACACAGGTGGTTCCACAAGAAGCCTGTACAATATTCTTGATGTGTTACATAGTGCAGCACTGCTGCAGAAATTAAAAACCAACTACTAAACCAGGGGAAATCACATTCTGTCTGGATTTGTCTGTTTGGATTATGAGAGACTGAGCTGAGCTTTCTCTATCAAATATGGGAAATCTTTATTTCTGACTCCAGGGCAAAGCTGAGGAGGGTCAGCTTTGCCTGTGAATTAAGATTTTATGGGCAGGAGTTACTGACATAACTGATAATTACCACATCTGTGGTTCCAAACTGAGGAAAACAGGAACTGTGGTGGAATAAAGCATGTCAGTTCAAGAGATGGACCTCTATTAAACCAT
This sequence comes from Tapera naevia, assembly GCA_033556795.1. Lineage (NCBI taxonomy): Eukaryota > Metazoa > Chordata > Aves > Cuculiformes > Neomorphidae > Tapera > Tapera naevia. The sequence continues at coordinate 1,268,767 of JAUMJJ010000317.1, forward strand.
TTCCTTGCTGTTCCTGTTCTCCAGGCGCTGTTCCTTTTCTTCAGGCACTGTCCCAGCAGCTCTATGGATGAGAAGAACAGGCAGTGCCATCCCACTGTCTCTGTCCCCCTGGGGCTGAGAGCCACACACAAGGGTCAAAGAGTCATAAAATAGTTTGGGTTGGAAGGGACCTCAAAGCCCATCCAGTTCCAACCCCCTGCCACGGGCAGAGACACCTCCCACTGGATCAGGGGGCTCAAAGCCCCATCCAACCTGGCCTTGAACACCTCCAGGGATGGGGCAGCCACCACTGCTCTGGGCAGCCTGTGCCAAGGCCTCCCCACCTCTTTCTCCCACCACGCTTTCCTGGACTCCTGGCCTTTGGAGGTGGTTCACACTTGCCCATAAGCCACTAATGTCCTCTGGCATTGCAGGCCTTCTTCTGCAAAGATGTGACTGACCCCAGAAACATTTCTGTTTAGCTGAGGATCAAAGTTGCAGTTGCTCCCAGGGCTGCACTCCAGGGAAGAAATGCATGATTCTTGGGGACGATACAACCAAGCTACATCCAGCTTTATGCATATTTATTTAGACTTCAAATGGCCACAGGTTGCATCAGGGCAGCTTTAGACTGGATGTTAGGAAAAATTTCTTCACTGAGAGGGTTTTCAAGCACTGGCAGAGGCTGCCAGGGAGGTGGTTGACTTCCCATTCCTGGAGGTGTTTAAGAGACGGGTTGATGACTTTCTTAGGGACATGGTTTAGTAAGGAGACAGGTGCAGTTGGACTCAATGATCTCAAAGGTCTTTTCCAACCAGATCGTTCTATGATTGAAGAGTGTTACCTCAAATTCCTAAAGCCCTTGCACTCTGGATTTCATGGGTTACACTTCTATAACCAGAAGATTGTTTCTGGAGTACATAGTTATGGCTAAAAAGATTTTATTTCATAAGTGAAAATAAAAAACTCAGCCAAATTTCTAATATTTGTACTGACCTACAGATAAAAACAGCACCATTCCCCAAGTCTAATTATGCTTGGAAGGGGACAGGTTTAATAATTTTTCACTAATCTGATGGATATTGACTTAAATGTTTCTACTGGCAGGATATAAAATAAGAACAACTTGCATGCTAATTGCTATTTAGTCAAAACTCTGTGATTTCAGAAAATAAAACTCAGAAATTAACTCCAAGTGCTTCATGATATCTTGTGGTGCTGTAGAGAACCATTGGCAAATGTGCAGAAGAACACTCTCTAAGGCTTCCTGTAGGACAAACATAGGAACAACACTGTGACCCAGAGGCCTGACAGTGGCCTTTCTGCTCTGGGTTGGTAGTGGAAGGAGAGGGGACTCATTATGGATTGACTGCAGTCATCACCATTGCTGGGACACACTGGCTGCATCTGGGGGCTGCTGGGTCTCTGTTGGAAAAGATATCTATATGGAACTGGATGATCTTCCAACCCAAAGCATTTGGTGACACATTTTTGCCAGTTTAATAAAGAAGGAGAGCTAAGCACAGGTTGCCTTTGATTCTTTGCATTGCTATCACCAATGCCCAAACACATGAGTTGTTGAAATCAGTAAAAACAACCTTCAGGGCAAGGATCCTTTGTGCAGTGAAGACAGGAGGAGGATTTACACAGGGAATGCTGGCTGGGAAAGGGATGCTGTCAGTAGGGACAGAGAGGGAAATCAGCTGGGTGCTTGTAATTATCACAGAATGATGGAATGGTCTGGGTTGGAAGGGACCTCAAAGCACATTCAGTTCCACCCCCTGCCATGGGCAGGGACACCTCCCACTGGATCAGGGGGCACGAAGCCTCGTCCAACCTGGCCTTGAACACCTCCAGGGATGGGGCAGCCACCACTGCTCTGGGCAACCTGGGCCAGGGCCCCCCCAACCCTCACAAGAAAACATTTTTCCCCAAGATCTCATCTCAGTCTTTCACAGTTTATTCCTTTCCAGAGCTGGGCAAACGATTAGGATTTTGCATTTCTTGGCCCAATAAAGCCATAATTTTGGGTTGAACATAATATTTCTCTACAACACGCCAGGATGTGTTTAGTTTGTGTGCATTTTGGGTGTTTTTTTTTAAAAATTTATTTTTAAATAACTTAAACCCAAAAGGATGGAGCTGTAAGAAAAAAAACCTGCTGTGCAGAAAAATCTGTCAAATTTTAGATCTTGGGGGCATTTTTAAAACTTCATCTTTTGACTGAAGCGATTTGACAGCTTTGCAAACTGTTCACATCACTGTTTACATATAGATTTTGTGGGGGAAAAAATTGTCTTCAGCCAAAATAACTACAGCTATGATACAGATGGATCTGGTGCTGCTAATGCTGTGTGGTTCTCCTATTTTCAGTGGCATGTGCTTCTGTCACACTTTGATAGATTGGGCTGATGTTTCCCATGCCAACCATCCTCCTCTAGATGAGTGTTTATGTGTTTGTTTTGAAAGATTCATTAAAAAAGCCAGTTTGGCTGTTCTTGAGAATGGGGCCAGGGACGGAAAACACAATTCTTTTGCGTTCCACTCTTTTTAAGGAAGTCCCACAGTACCTGGGCACGAGTCTTAATCCGACTTTTGTTGATCCTGTGGAAACCCAGTTTGCTTTAATCCAATGGAAATTCTTGGAAGATCATTTTCTAAGCAGAGTTTGTTGCTGTTCACAGGCTAAACCCTCTGAAAATCCGATTTGCACAAAGCAGTATTTGTTCCTTCACACTTCCTCCATGTGATGCTCTGGGGTGAGTGCGTGTCCTCAACTTTTATTTTGTCACAGAGTCATGGAATGGCCTGGATTGGAAGGGACCTCAAAGTTCATCCAGTTCCACCCCTTTGTCATGGGCAGGGACACCTCCCAGTGCATCAGGGGTCTCAAAGCCCCATCCAACCCAGCCTTGAACACCTCCAGGGATGGGGCAGCCACCACTTCTCTGGGAAGCCTGGGACAGGGCCTCCCCACCCTCACAGGAAAACTTCTCATCTCAATCTCCCCTCTTTCAGCTGAAAACCATAATCCCTCATCCTGTCCCTGCACTCCCTGATCAAGGAGCTGGATCCCCAGCTTTCCTGGAGCCCCTTTCAGTACAGGAAGCTCCTCTAAGATTTCCCTGGAGCCTTCTCTTCTCCAGACCTGTCTCTCCAAGCCTGTCTCTCTCAACTTTTCCTCGCATGAGAGGTGCTCCAACCCTCAGATCATCTTTGTGGCCTCCTCTGGACTCACTCCAACAGATCCAGGTCCCTCCTTTGCTGAGGACTGCAGAACTGGACACAGGACTCCAGGTGGGGTCTCACCAGAGCAGAGCAGAGGGGCAGAATCCCCTCCCTGTCCCTGCTGGTTCCACTGCTCTGGATGCAGCCCAGGTTGACTTCCTGGGCAGTGAGCACACATTGGTGGTTGATGTTAGGCTTTCATCCAACAGCAGCCCAGGTTCTTCTTCTCAGGGATTTTCCCAATCCTTTCTCCACCAGCCTGTATTTGTGCTTCAGATTGCCCAGACCCAGGTGCAGGACATTGAACTTGTCAATACCAACTGTGCTGGCTCCTATAGGGATGCTGTTGAGACTTCTCCCATGAATTCTCTGAGAGAGTGGTGCTGCTGCTGACTTGACCCATCCCTGGATGTTATCAGAGCTGCTTGCATGTCATGCAGGAGCTAAAGTCTTGTGGTGAGTGAGCTGATGCTGAACATGTTTTCTCTTTCCTGTCCCTTGTTTCAGTCATTGTTGTTCCTTCCAGATACATCTCCCTGCCCTGTGTTCTAATGCCTGGGATACTCCTGAGGAATCCAGGCTTAGCAAGAGCCAACTGGCAGGCTTGTGTGGGTTTTGACCCTCCATGGCTCTCCAGGGAGCTTCCTGGGACAACCCTGTGGTTGTGCTAAGGTGGAGTCTACAGGGCAGATGGGTCCAAAAATATCTTCATTTTTGCACCAGAGCCCGCAGAGGGTCCTGGAGCAGAGAACTCCTGGTTTCTCTTGTGATATCTCAGCATCCCAGGGGAGAGATGACACCCCATCAGGCAGGCTTTGCTCCTGGCCAGCTGGGTATGAAATCATGAAGTTGCTGGTCCTACCCAGATGTGACCCAGGGCCCCAGCACCTGTGTGGTTTGCTTGTTCCTAGTATCAGCACTCCTGGAGCTGCTTCAGGGAGACTGGTTTATACCTGCATAGCATGAAACCAAAGAGAGGGAAGGCAGCACCATGAGCTCAAGTTCTGATATCAGATCTCAGCTGGGTCTTGTCCTGCTTGTCCCAGCTGCGGCCTGGCTGTGGAAGTGAAGAGCTGACAGATTGCTCCCATGTGGCACTGGCTGCAGAAACCAAAGTGTCTTCATGCCCTAGAAGAGGTTGTTTGGCTCTTGAGAGTCTCAGTCCTGACAGTGAAATGAAGCATGAGGCTGGTGCTGCTGTACCCTCCCTGGCAGGAGCTGATCTCTGGCTCCCTCATCCCAGTACCGTGTCCATGCTCTCTCCAGGATGACTGCAGCCACGTTCCCACGAGGGCTGTGGTGGACAGAGGACCTTTGACCTCAACCAGGGCAAGAAGCAAGCACAGAGCTGCAGGAGCTGCTGGGCTGCAGCATCTCTACAGAGAAAACAGTCTGACCTTAGTCACACAAAGGAAACCTTGGGAGGGGCATAAATTCCAGGAGCATCAATCCTAGAGAGCGAAATTGCAAATGCTGCCAAAAAACTAATTCACATGGTTTTAACTCACAGGGAAATCTGGGGAATCTGTGCTAATTTACATATTCAAGAGAACAAAATGCCCTGAAACATAGTGCTGCATTTCTTTAAATGCTTGTCTTAAAATCAATACAGCAATTATTAATTGTTAGAACTATGTATTCCTCCAAAACACTTTCTCTGGAGCCTCCATCCTAGGTAAAGATGGGTTTGAATCCTGGATTTAGCCACGAAACTCACTCTTGTCTTTAACCATGCCAGTGCAATGGCTTCTGCATTACAGCTTTGGTGTGTTTGTCATAGAATCATGGAATGGTTTGGGTTGGAAGGGACCTCAAAGCCCATTCAATTCCACCCCCTGCCATGGGCAGGGACAGCTCCCACTGGATCAGGGGGCTCAAAGCCCCATCCAATCTGGCCTTGAACACCTCCAGGGATGGGGCAGCCACCACTGCTCTGGGCAACCTGGGACACGGCCTCCCCACCCTCACAGGAAAACATTTCTCCCTAAGATCTCATCTCAATCTCCCCTCTTTCAGCCCAAAACCATTCCCCCTCATCCTTTCCCTGCACTCCCTGATCAAGAGCCCCTCCCCAGCTTTCCTGTAGCTCCTTTCAATGCTGGAAGGCTGCTCAAAGGTCTGTCTCTGGAGCCTTATCTTCTCCAGGGTGAAGAAGTTGATCAACATAAATAGTTACTACCTAAATGTGAAAAACATAAGAAATTTCAGGAGCCCCTTTCCTAAGATTGTGGAGCATTTGAGCTCCATATGAGAAGACAATGCGGTCAATTCATTTATCATAGACAAGAACAGAGCTGTGCCAACTTGAAGTCCTTGTCATTTGGGGAGCTGCAACAGGGTTTCTCCACCAGCTGCCCTAAACCACACCATTTCCCAAGTGCTGCAGTCACCAGAAGAAGCACGAGCAGATCTGTCCCTTGCCAGGAACATAACAAGGAAAAGTTCATTTAATGAAGAGAAGATGAAACTTTGCCTTATCCATCACTGCTGTTCAGAGCAAAATAAAGGCACCAATTGATTTTGTGTTAGAAGGTAATTAATTGTTTTACAAAGCCTGGTTCAGAGTCTAAAGGCCACATTACTACAGCGAGGACCTCTGGCTGTGTCAGCAGCAGTTGGCAGCTGAGAAATGTGAAGAAAGGAGCTGATTTTGCCCTGAGCAGCCAGCTTGTGTGCTCTAAAACCAGGCAGAATTCAGAACAAGATGATGAAGGACGGATCCAGAACTGAGGAGGTATTAAAGCACATAGCAATAGGACCTGTAGGACTAATTCTGTGCTAGACCAGTCCTCGGTGCCAGGTTTCTCCTGATTTACACCAGCAAGCTGAGGAGAGAATCATAAGCAGTGACCCAAGGACCAGGATTTCCGTGGGCAACATTTACTAGTGTTTGGTGAACCCCAGGGCTGTGGTGCTGACCTACACCATGGTTTGCATGGTACAAGCACCACAGCAGAAATCAGAGCATGGATTCTCCTCAGGCTGCTCTTGACTGATATCTTCATGCCCCTCACATGGATGTTTTCAGCAGAGCGATCCCTTGGTTTGTGCCCACTAGGAGTCTCCGTTCCTGGAGGTGTTCAGAAAGTGGGCAGTCATGGTGCTTCAGGACGTGGTTTAGTAGGCACGGTGGTGTTGGGCTGAGGTTGGATTGGATGAGCTTAGAGATCTTTTCCAACATTAATGATCCCATGATTCTATGGCTGAGGAAGGCTCAGGTTCAGCAGGGCTGTGCAACAAGGAGGCAGACAGGAGGAAAGTCTTTTTGGGATGCATATTTCCCTTCCTTAGGATTGTTGCTTTCCCTCAGCAACTTGCTCTGAGCATAACTTGGCCAAGAGTATCCTTCAGTTGCCTGGAAGATGGAAAAGGAAAAGGACAGACCAGCTGGAAAGGTTTATAGTTCTGGGTTTTGAACGAGGAGGAGCTTCTCGTGGCCATGTGTTGGTCTGGGGTGGTTTCTAACTACCTGGGTGAGTTGCTTCATGAGCTGCAGCACTGCAGGAGGCTCACATCACGTTACAGGAGAGGAACAACACTAACAATCTGTGAAGTTTTGCCCTAAATCTGAGTCATTCAGAAAACATTCAGCCTGATTAAAGCTCCCAGGATCTTCAGCTGGAAAAGCCCTCTTCCTCTTTCCCTCACTATAAGGTGTTTGAAGTCAAATGGCTCCCAATTCCACCCCAGAGCGTCTGCATCGTGGTATTGTTTGGGTTCTGACACTTACAAAGCTCAAGTACTTTAAACAGCTCTCTAAAGTGAGAGTTACGGAAGGTAAGTGGGTGCTTCAGCCCAAGCACCACATTTTCTTGAACAGGGCAGTTCCACAAGACAACAACCATAACTGTGGGTAACGATGACTCACAGGGCTGTTCATTCTGTGAATTAATTCAGGTGTTGGCTGGCTCTGAACCTGGACTTTGAATGTGAAGTGCAGAACCAAGGACAAGAGCAAAGTGAGAGGGTCAGGGACCCACAGTCCCTCCTGCAAGAGGCACAATGAGCTGCATTCTCTCTTGCTGTGCAGACAGTATATTTTGTTCTAGGAACATTCAAAGCAACAACACGACAATTTACCCTACACATGCCCTGGGGTCTGGTTTGGAAAGCTGTCTCAGTAAATCTCTCCTGTTGTAATAATGGCCCTGCTTCTGATAACGAGGGAGTGTACTATTGATTATTTATCCATTGTTAATAGACTTACGTATTCCTAGATGAATACTCTGGTGTAGCTGCAAGTGAGAGTGTTTCATGTTTGACTGGATGTGGGGGTTGTCCCAAACACAGGATCCAGAGTCTAAAGACTCTTTCTTAGCTGATTTGTAAACAGGGAAAGGTCTTTTAACCACGATCAGTCCTGGAAGTGGGGGTCCTAGAACAGCTTGTAGTCTTTTTTTACTGACACCAACAAGGTTTCATACTCTCTGGGATCCTGTAACACCAACTTCTTACTGCTCTTCTGCTCTCAGACACTTTCATAGCCTTTGTGCTGTGAACACAGGAGGAGGATTTACACAGGGAATGCTGGCTGGGAAAGGGATGCTGTCAGTGGGGACAGAGAGGGAAATCAGCTGGGTAGTTGTAATTATCACAGAATGATGGAATGGTCTGGGTTGGAAGGGACCTCAAAGCCCATCCAGTTCCAGTCCCCTACCATGGGCAGGGACACCTCCCATGGGATCAGGGTATTCAAAACCCATTCCAACCTGGCCTGGAACACCTCCAGGGATGGGGAAGCCACCACTTATTTGGCCAACCTGGGACAGGGCCTCCCTACCCTGACAACAAAGCATTTCTTCCTAAGATCTTATCTCAATCTCCTCTCTTTCATCTCTCATCCTATCCCTGCAGTCCCTGATCAAGAGCCCCTCCACAGCTTTCCTGGAGCCCCTTTCAGTACTGGGAGGCTGCTCTAAGGTCTCCCCACAGCCTTCTCTTCTCCAGGATGGACAACTCCAACTCTCTCATCCTGTCCTCATACAGGAGGTGTTCCAGCCCTTGGATCATCTCTGTGGCCTCCTCTGGACTTGTTCCAAACATATCCATGTCCTTCCTGTGTTGAGGATGCCAGAGCTGGACACAAGGTTTCAGGTGACATCTCATGAGAGTGGAGTAGAGGAGCAGAAATGTCTCTCAACCTGCTGACCCTCTTCAGCATTTCACTAGCGTCATGGCCCTTGGGTCCAGTCCAGCCTCTAAGAAAGTCATTTTTTCATTGCTCTCTCTCTCTGACCTTCAGGTTCCCCACAACAAACTCCCATTTTCCAGCCTTTCTTTGCAATTATGGGGCTAGAAAATCACGTTGATCCTGCAAGACGACATCCTCTAATAACCAGTTTACCTCTGAGTAGGTTCAGAAAGGCACAGGATGATGCAGGATAAACAACGACCCTCCCCGTGTTATGAAGGGAGCCCCTGCAAGAAGAGTTGGGTAAATGCGAGCCTGGGTCTTGGCTGTGTCTCTCTGACTGCCAAACATAACCTCTAGCTCTCCAGCCACTTGTGCCACCCAGCCAGCTCATCACAGGAGTAGTCTCCACCGATCTCTGTGATGACCTGGTTTGTGCACACCCAAGTGCTATTTCAACCAGTTCTATCAGTAAAATGCAATGAAAACTATAAATCATGTCAGAAGCCACAGGCCTGGAAATCCTCCCTTGTACCCAGGCACAGGCAGCCCTAGGGAATAAGGATGGGTTGGCTGAGAAGATACTGGTGAGTACTGGATAGGGCGAAGGGCCTGAACAGGGGCACAGTTGCTTCTCCAGCATGGGGAGCCCTGGATGTGTCTGCTGGAGACAGAAGCTCAGCCAGAACTCTTTCCCTGCTGTTCAGAAGTGACTGCTGCTGGGCAGCTCTGGCTGAAGGATCTGCATTTGTTTGAAGAGCCCATCAAAATACAGCAGGCAGGCTTTGTTGTGAGAGAGCATTGCCTGGCCAGCTAGGATATGTGGAGAGGTTGTACTGGGATGTAAACACCAACATACATTTGTTCAGAGGCAGCAGACTCTGTGTTCCATCACACTCTGTCACAGCAGCTGTGCAGAAGGTTTATTGCAGAGTGGATGGATCACATGGGAGTAGGATATTCTCTCTCCAAGGAGTAGGCTGAGCGCGTAGTAAGACATGTTCCCAGGGCTTGAGCAACTGGTGATAATGCAAGACCCTCTCCAAGGAGAAAACAACAGGGAGGAGGATCACAGGATGACTTTGATAGCTTTCGTTTCATGGCCAATCATTTTGTCCAGCACATCATGCTGCAAGCGCTGCTCCATCTGGTGAGTTACACAGGCCCAACACTGCCAGCACCAGTATATCCCCTTCATCCATGGAATGCTTTGCTGGGATTTGTGGCTGAGCAATCACAGGTACCAGTGGGTATTTAGGGCAGCTGTGTCTCAGAATGCTGCTGTTCTCGTAAGATAAAATAGGACATTGTGTGGCCTGCAGAGGAGAAGGCTCCTGGGAGAAATCAGAGCAGCCTCCCAGTACTGGAAGGGGCTCCAGGAAAGCTGGGGAGAGGCTCTTGATCAGAGAGTGCAGGAATAGGATGAGGGGGAATGACTTTTAGTTGAAAGAGGGGAGATTGAGATGACATCTTAGGCAGAAATACTTTGCTGTGAGGGTGGGGAGGCCCTGGCCCAAGTTGCCCAGTGAAGTGGTGGCTGCCCCATCCCTGGAGGTGTTGAAGGCCAGGTTGGATGGGGCTTTGAGCAACTTGAGCAACTTGATCCAGTGGAAGTTGTCCCTGCTCACAGTAGTGGTGTGGAACTTGATGATATTGAATGTCCCCACCAACCCAAGCCATCCTATGATTCTGTGACATGACCTCCATTGCTCTCCTGAGCACCAAGGACAGAGATGGGCCACCCCAGCTGAGGAGCAGAGTCTGATTTCCCACAAATTGCATCCGTCTGGGTTTCCTAAAATGGATGCCAAGACCAGAAATACCTTGAAGAGAAACCAGGCCCTTGAAAGGCATTGCTCACTTGGCATTGCTCAACAGGAGCATTATCTAGTGGGGCCAGCAGAGTTCTGCCTGCTGTAGCACTGAAGGTGTTATAGAAAATCTGGGGATGGACTTTTTACAAGGGGCTGTAGTGATTGGATGAGGGGGAATGGCTCTGAATTCAAGGGGGAAGATTTAGATTTGACACTATAAAGAATTTCTTCATGATGAAGGTGGTTGCACAGGCTGCCCAGGGAAGCTGTGGCTGCCCCATCCCTGGAGGTGTTCAGGGCCAGGTTAGGTGGGGTTTTGAGCCCCCTGATCCAGTGGGAGGTGTCCCTGCCCATGGCAAGGGGAGTCGAAATGGACGATCTTTGAGGTCCCTTCCAGCCCAAACTTGCCAAGAAGCAGATGTGGTCCTGCAGGAGGAGCAAGAGACAGGGTTTTTTTCCCAAATCTATGTTCAACACACCTGTCACAAGAATTTTCATATTCCTTTATGACACAGCTCAGACTGATTCCAGGCAGGTCCAGGCTGCATACTGAATGAGAGGGGTGTTTTGTGTAATAACCAATGAGTAATCATATGATTAAAGTCAACCTCCTAAGAATTATTCACAAGAGGCCTTTCTGGTGATTATGCAGGCAATCTAATTTTTCACTACTGATTGGCTTTCCAATCTTATCCTGAATGCGGGTTGTGCGTGTGCCTTCGTGGTGTGTGCATGGATGAGCAGCCACATCCATATGCATCTCAGTGCACAGGTGCCTGTCTCCACATACCTGTGTGAGAGTTTCCACAGTTTTTAAAGAGCAAAGGAAAACGTCAGACATCAAATAATGGGCAGATAAGCTGGAGAAGTGTCTAGAACACTGCTGAGAGAGCTGGGGCTGTTTATGCTGGAGAAGAGGAGGCTGAGGGGAGACCTCATCGCTCTCTGCAGCTCCCAGAAAGGAGGTTGTAGTGAGGTGGGTGCTGGGCCCTTCTCCCAAGTAACAAGTGATGGAAGAAGAGGAAATGGCCTCAAACTGCACTGGGGAGGTTCATGACATTTGGAAAAATATCTTTACTGACAGAGTGGTGAATCCCTGGCAGAGGCTGCCCAGGGCAGTGATGGAGTGTCCATCCCTGGAGGAGTTTGAAAAGTGTGTGGCCGTGGCACTTGGGGACAGGGTAGGGTTGGAGAGACAGTTGGACTGGATGAGCTTAGAGGTTCCAGGATTCCATGATTCCATCCCTTGGTACTGGCAGGATGCAGCAAAGGAGGGAAGGGTTTGAGTGCCACCTTTGCCCACCCTCATCATCCCTGCTGCCCAGTGGTGGGGAGAGCAGAAGATGAGTCCTTTAGGTTAAGAGAGGAAGGGTGTCCCAGGGATGTCAGGGCTGTCATGGCTTCTGTCATATCTTGCAAAGCTGGAGGACACCCCTCAGCCAGGATCTGGTTGTGGCTCTTCTTGCTTTCCAGGATCATAGGACAGACCAAGTGTGTTTTCCAAGGAGATGAAGTCTCTGTGAAACAGAATAGAGAGAACAAAAGGAAAATGTGCCTATACATCTCTTTAAAGGATGAAGGAGAGTTGTAGACTCTTATCTTGCCTGCCTCTTGATATCACATTAAGACTCAGCTAGGATGTAAGCCGAGGCTTTTGAGTCTTTCTCACACACTTGAAAGAATTGAAACCACTGTTTGAGTTGCTAATTAGAGCCTGAGCCAGGGTCTGCTGTAGAAATACTGATCACTCTCCTGTCAGTAGCAACAGAAACCAAAGCAATTCCTTGCTGAACATGCTACATTTTCCCTGAAGAACAGCTCTGGGATGCTTTGCCGATCTCTGCAGTGATGTTTGTTCAGCTGTGCCTGGAGAAATGTCTCCCCTCTGTTGGATGGGAATTCAAAATGCAATTAGTGGGAATTCCAGGCAGGGAGCCAGGTGTTGGTGTCCTGTGCAGTGTCTGTACCTCACAGCTTTTTCTTGTTACCTGCCACAAGTGTTCTGGTTGCTCCCCTGTCCCTATCACTGATGTGAGTGTGAGCTAGAGCATACCATGGCCTTTCCACGCTGCAGGAAACACAAAGGACCCATCTGCACTCAAAAGAGCCTGGTGTGTGTGTCTGGGAAGGGAGCGAAGGTGGAAGGTACTTGGGTAGGGTGAGGGGTCATTATTGCTAATGTCCTGAGCACAAGTCCATATGTTTATTGACCAGGATGTACCAAGTGTTTTAAAGCAGGGAAACTCTGTGTTGTTTGTAATCCTCCTCGTGTGTGTGGTTCGTATGATGTTTGATGGTGGTAAATTAACCTTCCTACTCTGCATGGGTTTTGGGCTTACTTGAACCAAAACGCCAGGGAGAAGTGTATTCTCATGGTATTCCTGTCTGCAGAGGAGGGCAATGGTGTCCAAGAGTTAGACCAGTCCAAGCTGGCACCAGTGCTATGGGTGTGCCTGAAATTAGGGCTGAGATGCACTGGTTCATCCTCAAATCTGTGCAGTCTCAGCACAGCCCTTTCTCATGTGCTGCACCAAGACTGTTGCCAAACAGGAGCACTGGAGTTGCTTCCAGGCTCTCCTCCAGACCACCTCAGTCACCTACCCAGGAGACGGAGAAGGTGACTTCACGGAATGACCAAGGGGCAGTTTATTTGCACAGCTGGAAAACAACAGCGTAGATTGGTCAGCTGGGTAAATGACAGAGCCAACATAGGAACTCAATTTGCTAAGAATCCCCCTTTTATTGAGTCAGATGCATTTACTGAGTTTTCATAGAATCAGAATAATTTGGTTGGAAAAGACCTTTGAGATATATCAAGTCCATCCGTACCTGTCCACTACTAAATCATTCCTGAACAACTCAACTACTCATCTTTTAAACCCCTCCAGGGATGGGGACTCCACCACTGCCCTGAGCAGCCTCTGCGAGTGCCTAAGAATCCTTTTGGTGAAGAAATTTTTCCCAATATGGAATCTGAACATCCCCTGGTGCAACCTGAGGTCATTTCCTCTTGTTCTATCACTTTTTTTACTTGGGAGAAGAGACCAACACCCATTCCATCACTGCCTCCTTTCTGGGAGCTGCAGACAGCAATGAGATCTCCTCTGAGCATCCTCCAGGCTAAACAGCCCCAGGTTCCTCAGCCGCTCCCAGAACCCCAGTTCTCCAGACCCTTCCCCAGCTCCATTCCCTTCTCTGGATGCTCTCCAGCCCCTCAATGTCCTCTTGGAGTGAGGGGCCCAAAACTGAACCCAGGATTCGAGGTTTGGCCTCACCAGTGCTGGGTGCAGGGGGACGATCCCTTCCCTGCTCCTGCTGCCACCCCATGGCTGATCCAAGCCAGGATGCTGGTGGCCTTCTTGGCCACCTGGGCCACTGCTGGCTCATGTTCAGACACTTAAGTATTATTTAACACAAGCATCTTTTCAGGTCAAATTTTCCACAGGGCAATATATAGAAAATCAGGACACTTTAAAACCCTACAAAACCTGCACATTCACTTTTTCATCAAGCAGCAAAGCACACCATCAACAGTGCATTAATTATGTGTAGGTGCATCCGATTCTGTCTGAACACAGACATTCAGTTTTGAGGGAAAACCAGAAAACAGTGTGAATCTGTGAGTTTTCTGTTTGCCTTCACATTTAATTGCCACTTCTCAGTTCTTTAGTATCTGCAATATTTTTCACCTTTGCAACAGATCCCCAAGGAGTAAGCATGCATTTACAGCGACACATTCCGGAGTGTGGACCCTGCTGTTAGAACTGCTGAATTGAAAAGTTTTTATGAAATATATCAAGAACAATCGAGGTCATTTGGGGGAAATTTTTCCTGGACTAATACAGAAGAAATAGGTGTGAAAAGAGTATAATAAATTGAAATCCATGTCAGTCCTTACTGGGAAGTGCCCAGGTCAAAAATACATTTGACGGTCGCAAGTAGAACGTAGAACTGTGTTTGTGCTGTCCCCTTGGGATGAGGGAGAATGTCCTACCAGGCAGCTGGAATAAACTTTTTGGGCTCTGCTGTTCTTTGGGAAGACAACAATGCATTCTTGGCCCTGAACCCATCTAGGGTTGTCCATGCTCGGCAGGCTGTCACATCGCTCTCAGTTCTTGGAGGGTGTTCTGGAGTTGTTTGGCCAGGTATCTACTGCACACCAGCAATACTGGCATGCTTGAAATTCTCATGGGGTCCCCAACAAGTGGTGCCAGAATTAAATGAAGTACCTCTCATGCTTCTTATTCAAAGGCTTTTCATGGCTTATTCATTCCACTGATTGCTTTGCTCTTTACTTCCCCCGGCCACTAATTGCAGATCTTCATTTTCAGCAGTGCCTAAGGACAGGTTGTGATTGGGTGCCTGCACCTTTCAACATTGTTTTCTGCTTTAGGCTGTACAATTTCTGCCATTTCAGGAGTGCAAAAGTGATTTGGAAAACAAACCTTTCTAATAGCTGTAAATGTAATGACCACCATTCCATATGTTTGTATTGCACATTTTGGAACTGCAAGGGCTTAAGGTAGAGGCATTACTCACTCAGGGCTTATCTCCTGCACAACGCAGAGCAGTGTTTGACTTTTGGTTTCAGATGAAGGACACACTGCAGAAGCAGATCAGTCTGTCTCTATATCTTTGACTCATGAGCCAAAGAAATACATATTTAATCATTTGGACTAAACTCATCGGGATGTTTGAGGAGAATCACAGAAATTTCATAGATCAGAGTCACGGAACGGTTTGGGTTGGAAGAAACGTTAAAGGCCATCCAGCTTCACCCCCCACCATGGGCAGTGATACCTCCCACTGCATCAGGGTGCTCAAAGCCTCAAATTTATTTCAAATAACATAGGAAGCATGTCCTAATTATTTGTACTGCAGAAGCATCATCTCCTATCCCTCAACTTTGATTTGCCTGCGCTGTTAAATGCAGCACATTTTCCAGGGAAACGGACCCTACTCTTCCTACCTAGGTAAGAAGTGAAGGGCAGTTTGTAGGTTAACACATAACAACCCACTCTCATTATAGCAGGAGTTGCTGAAAGAGATTTACCCCTCAGGCTGCTCCTTTCTGGAGCTACTCACACACACCATCAAGCCCCAGAGTCTGCACCACAGCAGGAGAATTCTGTTCTGGCAAGAAGTTGTTCTGGTTTGAGCTGAAGCAGAATCAGTTTCAAACTTCAGCTCAGTCTCATCATTTCATTTTCTGGAAGCTCACTACATGTGTTTCAAACAGGTTTTCTCTCTGGCAGTGACAACATGGGGCACTGGGATGCAGAAAGGCCATTGATTGTACTTATTCCTATAAAAAACAAAGCCATCATGGAGCTGGTGGAGCTGGAAGGGAAAGGTGTGGAAAAAAGGTGGTACCTGCAAGGGATGGTGGACAGGACAGGTGACCCCAACCTGACCAGCAGCGGATTCCATCATATATACATCACACTCAGTATAAACTGAGGGGTGACAAGAGTCAAGCTCTCTTCTTCAATGGCCAATGTCCAGTGAGGACCTCGTATTTCTGGTTGCCATTAATTCCAGATCCATGTGTTCCTGAATCCAGCCCTCTACTTCCACTGACCCTTTCCTTGTGCCTGCTCTGCAGCATCTGTGGTGATAGAGCCATCAAGGAATGGTGATATAATTTCATTTGTATATAATTGTTACTATTATTGTTGTTATTTTTATTGTTGTTATTCAATTAAAGATGTTTTAATTTCCAACCCACATAGATTTTGCTCTCATTTCCCTTTCCCCAGGGGTGGGAGGAAGTGAAATGGGACCAAAGTTCTCGTTTTTAGCTGCCAAATCGGTCCGGGCTGGGGCTGAACCATGCCAGTGGTAAAAGTGGCTGAGAGCCTCCTGGGACCTGTGGGACTGATGGAAGAAACCCCCTTTGCTGTAATTGGGTCGTGGCCCCTGACATTGCAGTTTGGGACAGTAGGTGTCATGCAAACGGGCTGCAAAGCACTTCCAAAATCCCTCAGATTTACTTATTGCTATGGGAGCTGCTACTGAGTTCTTGAAAATCCGTGGATAGACCACATGATGGCCACCTGCCAGGGAAGCTCAGGCTTCACACATGAGTGGCCAGGGAAAGGTTTAATTCTGTCCACATTTTACAGCTTGGAAATGCCAAGGCTTCAATGCTCCTCTTTGCAAATTTCATTGCAGGTGACTATGAAAAGGGAAACGTAATGCCTGAGCAGATCAGACAGGGTTTGTCCTGTGCAGGGATGTACTTGAGTGACAGATTTTGCAGCTAAATGGTGTTTTAAAAAGACTGAACCCAAAGCCCAGAGGGTTTTCCACAGTGGAAAGTCTGTCTTATGAGTCCTTTGCTGCTTATGATCATAGAATCATAGAATGGTATTGTTGAAGCATCCGCTTCCAACCCCCCTGCCATGAGCATGGACACCTCCCACTGGATCAAGGGGCTCAAAGCCCCATCCAACCTGGCCTTGAACACCTCCAGGGATGGGGCAGCCACCACTGTTCTGAGCAGCCTGGGCCAGGGCCTCCCCACCCTCACAGGAAAACATTTCTTCCTGAGATATCATCTTAATCTCCCCTCTTTCAGCGAAAACCATTGCCCCTCATCCTATCCCTGCAATCCCTGGCCAAGAGTCCCTCCCCAGCTTTCCTGGAGCCCCTTTCAGCACTGGGAGGCTGCTCTAAGGTCTCCACACAGCCTTCTCTTCCCCAGGCTGACCAAACCAAACTCTCTAAGCCTGTCCTCGTACAGGACATGCTCCAATCCCTTGGTTCATCTCCATGGCCTCCTCTGGACTCACTCCATGTCCTTCCTGTGGTGAGGACTCTAGAACTGGACACAGGGCTCCAGGTCAGGTCTCACCAGAGTGGAGCAAAGTGGCAGAATCCCCTCCCTTGACAAAATGATATTTTCTTTATCACAGATTCAAGGTGCTGAGAAGTCAGATTGGATAATTTACAGTTCTGCTGTTGCAAACCACTTCTTCAAGAGTGTCTGAATGTGATGCAGCCAGGCTTTGCACAGTTTGTTTTCTATCTGACTCTATCCCCCAACTCAGATATTAATGCTAATAGATTAGGGAGAGCTTGAGCTGGATCAGATAAATATATTAACGCATCATCTGCGTACAGCATTAATGCAAAGCTCTTTGAGCCCTGATAATGCTGGGGATATTTTCATTTTTGTTGTGTATTATTTGCCAAACAGCCAGTTGCAAAAATCAAATGACAAGAGAGCAAGATGTTCTTTTATCACTTTTCTGTCCAGGGAAGTGACAGTATATGAGGCTTTTTACTGTTTCTTATGAGAAAGCTGTTAAAATAAAGCCTATACCAGATCAGAGAACTATCTGGCAGCGGTGAAGCCAAGGAATCAAGACACGCTTGCCTGCCAGGACATCAGTGGCATCAAATTTGCATGGTTTGTTTTCCTTAGGATTTTCTGGGCTGAGATTATATCTCCAGAGCAAGGGATGAGAGCCAGGTGTTTGCAGTCTGGCATGTCTGGCAGAAACCTCCCTTGCAAAGCAAAAAAACTGCAAGCTAGCGCACAGAATCATAGAATTGTAGAATGCTTGGGTCAGAAAGGACCTTTCAGGTCCCTGCAGAGACACCTTTAACTCAGAGACCCATCCAACCTGGTCTTAAATATTTCAAGAGATGGGGCCTCCACTACCTGAACCACAGCCTCACCACTCTCACAGAAAAAAATCTTTTCTCTAAATCAGTCTAAATCTCACCTCCTTTAGTTCAAATTCCTTATCCTGTCACAACATGCCTTGCAAAAGTTTGTCCCCAGCTTTCCTGTAGCCCCTTTCAGCACCAGAAAGTTGCTCTAACTTAGTGAATGGAGTCCCAGGCACAGTCTCCAGAGGAGGTCACGGAGATGATCCGAAGGCTGGAGCACCTCCCGTGTGAGGACCGGCTGAGAGAGTTGGGGCTGTTCAGCCTGGAGAAGAGAAGGCTGTGGGGAGACCTTGGAGCAGCCTCCCAGTGCTGAAAGAGGCTCCAGGAAAGCTGGGGAGGGGCTCTTGATCAGGGAGTGCAGGGATAGGATGAGGTGGAATAGTTTTTAGCTTAGAGAGTGGAGATTGAGATAAGATCTTAGGAAGAAATGTTTGGCACACTCAGAGAGCAGATGAGGGACATTCTGAGGGGAGTTATGACTTTTTACTGAAAAAATGAAAAGCAAAAAATCTAAAGGTAGAGGTTTATCGACACATTTCCCCCCCCCCCCCCCCCCCCCCCCCCAGGCCTGCAATATTTAGTTGCAATAAACATTCATTCTTCCTTAGAGATTCTCACTGAGACATAACCCCCCCCCAAAGTGCAATGAAAATAAGTCTTAGCAGCAAGAGGAATAGTCACATCACCTGCCTCTAGGTATCTGCCATGTATTTCTGAGAACGAGGTTAGAGGAGTCATCTCCTACTGAGGGCAGGCGGGTGAGGAGCTTGAATGGAGCTGGTGAGGTGATGAGCCCCACGAATATACAGGCATGAAGGTGGTGGCACTGGGTACACAAAGCTATCTAGGAGCAAATGCTGTGCCCTGGGGACCACCAGCAGGCACTGACCCCAACTGCATCCCCATGGACGTCAAAGGTTGTTTCACTGTGTCACCTTGACCAAGAGAGGCAAGTAGAAATACCAAATGGTAAGAAAAGTCCATCCTGTTTCAACACAGCTAAGAGCAGGGGCAGCTGGATTAATGAACAGAGGTATAAGATATTGAACTGAGGAATGCAGAGCCTGAGACCTGCAAACATGATGTGGTACAGGGGTACATGGTGAATGCCCTGGTACACTGATGGAGAGTGACTACGTTAGGTCTCAGCTCCACTCACTGCCATCTCACGGCTCCTGACAAGGCAGAAGATGGTAAAATAGAAGTGCTAGAGGCACGTGTGGATCTGAACCAGTCAGATTTGCTCTGGGCAGAGGCAGAAGATTCAATAGTCTTTTAGCAAGTGAGTGTTAATGATTTCTTCTCCTTTGCTTGGATTATTAGGCTTTCTCTGTCTGGAAGTGCAAATGAAGCTGTCTTTCTAAACCAGACTAATTTGTGTTGAACTTGAAGTCACAAGTCAATTGTCTGCCACACTGTGGAAATTGGGGCCAGCTCATTTGTGATGAAGGATGTAGGGAATCAGCATGTTGCCTGTGTCAGGCAGCAGCGCATCCTCTGTGCCCTAAGAAGGAGGGAGCTGCTCATGGTAAAGGAGTGGTGTTCCCAGGAGAGCACTGCCTGCCTGCTGGTAATAATGTGCATCACTCCTGGGATCCTTCATGGGCCATGCCTGCCAGCATCCTCCCAATGTTCTTTCTCAGGAAGAGCAAGGTAGTTGCCCAGAGAAGTTGTGGCTGCCGCATCTCTGGAAGTGTTGAAGGCCAAGTTTAATGGGACTTTGAGCCCCCTGATCCAGTGGGTTGGAACTGGATGGGCTTTGAAGTCCCTTCTAACCCTTCCTATGATTTCATTTCAATCTCCCCTCCTGCAGTTGAAAACCATTCCCTTTGTTCTACCCCTGCACTCCCTGATCAAGAGTCCCTCCCCAGCTTTCCTGGAACCCATGGCAGTACTGGAAGGCTGCTCCAAAGTCTCTCCACCACCTTCTCTTTTCCAGGTTGAACAACCCCACCTCTCTCAACCTGTCCTTTTATGGGGGGGGCGCTCCAGCCCTTAGATCATCTCTGTGGCCTCCTCTGGCCCCACTCCAGCAGCTCCATGGCCCTCCTGTGCTCAGGACTCCAGAACTGAACACAGGGCTCCAGGTGGGGACTCACCAGAGTGGAGCAGAAGGGCAGAATCTCCTCCCTGGCTCTGCTGGTCCCATTGCTTTGGATGCAGACCAGGACATGGATGTCTTTCTGGTGAGTACCCATTGCCATCTGTCACTGTTTGTCATTGGAGATGTTTGATGTAATCCATCTCTTGCCATTAACCTGGTGAGACCTGGAAGTTGCTGCAAAGCAAAGGTGAAGGTTGCGTGTCTGATCAACATAATCCTTGGCTTCTCCCAAACTTGGATGGTTGTTCAGTTGTACTTTCTTCAGTGGCCTTTCTTCACCTGCTCTGCTGCTCAGACCTCAGAGCCAGGCACATCCTTCCATCCCTCCTCTCCCACACACCAATTACATCTGCTCGGGTCTCTCTCCAGCATTAGCTCTCTGACATTCCTTTTCATTCCTGGCTTAACAAGGAAATCTCTCTGAGGGCTGTGGCAGCTGGAAAAGAATATGTAGGAGTCATTTTCAGGGTTTGTAGGGTTCCTGTTGGCAGTTTGGAGGTTGAATAGACAGATTTTTTTGCTGGCTTATACCCTCAGTTCATTGGGGTTTTTTTCAGGCTATGGCAGGCATGCTGTTTCCCAAAGCCTGAATCTCCAATGAACAACTGCTTCCAGTGAAAATGCAACCCCCAAGAGCCTGAGCTCTGAATGTAGAGCTCAAGTCACCAGTGTTGTGTGCACTGTGCATACAAATGCCACATGTAGAGATAAGCAATGTGAGTCTGTAGAGTCACTTAGGATGGAAAAGACCTCTAAGCTCATCCAGCCCAACCCCACCGTGCCTGCTAAACCATGTCCTAAAGTGCCACAGCCACACATTTTTTGAACCCCTCCAGGGGTGGAGATCCCACCACTGCCCTGGGCAGCCTCTGCCAGGACTTTACCACTCAGTTGGTAAAGATATTTTTTTCCAATATGCAATCCAAAAGTCTCCTGGTTTAGAGAAGGCTGTTTCCTCTCGTCCTATCACTATTTCACAAGTTAGGATCTCCAAAAGAGGTGACATGAGGGGTGAGAAAGCCAAAGCCCTGTTGGGATATGGCTGCCTTCTTGAAAGAGCAACAGCTTTCCAAAGATTCCTGACCTCATGAAACTGCTAGTTCAGATAGATCACTAAAGTGCAGGATCTGGGGCTGTTCATGGGAAAGCACCTTGCACTGCTCAGATAAGCAGACAGGTTCAGGCACAAATGCACCTCGATTTGCAGACCAGCTCCCTGCAAGCTTTCTCCATCTGCTCTCCACAGCAGATTGAAAGCCAAAGTTATGTGGCTTAGTCAGGCAATTAATTCTTCTCCTCATTTGCAGCCGGGGAGCAGAGGACACCTCTGAAAACGAAGCAGAGACAGGTGAAATGGTTTGCTTGAAGTGCAGCAAACCGCTCAGCGTTGGCAGAGCTGTCTGTGCCCTGGGCAGCGGAACCAGCAGCCTCCTCCCTGCGCCGTGATGCAGAGGGCTCCGAGCAGCACCTTGGACAGAGGCTCAGTCGCTCCGCAGGTCGGGATGGGTGTTCCGGAAGCACACGAGGCACTGATACGAGCAAACTGTTCCTGAGATTAACCCAGCAGCTCTTGTTAGAAGTTTCCTTGTTCTTGCCTGGAGTAAGGAACCTTTGCAGAAAGAATCATTCAATCATTAAAGCTGGAAAAATCTCTAAGGTCATCCAGTCCAAAGACAAGGTTGTTCTGCCATACCCTGGCGCTTGCAGCTGCAGCCACCCCTCCAAGCCACAGTCGTCAGGTGCCCCCTCACAGACAGTCTGCAACACAGCCTGTAGCTAATGGAGAGAACAGGTCCTGCTCCCACCAGATGGAGCAAGTGTCCATCCACTTGCAGCTGGAGCTGGATCTTCTGTGCTAGAGGACTTCTGAGGAGAGATTCAAAGGCTCTGTAGCACTGATGCTGCTGAGCAGAGAATCACAGAATCATTAAGGTCAGAAAAGACCTCTAAGATCATCCAACCATCAGGATTGAAGGATGAGAGCAGTTGAAAACTTCTCTCCTGGGCCCACCCAGCTGATCTCTGGTGGGTTGAAGCCCCACAGCAGGCATGTGACTGGCAGAGGTAGAAGAGAGCAGCATGAATATGGGCTCTGGGCTGCCCTAAGGAGAGAAGGAGAGAACGAACTACCTCCCCTCCTCCCACTGTGTTCCCCCCACAGGCAGGCTCTCCTGTTTGGCTGCAATTGTTTGGTTAAAGTAAAAGTAACTATATTTCTCTTGCAATTGTATAAAACTTTTGCTTTTCAGTAAAAAACTTTTATGCATGGGGATTTTTGATGTTTGTCCCAGTTTTCCATACCTGTCAGAGGGGGTGGCTGTAGCTTTTCCATTCCCCATATCACACTGCCTCCCCCTCTTGCCTCATGCCCTCTCACTCCAGGTCCTCCTGCACGCGCACCCCTGGGGCTTGCAAAGCGAGAAGACACAACAGTCATGCAACACCTCCTCCTTGTCACCCCAGAGGAGTTGCTGCTGTTTGTGATAATGAACCGTGTCATGAAAGGGAGACTGGAGATGAAAGAGAAGAGAAAACAGGTAGTTGGGGCAGGAGCATTGTTGTTGCTTGGGTGGCTTCTACCTGCGGCTTACAGGCAGGCTCTTTCTGCCTCATCTACTTGCGGAAAGCTTCAGAATGGCCATGAGCATCCTGATGCACCCAAAAGCCTCCAGCAGCATCATTGGGTGCTTCCTCTGCTCCAGACAAAAGTTGTAGAGACATAGTTTGAAGACTGAAGCTGAGAGAGGGATGCCTGAATCCCTGCATGGCTTATGGAAGAGCTCTTTCAGCACAGGATCTGCTGCTCCTGCTCTGACACAGTGATTGCCAGCCCTTCTCTGGCCTCATGTGTCTCCTGTCTCAGCCCAGGCGTTGCAGTATTACTCTTTGTTACACCTCTCCTGTCTCAAAGACCTTCTCTGCTTCACAGGCAGGAGAGCTGAGAGCCGACTGCTAAGCGAAAGAAAACTCATCCATGCAGTCGGTGTGACTGCCCTTCCTGGACTGCTCCCCTTTTTCTGAGGAGGTCAGTTAGGACAGGCAAAACTCCCATCCCTGAAATGCTTGTTCTCAGCTCAGCTCTGTGTCATGGAAAGGTGCCCAACTATGGAGTACAGAGATACCTTTAGCTGACATCCTTTGGGGAGAGAGAGAGGAAGCAGGTCGGGCAGTTTAGTGGTCTGGTAACCCACATCCACATTAAGCCATCAAGGTTAATTGGTTGCAGGTCCTGTTGGGCCTTCCAAGAGCTTTTGCACCCAGCTGGTGCAACCTGGCTGCCAAACTGGCTGCCTCTGGAATAAAACCGGCCATAGGTTTGGAGCATCAATGAAGGATTAGGAGGGTTCCCCATGCCTGATCTCTTTCCACATCAAAACGTCTCTTGCAGGAGGTGCTCATGGACAGCCCTCAGGATTCCCCTTTTTGTGCTTGATTATGCACAGAAACCTGCCAGGGACTCACAACCTGGGGCATCCTGGTTGGAAAAGTCTTTTGCTCTCTCCTCTGCATCTGGCTCAATTCCAAATGCTGCCCTCTTGAGTGTGGCTACACGGACAGTCTCATAGAATCATGGAATGTTTTGGGTTGGAAAGGAGGTCCCATCCAGCTCCATCCTCACTGCCATGGGAGGAACCTGATCCCACTGGATTAGGGGGCTCAAAGCCACATCCAACCTGGCCTTCAACACCTCCAGGGATAGTTCAATGGAGGTGAACAACTTACCTGGGCAATGTTCGTCCTAAGAGCTCATCTCAATCTGGCCTCTTTTAGTTTCAAACTTGTCCTATTCCTGCACTCCCTGATCAAGAGCCCCTCCCCAGCTTTCCTGTAGCCCCTTTCAGTACTGGAAGACTGCTCTAAGGTCTCCTCAGAGGCTTCTCTTCTCCAACCTGAACAACCCCAAATCTTTCTGCCTGTCTCCTTAGCAGTTTTGTCCCATCACAGACAGCAACACTTTTGGCCCTGCTGGTTTTTCCACATTCTGCGGAGGAGAAAGAGCCAAGTCAGGGTCCATCAGGACACAGTGAGTGAGGACACCCTCAGGGCAAAAATAGGGGTGCACTGGAATAGACTGGAGAAGATACTTCTGCTTTCCATTGGTAGGACAAGTGATAATGATAGAATGAGGGGGAATGGCTTTAATTTGGGGCAGGGAAGACGATTAGACATCAGGAAAAATTCTTTACAAAGAGGTGGTGAGGCCTTGGCCCAGGTTGCTCAAAGAAGTGGTGGCTGTAACGTCCCTGGAGGTGTTTGAGGCCATGTTGGATGGGGCTTTGAGCACCCTGATCCAGTGGGAGGTGTCCCTGCCCACGGCAGGAGTGTTCTAACTGGATGTCTGTCAAGGTCTCTTCCAACACAAACGATTCCATGACTCTATGATTCTCTTACCCAAAAGGTGATTTTTTTAAAACTCCTATGCTGACATGCTCTGGACAATGCCTTACTATGCTCTGACAATTTATCTCTATTTAGAAATGGGAGTTTGATGACTCAGAAGGCAACAGGTCACAAGGAAATCTTCCACTTGAAAGTGTTGAGATGCGGCAGTGCACTGAGGAACAGGTTTTGAGGAGGACTTTCCATTGCCTAGCCCTGTTCCTCTAAGGGCAGGCTGCTACTAGCTTCTCTGTGAAGCAGATCTGCATTGTCACTGGAGATGCTGCTCGGTCGTGCTCGCAGTGATTAGGCAGTGGCAGCAGTAGGCAGGCTGTGCAGAGAGTAGAGGGATCCTCCAGGGAAAACATTCAGATAGGTGGGAGCTCATGGTTAGGATGCTTTGAGAGGAGGTCATGAGGGAAAAAGCTATCTCATGCCTGCACGAGCAATTAGAGCAGAGGCTGCACTAACTTCACAGAACACTGCAGTTATTGCTAATCAAATCGAGCTGCATCGACTCTCACTGGAATAATTGCCCATGGGAATTCACAGCATGTCCGAGCGCTCAGCTCATTAAGTGTGCAGCCTGCAGGTTGGCACTCGCTGCTTGCACACCACTTGGGTGTTCAGAGCACCTGCTTTCACAGAGCCTCTCCCACGCCCAGCCAGCCTTTGGGATGCCAATGGCATTTGCTGGCTGTTGACATCCTGGGGGCTGCCCCAAAAGTCTCATTTCAATAGAAATACAGAAGATTTTAATAAGGGTTTTGGTGGGACCACCGACATGGAGATGTCATTGCATGTTCCTGGATTCAGGCCACCGTGTGACAGTGAGACCACCCTTATCACAGACATGCTGCTGGTCTGGATGAGCATTGGGCATGTCGATCGGTGAGGAACCTGACATGGAGAAGGACAGTTAAGCACAGTTGATTGTGTCCATTGTCTGCAAAATTGAGCAATGAGGATGCTGACACTGGTAAACATAATTGGCTGGATTGATTAGGAATAGGAAATAGTAAACTAAGAGATTTTTACTGCACTGTGGAGTTCCCAGCCATTGTGAAGATGGATGTGCGAGTGAGAAGGTATATTTAGTGCATTTTAACTCTGTGAGCATACTGTGAAGTCAACTCACAAGTACGTGGTGTTGTGCAGTTGGAGGGAAGTTGCATGGGAAGAAAGCTGTAGGCAATACAGCCAAACTGATAGTCCCTGGCTTCACCACTACTGAGCTCTCCAGGCTGCACTCTGACCAGTGCCTGGGCAGTGAATCTGTAGCTGGGCTGAGCTTGTAGGTACTGAGGTACTGTCTCATGCGAGATGCAGAGCCTGGAGGACCAAAAAACCTATCCCTTATACTTCAGGAGCAGAAACCAGTACTGTCTTTCTTCCTCCTCTGCCAGGATCTAGGTGATTCTGCAAAATGTTTTTTAAATAGAATTGTGGCCTCTAAAAGAGGTCTCAGAGTAAAAAACTGTCCCTAGAGAGCAACCCAGCCTCCTGATCCAGGGCTGTGCTTTGCCAAGTGAATTCCCATTAGCTTTCAGCAGACCCCAGCCCCGCTGCCACACTGCTTCTGCAGGTTTTTCCTCTGGGGAGCAGCTCCTTGGGTCTCTGAAGTAGCTTGGGCACTGATTGTTCATATCCCTGTTTCATGTATTAGTTTTGACTTTGCTGCCAACTGGTAAATACACAGGGCTTTTAACTCATGCTTGGGTTGACATCCTTCTGTAAACTTGAGTCCAAAACTACATTTGCCTCAAGGAGATTAAGTGAGGTTAAATGAGAATATCCTCATTAATGAGAGGTTTGTTATTCAAGAAACATTCAACCAACACACTCATGCACATGGTGTAAGTGTTTGGATTGTCCTGTGAAGGGACAGGAGTTGGACTCAATGATCCTTGTGAGTCCTTCCAACTCAATGACTTGAATTATGCTATGATTCTAGGTGAACTTCTGCTGCTGGAGGACACCTTACCTGCAGACAAGTATTGCCTTTGAGTGGGTGGTGATTTTCTAGGCTGTATTATCCACTTGGAAGGAAATGCTAGCTATCAGGTGGAACTCCATGATGAGGGCACTGATCTGAAAACAGAAGATCTGCTTTTTTCCAGACTTAGGGCCACATATGAGCAACCTGATCCAGTGGGAGGTGTCCCTGCCCTTGTCAGGGGGTTGGAACTGGATGATCTTTAAGGTCCCTTCCAACACAAACAATTCTACGATTCTATATAGCCCTCCAATTCTCTATGTCAACCCATGTTGGTCTCTTTTCCCAAGTGACAAGTGCTGGGATGAGGGGAAAGGTTTAGATTGGATATTAGGGAAAACTTCTTCACTGACAGAGTGGTGAAGCCCTGACAGAGGCTGCCCAGAGCAGTGGTGGAGTCTCCATCCCTGGAGCGGTTCAAAAATGTCTACACATGTCACTCTGGGACATGGCTTAGTAGGCGTGGTGGGATTGGACTGGATGCACTTAGAGGTCTTTTCCAGTCTTAATGATTCTGTGATCCCTGCTGTCTGTGGGCTCTATGGGAGGAAGCTTCTTTCCTCAAGTCTGTATTCGTAATTCTAGTTGTGACTGGACACAGAAGAAGACACAGTGCTGATCTGCATGGGGTGAGAGTGACCATGGAGTTGTAGCTCGTGGAAATGCATACACACTCCTAAACAGCTTTACTGGGAGACGAAGAACCCTCATCCCTTATCCCAGCTTCCAGCAGGGACTTCTCGTAGTTCCCTATGCAGGACAGAGACACCCCTTGATGGGGAGGGGAAATAGGAACGTGCCTGGAAGTCTCCAGAAGACTTCTGGCTGCCCCAACCTGGTGTCAAGCCAGGCTGGAGACACTGGCTGGAGATGACTGCTGCTACAGCCCTTTCTGCAAGGAGTGATGCGTTGCTGGAAGAACATGGCATACATGGATGATGACTCACCTCCAGAAAAAACCCTCAGAGCAGGTGACTGGACACCCTCCTGGGAGATGTATTTTAGTCAGAGAAAAGCCTTTGGGCTTGAAGCTGGTTGTCGTGATGGGATTGTCTACTTCGTGCCACACAGGAAATCAGCCCAGGTGATTGAATGGTTCCTTCCGCCTTTACCATCAATGAATCAAGGAAAGACGCAATTGGAGTATTTCGGCAGAGGATGTATGACTCCAGCTCCACAGCAAAAGAACAGCTCAAAACCAGCTTCCAAAATATGAATTGTTATGTCAAAAGCAAGAAAGTTTTCAATTAAAAGATGATTCAAGCCCTGGAAGCGTGTCAGTGCGGATGGCCACCATCCTCGCCCATTTGCAGCTGATGTGCGAAAGGCGCTTTCTCCACTGCAGCAGCTCCTTCATCTTGCTCATCCAGCCTGCCAGTCAGTCCCTGAATCACACAATGCCTCAGAGCTTCATCCGGTGGCTGACAATGACTCATGGGCCTTAGAAAGCACTAACATCTGCTGCTACCTGCTAGAGTCATGACATCAGCTGCAAGATCCCAGCTACTCCCTGCTCTTAATCCGCCAGGTTATTGTTATAATTAGCCCTACAAAAACAGTCCCAGCAGGGCTGCTGGTGCAACACAAATAGAACTGAAAATGGTCAGATGTCTTTGCTTCCTACATGTTTTCCTAGCAATACAAAAGACAACAGCCTGTAAGAAGCTTGAAAAGTATTTGCCTGTGGATTTCTCTATTTCTTATGGTCTCGAGATCCCACTGATGGCAGCAGTAGAAGTGCTGGTGAGCACTTACATGAGCCTGTGAGAATGTGAAATTAAACCTTGAATTTGACCATGAGCCAGCAGAGCCCTGGCAGCCAAGAGAGAAACGGTGTCCTGGGGGGCATCCACCATGGCATCGCCGTGGGGTGAGGGAAGGGATTGAACTGCTCTGCTCTGCATTGGGGAAGCCCCACCCTGAGCACTGGGGACAGTTCTGGGGCCAAAGGATAAAAAGGATCTCAAGCTACTGGAGAGTGTCCAGAGGAGAGCATGGAGCTGGGGAAGGGTTTAGAGGAGAAGCTGTGTGAAGAATGGCTGAAGTCACTTGGTCTGTTCAGCCTGGAGAAGAGATGACTGAGGGGAGACCTCATCACACTCTGCAGGTTTCTCACAAGGGGAGGAGAAAGAGCAGGTTCTGAGCTCTTCTCTCTGGTGACCAATGACAGGACCCAAGGGAATGGCAGGAAGATGTGCCAGGGGAGGATGAGGTTGGACATGAGGAGCAGGTTCTTCCCCCAGAGGGTGGTGGAGCACTGGAACAGCTCCCCAGGGAAGCAGTCACAGCCTGATAATAATCCAGAAGCCTTTGGCCAATGCCCTCAGCCTCATGGTGTGTGTTGAGGGTGTCCTGTGCAGGGACAGGAGCTGGAATCAATGATCCTTGTGGGTCCCATCCAACTCAAGACAGTCTACGATTCTATGAATTTAAAGAACTGTTTGCAAATGCTTGTTTCGACTGCAAAACTCTGAAAAGTACTTGCACACATTACTTACTGCATCACCAATCATGTTGTACCTGATGCCCCTAGTGCCTCCTGCAGGGTTTTTTCAGGAATAAACATCTGGGCCATAATTCATTTGAGACTTAAATAAAACATACCCAGTATTGTAAGGAACGAAGCTTTTCTGCAAGTGTGTGTCTCTGGAGGGACTGCCTGGAAATCCAAGTGTGATCTGGTCCGAGAGCTGTGTCTGAGTGTCTGCAGTGGCGACATCCCTTCCTAACCCCATAGCTTCAAAATGCCCTGTTCAACCCTGAAGGGTCCTGGCTGTGCCTTGGTGGGCTCCAACACAACATTACCACCAGAAATGCTCTCCTTCAGACTGCTTTGCTTTTCTGCTTGCCGTTTCTCTGCTCTCAGAGCGGTGTTCCCTAAGGATATATAACTGAGTTTTATAATGAAGCACCTCTCACCCAGCACATATTAAATAAATTTCAGTTGCCCTTTATTACACAATAATGATAGTGAAATTTAATTACCTCTGCACCCAACAGGGACATGAATTTTAACCAACGTGGTTAAATCTTCCCAGTAGTGTAATTGGTGGTGTCTGCAGTTGAGGGTCATTTCCAGTGCACCAGTGGGTGATGATGGAAAAATACTTCCTGAAGAGCATGGATCCTAAATTGAGATTGTGAGGAGACCGAGATAGGTAGGAAGCACTTGATCTGTGGGATCCAATTATACAATCATGCTTAGTAGGGTTTTGGATCCATGGCAGAGGCTAAAGATGCAGGAAAGTTGTGGAAATCCAGGAGCTGGTAGAGCTCAACCAGGCCAGAGACTCTGCCCTAGAGCTGTGCTGCTCTCTTCACATCTAACATAGTTTTCCACAATTCCAAATACGTATATATATATTTGGGGTAAAGAAAACAGAGAGCACATTCTTTGAGTGGTTCTGTTTCCAGGGCTCTCTGACACGTTTGTTTTGATTTGCACTGGAAACTGTGTCACCTAGATACAGCCCAGGCACTGACAGTTCTTGCTGTGCTTTTTACAGTGCGAAGAGAAATGAGTTCTCCAAGAGCAGAGGAAACAGGGAGAGCCGGGGACAACAGAGCCAGGCTGAGTAACCCTCACCCAAATCCTTCTCCAGCAGCCACGGTTCTGCTCTGGCCATGGTCACTGTGGGTTACTGAGCTGAAAGGATCATTATGGGCTCAGGCAGCATTTGGGACTCAGATCATGAGTCACCACTAGCCCTTTGGAGGGGCTCATTTTCAGCATTTTCAGAGCACCCTCCACAGTTTTGTAGGTACTGGTGTAACAAAGAACTGGTCTAAGCGTTTTCAGTCACCATCAGTTTTGTTCTGCTCACCAAAATAAGAATCAAACGGGTTCAGTTCAGCTATCCTCACACCCAGCCCTTGTATTTCCCCTATTTCTGCATCCTCCTTCCACTGCTCTCCACCTCCATCCTGCTTTGCCGCAGCCTTGATAGCCCTTGTCCACTTTTCTCCCACTGTGTTGTCTCCAGGGGCTCCCGCACCCTTATTTTGCCTCCAGATTTGCCCTGGGAGGGCACGGGCCACGAGCTGACCAGCTCCCTGAGAATCAGAAACTCCACAGCACCCCTGAGGCACCTGTCCCATCCTTCATTCTTTGATGTATTTGTGTGTCAGTGCTGCAGGTCATGCTTGGTTGCTGCTCTTCATCAGTCTCCCACTCTGTATCCTCTAAGGATTTCCCTTGGAGAGGTAAAATCAGCTCATTGTATCAGTAAACAAAAGGAGAAGGAGATGGTTGACAGGCTCGTGTTGTACTTTTTCTTGCATGCTTAGTGTGATGGGAGTGTCGGGCTGCAGGCAGGATTCTTCACAGGCTTGGGGGTCTCTTGCCTGGAAACAAGCCTGGCCCTTGGCTTTTTCTGCTCATACAGCTCTCCATCTGAGCCGGTCATGAAAGGAGTCAGTGAGAGTATTTTCAAGCCTATGCTGAGGTTTATTCAGGCCTTTTTGTTTCCTGCCAAATCTTACATCTTCATTTTCCAGTCACTGTTCCTGGAAAAAATGAATTGTCCCTCTTGTTTCCAATCCTCCCCCAGGTCTTTTGCTCACTCTTCAAAAATGGTAAAGAATTAGCCCACCTGGCATCTGGGGCCATGAAATGCTGTCAAAGACACCATGTGAGTCGTGTTGCTGTTTGTTTTCTCCTGTATTTTAGGATGCAGAACGTACTCTGGGTGCCAAACAGTGGCCATAACGTCCTTCCAGTCGTGCACTGGCACCTGTGACCCCTCTGTACCTCCTCTGAGCATCCGCTGTGGCACGAATGACTGGGGGACAATCCCATCCTTGTCCATTTGTAAGGCATTGGTTTGTGCTGGACTTCAAGCAGGGCAGTAGTGGGCAGATCTGCAGCAGAATCTACTGGTGCGACACATGGCTTTGGAGTGGTGTTCTCTTTGGGAAGCAATGGAAATGATCCAGGCAGAGCTGATCCACAGATCCCTCTTGCCACTCCAAATATTCCCAGTTTGCTCCTGGGGCCAACACAGCCCAGGTATAATGACCACAAACCAGCTGCTGCTTTTGTACCTGAATGCATCAGTTCTCTGATGACTTCTCCATGTGCTTTAACTCTGGCAGCCCTGACTGCTTGGCTCTCCTGACACCACAACCAATCCAGAGCAAGAGTGTGGTTAAAACCCCCTCATGTATTGAAACAAGACAAATGTACCATCATTTCCTCTCTCTGCAACTGCCAGGCAATTACAACTGAACTTCTGAAGCAATTCCAAAATTAATGAGGTAGCAGCCATCCCACAGATTACAGTAACAACCCTTTGGGTTGAGGGAGACCTTATTCCTGACATAGTTTTAGGAGTGATGATAT
Organism: Tapera naevia; assembly: GCA_033556795.1. Lineage (NCBI taxonomy): Eukaryota > Metazoa > Chordata > Aves > Cuculiformes > Neomorphidae > Tapera > Tapera naevia. The sequence continues at coordinate 1,300,420 of JAUMJJ010000317.1, forward strand.
GGAAAGTTGTGGCAGTTTGGGTAACTGTGGGGCTGGCTCTGCTGCAGAATAACCTGTCACCAGGCAACCGTTCTCCATTTGCTCCCCATAGCCTGTTTCTCCCCTCTCTGTTGTAGAATCACAGAATCATTAAGGTTGGAAAAGACCTCTAAGCTCATCCAGTCCAACCCTCAAAGCAACCCCACTGTGCTGACTAATTCATGTCCCAAAGTGCCACAGCCACCTGCTTTTGAACCCCTCCAGGAACAGAGACTCCACCACTGCCCTGGGAAGCTTCTGCCAGGCCTTCATTACTCTGTTGGTAAAGAATTTTTTCACAATATCCAATCCAAACCTCCCTTGGTGCAACTTGAGGCCACATTTCCTTTCATCCCATCCCTTGTTACTTGGGAGAAGAGCCCAGCACCCACCTCACCACAGCCTCCTCTTCTCCAGGATAAACAACACCAGGTCCCTCAGACACTCCCAGAACCCCTGTTTTCCAGACCCTTCCCCCGGTCTGTTCCCTTCTCCAGGCACACTCCAGCCCCTCTAAGTCCTTGTTGGAGTGAGGGGCCCAAAAAACTGAACCCAGGATTTGAGGTGTGGTCTCACCAGTGCCAAGTCTCACCCTGCCCAGTTCTTGTGAACAAGGACAAGTAGAAATCTGGCCATGGGAGGGCAGAGACAGTTGTCCCACAGTGCTCACAGGCTCCTGGAGTCCAAACCTTTTTTCAAAGCAAGCAGGGCACAGCCACTGAAGCCCCAGTCGCTGTACCAGAGTGAGCCCCACGGAGAGAACTCCCCTGTGCAGTAGGACCCAGGGCTCTGGGAACACTCACGGCCCTCTTCGCTCTCCGCATGGTGACACTTGTGGATGTTGGTCTGCAGTGTTATAGGGATTAAGTTTTCCTGACTTTTTTTCCATGTGTTTCTAACTTGTGACTGCGTGTTATACCCTTACACTGAAGCTGCACCGCTGGAGAGGTCCAGGTGGTCTTTTTTCTCACTGCCTGATGCAGGGAAAGGATGAGGATGTTCTGAAATAGACGCAAAACAGGAGACCTGGGATAGAAAAGAAGGAAGGGAAGGAAGTGAAGGAAGGGAAGGAAAAGAAGGAAGGGAAGGAAAAGAAGGAAGGCAAGAAAGGGAAGGAACAGAAGGATGGGAAGGAAAAAAGGAAGGGAAGGGAAGGGATGGGAAAGGAAGGGAAGGGAAGGGAAGGGAAGGGAAGGGAAGGGAAGGGAAGGGAAGGGAAGGGAAGGGAAGGGAAGGGAAGGGAAGGGAAGGGAAGGGAAGGGAAGGGAAGGGAAGGGAAGGGAAGGGAAGGAAGGGATAGAAAAGAAGGAAGGGAAGGAAGGGAAAGAAGGGATAGGAAAGAAGGAAGGGAAGGAAGGGAAAGAAGGGATAGGAAAGAAGGAAGGGAAGGAAGGGAGGGAGGGAGGGAGGGAGGGAGGGAGGGAGGGAGGGAGGGAAGGGTGGGAGGGAGGGAGGGAAGGCAGGCAGGAAGGCAGGCAGGGAAGGAAGGAAGGAAGGCAGGCAGGAAGGAAGGAAGGAAGGAAGGAAGGAAGGAAGGAAGGAAGGAAGGAAGGAAGGAAGGAAGGAAGAGTCTGAGGGCTCTAAAGCTCTTTAGATATCTAATAAGGATTTCAGAGAGTGTTTTAATGTTCAAGTCTTTCCTTAGTGAAATCATTTCTAGTTAAAAATTACATTCTCTGCTCTGGCAGCACCATCTCCTCAGGTAGCTCGGAAGGCAAGATGAACACCATGAGCCTGTGCAGGTCCTGCAGCAGGAGCACGTCATAGAATAGAATCACAGAATGGTTTGGTTGGAAAAGACGTTTGAGATCATCAAGTCCAACCATACCTGTGCACCACTGAGCCAGATCCGTGAGCATTTGGTCTGCCCAGCTCTGTGCTCTGCACTGGCATTTCCTCCAGCCATTGCTCTTCCAAGGCAGCTGCGCTGCCTGCAGTCACTGTGGCTTGGGGCAGGAACAAGCATTTTGATGTTTGGCTGCAGGAGGAGGATACAGACTGCTTTATTTACCTGTAGGAAATTTCTCTTTTATTTATCTTGCAGGAAATGACATCCCGAGTTGCGCAGGGCTGTCGGAGAATCTATGTTCACCTCGACTCTGCTCAGACCAGCTGGATAAATTGCTTGTTCATTGTGCCCAGAGTCACACTGAAATGATGACATCGGGCTCGGTTCATTTGTAATATCAGCTTCACCCAGAGCCTCTTCAGGCTTTCTGCAAGTGACAGAGCCAGAGGGAAATGAAAGACAGAAGAAAGAAGTGAAGCAAAAATCAATCCCCAGAGACTCCCTGATTAGAGGTTTCTTAATCTAAAAGACTAAAGGTAGAATAGGTACTGCGGGAAGTAGAGGAATCGGGAAACTTGGAGCCAAGGCGCAGCATATTTGCCTCATTCCCCTGGTAGAGATTTCTGGATTTCCCAGTGGCATAGAATCATAGAGTCACAGAATGCTTTGGGTTGGAAGGGGCCGTCACGGTTCATCCAGTCCAACCCCCCCAGCTACAGGAGCAGGGACACCTTTACCCAGGTCAGGTTGCCACGAGCCCCATCCAACCTGGCCGGGAATGTTTCCAGGGATACAACCTCCACCACCTCCCTGGGCAATCTGTGCCAATGCGTCCCCACCCTCAGAGTAAGAACTTAATTCCTAACATCCAATCTATAACACACCTCTTGGCTTAAAACCATTACTCCTTGTCCTGTTCAGGCTTAGCTAAAAAGGTCCCTCCCCAGGTTTCCTGGAGCCCCTTTCAGTACTGGGAGGCTGCTCTAAGCTTTTGCCACAGCCTGCTCTTCTCCTGGATGAACAACCCCAACTCTCTCAGTCTGTCCTCGTACAGGGGGTTCTCCAGTCCTGGGATCAATTTTGTGGCCTCCTCTGGACTCGTTCCAACAGATCCATGTCCTTCATGTGCTCAGGACTCCAGAACTGGATGCAGGGCTCCAGATGGGGTCTCACCAGAGAGGCACAGAAGTTCAGAATCCCCTCCCTGGCCCTTCTGGTCCCACTACTTTTGATGCAGCCCAAAACATGGTTGGGTTTCTGGGCTGCAAGCAGGCATTGTTGGCTCATGTCCCCCAGACCATCAAGTCCTTCTCAGCAGGGCTGGTCTCAATCCCTTTATCCCTCAGTCTGAATTGAAACCAAGGATTGCCCTGATCCAGATGTAGAATCAATCCACACTTATGGGGGTCACTTGATGTCCAAGGACTCCTGTCCTGCTCCCCAGTTCCCCTGTGGCCCCAGGGTTGACCTCTGCTATTTTAAGGCCTGCCCAGCCTGCTAAGCGTATTTACATAGGGAACATAAAGCTCTGCCTTTACCATGGTGTCCTACTTCCATGTTGTTTGCACTCTCTCAGAACAAGGGCACTGGGTCTCCTCCCTCCTTTTGACCCAGTTCCTGTGAAGGCATTTTGAGGCTGGCTGCTCCTTTTCCAGGCAGGTTTCTCACAACTTGGTGACACATTTGGCCAGCATTTGCTTATGATGAGGAAAAGCACTTGTAGAGCTGTGAAACTGTCATTTGTAGGAAATCGGGATGTGATAGATCTGAACAGAGCTGCGGCTGTTGGAAACTGTCTTCAGGGTCCCACACCACTGGACTCAGCCCATTTCTCCAACACGGGTATTGAATCGGCCCCAGCCACTCAAACCCCAGCTATGAATGATTTTTTCTCTTCTCTACCCATGAAGATGTAGGTGACCCAGGTCACCAAGGTTCCCAATGTGGCCAGTGGTTCTCAGAGGAGATTTAATGCCCACTAGGAGTCTGCTCACCTCAGTAACCTCACCAAAGCCCTAGAAACTACTCCATGGACCTACCAGCCTCATGTGCTTACTGGAGCTCAAACAGGGTGCTTTACCAAATTGGAAACCATTTGTGGTTTCAGATTCAGTAAAACTGAACAAACTTTTTGACTGCTGCTTTTTCAGTTGGAAAATGACTCTTTAGCAGTAGCCAATCAAAAAGCTCCCCTACTTTAAATTGTTTGCAGTTGTTACTGTGACTGTTGGTATGGAAATGCAGAATAGAGTGGTTTCTGAGTGAGCAATGTGTTCAGTAAATAGTCTGAAAATTTATAGTAAACGTTTATTACAAATATCATCATCTGTCTTTGTGGACAAATAGAGTTAAAAACCTAAAGCAAAGCTGAAATTCCAGTTTTCTCATAGAATCATGGAATGGTTTGTGTTGGAATGGACTTCAAAGCCCAGCCAGTTCCAAACCCCCTGTCATGGGCAGGGACATCTCCCACTGGATCAGGGGGCTCAAAGCCCCATCCAACCTGGCCTTCAACACCTCCAGGAATGGGGCAGCTACTGCTTCTCTGGGTAACCTGGGCCAGGGCCTCCCCACCATCACAGGAAAGCATTTCTTCCTAAGATCTCATCTCAATCTCTCCTCTTTCAGCTCAAAAACGTTCCCCTCATCCCTTCCGTGCACTCCCTAACCTAATGTTCTCCATATCCGTTCGTCAGTGCCAGAGATGGAAGTCAAAGAGCAAGCCACAGAAGGAAGCTGGTTTATGGGCTGTGTTGCACATCTGTCTTATCATTGTCCACTTATTCAGAAGTTCATGCTGGAGGATGTGCACCAGAGGTGGATCAGAGTCCAGAGTGCACGGATGAGCTGTCAGTGCCCTGACCATCTCTCTGCAATCCCCTCTGCCCTGGGGGTTTAGCTGCCACCCCATCACCACGCTCCTCTCCGTGAATGTCAGACATATGAAGTCCCACAGGACTCCTCAGAGGAGCCCCCAGCTGCCTGCAGACAACCTCAACCCGTGTCAGCTGAAGGCACTGCTTGAAGCCCCTGTGTGAGACAAGTTCCATGCCACCGTGGTGCTCTCTGCACTGCCCTGCGCAGCCTCCAGAGACACAGCACCCTGCCTGGGAACATCTGCAGTTTGGAGTGGTTTTCTTCTGAAGACAAGCAGGGTTTAAAACAGCTTAAGAAAAGGAGCAGCTTCCCAGATTGCTGCTGGACCTGCTTCAGTGTTGTTGGGTTCTCCAAAAATCATATTGAAGGCAGGACAGTCAGGTGTGTGTGTTTGTAAAGTGCAAGACACTAAAGCAGCTGAAATTAAAGCCTTCTTTGGGAGGATGGACCCCAAATTGCAGAAGGTCACAGTAGAGCAGGCAGAGCCATTGAGGGTCTCCAATGGGACACAATACAAACAAGTATTTCTTTAAATGGAAACTTCATTTTGTTTTATAGTTGGAAGTGCCCACTTTGTGTGGAAGTTATGTCTGTGTTCACCCGTGTGTCTACTTCTTCATCATCCTCATGTAACCCTCTCTAAGTTATTTGCGTGGGGGACACCAGTCACGTCCAAAGAGAGAAAGCCCTTTCTGGTGGCTCTACAAAGAGCACAGCCCAGAAAGGGAAAACATAGCAACAGAGAGACAGAACTCTACTGTCTTTGTAGAGTGCAACGTCACTTTCTGCACCAGCTGATCACAATCTGCACTGTGAAAAACCAGAAAATCTCCCTTAGCATTTCCAATAAAAGAATTAGAGAATGGTTTAGGTCAGAAGGGACCTTAAAGTCCATCCAGTTCCACAACTTCCCTGGGCAGCCTGGGCTGGTGCCTCCCCACCCTCACACCCTCATCCTATCCTTGCGTTCCCTGCTCAAGAGCCCCTCCCCTGCTTTCATGGAGCCCCTTTCAGTACTGGGAGGCTTCTCTAAGGTCTCCCCACAGCCTTCTCTTCTGCAGGCTGAACAAACCCAACTCTCTCAGTCTGTCCTCCTACGGGAAGTTCTCCAACCCTTGGATCATCTGCATGACTTCCTGTGGACTCTGTCCAAGAGCTCCATGTCCTTCCAGTGTTGAGGACTCCAGAAATGGAAGAAGGACTCCAGTTGAGGTTTCACAAGAGTCAAGCAGAGGGGCAGAATCCTGTACAGTGAAGAGAGGAAAAGTTGAATGCAGTGAGTGGATTTTTCCATGTGAATGTCTGTTCTCTGCTTTAGAAAAAGAGCCACTCTTGAGTTGGTTCACTCAGTGTGTTGGAGGTCCCGGATCTGTTCTGGCCTTTCTTGGTTCCCTCAAGAAGGTTAAACTACTCCAACACATCCCATCTGATCATGTCCCTACAAGCAGCCCTGCAGAAAAGGATTCGAGGTGCAGATAGATGAAAACCTGGACATGAGCAAACGATAGTCCTTTGCAGCCCAGAAAGCCAAATGCATCCTGGGTTGCACCCAAACCAGTGGGACCAGCAGAGTGAGGGAGGCGATTGTCCACTTCCTCTTGTGAGACCTCAGATCCGGTTATCTTGCTTGAAAAGCAGTTTTCCCAGTTTCCCAGCCCAAACCATGGGCCCAGCAGTACCCCCACACAGCGTTTGTGCTCCAGTTGTTGTGACAGGATAGGTGCTCACAAGTGCACCGTGCCTGCACAGACACGGCCTTCTTATTCTCCCCCTCTGCTCCTCTTTCATGAGACTCCACCTGCAGTTCTGTGTCTGGTTCTGGAATCCCCAGTGTAAGAAGGATATGGAACTGTTGGAATGGGTCCAGAGGAGGCCATGAAGATGATCCGAGGGCTGGAGCAGCTCTGCTATGAGGATAAGCTGAGAGAGTTGGAGTTGTTCAGCCTGGAGAAGAGAAGGCTCTGGGAAGACCTTAGAGCAGCCTCACAGTACTGAAAGGGGCTCCAGGAAAGCTGGGGAGCAGCTTTTTACAAGGGATTGTAGTCAGGACAAGGGAGAATGGCTGTAAATTGGAAGAAGGAAAATTTAGTTTGGACTCTAGGAAGAATTTCTTCACGATGAGAGTAGGGAAGCCCTGACCCAGGTTGCCCAGAGAAATGGTGGCTCCCCCATCCCTAGAGGTGTTCAAGGGCAGGTTGGATGGGGCTTTGAGGCCCCTAATACACTGGGAGGTGTCTCTGCCCATGGCAGGGGGTTTGGAACTGGATGGGATTTGAGGTCCCTTCCATCCCAAACCATTCTATGATTCTATGACTTGCACAGCCCCATCCCACTGAGCCATCTCCTGGGGCTCAGCTGCTGCCTCTTATGCTTCTCTGATTCACCAGAACCCTCTGGACTTCCCCTGGTACAAGGAGGAGGAGTGTTTTGCCTAAGGTCTTATTCTCGCTGTATCAGCTTAATAAAAGGCACAATCGGCTTCTTTTGTGTGAAGTTCTGCCATCGGATTGATCTTCCTGCCTGGCTCTCCAGGCAGGGCTGGGTGATTGTCTGCCTTTTTGTTAAGTTATCTCTCTAGATGTTCTTTCTCATTCTAGCAAGTTAAATTATACTCTTCGGACAGTAAATGCCAACAGAGATATGTCCTCTTCTCACAAATTTATATACTCCTACCAGGGCAGATGGAGCTCCTTTTGGAACACTTTTCCAGAGGACTTTGTCCCTGTTGCTTTAAGTTCCTTTTCCTCGTTTTTGGCATGATCCCTCCAAAGCAATCATAGCATTATTTCGAAAACTTAATCCAAATCCTTGGTGAGGTCAGTTTCACCATTTCCTTTGCTTTCATAACTCCACAGTGATTGCTCCACTTCACCATCAGCAACACCCCTGCCTTCCCCTGGACTTGCAGCAGAGGGTCCAGAGCCAGTGTCTCTCAAGGCAGCTCCTGTTTCCCTGCTCTCACTAAAAAAGCAGTTTGATCTTCCTCCCTTTTCCAAACAGACAGCTCAAATCCATTGGAGATCCTGTGCCTGAAAAGGAGTGAGGGCACAGCACTCACGTTACGGACAGAGCAGAGCCTGACCACTGTCAAGTGCACAGAAGCCAACAAGGAAAACCCTAAGACAGAAATGCAAGCAGTGCAGAAATCCTCAGAGAAGAGGCCAGGTGGGAGACAAATTTGAGATTTTTTTCCTTCTTTTGTAATCATAGTTTGCTTTTGCAAAAATAGAAACCCAGAGGTGTCTGCACGGGTGCAATCCCTTTTTGAAACACCTAGATAAAACCTCATAGACCATAGGATTTCTCTCATCTCTATGAAGCTGGCAGCATTTTGCTTTTTTGAGCACTTCCCACACCCAGTCCTCTCAAACAAGGGCTTCTTTTTGAAGTTTCTTCTGTGCTCCCTCCCCTCCAAAAGGTGCAGTTAAACCAGGCCTTTCTCAGAACCGCCTTGTTCTCCTGCTCCAGTCTCTGCAAAACAGAGGCTGTGCAGGACAATCCACTCTCCCTGGGTTTATTTTCACAGCCCTGAAGGGCAGGGGATGGATGATACTGTGTTGTGCCCTGTGTTGTAACTGACATCCTTGCAAAGGAGGTGCTCACCTAAGTATCCCAATAATACAGACCTGGATAAGGTTCCAGAAGGACTAATCAGGATGCAGATGGTGACATGAGAGGTCTTAAATCATCCTTTTCTTCGAGGCTCATAAAGCTTTTGGCAGGAGGTAGTTTTCCTGCCTTCTCTGTTACTCTACAGCTTCAGTCTGTGGCTGCTCTCATGTTCTCATGGCCATGCCAAATGCTACGTGTCCAGGTGGTACCAGAGGGCATTTGGACACCAGGGGCCCAAGGATGAACTTTTCCAATTGCCCAGAGGAAGTTTAGATTGGATATTAGAAAAAAAATCTTTACTGACAGAGTGGTGAAACCCTGGCAGAAGCTTCCCAGGGCAGTGGTGCATCTCCATCCCTGGAGGTGTTCAAAAGCAGGTGGCTGTGGCACTTTGGGACATGAATTAGTCAGCACAGTGGGGTTGGTCTGAGGGTTGGACTGGATGAGCTTAGAGGGCTTTACCAACCTTAATGATTCTATGATTCTGTGATTCTCTGTGGATCCTGAAGGGGTTCAAGCCTGTGGGCAGTGCTGAGACTCTCCAGCTTTAGCAGACGTCACTCTCAGCACATTGGTTCTCCTTCCTGCAGAGCAACAATGCTGTCTGACCCTTCCACAGTGTGTATGTAAGAAGCAGAGCAGGAGCAATGAAGCTGTCCTCTAAAGCCCTGCTGGGCTCTGCCTTCAATTTCAGACCAGCTCATGCTCTTCTTGTCTGGAAGAAAACCTTTCATTTTTTTTTGCTACACCTTTACTTTAACCACAGACTGTAGAGTGTAGGTCCTGAACGATGCTGCCATCCTGCGCAGTGGAGAGCTGCCCTGTCCTCTGGGAACGTGTGCTGAGCCATGGAGTTATCAGCCTGCACCCTCCATCCATGCAGAGAAAGCCAGAAACAATCTGTGCTTCTGGTCATTTATTTAGAGAGATTCCACTTGCAGCAGCTCTCCCCACATCCCCTCATCACAGAATCATAGAATCATTTGAATGGAAAAGACCTTTGAGATCATCGAGTCCAACTGTATCTGTCCATCACTAAACCAGATCCCTGAGCACCTTCATCTGCCCACCTTTTAAACATCCCCAGGAATGGTGACTCAACCACTGCCCTGGGCAGCCTCTGCCAGTGTCTGAGAATCCTTTCAGTGAAGACATTTTTGCCTAAAATCCAGTCTAAACCCGCTCTGGTGTAACTTAAGGCCATTTCCTCTCATCCCATCACCTGTCACTTGGGAGAAGAGCCCAGCACCCACTTCACCACAACCTCTTTTCCAGGAGCTGCAGAGAACAATGAGGTCTCCCCTCAGCCTCCTCTTCTCCAGGCCAAACAATATCAGCTCCTTCAGCCGCTCCCAGAACCCCAGTTCTCCAGACCCTTCCCCAGCTTCGTTCACTTTTCCAGATGCACTTCAGCCCTTCTTGGAGTGAGGGACCCAAAACTGAACCCAGGATTTAAGTTTCAGCCTCATCAATGGATGACTCAGGTTTCCTGGGGTGGATGGAGTACCCAGTTTCCCTTCTCAGTGCAAACCACATCCTCCCAAGATTTCTTGATCCACACATCACTCATGTTGCCACCTCTACCTCCTCTGGGCTTTCGCAAGGACGTGTTTTCATTCTCCCTAGGGTTACACCAAGGAAGGGTTGGGCAAGCAAAGCAGAGGCTCCTGGCAGCATCACATCTGAGCAGCCTGGGCTGGGGAACATTGTTAAAGAAAGCCTCAAAACATTCCCAGCTGTAGTTTTCTTTAGGAGGGGAGATTCCCAGTCCCCAGTGGAGTCCTACATTCAACACTGCTTTTTCTCTGAACTCTCTGCCAGCCCCTGTGTTGAAGGGAATAGCCACGTTCCCACTGAAAAGGAGAGCTGAGATAGTTTTCAGCCAGATCCCTTCCCAGCTCTGGCTGCTGTCCTGGCCAGGCGATCATGTGTTGGAGGGAGGGTGAAGGTCAGATCACCCCCCTCTGTAGGTTTACAGCCCGGCAAGGCAGGTGACACCTTGGCATGCCTGAAGGACTTCCCATACTACTCCTTACTGAGGATCCAGGCTTCAGGAGGGACTCAGTCTGACCCCTCACTGACCACAGGCCAGAGAAGCCCACACAGAGATGCTGCACCCAGGTCTCACTCAAAGGGAGGAGAGACAGCAGGCTCTTCTTAGATGTGCAGGCTTGATTTATGAATGCCAATTAATGCAAAATTTACAGCACCCGTTGGCAAATAGTCCCAGTGCTCGACTCCCTGTGCTGTTATAAATTTGCTCCTCATGTTCATCTTGTTCCTTCAAGCTCCACGTTACAGCCGCCAGATCTTGTTCTGACTTTTCATCCTGATTTAAAACATCCTGCTCTTGGAGACATCTTCCTCAGGAATGCACCTGTGATCAACTCTCTTTTTTACCTTCTCTTGGAATGGCTCGGTTGAAAGACTGAATCAAATGAGTCAGTTACTTTTCATAGGATAATGGAGTAGCTTGTGTTGGAAGGGACCTCAAGGTCCATCCAGTTCCACCCCCTGCCATGGACACCTCCCACTGGATCAAGGGCTCAAAGCCCCATCCAACCTGGCCTTGAGCACCTCCAGGGTGAGGCAGCCACCACTTCTCTGGGCAACATGAGCCAGGGCCTCCCCACCCTTACAGAAAAACATTTCTACCTAAGATCTCGTCTCAATCTCCCCCCTTTCATCTGAAAACCCTTCCCCCTTGTCCCATCTCTGCACTTCCTGACCAAGAGCCCCTCCCCAGCTTTCCTGGAGCCCCTTTCCGTACTGGAAATCTTTTCTGAGCCCAGCACATTTCAAATAAAATTCTTGCAGGATTAGTGGTTGGGTGTGTGAAAACATTGCCCTCCCTGTCCGGCCCAGTGCTCCAGCCTATTCCAAGGGTCCTTAAACACTTGCTGTGCTTGCTGGGTTCCCAGTAAAGCTCTGCTTTCTGCTGCTCAGCCTCTGGCCTGACCATAATGCCAACCCAGATCCCCAGGTGCAGGACTCGACTCTGCTCCCACCATAGGCTCATGCTGTGCAGCAGTTTATTTCCTGCTCTGCAGATTTTACCAACAATTACCTTTTTTTTATTATTATGATACTCCTGCAGATCGATAATGAATAACAGGCAGTACTGGGCTAAGAAGAGATTCCCAGGAGAAATTCCCCCTTCCAGGGAAGACAGTGCAGTAAACATACCAAAGGTTAAATCCACTGAGAGTCTTAGCAGCCACCTGGACACCTGAATTTGTTGTCCTGTGGACCTCAGAGCTTTCATTGCCCAACTTTGACATCTTGTACCACTGAGGGCAAATCCCACAGGGCCTCAGCAGGACCCAGATGTTGCTGGAAGACCCGATTTACAGATATAGTTGTCAGCACTGCCAAACCCAGTATTCCCAGCCCAGTTGCCCTGCAGGTGTGGATCCATCTGACACGGTCACAGCGTAGATGACATCACCCTGGGATCTTGGCTCTCTGGTTGTGCCCACATTAGGTCCCACAGGAGCAAAGCCAGAGGAGAGACCGCTCAAGCAGGACAATGGAGTGCAGGCTGCTTCTTCCCAAAGGAAACGCAGAAAGGCACGTGGGAGAGCACCACACACTCAGGGATGCTCCTTCTCATCTAATTCTCATGAGAAGGCACAAACAAGGCTGAGGTCCCCCAGGAAAACAGCAGGAGAAATACATCTGTAAAATAGTGCCTAAATATGGGACAGTCATCATCTACTCTTATTGCTTGCAGAGAGAGATATCTGCCCACCTCATGTGGGACACTCACACAAGGCTTCACCAGACATCGATCTCCCCACTCCAACATGAAGAAAATGAGGACAGGGGCTCCAGTGGGAATCCCACCTCATTCCAGAGAGTTCAGTACTGCAGCACCCAAAAGCTTTAGGCCTGGGAGAGGACCAGCAGCTCTGTGTGTAACACCAGCAGATCAGCTGTGGTAATCCTCCGGCGATCTGCCCCTGTGAAATGAAGCTTCACTGCCTGAGACCAAGTCACCCTGGGATATGCTTACCAGGTACCCCCTGGCTTCCCCACCTTTAGAAATGAGTGAGGATGTTCCTGTCCAAAGCTTATCAGCATCTGCCACTCTGAATCACAACAGCTCAACTCTGCAGAGCTGCATCTTCTTGCTGAGTAGAGTGCAGTGCTTTGTGCTCAGAGAGGCTCTGGTGCCACTTTCTTTCTCAGTACAAGGAGCACTGCAGGGGATCAACCATTTGTGTATTTACTTCTCTTTTTCTTCTTGGATGTTCATAGCTGAAGTTTTATTTTCAAGTACGTAAGCCACACACCTCTGCCTTTTACATGGCAAGTGCATAACTGAGAATTAAAGCATGTGGGATAACAAATTTGTGTATGTCCTGCTGGGAGAAAAGCAGCTTATTCAACATCTTAAGTGCTGCTTAGTGTTTGAAAGATGGTCTCACATGCTAAGAGTCAGAATGTACTACTTGGGGAGGGTGTGGATGAATTCCTGTGGGTATGCATTGTGTCTGGACAACGGGTCATGTTATCCAACGCTCTTAGCAAATGTGAAGAGCAAGTCAGGAGCAGGGCATCCTGGTGTGTTCCCAGGTGTATTCCCACAAATTCACTCCTGTCCTTCCTTCAAGGGAAGGAGGAAAAGAAAGGAAGGCTTCCCTTTCCCCAACTGTAGGCTGTAATGTATGTGAGCATCAGAATAGTCTTGCCCTTTCTGAGTCACTTTCTTGATTGTAGACCCATTAAGGTTGGAAAAGACCTCTAAGCTCATCCGATCCAACTGTCAGCCCAACCCAAGGTGCCTGCTAAACAGTGTGCCAAAGTGCCATGTCTACTCTTTCTTTGAACCCCTCCAGGGATGAAGACTTCACCACTGCCCTGGGCAGCCTCTACCAGGGCTTCACCACTCAGTCAGTAAAGACATTTTTTCCACTATCCAATCTAACCCTCCCCTGGCACAGCTTGAGGCCATTTACTCTCGTCCTATCACTTACCATTTGATCCTGCACAGTGAGATCTTTCATGCAGTGGGATGGGGTTTTCTCAGCTGGGACAAGTGGTTTGGTGAGGTTACAGAAAGGAAAAGCTGTGCCAGGATCAAGAAGGGCCTCGGTAAGGGTTTTTTGCAACTCAGAGAACCAAGCCAGAGGTAAAGACCCATCCATGGGGACACAGTAGGGAGGGAAAGAGTAGTTTATAAGCTTTTTTATTTCTATTCCATCTGGCCTAGTCTCTCTGAGTTCCTCCTCTTTCCAAAATGCAGTTATTCAAGTTTATATTCTAATAAAATCTGGATTTGGAGTTTAAAAGCCCTTTTGGTCTTTGGAGAGTGCGCTGCAAGGGCAAGGCGTGGGCAGATCTCCCTCTCCATTCTGTCTGGCTCAGGGTCTCAGTGCCAGGAACCCACGTGCCCTGCAAAAGCAGCCAAGCACAACACCTGCCCCCACATGTAGGCTTCTGCAAGGTTTTCTGGGGCCAAGAGGGCTGAAAGGCTGGAGCAGGAGTGCGGTGCTGCCTGGCACAGACCGAGGAGGAGAGGGAGGGCAAGGAAGCAGTCGCTGGGGGGGGTGATGCGCTGGGTTACGAGGGGTCTGGGAGGCTGCTGTGGCTCAGATTAGCTTCTTGATTACTGCACTGTGTTCTCATCAGAAGAGAAGAGGGTTTGATCAAAGGAAGATTACCTCCAAACGGGAAGAGGAGGTTTCATTAGAGAGGCTTAGATGATGTGAAGTAACTTAACTCATCTTCTGAACAGCTCAGCTTAACCCTTCAGGAAGGGTTGCTCTCCATGCCTGTCTCAGCAGGCTGATTCCTTCCCCGAAGGGAACTCAGAGAAACTCCAGGGCTGACACTTGGACCCAGCTTGCAACATGCACACAGACCACATCTCTTTCTGCAGGAATTAATCTGGGCAAGAGCCTCTTCTAAACCCACCCCTGAAGGCCAGAAATAGGATGGGAAACATCCATCAGTCTTGTGCTTGTGCCAGCCCAGAACCCAAAGACTGTGTGTGCAGTGCCTGGTTTACTGCTGCTGCTGCTTGGGGATGCCTGGCGTAGAGGCATCGCTCTCCTCCTTCTGGAGCAGGATATATTGTTCTCCTGATCCTTACCCCTGCTACATCACCCTGAGATGTTCCTGCATGGACTCTCAGGTGTGAAGCTGTCATATTCAAGGAGATCCAGCTACTCTCATTGTTCATCTTTACCTGGATTTGCCTCCAGAGCCTGGCATGTTTCAAAGTGGAAACAATTGTTAGGATTTCATCTGTCCAAACTCAGCTGAGTGCGAAGTAAACACATCCCCTCTTGACCTGCTCCCCAGAGCTTGTTGTCTTGGTTGACTTTCCAGTTCACAGAGTGAAATTTGAACTTCTATGGCAGAAGGAGTCTCTTACTATGAGATATGTCTGAAGAAACCTTCAGCACAAGAAGGGCATAGAGGTGTTGGAGCGAGTGCAGAGGAAGCCACGGAGATGATCCAAGGGCTGGAGCACCTTCTGTATGAGGACAGACTGAGAGAGTTTGGGTTGTTCAGCCTGGAGAGGAGAAGGTTCCAGGGAGATCTTAGAGCAGCCTCCCAGTACTGAAAGGGGCTCCAGGAAAGCTGGGGAGGGGCTCTTGGTCAGGGAGTGCAGAGAAAAGATAAGGGGGGAATGATTTTAAGTTGGAAGAAGGGAGACTGAGATAAGGTTTCAGGAAGAAATGTTTTGCTTTGAGGGTGGGGAGGCCCTGTCCCAGGTTGCCCAGAGAAGTGGTGGCTGCCCCATTCCTGGAGATGTCCAAGGCCAGGTTGGATGGGGCTTTGAGCCCTCGATCCAGTGGGAGATGTCCCTGCCCATGGCAGGAGGTAGAACTGGATGGACTTTAACGTCTTTCCTGACCCAAACCATTCCATGATTCATTCTATGAATACCCACCCTGCATAGCTGAGCTAAGCCTCTAAAATTTTGGGAACAAAGCCTTTTACAAGACTTTGTATGCTTTTCCTCCCCTGCTATAATTCCTTTCCCTTTTATCTTTTCCTTGTTTCCCTCTGTCTAGCAAGGCTTACCCGGATATAACTGCATCCATTGCATTATTGCTGGAAGCACTCAACTGATGAGGCAACTGAAAGGGTTAGGCAGCTTCATAGGTGATTCAAGTTTGCCAGGTCTCAGAAGAATGGATACTGAATATAGTGAAACCGTGTTTCTCCAGCAGTGACTTGCAATTTATCTCTCACTGGAGACATATTTTATGTTTTCTCTACTTTTTGGCCATGTTAATGTATTTTGAGCCTTGTTTTTCCTTATAGAAAGCAGACTCAAATTCCCGCAATGACAGCACCTTAGCCCAGTATCGTTCAATTGATTTATTCCCCCACCCCAGAAAGCACAGTTATTACTTTCCTTAATAACATCAAAGAGTCTCTCAGACAGGGGACCTTTCTCTATTAAGGTTTTATATTTCTAAAGAAAAGTGAGTAGGAGATGCTGTTACAAGGGAAGACCTAACCCATTGCAAATTCTCTCCCCTGTTTGGTGCCTGAACTTCTCATTAAAGATCACATTGGCTCTTGATGGTGTTCAATGCCCTGAAAATAAGTATGCCAAGAGCTTTTGTGCTGAGAGACTCTCAAAAACCCTATTCTGGGTTGCGGCGTGGTCTTCGTAGAATCATAGAATGGTTTGGGTTGGAAGGGAGCTTAAAGATCATCCAGTTCCCAACTACTCCATCAGCAGAAGTATGTGGGAAGCAAAGACCCTGGAGAAGGCATGGGAAAGATTTCAGCAGTTGGGAATTCAGCAAGGGTGGCAGGACTGTGTCAGAGGGGCAAGACAGAAAAGAGAAGGTGGGGCGGAACAGCTGAGGAAGGATCAGGAGCCATAGAAAATGCTGGAAGGTGCACTGCCACCAGATAAAGGTAACTGGGACTGGGGACTCCTGGGAAGTCCCACTCCAGAGCTGCCTTCAGCACCAAGTTTTCCTTTTCTCAAAGAGGGAAGACTGGAAATCTCAACCCATGTCCCCCAGCTTCTTGATGCTGTCTCCTTGACCCGAGCCTGGGCTTGCAGGGTTGGTGGATCTCTCTCCCACCCAGTGCTCAGCCTGCCCTGCAGACGTGTCCTCTGGAACCATTATGTATGAGCACCCTTGCAGAGATCCATCACTATTTTCCCACTGGTAATCTCGAAGGCTGAGTGCAGGGCTGGTGTATTGTGTGTGAATCTCCTTGGAAGATGAAAAACCAGAGGAGGAGGATTTATTAAACGAGCGACGGATAAGGGCTTCAGATTGATCTGTCACAGGCAGGAGTGAATTTGATAGATCTGGCCATGCTGCACTAAGAAGCAGATCTTGGTGCCTCTGCTGCATCTCCTCATCCTGCTGCAGCTCCCTGTCTCAGGAACCTCATGTCTCTGGTCTCCTGTGTCCAAGGTCTCCCTGCCCATCACATGGAAACAGATCGTCCCAGCCCATAGTTTTATGGCATCTGTGAGTGTGTTTAGTAGGTAGACTTGCACTTTCTCAGGGGAGAATTCTCCTTGGCTTACCCCCCTACCACGTTTCACCTCCAATTGTTTTGTCTCCCCCCCGCCGAAATGGTATCACTAAGTTATAATAAATGAGTATCCATTCCAGGGAGGAAGCAAGGCAGTGGGACTCTCAGTCCAAGATTTTAGGACACCTGGAGTAAAAGGGGCAGAATGAGCTCCTTACCCTGATTGAAGTAATAATCACAAAACATTTTTTTCTATGGTCTCTCCAGAGCTTACTGCAAGGGAAACAGCCTCTTTTCTCAGCAATTCCAACTTCAGACATGCTCCAGACTGGATGGTCTATCATGGTCATCAGTGGCAGGACAATACAGACCAGAACCTTAGAAAATCTGGGCAAGGCTCTGGGAAGAGGCAAGCAGGTCTGGGAAACCATCTTGGCAAGCTGTGTCTGCTAAAGGTACATTGGCCCTCTCTGAAGACCTCAAAGGACGATGCCTGGGAAAGGCCTTCTCTCCTTCTTCCTCCTTAATATCCCCCATCATGGGGACTGATTGGGAATTCACAGGATCACAGAATCATTGAATGGAACGAGTTGGAAGGGACCCACAAGGACCACCAAGTCCAACTCCTCTCACTGCACAGAACACCCTCAACACTCACACCGTGGGGCTAAGGGCATTGGCCAAAGGCTTCTGGAGTATTGTCAGGCTGTGGCTTCTTCCCTGGGGAGCTGTTCCAGTGTTCCACCAACCTCTGGGGGAAGAACCTGCTCCTCATGTCCAACCTCACCCTCCTCTGGTACATCTTCCTGCCATTCCCTCAGGTCCTGTCATTGGTCACCAGAGAGAAGAGCTCAGCTCCTGCTCCTCCTCCTTCCCTTGTGAGGAACCTGCAGAGCGTGATGAGGTATCCTCTCAGTCTCCTCTTCTCCAGGCTGAACAGACCCAGTGACTTCAGGCACTCCTCACACATTTCCCCTCTAAACCCTTCCCCAACTCTGTGCCCTCCTCTGGACACTCTCCAGCAGCTCTGGTTCCTTTGTATCCCATGGCCCCAGAACTGCCCCCAGTGCTCAGGGTGGGGCTGCCCCAGTGCAGAGCAGAGCAGGACAACCCCCTCCCTCACCCAGTGGCAATGCTGTGCTGGATGCCCCCAGGACACCGTTTCCCTCTTAGCTGCCAGGGCACTGCTGGCTCGTGTCTATCCAGAACCTCTAGGTCCCTTTCTGCAGGGCTGCTTTCCCAGTCCCTCACGCCCCAGACCGTGTGGGCACCCAGGGCTGCCGTGTCCCAGGTGCGAAACCCAACACTTGCCCTTGTTAAACTTCATGTGCTCTTTCCTATAGGTCTTCAAGGCATCTCAGGCAGAAGGATGAGCAGCCACATCCCCACTGCTCTGTGAGGCACTGAAAAAGAATTCACAGCCCTGTGTGGAAGCCAGAGACCTGGTGCAGCCAGGAGTCAAACATCGTTAGCGTTATTGCACATTAGAGACAGTAATTTTCTAACAGAAAAAGTATTGCACCCAACATGAGGTAATTTATTTTGAATCTCGTTATGATGGATAAAGATGAATTAATCACCATGCTGGAAGTTAGTGGTTGCCTAGGGACCCATGATCATGACCTGATTATAGTTAATATAGGCAAAGAGAGCACAGTCCCAACCAATTCTATATATCTACGCACACACACACTCACACGGTGCTTTAAAAAGCCTCATTTCCCAAAGCTGGGGAAAATTATGAGTGGAATTAATTTGGAGGGAAACTTTAATAAAAAAAAAAAAAAGTGAATGGAGATGGGAAGTTCTTTAATGAGAACTTATTAGGTCATAATTTCCCCCCAAAGAAAGAGGACAATTTTTCCTAAAAGTCCACATTGATTTAGTGGCAAAATGAAGGAGGCTGTGAGAAATAAGAGTGCAACATGGAAAGAGTGGAGAAAGGGAAAGAATCCACTCTTATGAGATGAACTGCAGCAAGGAAAGGTGGAAATTTATAGGAAAACTGAAGACAACAACAAAAAAAACCATGACTGGAAGGTCAGTGAAGAGTAAGGAGTTCCTGAAGTGCTTTGGGAATAAGGGAAACCACAAGTAGAAGAACTGGTATCGTGGTGAAACAGAGCTGTCAGTAGGATAGCACCCTGATCCAGTGGGAGGTGTCCCTGCCCATGGTAGAGGGGGTGGAACTGGGTGGTCTTCAAGGTCACTTTCAACCAAAAACATTCCATGATTCTATGATTCCACAATACCTCTCCCCAGGAGTCCCACCCTAGCTGTGTCATGAAGTCTTGGCCCAGAGGTGGTGACTCTTCCCCAGCTCTAGCAAACAAGACCATCCTGGAGATACAATGAACGCTGATGTTGGACAGCTAGGAGAGAAAAGCAAAGGGGACTCCAGGCCAACAACTTCACTTCCAGTGGAAATAGTGGAGGCAGCCACAGGGATCTGAGCTCCCAGTGGCTGGAGACAGGTTCGATGGTTGGACTTGATATCTTAGAGGATTTTTCCAACCTTAGCAATTCTATGATTCTATATGTCATGAAACAACCCTCAGATGACCTTGGTGAAGCTCATTTGTTAAGAAGGGCTTCTCTTTGAGGTGGCATAAGCCAGCATTGCTGCCAAAAGAGGTGGCCTTGCCTACCCCACATTGGCCTGCGTGTTCCAGTCTGGAAGGCATCACTTCACTGTTGACATCAGAATTTGAGGTAAACTAGGCCAGAGAGCGCCTTCCATGCGAAGCTGATCTGGAAACTACAGCTGAATGGTTTGTTTAAGCCAGTTCAGTTCCCCAGCCCAGGAAACTCTTTGGTGTTTCTTTTCCAGGAGCAGCACTTACTTACATAAGCTTAATTTGTTTCACAAACTGAGACGCTTTAACATTTCCTTGGGTGTTTGATTTACTGTCAGGGAGCATTTTGTTTAAAAAATAGCTCTGCAGGCAGCGGAAAGGATCACGCTTGGTTTCGTGTGGCTGCCTCCTGTGAGCTTCCTCACGTGTCGAGCAATTTGGTTGATCTCAGAAGGAAGCCCTTCTCAGCAGAGCACTAATTTGGGTCTGTGTGCTGTAGCCTGGTTCCGTACAGTCACGGAATTTGTAAAAACACAGTATCTCTGAGAGCTCTCCCTCTCAGCTGAACTTGATGGAAAGTGGCAACAGCAAGACTGACAGGCAGTAATATTGCATAATTCCTGCTTCTTTAGTAAACCTGGCTGAAATTAACACCAAACTGCATCAATCAAACATTTGACAAATGGACTCAGAACTGAATAACAGATCACACAGAAAGAGTCCCTGGAAAATCAGATGTTCTGAAGTTCAGGATATAGAGCAGTGCTTCCTGAGCACTTTCCTTCAAGATCTGGGGGCAAATGAAAGCTACTTCCAGGCAAGTGAATGACAAAGAGTCATGAGAGCAACCTTGAAGAGGAAGACTTGGGGTGCTGCTGGATAAAAAGCTCAACATGAGCTGGCAATGTGCCCTCACATCCCAGAAAGCCAACCATGTCCTGGGATGCATCCAAAGCAGTGGGAACAGGAGGACCAAGGAGGGGATTCTGCCCCTCTGCTCTTCTCTGGTGAGAACCCACTTGAAGCCCTGTGTCCAGTTCTGGAGTCCTCAGCACAGGAAGGACCTGGAGCTGTTGGAACGAGTACAGAGGAAGTCATGGAGATGATCCAAGTTCTGGAGCACCTCCTGTACGAGAACAGGCTGAGAGAGTTGGAGTTGTTCAGCCTGGAGAAGAGAAGGCTGTGGGGAGAACTTAGAGCAGCCTCCCAGTACTGAAAGAGACTTCAGGAAAGCTGGGGAGGGGCTCTTGATCAGGGAGTGCAGGGACAGGGTGGGACAAGGGAGAAGGATTTGAAGCTGAAACAGAGAAGACTGAGATGAGATCTTAGGAAGAAATGGCTTACTGTGAGGGTGGGGAGGTCCTGTCCCAGGTTGCCCAGAGATGTGGTGGCTGGTCAGACATCCATAAAGACCATGGCATGATTTAACCCTCTGGGCAAGGGATCATCACTCTGCCCCACTTTTCCACTAAATCCAGTTTTGCCCAAGGGGAGGAGGACAATCTTTAGTGGGGGATTTCCTGTGAGCTGCAGCAGACAGCCTCATCTCTGCCAGCTGCCTGTCCTGGGTTTTGGGTGGCCTGAGCACCTCCATGCATTGCCCCAGGAGAGCTCATAGTCCTGGTCCCACAGCAGGAGTGCTCTGCCCTCTTCCCCTTCCAGTGCTGGGGAGAGGAAGCTGTGCGGTAGCACTGCTCAGCCTTGGGAAGGGAAATTAAGGAGGCAAGGGGAGAAAACACAGGTGAGATGGAGAAAGGCAGTGGAAGCAAGGAAGATGGGAACTGGTAGCAAATGCTCACAGCCTGGTTTTGTGCAGCAAGCACCATGTGTATCCTTCCCCAAGAGACCGTGCTCAGAAGTGGAGTGTGGGACAGTGATATGCTGTGACCCCACCCGCCCCCGGAGCTTCTCCATGGGGCCATGGCTCCTGCTGCAGGGATTCCAGGCAGTTGCTGCAGGGAACTCTGGGAGTTCGTGCACACAAACAGCTCTGGGTCTGCCTCACAAACACAGGTGTTTCCATGCTCTATAAGCAGCAGCTTCAGGATGCTTCAAAGGAAACAGTGCTTCATTCATGACTTTGTTGGCTCAAGCCGACAACTTTCTCCGTCCACCAGCTGCAGCACAGGCTCTGCTGCCAGTGCTGGGCACAGGACCCAGATCAGTCACTCAGAGTCAATTCAGAATCATGGAAGGTTTGGGTTGGAAGGGATGTTAAAACCCACCCAGTTGCACCCCACTGTCATGGGCAAGGACACCTCCCACTGGATCAGGGGGCTCAAAGCCCCATCCAACCTGGCCTTGAACACCTCCAGGGATGGGGCAGCCACCACTGCTCTGGGCAACCTGGGACAGGGTTAAGTTTGTTCTAGAAATGGCAGAAAGGCACAGGGAATTGCTGAGCTGGAACATGCAGAGCTTCAAAATGCTTGTTGTGACCCTGTTCCCAGACCATGCTGTGGCTTGAGTGGAGAAGGAGCAAAGGCTATGCCTAGGGATGGTATTTCCCAAGCACATTGGCAAACTGTACTGAGCAGAGGTGGTGGAAACTTCATGCGTGCAGCCAAGGCTGCAACCTGCTACAAGGGTGAGACTTGGGAATTCCTGGGAGAGATGGAAGCCCTGGTTGCAGCCTGTACATTTACTAGGCCAACCAGTCACCCCCATCTTGGCTGATACATTAAGGACACAGCTGGATGGTCATGAACTCAACAGAAAGGGCTCTTCTGTTCAGTCTGGACCAGTTCTCTTCCAGATGGGAGAGTCTGGAATGACCCAGAGAAGTCGAATCCCTAAACTGGTTGAGATTAATCTCTAGACTCTGAAACCATCTGTAGAGTGCCAGGCTCATTTAGCAGATGGTGATCACAGCCTAAGCAGGAGCATGAGAGATGGTCAGACTGGGGTTATTCCTGGCAATTCTGCAATATTGTCTTAGTCAATAGCTGACAAGATGCTGCAGGCTATGAATTACAAATATGACATTAATATGTCAAAATACAGAGGGTTGAATTATTTGACTTGTGCAGCTGGAGAGACAGTGCCCAGGACGTGCAGACACCCTCCTGCACCAGGTGGGAGATGTAAGGACTGAGTCTTGGCAGCTGCAGAACAGACATCAGGGGACAAACCCAATAACTCTCCCAGTGCTTGTGGTCTGCCTGCCCCCTCCATGCTATTCTCATGACTGAGAATATCTCAACATGGGCTAAAGGGAAGACACCATGTGTATGGAATAATAGAATTGTTTGGTTGGAAAACACCTTTGAGATCACTGAGTCCAAAATGAAGCTAAGTGTGGTTAATGTTTTGGCAGTCTAATAGTCCAAGTCATCTAATTCATACAGAAAGTCCTATTTAGTAACATAGTCAATATTGTTATACAAAAATTTCCCAGTGCCTGTCCTTTTCTTTGGTGCTGGATTCACCCTTTCAATGTCCTGATCTAACTGTACTTAGAGCTGGTCTGGGGTGCCAGGCTTCCTTCAGCACAGAGGTGGTGGGGAGTCACAGAGAGACACCAGCATCCTTAGTCCTTTGCTGGGACGAGTCTGATGCTCATGGTGGGGTTTCTTGTTTCTTGATTTTGGAAACTGCAGTGTTATTCTTTCATGTTCCCTTCTCATCAGCTCTCAGTTTAGACTTGAACTCTGCACAGTGCCCTCCCACAATCCTGCTTGATACAGAGGGCTCTGTCTCATGTGTTTGTTATGCCATTAACATACTTGTTACACACACAGTTTAGCTAAAAAAATCCTTAATAGCTAGGCATCTGTTAAAGCAAGGAAAAGCAGCTCAGACCAAGGTAAGACTAAACCAGTCCTGAGACTCCACACTGTCGATAAAGTGCCTTTAGTTCTCTACTAGGAATTACAAGAATTGTATTTTCTGAGTTCCACTGTCATTACAATAAGAGCCACACACACAAACGTGTGGGACCATCTGGCTGCAAGATTTCACACCACGAACTGCTTTTCAGCCCAGAGTCATCTGGAGCACCTATTTCACCATCACTGTAGAATCCATAGTGCTGTGGGCTCCCTGCATTTCCCTGCAGGCACAGGGTGAGGCCAAGACGAGGGTGAGCAGCACCATATGGGGACAGGGCTGCTGAGCCCTTTTTCCTGAACGATGCAGGAGTCTGTGCTCTCCTGGTTGCACCAGGCACTGGCAGATTGCTGGGCACGTAGATGCAGGTGTGAAGCGTGTACCTTCCTCTGCATTCCCTTCTCCTTTCCTTCCTTTCAGAAATTCTCTATGAATCAGTTGTGGGTTCCTGCTCAAGTGGTTAATGCTCACTTCAGCCTTCTTTTTTGAATGGTACAACGCTCCACATCTCTTACGTGGTAACTACCGGTTCCTTTTCACCCCTCACCAAAGACCATTCACCCTCCCTCTTTCACACAGTAGAAAGATGGTCTGCTAAAAGCATGTGCCTTGTATCCTGAGTAATCCTGTCCAGCAAAACATCCTAACCCACCTGTGAGCAACTCGGGAGAGCTCAGATTGCACCAGCCTTGTAGGCAATTCTGACTGAAGAGGCCCCTCATCTTCCTGCTTGCTCACACCAAGGCATGAGTTTCAGAGTGAAGATGGAGGTTGCAGAATAGGCTTCTTCCGTGTCAGCATGGCAGTTTCTGAGTCACCCACTCTTTACTGTCACCTGAAGACATTATCCACGAGCTCTGCTATCTCTAGAGCTCCCAGGAATGCTCTGGGTGAAGTGAGTGAAGGATTGTATTTCCTTTTCTCCGTGCCTTGCCTGTGTGGCTGCTTCTTTGAGCTGCTTTAGATGCTTGTGGTGTTTTTCCACCATGCAGCCTGGTGAGTCTGGTCGACAGAACTGAGGGCAGAGGAGTAAATCCACCGTGTGTCCTTGTGAAAGGGTCGCAGATGGGGATTGCATCAGCTCACGGCCCTGTTGCTCACACTGGGGTCTGCCTCTGCTCTGCCAGGTCCTGTCCTGACCTGCTCCCTCAGGAGGCTCAGGAGGAGGGGGAGATGAGGGCTGCACAGCCAGCCACTTAAGTGAGCCAGGCTAAGAGCCAACAGTTCCATTTTTCCAGTACTTAATTTCAGCCTCTGGGATGCTGAGGTGAGTGTGTGAATGTGCCACACTTCTTGTTCAACTCCTACAACCTCTTATTGGAGATCAAGCGCACTACCACTCTGAAAGAAACAATGTGCAGCAGCCACATACCAGGAGCAGTGAGGGATGGACCCTGCAGACGGTGGCTTTGAGACAAACCTGTCTACAGCTCATTATCTGATTGCAATGAATGTGGGCAGCAGAGCACTGAGACGCTCTGCAGCTCCCTCACCAATTCCTGGCATTCAAAACACTTGACTCAGGTCTCAGAAAACATTATGCTGTCCAAAAATAATGAGATTTTAAAAATTAATAAACTCCAGCTCTGTTTATTTGCCTTCTATTTTTTTTGAGCTCTCAGGAATCATGTTTCAAGCGTTTCTCTGCAGTCACAAGTTTGGCTGTGATACGATTTTCATTCAAGACCGAGCATCTCGCGTAATCCCCTGACTCTTGCAGCTGGGGCTGCGAGAAAAATAACAGCTCTCTGAGGACTGAATCATCAGAGCTGCCAACCCTGGACAACCTTTTTGGGTTGGTAAATTCAGGATATAGTTGCTCTTAAGAACTCTACTGACTTTGACTCAGAAACTATTGAATTACTTTACCTGTAAATGCTTCACCTGAGGTGATGATCCTTCCAGATGACCCAGGGTTATTATTCTGCTCCTCAGCAAGACCCCAGGGCATTCCTCTCTGTGATGACAATGGTTCAGGGCATGAAGGGTTTTGAGGGGTGTCCCTGTCCATGGCAGGAGGTTGGAACTGGATGGGCTTCGAGGTCCCTTCCAACCCAAATCATTCCACGATTCTGTGATAATTAGAAGCACCCAGCTGATTTCCCTCTCTGTCCCCACTGATAGCATCCCTTTCCTAGCCAGCATTCCCTATGTAAATCCTCCTCCTGGGTGTGTTCACAGCACAAAGACTGTGAATGTGTCTGAGAGCAGAGAAGCAGATAGGAAGCTGGCATAACAGGATCCCAGAGACTGTGAACCCTTGTTGGTGTCAGAGAAAAGGCTACAAATATTTTAAAACCCTCCTCTTCCAGGACTGATCCTGGTTAAAAGTCGTGGCTGCCAATGGGAGGGAGTTTTAACTGGATGGGTTTTAAGGTCTCTTCTAAGCCAAACCCCTCTAGGATTCTATGTTACCTCTTCCAGTCTCTTCCATAATCTAAAACTGTGACTTGAGCTGTGATATGAGTTGTGAAGTTTTTCATGTGCAGTTCATTTGAAAAATATCCACCTGTCCCTGCATTGCCTGCTGCATCAATGGTAGCGAAGCTGCCTGCAGGAAGTCTGCCCTGCACCCTGCTGATGCTCAGAGCTGCACCCCCTGAAGATCCAGCTGCTGTTTAATGAGTGTTTCCTATGCAAATGCATCCCTCTGCCAGGTGTGTGTCAGCTGGTGAAAGACTCACCTACCACAGACCACCTTGGGGTAAAGGAGACAGATTTAGGGAGTTCATAATCTCTTGAGTTTTGAGCACTGCTGGTCGGAAGGCCCCAGATGGAGCACTTTGGCTCTGGAGAGCTGCCTGCCTTGCGAGGGGTGAGCAGCAACCTGAAAGCCAGCCAGACTATCTGATGTCAGGGTTTTCTTCTCCCAGTGGGATCAGCTGCCGTGTGGGAATCTACATTACCTGGGAATTATTCTCACAGCAGGGCAAAATAAAAGGTGAATAAATGTGATGTTAATCCATCAAAGCACGGATCAAACCTTGATTGTGAAGTTTGTCAGAGATAGAAAAAGGAAACAAATGTGTGCAAAACCATATTTACTGAAGATCCTTTTCTTTAAGGTCTCGCCTCTAGTGACTGTGGAGAGATCATGCAGTTGATCCAGACAAGGATGAGTCAGACAGTCAGATGGTCCTCTCACTGGACAAGAGCCCTGAAGCCTTGCTGGACATGCTTATTAATACCTCAGAAAAGCAAAGTTCTCCAATGACAGCACCATCTTCCCTCCTGTCTCCAACACAGTTTATTTCACATGCACAAACAAAAAGAAGTGGACACTGGGGACTGTAAGCAGACACAGATTTGTTGCTGAAGAGTACAAAACCCTTGATCATAGAATCATGGAATGGTTTGGGTTGAAAGGGACCTCAAAGCCCATTCAGTTCCAAACCCTCTGCCATGGACAGGAACACCTTCCAATGGAGTCGTTTCCCCATCCAACCGGGCCTTGAACAACTCCAAGGATGGGGCAGCCTGGGACAAGGCCTCCCCACCCTCACAGGAAAACATTCCTTCCTAAGATCTTGTCTAAATCTCCCCTCTTTCAGTCAAAAACTGTTCCCTCGTGTCTGTTCTATATATTTCTATATTGTTTATTTAATGTATATCTGTATATGTATGCACATATATATATTAAAGTTCTGGAATTCCCAAATTTAAAAGGATATGGAACTGTTGGAATGGGTCCAAATCAGACCATGCAGATGAAGAGAGGGCTGGAGAACCTCCTATATGAGGACAGGCTGAGAGAGTTGGGGTTTTTCAGCTGGGACACCTTGTAGCTTGGGCCTTCCAGTAGCTGAAGGAGGTCCTTCAAGAAAGATGGGGAGGGATTTTTGTAGGGCTATGTAGTGAGAGAGTGGGCATTGATTAAATTAGAAGAAGGAAGATTTATATTAGAAATTAGGAAGAAATTCTTTGCAATGAGGGCAGTGAAGCCCTGGCAGAGGCTGCCCAGGGAAGTGGTGGTCCCTTCCAACCCAAACCATTCCATGATTCTATGATTCTATATAGAATAGCTCTGTTTCAGAAATCTGCTCTTTCCCTTCAACTTCTTATTTCGCAGCAGATCAGGAAAACGAAGAGGAACCCTGTCCAGCACAACCACTCTCACTCCATAATGAGCACTGTACACGGGGCAAGACCAGGCTGGCACCCATGCAGGGCACTGTGTGTGTCTCAGCTGGAAGCTCTGGCTATAAAAAGCAGGATTCAGCATGTTGGATTCGGACCTGCCAGGACTGATTCTCCTCAACCCTAGTGTGTCCCCTGCACATCACAGACCTGCTCCAGACTTCCCTATTCCTGTTGTTAATATTCAGCATTCCCTACAGTGCTGGCTGCTCTTTAGGTGAAGAAACTGAGGGCACACAAGAGCAGCGAGCTGGAACAGGGCAAGTTGAAACAATTGTTTGTATAGGACTTTTTGAGTCTGTTGGAGTGAGCAGCAGTTTTTAAAAATTGTTTCTTTTGCT
Organism: Tapera naevia; assembly: GCA_033556795.1. Lineage (NCBI taxonomy): Eukaryota > Metazoa > Chordata > Aves > Cuculiformes > Neomorphidae > Tapera > Tapera naevia. The sequence continues at coordinate 1,328,067 of JAUMJJ010000317.1, forward strand.
CCTGTCTGGCAGTTTTTGTGCTGTTTTTCACTGCTTTTTTATTCACTTAGAATGATAGAATGAAAAGATGGTTTGGGTTGGAAGGGACATTAAAGCCCATCCCGTTCCACCCCCTGACATGGGCAGGGACACCTCCCACTGGATCAGGGGGCTCAAAGCCCAATCCAACCTGGCTTTGAACACTTCCAGGGATGGGGCAGCCACCACTTGTCTGAGAAACCTGGGCAAGGGCCCCCCCCTTACTCACAGGAATATTTCTTCCTGAGATCTCATCTCAATCTCCCCTCTTTCAGGAGGAAACTCTTCCTTCTTGTCCTATCACCGTACTCCCTTCCGAGCTCTCCTGGAGCCCCTTTCAGTACTGGGAGGCTGCTCTAAGGTCTCCCTGCAGCCTTCTGTTTTCCAGGCTGAATGAGCCTGACTCTCTCAGTCTCTCCTTGTATGGGAGGTGCTCAAACCCTTGGATTTACATCCATGTCCTCCTCTGGACTGTCTCTAACAGATCCATGTGGTTCCTGTGTATTTCTATGTCTTTAAATGAGGAGGTTTTGGTGTTTTTCTGCTTTTTTTTTCTCCCACACCTCACATAAAGTTTTTCTATGGGTATGATTGTTGATAGATTTACATGTCTATCTGTCCATCTACCTCTCTTTTAGTATTTATTTCTCTATCATTTTTTTTTTTTTAGTTTTTGTTTTTTCTTAAACCCAGTTCATTGCTCCTGTTTTCTTCCGGTATCCAATAGCGTTTCTTCAGCTAACGGCCTCTGCTGGCTGTTTCCCATTTGGAGTTCCCTCATTAAAAGAGTTTGCACCACTGGTCTGTAACTGCAGAGAGATGCTGGGACCTCTCCAGGGGCTGAGGGGCTGGGGGGATCCTGCTAGGAGCTGAGCATAAGTCAAGATGCTGGTTTGGCAGATGAAGGAGGTGCGGGGGCAAGGAGCAGACTGCACTTGCAGGGATGTTGAACACAAGAGTGAGAAGGTCTTTGCAGAGACCTTAAAGAGGTGAAAAGGTCTAGGCAAGGGACATCTCTCTAGGCGAGAGATAGGTCTAAAAGGACTTCTGGGTGAAGACTTCCATGATAAGGGAGACTGGACACTTATGACTTTGGGCAACCTGTAAAATGACCTTTCTCTGCCCACTGATCTGCATCAGCAAACTGGGACAGAACCTTCATAGCCAAGGATGGGACCAAGCCCTGTGAAGAGAGGGTTCAGCCAGACCTGGACAAAGCATTAGGAGCAGGAGGAGGCAGCTGATGCCGGTCCTCACAGGTTTCCTTCTGTGCAGGATGGAGACACAAAACTGCTGAGGTGAACTACAGCACAGGAGGTTTGTAGGTCATCAGTGTCTGAGATCTTGAATGTTCTGGAGATATTTCTCAGGCTTTTTTGGCCTTCAGGCTGTTACACCTTGTTGCAAATCCGTACAGACACAATGCTCCAGCCAGGGGATTCCTGTAAGAAATATGACTGCAAGGGTGAGAGGGAAGGATTTACAAGTCTGGGTATTATCTTTGTCCTGCAAGGGAAACCGTAAAGTCTTGGGTTGGAAAGGGGAGGAGGCTTTTGATTGGGGAGTGGGATAGGATGAGGGGGAATGGTATTAAGCTGAGAGAGGGGAGGTTGAGATGAGATCTTAGGAAGAAATGTTTCCATGTGAGGGTGGAGAGGCCCTGTCCCAGGTTGCCCAGAGAAGTGGTGGCTGCCTCATCCCTGGAGGTGTCCAAGGCCAGGTTGGATGGGGCTTGGAGCCCCCTGATCCAGTGGGAGGTGTCCCTGCCCATGTCAGGGAGTGGAACTGAATGATCTTTGAGGTCCCTTCCAACCCAAAACATTGTATGACTCTATAAGAGACATCAGGGGAGGTCCCACCTACTGTCACAGCGAGTTCCAGATGAGAGGATGGAGGAGAACCTGGTAACTGAAGGCTTGTCAGACTCCCTTTGGTTCCCGGGATGTGTAGAAGGTGTCAGGGCATGGAGAAACTTGTACAGGCTGCTTTCATCCCTGAGCTGAGCCATATCTTCCAGAACTGCCACTGGGGAGGTGTGGGAAGATGGGAGATGGGCAGCGTGGAGACAGCAGTAAGAGCGGGTAAATGGCATCACCGGCTCAGCCTGGCTTTGATATCAGAAAGAAGAAAGAACAAAGTACCAAGCCTTCAGTTTAAAAGTATATATGATACCTCTAGGTGATGAAAAAAGAACCATCTGGGACTTGTCAGAAACAAATCATTTCAAATCAGACCAATTTTTTTTGACAGTAACTGGCCCAGTGGATAAAGAGAAGCAATAGATGAGAAATATATTGACTTGAAGGCTTTTAACACAGTGTAAAAGGATGTTCTCTGAGCAAACCAGGGAACTATACCAGAGACTTCTTAAGAGGATGGGGGTGCAAGCAAGTGCAAGAGCCCTAACAAGCTCAAAACCTGTCAAACCAGATCGGCTGTTCAGATAGGTCTGTCCGAGGGCTGACTCTCTTTTGAGTTTTGATTCCAGATTTATAGGACAGGATTGAAGTGATGCTTCCAGTCCTGGCAGAGGACTGGGTAAGGCCTGGCAGAACCAAAACCAGAGCAGCCCTGACAAGATGCAGCAAAGCTCTGAAAGCAGTTACCTAAAGGGAGAGAATGGAGCCAAACTCTTCCCAGAGGTGCATAATGAGGATTAAGGAAGAAAGGGCGTGAGCTGTAACTTGGAAAGTATCCTTCACCTTCATGACCAGAGAGGTGGGAAGAACCTCCCTTGCAGGAAATCTTCAAACCATATCTGAATGAGGCACTGAGAAACCTGGTCCAGGTTATGAGTTTGCCCTGCTTGGAGCAGCAGAGGCAAGCAGAGACCTCCAGAGCTCTTTGCAACTTAAAGCTTTCTATTAGACTGTGGCAATGGCTTAGCTGGTTGTTTGCCAATATCAGTCATCCAGAGCCAAAGTGATGACTCAAGTTCTGAGAAGCCTAGGAGGGAAAGAGAAGATGAGCTGTGCAAAAGCCAAAGAAACCTCAGACAAGCTAAAAGAGGACACATCAGTGATCTGAAAAGGGAAAATCCTTCAGGCCAAGCAGACTGGCTGAAGGATTCAATTTCTCCCCAACTGCTGTGATCTTGGTCTCTGCTCTTCACCCAAATTTCCACAACATGTCTGACAGCACTCGGTTTGTGAGACAATGGGGTGCCTGTAAATTTCTTAACCCACTAGGAGATATTTTCTAGGCCACTGCTCCTGATTTTCATGCCTGTGACATTTAAACTCCTGTCCCTCTTTGCATGACAAATATCAAAAAGCTCTATCTCTAGATTCTCCTTCCCTCAGGCTCCATGCAGCTGGATAGCAAACCTTCTCTCTCCAGTCCTGCTTTTCCCTGAGATTAAGTAAAGAAATTATCAGTAATGGACAGGTATCTTTTTGGCATCTTGACCAGCTGATCGAGGGAGGGGATTCTGTCCATCTGCTCAGATCTCATGAAACACCAGCTGGAGCCCTGTATCCAGTTCTGGAGTCCTCGGCTCAGAAAAGCCATGGAGCTGTTGGAGTGAGTCTGGAGGAGACCACAGAGATGATTTGAGGTCTGGAGCACTTCCCACATGAGAACAGGCTGAGAGAGTTGGGGTTGTTCAGCCTGGAGAAGAAATGCTCTGGGGAGACCTTAGAGCAGCCTCCCAGTACTAAAAGGGGCTCCAGGAAAGCTGGGGAGGGACTCTTGATCAGGGAGTGCAGGGATAGGATGAGAAGGGAACGGTTTTGATCTGAAAGAGGGGAGATTGAAATGAGATCTTAGGGAGAAATGGTTTGCTGTGAGGGTGGGGAGGCCCTGGCCCAGGTTGCCCAGAGCAGTGGTGGCTGCCCCATCCCTGGAGGTGTTCAAGGCCAGGTTGAATGGGGCTTCGATCCCTCTGATCCAGTGGGAAGTGTCCCTGACCATGGCAGAGGGGTGGGATGGGATGGGTTTTGAGATCCCTTCCAGCCCAACCCATTCCATGATTCTATGTTTTATTTCCAAGCCACGGAAAGAGCCTCAGAAAGGTTTTGCTGTGGGAGTTTCTCTAAAGCTTTTGTATTCTGCTCGAACGGTGCTTTTCTCAGAGCAGAGCAAGTTCTGCCCCCCTTCCATAAAAAAAACGGGAAAGGAAAGGTCAGGCCAAGCCTCTGTGCAGATGAAATTCCTGACAGAGCTGGTGCCATTGTGCAGCTCAAATGCTGCATTTGCCTAGGACACGCCTGCTCCTGCCGGATGTTTGCGTCAGTCGCAGGGGCTTACAGTGGATTCCACTAATGGCAGGTGCTATAAGAGAGCCCAGAGTCCTTGAAGGGAGCATTTTACTAGGGCTGCAGACTAGCAGACACCTCCTTGGCCTTAATTGCTTAATTAATACCCTGCACAGGCATCCAGCAGCATGAAAGCAAGCAGGTGTGAGGTTGTGAGCCGCCCTGCAGAGCTCTTCCTATTAACATTCACTTGGCTTTCTGCAGCGAGGAGTGAAAGAGCAGGGCAGATAAAGCGTAATTAAAGGGCCATTCATTCAAATGTTACATTTCCATCTACTTGAGTGTGATCAGGATGGGGAGCCAGCAGTTTGATTAAATTTTCAGCCATGCCTGCTGGGACTCAATGGCAGGGACTGAGTCTGATACTGATGATGACCCAGACGATCTGAGGCTGTCCCATGGGACTGGACAGTATAGGATCAACCTCCTTCAAACCAACTGTAGAGGGGAAATCAGAGAGCTTGGAAAGGTATTATTTGGTATATTAGTAATTACAGAAAGATTTTAGGAAGAAATGTTGTCGTGTGGGGGGACCCTGGCACAGGCTGCCCAGAGAAACAGTGACTGCCTCCTCCCTGGAGGTGTTTGAGGCCAGGTTGGATGGTGTTTTGAGCCCCCGATCCAGTAGGAGGTCCCCTTTTCCGCGGCAGGGACTGGAACTGGATGGGCTTTATTGTCCTTTCTGACCCAAAATGTTCTATGAGTCTGTGAAATTTGTGTTCAGTGGCAGATGTTGAAGATCGTTCATCAGTGGACAAAAGCTGTAGGCCGGGCTCCATCTCTAACGAAATCAATGCTGATGAGTGGAGTCAGGACAGCAACCTGGCTGTTCACAGGCTCCCTGCCGGAGCTGGGGCTGTGATGGGCAGTGTCCGTTCCCCAGCTCCCTCCTGGCCACTGCTCAGCACAGTGGGTGTTGTGGGGGATCATCCTGTCTCTGCAGAGCATCGCGGTGATGGCCATGGGGGCCAACACACTGGGGCTGGGGTAGTTTCCATTGCGGATTCACACTGTGTCATGGGAGGTGTCCCTGCCTGTGACAGAGGGGTTGGAATGGAATTAGATGATCTTTAAAGACCCTTCCAACCCAATCCATTCTATGATTCTATGTGTACCCCACAAGCCTGGCAAATCGAGAGGGGTAAGAACCCGCATCCTTGGCAGGGCAGACAAGGGGCTGGCTGCTGGCTCACACTGTCACACCCTTCCAGCCCATTCATACTGGGTGATGGGCCAGCTTCACTTCTCATGAGTACGGTCCAGAAATAGTTGCTATAGCTGAAGTAATTGAGCACCACAAAGTCCTGGTGGCATCAGGTCCTGGGTTTCTGGAAAGCAAGTCTGAATTTCTCTGGAGCTGACCTGCTGGGGTGTGTTCTCGCTCTGTACCATGTGTTTTCTTAGGTGTGATGGCTCTTTCTCAGGGTTACAGCCTTTATGGACATAGATGGCAACTGCCAGTTAATCTCCTCAGATACCACATTGAAAAGAGGTCCAAATGAAAGCAAGAACTTGCCTGTATCAGGAGACAGCAGAGCTGCAGTTGTTAATGTTTTCTGCTGAATAAAAGACACTGTGGGAGGTTCCTTTTCTACAGAACATGTTTTCTCACTTACAGGCTACATCACAGGGATGCAGGCAATGACACATTTCTCCCTCGAGTCTCTGGTGCTCCAAGAGAATGAACCCCATGCAGAGCTGGATTAGCAGGAAACTCCCTGTTGGCTTCTACCCTGCTGTCATTCCCAAGAAAGACAATTCCTACCTAGAACTGGCAGTGTGGCATTGGATCTCTTCACTGGATCTATCTGCCATGGGAAAATGCTGCCTACCCTTTCCCTTCACCTCCTGGAGACCAGTGTGCCCCAGAACTGGTAGTGGAACACCTGCATGTACAAGGCTGCAGGAGGAATCATAGAACGGTTTGGGTTGGAAGCGACCTTAAAGCCCATCCTGTTCCAATTGCCCTGCCATGGGCAGGGACACCTCCCACTCGATCAGGGGGCTCAAAGCTCCATCCAACCTCGCCTTGAACACCTCCAGGGATGGGGCAGCCACCACTGCTCTGGGCAACCTGGGACAGGGCCTTCCCACCCTCACAGGACAAAGATCAGTCTGGTGAATGTCAAAGGACCCAAGACCTAGTGCAAGGTGACAGACAGAAGAGCAACGGCTGGCCCAGCTCTGGCAGCTGCATGACTGTGGCTGCAGGGCTTTCTTCCCTGCTGAGGACCAGGTATGTGAGATGGGAGAGCATTGGTCTGACTTTGCTTTACAGTTTCCAGTCTCCGAGCCAATCCTGGAGCCCTGGTGGACCCTGCACTGAGCTGGCATTCAGGTCCCAATGACGCTTTCCCTGCACATCTAACTGCCCTCCTGCCCTCAAGGCTGGGAGAAGCTTCCTTACCCCATGGTTCCTCTGCCATTAATACTTGGAGCAAACAGGCAAATGCCCCGTCTTCAGGACAGGGAGAACTGAGTGCATGAGATGTTCTTTCCTCCTGCTTCGTAAGTCCAGTTGCACCGTATTGATTGAAGCCATGACCCTCCCGCCCCAAACACCACTTATAATAAATGCACGAGTGCTTCGAGTGTGAACGTATTCCCTTGAAGACCAAAGCTCTCAACTTGCTCAAGTGATCCCCAAATAAGAAGCAAAGCAGTAATGATGAGCCTGCATCAGGCACAGTCAGCTGCGTAATGAACACTCAGGGAAGCACGAGCTTGTTAAACAGGGCTCGCTTATGCTATACGGGGTCACCATTACATGCCCTTCATTATCAGAACTTGTAGCTTGCAGATGCCTCTGCCTGGTGTGAATTAAGAAAAGAAAGGCATGACATTTATTCTTCTCACGACACTATCATTTTCTGCCTAAAGAAGCATTCTTTCAGCAAGAACTTATAAAAATAACGAGCAGGTGACTCTGCTTGCAATTTATTCTGAACATCCTTAACTGCCTCATTTCCCAGAGCTCCAACAGTAGCATTCACCTGCTCCAGACGCCTGTATTCCCAAAGCTTTTCTTCTCAGGATCAGATATCCCATGGAAAGCCTCCAAGAATTAATCTGAATGGGTCAAAGTTTTCCGGTTTGCATGCAAACCACTGGAAACCTGCAGGGGTTTGGAATTGTTCTGCAGAGCCACAGGTACAGTAATGCGCAGAGCCAAGCCTAAGCTCAGGTAGGAAAAGCTCAGGTAATAAAAGCTCAGCTCTAAACTCTGGGAGGTGTCTGGATTCCCTCAAATACCGTGGTACAAACGTCTGTGAGCACCCAAGGTACTGAGTCCAGGAGGGAGAGGAAAATTACAGAAATATTGGAATGATTTGGTTGTGAAAAGTGACTTTAAAGTCTGGGCTTTCAGTGATATTTAGGTATGGTTTTGCAGAACACAGTGCTGCAGATGGCTGAGCTAGAGAACCTCCAGCTCCATCATTCTCTTTCCACACCTGCGACCAGCGTTCGACACAGCCTGGCAATTGCACGGCCTCCAAGTTGAAGAATCATTCTCTGATTCTATGAGCCACTTCCTCTACTGTCTCTGGGGGTTGATGCCCTGCTCTGCTGCTCCTCAGCCTGGTTCTCATGGACTGAGCTGCTTTGCTCTACATGGCTGCTTGTACTCCACCAACATGCTGCTCCACAGGCCACGCTGCTCCCGTGAAAAGGAATGATGGTCTTCAGCAGTTTCTCTGCAACACAGCAGGGAGCAGTGGCTTGAATCATTGGGGTCATTTGTTTCACATTGGCTGTTGGCAGGCTCGGTCATGCAGCCAGGATCCCTCCCAGGGAGGACCAGAGCAAATTGTGTGGACCTGATGGAGTGTAGGGGCTCCAATATGCAGTGGAATTTCCGAGTTTACTACGTGCCTGTAAAAATGGAATTGTGCTTTAGTACTTACAGAAAGTGGTTTTATTGTCAAGTTTAATATTATCCTGGGTATTTCATTAGTATTTAGGACAGTTCATGGAATCGTTTGATTGGAAAAGACCTTTGAGATCATCAAGTCCAACCATACCTGTCCACTACTCAACTAGATCCCTGAGCACCTCATCCACCCATCTTTTGAACCCCTCCAGGGATGGAGACTCCACCTTTGCCCTGGGAGCCTCTATGAGTGCCTGAGAAAGCTTTCCATGAAGAAATTTTTCTCTCTACCCGATATAAACCTCTAGTAGTGCAACCTGAGGGCATTTCCTCTCATTTTACCCCTTGTCACTTGGGAGAAGAGCCCAGCACCCACCTCACCACAACCTCCCTTCCGGGAGCTGCACAGAGTGATGAGGTCTCCCCTCAGCCTCCTCTTCTCCAGCTTAAACAGCCCCAAGTCCCTCAGCTGCTCCCAGAACCCCTGGGCTCCAGACCCTTCCCCAGCTCTGTTTCCCTTCTCCAGATGTGCTCCAGCCCCTCAAGATCCTTATTGGAGTGAAGGGCCAAAAACTGAACACTGGATTCAAAGTGCATGTTGAATTAGGACCACTTTGCTATGGATTACACTTCCACGTGCTTGCATAGAGTTGGAAGATATGTAGATTTTGATAGGTAAATCCCATTTGTCTTCACTATTTGCCCAGAATACCAAGGGTTATTTTCTGTTTCCCCTGTGAAAACTCAGGCAAGTTGACAGCTTGAACATCTTTTTTTAAAAAAATTCTCAAAAATTAGGAAATTGACTTAAAAATCACCAGAGTTTTTCCAGAGACTGTTCCAAATACCATTGAGTTTTACAGATTTTTCTTTCTTCTGCCCTCTTTCCATCCTTCTTTTCCTCCAATAGAAGACAAAGCAACCACCCAGTAGCCATGAACAATTGTAAATTTAACTCCAAGCTGTTTGGATTATTTGTGTTGACCTTCCTGATGGCAGCAAGTGGTGTCCCCAAGGCAGAAAGTGAGCAGTGTGTCTGCACCACGCACCAGCTGGGGACTCACTTCTGCGTACGCTTGGGGAGGTCCTGAGTCCATCTGGGATGACAAGGCCAGAACATAAAAGCTTCCTATTTGGAGACCATCCTGGATGCTGCTCAGCTCCCCTCTTGCCAGACAAGGTTGCTTCTTCTTACATCTAGAAATTCTCCTCAGTGCAGGAGCTGGGGTCTGGACATACATCTGGAAATTCACTTCAATTAATGCAGGTTCAAATACTTCCAAATATAAAGGGCTGGAGGTTTTGTTCCGTCATTTTATGGATTCCAATGCTGCTTCCTGTCGCACAGTTTGCCCACAAGTCTGTTAACTCCTGGGAGGCACCTGGGGAGATGTAGTCAGGTCTTTCTTAGCTTGAATTGGTCAGTAAGCAGTCCATAACAGTCACAGGTCAAACCAGGGCAAGAGGAAACCCTTCCAGTGTTTGTGATGCCAGGCTTGGGCAGTTGTTCATGTGGCATCTGGCAGATGATGCCTGCTGGCAGGAAGGGCGCCAGTTGCTGAGCAGGGCTATATCTGAGGAGCCTGAGGGTCACTCAGGAGAGCAGGACACCTCAGATGAGAAGATGTGTCCTCATGCTGTCCTCTGCAGACTGGCTGCTCCACTCTCAGCGCCCATCTCAGCCCAGCCAGGTCCTCCCCTCCCTGGGGCACCTGGTCTGAGCTGGGCAGGCACGTGTTGGCAGCGTCAACTTTTTCTTGGTTTGGACTCTTCTTGCAGCTCTCTACTCTTAACACCAAGCCATCAGATACCAGCTGTACAAAGAGCCTCAAAATTAAATGCTCATTTGGGGCTGTGCCTTTGCCTTCTGCCATCAGGACATTTGACACTCAGGTCTTCAGGGTTTTAATACTTGATCTACAGAAAAAACACTCAGAAATTTTAGAAGAGAGGTGAGATCATCACAGAATCACGGAATGGTTTGCATTGGAAGGGACCTCAATGCCCATTTAGTTCCATGCCCCTGCCACGGGCAGGGACACCTCCCACTGGATCAGGGGGCTCAGTGTCCCATCCAACCTGGCGTTGAGCATCTCCAGGGATGGGACAGCCACCACTTCCCTGGGCAACTTGGGCCAGGGCCAGCAAAACATTTCTTTCTAAGATCTCATCTAAATCTCCCCTCTTTCAGCTGAAACCAATTCCCCTTGTCCTATCCCTACCCTGTCTGGAAAAGGATCCCCTCCCCACATTTCCTGTAGGTCCCTCACTGATCTTCTCCATGGCAGGACCAGGGTTGATGCTGCAGGTGGGATGGAGATGCCCAGTGTGGCAGTGGCCCAGTTGCTGTGACCCAGAGAGGACACACCGTGTGGCACTGTGGAACCTACGAGCCGGCATGTGAAGGGCACAGGGCACAGTAACACACTCTTTACATGTGATGTCTGGTTGTGGTTAAGTGCAGAGGGTTTGTAGCTGCAGATTAGATCCAGATTATGTGTAAAGACCTTTTTTTTACATATGTTTTGCCTTGTGCTGGACAGCTGTGAGTGAAAGCCTCGTTAAGTCTGCTTATCCTCTGCCCAGCTGTTTGTACGGATGTGCTGCTTCTGCCACTCGCTGTGTCTCTGGCAGCTCATTCTCCCTGCTCAAGCATCTGTGCTTGGCAGCTCAGAGCATCCTTCTTCCCGTGTTCCAGGTCCAACTGAAATGAGCAGAGCCTCTTGCTAAGGATTCCTGGTTTCATGCCCTTAGCACGCTCCATGGGCTTGAACTCTGGGTGTACTTTGGGTGCACTGGATCCTGGGCTTATTTTGCAACCTGACTCTGAAAGGAGTTGATAGGACATACCCTCAGCTGGCTTGTGGATGCTCATGTTGGGTTGGATAATCACCTGTCTCTTGCTCTGGAGGTGTTTTCAATTAAGTTTGCCATGATTTCTTAATGATTCTTTATTAGTTCATAAGCAACTGCTTAAAGTAAAAGAGTTGCTGAATGACTGGTGTTAGAGCAGCAGCAGTCAGTTATGTTTTGATTTAAAAATCAGGTGAAGGAACAATAATTATTATAGCCAGTACTCTATTCCACAATCATGAGACCTCACCTGGAGCACTGCATTTGGTTCTGGAGTCCTCAGCGCAGGAAGGACCTGGAGCTGCTGTTCAGAGGAGACCACGGAGATGAGCCAAGGGCTGGAGCACCTCCGATGCAAGGAAAGGCTGAGAGAGTTGGCGCTCTTCAGTCTGGAGAAGAGAAACCTCCAGGGAGAACTTAGAGCAGCCTCCTGGTACCAAAAGGGGCTCCAGGAAATCTGGTGAGGGGCTCTTGATCAGGGAGTGCAGGGATAGGATGAGGGGTAACAGTTTTCAGCTGAAAGAGGGGAGATTGAGATGAGATCTTAGGGAGAAATGTTTCCATGTGAGGGTGGGGAGGTCCTGCCATAGGTTGCCCAGAGCAGTGGTGGCTGTCCCATCCCTGGAGGTGCTCAAGGCCAGGTTGGATGGGGCTTTGATCCCCCTGATCCAGTGGGAGGTGTCCCTGCCCATGGCAGTGGGGTTGGAACAGGATGGGCTTTGAGGTCCCTTCCAATCCAAACCATTCCATGATTCTATGGTTCTGTACAAAAGATAAGTAAGACAATGTCCCCCAGCCAAACTCCTGCACTCATTTCTCTTTCCTGAAGCAGCTGAGAACTCTCCAGAGGAATCACAAGCTCTTGTTAAAACAAACGAGTGCCTTTGGTTATTCCTTGTCCAGCTGTGGGGTGTGTCCTGAGCCTGGAGTCAGCACAGTCTTGCAGGACAGGTGTTTTCTGCTCCAAGGATTCTCAGCATGGGCTTTTGGGATCAGAAGAGCAGCAGGAACACAGGTGATGGCACTATGCCGGGACTGGGGTGCCTCCAGGAGCTTTGGGGTGCTGCCAGATCCAATGCCCTGCCCAGAGGCAGTTTGTCAGAGGGTCTTTGGGCAGGCCAGTGTAGGGTTGAGCAGCCTGCAGCAACTCCCACCCTCCTTGGCTCCTCTCTCCTAGCCTGCTTTTTCTCTGGATCACTGCACAGGAAATGTGCCTTTTAATAGCTAACGCTCTGCCTGCAGCTTCAATGAAAGAGGCACCGTCCTTCTACTCTACCATCTTTGATAAATCAATACTGTCTGGGCAGTGGAGATCCCAGGTAAATGAAGCACTAATTATTAATTTAATAGTTAGAATAAAAATCTCTCAGGTTGTAAAGAGAAAGGCCACTCCTCCTCAAAGGTGAATCCAGCAGTAAGCAGAAAGATACAATGACACAGCTAATACATCATCCAAGAGCTACACAATCTTACCAGAGCTTTCTGAAAAGCCTGAAGGCTTCTCCAGCCCGTTCTGTGCTTTGGGCACCGTCTGATTTTAGAATCATAGAATCACTAAGGTTGGAAAAGACCTCTAAGCTCATCCAGTCCGACCATCAGTTCAACTCCACTGTGCCTGCTAAACCTTGCCCCCAAGTGCCACGGCCACGTGTCTTTTGAACCCCTCCAGGGATGGAAACTCCACCACTGCCCTGGGCAGCCTCTGCCAGGGCTTCATCATGCTATCAATAAAGACATTCTTCCTGATAGCCAATCTAAACCTCCCCTGGCAAAACTTGAGGCCATTTCCTCTCATCCCATCCCTTGTTACTTGGGAGAAGAGCCCAGCACCCACCTCACCACAACCTCCTTGCCAGGAGCTGCAGAGAATGATGAGGTCTCCCCTCAGCCTCCTCTTCTCCAGCCTGAACAGCTTCAGGTCCCTCAGGTACTCCCACAACCCCTGTTCTCCAGACCCTTCCCCAGCTCTGTTCCCTTCTCTGGATGCTCTCCAGCCCCTCAAAGTCCTTCTTGGAGTGAGGGCCCTAAACCTGACCCCAGGATTTGAGGTTTGGCCTCACCAGTGCTGAGTGCAGGGGGACGATCCCTTCCCTGCTCCTGCTGCCACCCCATGGCTGATCCAAACCAGGATGCTGTTGACCTTCTTGGCCACCTTGGCCACTGCTGGCTCATGTTCGGCCACTGTCAACCAACATCCCCAGGGCCTTCTCTACCAGGCATCTTTCCAGCCACTCTTCCCCACACTTATGTTTTGAATTCTTAGATCCAGCAGCTTCTACGTGAAGAAAAAATGTATTGTGAGGGAGAATATAAACAGCAAGAGTTCAAGTGCTACAGCCAAAATCTGTCTCAACTTGGAAAACCCATGCAAAAATATACATGCATATGTAGAAATAAAGCTAAGAAATACATCACTTGGAGACAGAAAATGAAAGCATAAAGATGTGGTTGCTCTGTGTCTTAATCCAGATGCCCTGGCTAAGGTTTCCTTTTCCATTAGTGCATTATTTAGCAGCCAACATGTAACAGAGGATGCAAGTTGCAGTGCCTGACAGAGTGACTTTGGATGCAGTTGTGATGCTGTGTGTGAGGATCTGCCACCTGGAGACTTTACTCCAGATTTAATGAATCACAAAGAGATAAAGGCTTACTAGAGAATTCAGTTTTGAACACGTGAATGGGATTGGAAGGGACAGCCCAGACCTGCACAGGTATTTTGGCTGAGTGAGGTCTTAGGTACGGATGTTACAGAGCCCCCAGTGGAATCCCAGCCTGTCCTTTCTGAATCTGAAACTGTAGAAGAAACTCCTCCTGCTGATGCCTGAGATCCTTCTCTCTGTTCTGCATTACCTTTCAGAGTTGAGGTCTTCTGGAGAATGATCTGAGAGCAAAGTACTACCAAATGTCAGTGCTCTGAGATGATCTACACGTGCTCACCTGAAAGCATCACAGCCTTCATCACTACATGCTCTGGCCACTCCATCCCAAATGTGTCTGAGTAGCCACAGCTGTAGAGGAAGACTACAACATCTGCACTTGTGTTTTGGTTCCTGTCAGGTTCCCAGCCAGCCCAAGAGCACCAGCATTGCACAGTGTCTGGATGCTGCAGCCAGCAGTTTCAAAGCCAAACTACCTCTACTCCAGCTCTCCAGAGAAAAGGCATCACTGTGCTCCACACCCAGGTGGCTGGAATGCACCGAGAACTCTTCCTTTGCACATTTCCCCCCTGAAACCTCTGATCTCTGTGCTCTACACCCAGACAGGTGGAAGGCATCAAGGGTTCTTCCTCTGTGTATTCCTCCCCCAAAACCCGTTGCCTATGCTCCGGGCTTCAGGGCTGCCTGTACTGTTAGACAAATGAACCAGCAGTGGCTGCAGTTGGGGATATTGATGTGTGCCTGTATTCATAGCTCCATAAAGCAATTTTATGGTGATATAATAATCCTAAATATGGGACATATTGGCAGCAGAGAGTTAGCAATTTTAAGTGGTCTATCCATAGTGAAATAAATGCCTCCCAGTTATCAATAGAGGAACTCAGAGGAGTCAAGTAAACAGCCGCTTTCCAATATCTCTCCCTGCTGCAGGTTCACAAGGTATCAATATATCTATCGGCGTTCTTTGTGAGTAAGACATAAATCTGGGCGTTTGTTTCCTGGGAACAAATGCTTTATTATTAGCAAATTGTAAAGCAGGTCGAGGCACTTTGCTAACAAGTGCACGATCTGCAATTCTAATGGCAGTTTGTCTCCCGTCTCCCATCGACACGCACTCACACACACACGCCCCTCCAGTAAACACCTCCGTGGGAGTGATTAGGATCTCCTGATGACTGATAGCCACGCTTTCTCCTCCTGCTTACACTGCCAGTTTGGCTCCTGGAAATAAGATCTGCAATTGCTCCGGGCCTGGCAAAGGAGCTGGGCAGCACTCTCTGCACAAAGAGTGACAGCAGAGGGGTTTGACATCTTGCCAGGTTTCCTGAATAAAAGGAAGGGGGAAAAAAAAACATTTTCACCAGTTCTTTTCTGCTTGTTGTTATTAAAAGCAAATGGGGAGTGGTGTTTGCCAGGAGCCAAGAGCCAGCCAGGCTGCTCGTCACCTGTGGGGGGAGGAAAACAAAGCCTGGTTGGGAGATGTTCAGGCATCCCTCAGGGCTCTCCTTGGGTTATCAAAGCACACCTGTACTACCTACCTGAAGCCTGGACACCCCGAGCCACCTGCCTAGGAAGCCCCACTGGGTGACTCTTCACAGCTGGCTTGCAGCCACCACGGACTCTCAGCAGTTTCAAGAACCTCCCCCAGCCCCACTCCTCCTCCATAGGTGCTCTCAGCTCTGCTGAGTCCTGCTTCAAGCAGACACGGTCTGTTCTCCTTCCCTCCCTGCAAAGTGGAACTGGCCCAGGAGGTTGCCAGAAGATCTTGACTGGGGATGCTGAGGGAGGTCCCCTCTCCTGGATTTCCATTTTTCCAAGGCATCACCATCCCTGGTCTGGGAGACAGCCCAGCTGTGAGCACTGCAGCTCATCTCATATTCTCTAAAATTTAAAGGATGGAAAATGCTTTTGTGACCATGAGTTAAAGGGCTGGTGGGGTGACATTCAGTCTGACTTGAAAAGATGTTGCTGTCCTCCTGGAGTGCATCCTCCCTCTGCAGAGACGCGCAGGCTGCGGGGCTGTCATATCAGGGCTACTTCAGAGTTGTGGTTTGCAAAGCTCTGGTATTCACAGCACTGCAGGAAGGTGCCAACCATCCACTGCTCTCAGAGAGCAGCAAACATGAACAGAAATTTGCAGGCTACATTTGTAATGCTTTGAAACCATTTTTCAAGTACACGTTGGTAAACCTGTCACTGATCTTCCTCACTCTGAAACTATTCCATTTATTTCAGAGCACATTACGACACCTGCCCAGGAAGGTGTCCTTCAGAGGCAGCTTCTCTGTTACTTCAGCATGACACCAAGTTTTCTGTGTGATTCACAGACCCTCCGGAGCCTGAGGAAGAGAGCAGCCCAAAGGTCTGTCCAGACTTTGAAGGCCCTTCCACATCGAAGCAGTGGGGCAAGTACTTCCCAGCCTGCAGTTTTCCAGTGCATGTGACTGCCAGCCTTTCTCTAGAAGGTGTCTGTTAGACCCAACCAGAGATGTTTCCCATGAAAAAGACAGAGGAGTGCTTACACGAAGCCTTCCTCTGCTGCTTTAGTGGGACCTCAGCCAGGTGAGAAAACCAACAAGATACACAGACCAACTGCTGGTGGCCCCATTTAGTCCCATGGACCTGCCCTCTTCAGTTTTGATGAGATTCATTGCACAAGAGGAGCTAGAGCTGGATGGTATGTATCATCTTCCAGGTTCCTTCATGGATACTCATGGATACAATTCTTATCCTTGGCTGCTTTCAGCTGTGGGACTGTGGAGGACATGAAAATGGAACCAAGAGCCACAAAAGGAAGAGGCAGGACTATGAAGTGTGGAAAAGGCAGTAAGGTGGGTGCATGAGCCAAAGAGGCCAGAAGAGTTGTGGGCTGTGGAAAATGCTAAGAAGGAGGAATGAGGAATCAGCATTGAGTCTTTACTATCAGGGCAGTAGCAGGGGGAAGTCAAGACCTCCACCACCAGGGTCCTCCATGTATCAGTAGAAGGGTTTGTGCCCCAGGGAGTCTCCTCTCTCCAGATGCCACGTGCAGGAGCAGAGGTAGGACCTCTCCCCTCTGCTCAGGGAAGGAGCTTCCTTCTGCGCTGAAATTCTGAGGCTTTTCACAGAGCCCCCCCCCGCCCCTTGTCCCTCACCACTCTCCTTTCCATGACAGCATCTTCACAGGTGGCCAGGTGCTGAGAAGGGCTGGTCACTTCCATACCTGCCCTGCTCCCTGAGCATCGCTCCTGCTTGCTGTCAGAGATGCAGCTCCAGCCATAGACAACCTCTGCACCACGGTTCCTCTGCTCCACGCCAATTCATAGCGAAAGCCCCTTCTGCCTCGCCCATCATCCCTGAGATGTCCAGGACTGCAGCACATTTGTAATATTGGCTTCTGCCTCCAGCCCATCTACCTCTCCTTCAGCCTTTGCCCACGTCTAAGCAGCAGTGCTGAGCGAATACAGTGAAAGTGGTTGTTTCCAGCATACTGTGGGCAAAGCCACTGCCCTGTGGTACCACTCACGGAGAGGAGAAGCCAAAGTCGTGGCTCCTGCAGCATGGAAATGCTCAGGGCTGTCTTGCCTGGCACCTACAGCTCTCTCAGCCTTATGCTTTGCAGCTGTTGCCTTTACCTGATGCTGCTTCATTGCGAGGGTCAGCACAGTCACACGGTGTGTTGCAGCACATGCCAAGCTGTAGCACAATGGGCAAATAGCGGAGCAGAAAGTGATGTCCTCCCCTCCTCCTGCCATCCCTTCTGCTCTGGGAAGGCCTAATGCAGTTCCTGTCGTCACCGCGTAGGTGGCGTTGAGCCGGGCTCTGCAGGTCTCTGAGTACCCGGGTGCTGAGCAGCACGCCCGTGTGTGTGCCTTACTAAGGCCAGATATATACAGATATATCAGATATATCTGAAAAGGTTTTGTTCTGGTAGGGATCAACTATCAGAGACTTGAATGACTGCTCTCTGTTTCATGCTCAGCTCTGTTGTGCTTAAGATCCTCTTCACTGCTGTCCCTTCTCCTGCTCCACGTCTCTCCTTTACAGACCCTAAGGAGGGGAATGCCAGTTCATAGAACCACAGAATCATGGAATGGTTTGTGCTAGAAGAGATCTTAAAGCCCATCCAGTTCAAACAACCCTACCATTGGCAGGGACACCTCCTATGGGATCAGGGGGCTCAAAGCCCCATCCAACCTGGCCTTCAACACCTCCAGGGATGGGGCAGCCACGACTTCCCTGGGCAACTTGGGCCAGGGCATCCTCACCCCTGCTGAGAAGAATTTCTTCCTAATCTCTTATCTAAATCTCCCCCCTTCCAATTTAAAGTCATTCTCCCTCATCCTATCACCACAGACTCTTCTAAAAATAGCTCCCCAGCTTTCCTGAAGCCCCTTTCAGTACTGGGAGGCTGCTCTAAGGTCCCGCCACAGCCTTCTCTTCTCCAGGTTGAACAACCCCAACTCTCCCAACCTGTGCTCATAGCAGAGGTGTCCAGCCCTCGCATCATCTTTGTAGCCTCCTCTGGACCCGTTCCAACAGTTCCATATCCTTCTTACATTGGAGATTCCAGAACAGGACACAGGACTCCAAGTGGGTTGTCACAAGAGCAGAGCAGAGGAGGAGGATCACCCTGCTGGCCATGCTTCTTCTGACTCAGCCCAGGATACAGTTGGCCTGGTCTATGAGCACACATCGCCAGCCAAATTCATACCTCTGTACTCTCCTTGAGATAAGTGCAGTGACGTGTCTCGCCTTTGTGCTACTCAAGAAATGCGCCTGCATTGATGCTCTCTTGCTTCCTCTGGGGCAGCATGGTTGGATCCCCAACACCCTTCCAGGCTCGTGTTTCCCTGCCAGCTCCCCCCAGGTCTGGCCCGCTGTTTCCTTGAAACTTGTCCTGTACTTTACTTTGAATGCAGCAGGGAGTCAGAATTACGCCCACTGTTCTCTTCTATTCTTGGCCCTCCGCTTCCCTCACCTCCCAACCAAAATCTGTTCGCCTTCTGAAAATGGCATAGATTTTCTGACTGCGAGAAATCAGCTCTCCCACGGGGGTTGTGTTGCTGTTGGTTGTCATCCTGCAGAGCCCAGCAGCCTGGGGCTGCCCTGTCCCCTCTCTGTCCCCTCTCTCCAGTTATTCTCAAGCAGCTGATTGGCCTTGGGGCAGCAGGTTTTGAGGCTCCTGCAGTCACCATTTGTTGCGTTTATTGCTTGCTTTATGCCAGCATTGCTAAATTTACTGAAGCCGTCGCTGGGAATTATTGGTGCATCCGTATTTCTCTCCTTTAAAGCCTGTGATGGCTGGGTGAGGCAGAACATGCTATTTGTCCCCTCTCCAAACTACGTCTCTGTCGAATCAACAAGAACAGATTATTCATCTGCTGCAGGAAGCTAATTGCAAACAATCATAAACCAAAATATTATTTCATTGCAAATCAATGGACAGTGTTGTCTCTGGACCATACGGCACCTCAGTTCACACACAGCCTGCTCTGGCCACCTGAACACAGCCCTGGTGCAAGGACTTGTGTTCAGATTTGGGTCCCTCATTCCAAGAAGGACATTGAGAGGCTAGAGCGTGTCCAGAGCTCAAGAAGGGGGCTGGAGAACAAGGGTTCTGGGAGTACCTGAGGGACCCAGGGCTGTTTAGTCTGGAGAAGAGGAGGCTGAAGGGAGACCTCATCACTCTCTGCAGCCCCTGGAAAGGAGGTTGTGGTGAGGTGGGTGCTGGGCACTTCTCCCAAGTAACAAGGGACAGGACGAGAAGAAACGGCCTCAAGTTTTGCCAGAGGAGATTTAGATTGGATATTGGGAAACATTTCTTGACCAAAATGTTTCTCTGTCACAGGAAGACAGCAGTGTTTGAGCCCCCATCCGTGGATGTGTTTAAAAGATGGGTAGACTAGGCACTCAGGGATATGGTTTATTAGTGGACAGGTGTGGTTGTACTCGATGACCCCAAAGGTATTTTCCAATCAAATGATTCTTTGATTCTACGACTGTTCCACTTAGTTAAGGGGTATTCATCCCATGGGACATATTCCTCAGCAAGGTAGCAGCAGAGCACATTATTCGCAGTCCAAGGAGAACCCCTGCAATACCAGAGCAGGCTGACTCCTGTCTGATGAAAAGTGAGAAGCCCTAAGCTAACTTTAAGGAACAGCTCCAGCACAAGATCCCGAGAGCTTCTGATCTCTCCCTGGAGCATGAGAAATTGTGAGGTGCTTTCTAGTTCTTTGGTATCTCTGGAACCAAAAACCTAAATCAGCATCCTTGAGTTGCACATTTATTATGGCCTTTAGCTAAGGGATGACACAAACACCAGCACCCAGGTGTCAGGGCATGGAGGAACATCATGGAGCAAATTGTGACCACCTTTCAGTTCAGAAACAAGGTAGGGTTTTGCTGGAGATGAGGTTTGCGAGTCTCATTCTCACAGCATCCTCCCACATTCATGATGGGACCTCACCTGCTGTGATGCATGGTGACATTCACCCTTGACAAACACCTAGCATGGTGTAAGTGGCCCTTCGTGTCTTCACTTGGCCAAGACCTGGTCAGCGCAGCCTCAAAGAGTCCTGGTTTTATAAGAGATGGGAATAAGAGACATTCGCCTCACATTTTTTTTTGCTGCTGTTTGGTCTCTAAATGGAGCAGCTGGTTTTCAGACAGTCAAATTTTCAATGAGAAGAACTGATTTCCATGGGACGCTGAGCCTGCCCACAGAGAAGCACCATGTTTACCTCCAGCCTTCTGTCTTTTCCTGAAAACCACTTTCTTTAGGAAACTACGTGGGCACTTCATTTTTCCTGGGGACACGCTAAGCAAGAACAGGCTTTGAGTCATCTCTTCAGCTTCTTAACTGAATTATGAAAGGATGGATGACTGAGTGGTCACCAGATCTGTGGAGTTTATAAGGTGGTTCATGAGCAGGTCTTCTAGGCTTAGGCCATTGCCAAGACTACCCCTTCCATCTCACTGCTCATGGCAGTATTTCTTCCAAAATGCTCAATTCCATTAGTTCCTCGCACCACTTCCCAGTTTACCTCAGCACATGAAGGACCTGGATCTGTTGGAGAGAGTCCAGAAGAGGTCACAGAGATGATCCAAGGGCTGGAGCACCTCCTGTACGAGGACAGGCTGAGAGAGTTAGAGTTGTTCAGCCTGGAGAAAAGAAGGCTCCAGAGAGACCTTAGAGCAGCCTCCCAGTACTGAAAGGGGCTCTGGGAAAGCTGGAGAAAGGCTCCTGGTCAGTGAATGCAGGGATAGGATGAGGTGGAACAGTTTTCAGCTGAAAGAGGGGAGACTGAGATGAGATCTTGGGGAGAAATGTTTTGCTGTGAGGGTGGGGAGGCCCTGTCCCACGTTGCCCAGAGTTAGTGGTGGCTGTCCCATCCCTGGAGGTGTTCAAGGCCAGGTTGGATGGGGCTTTGAGCCCCCTGATCCAGTGAGAGGTGACCCTACCCATGGCAGGAGGGTGGGACTGGGTGGGCTTTGAGGTCCCTTCCAACCCAAACCATTCTATGATTCTATGAATCAAGTTCCCAAATGCTCCCCTGCCTTTTGTTAGCAGACTCAGTGCCTTGACAGTGATATTTGCGAAGTCTTCATTAAGAGTTGGTTGAACAATGTGGCCAGCATTTTGTTTGGGTTATTTCTTAAAGCTGAAATGTTCTTTGTAAAGGCTCAAAACAAAAGCTTCAGCACACGTCTTCCTGAAAAATCATTGTGGTCCAGAGCAGCAATAATGCAACAGTAATCCTGTGGCTCGGTGATTAATGTTAGCGGGGCTGTGAGAGAGGCAGCTCCAAAAGGCCAGACACTGGCATTTGGGGAGATCACGGTAGTTTGGGACAATAATTGCCAAAATGGATCAAGGACAAATCCACCAGATTTGAGTTCAATGTTCGAGAATGACCGGGCTCCCCTGAACACAGAGCAAGTTTTGGGAGAGAAAATAAAGTTTGAAAAAGGTCAGCTTCATGGAATGGTTTGAGTTGGAAAGGACCTCAAAGCCCATCCAATTCCAACCCCCTGCCATGGGCAGGGACACCTCCCACTGGATCAGGGGGCTCAAAGCCCCATCCAACCTGGCCTTGAACACTTCCAGGGATGGGGCAGCAACAACTTCTCTGGGCAACCTGGGCCAGGGCCCCCCCAACCCTCACAGCAAAACATTTCTCTCTAAGATCTCATCTCAATTTCCCCTCTCCAGCTGAAAACTGTTCCCCCTCATCCCATTCCTATACTCCCTGGTCAAGAGCCTCTCGCCAGCTTTCCTGCTATTGATTCAGGTGATTTTTGGGTTCATGTTTAATCTAAAACTTCTCATACTACTGTGAGCAATACATTGTTCCTCAAGTCTTCTGCCCACTTTGGCATGATCAGAGGTTGGAGATTGTGTTCTGAACTTCGCCCTTCTGTACGTCTGCTCAACACCCCCCCCTCTGCTTTCAGGATTACATGTACAAAAATTTTGTTTAATTAAGTCTAATAAAAGAAGACAACAGTACCTCAAGCCTTTCTGAAACATGTTAATGTGCTCCAGACAGTCTGCATGTTTATATCTCAAGTTATGAAGATTTGTGACTGCACAAGTTTTTAGAAAACACAAGTGCCTGACTCTCTCATCTGGAGATCCATGGGACACCAAAATGACAAATCTTCTTAAGCCTAGTCTGCCAAGCTGAAGGTCCTGCATGCGAGGACCCAGAAACAGCTCAAGCCACTTCAGAGGGAGCAATCTCTGCAGATGACTGAACAAATAATCACTGCCATATCCCAGCTTCTTATCTTGCACCTTCCTCCAGCTCCATATGTTTCTCTTTACCATGTACAGTTTTTCTGCTCTTTAGACTGCTTCTCATGCATCAAGCCATGCCAAGTCCCAGACTCACCAGACAGCATGCATAGGCATGGGACACCGAATCCTTGATATCACTCAAACACAGCCTGCTGGTAGTCCTTGGACAGTCTGTGGTGTTTGGTGGGTGTACCCTCAGGAAACCTCAAGCTATTCTTAATGAACTCATTCTTCTCAAGGTCTAATTTCTTCTCCTAAGGCTATTTGGAAAATTTCCAGAGGATGTCTGTGTGCAGTTCCTGGTTCATCACACAGGTGGGCTCCAGCACCCAGCACACATGCTCTTATTAAGGAATACCATGCCATGATGGGGTACATCTGTGTTTCCCACATGGTTTGTTCCAGCTTGCAGTTATAATTTGCATCCAGCCTTCCCTGCTTCTTTATCC
Source organism: Tapera naevia (assembly GCA_033556795.1). Classification (NCBI taxonomy): domain Eukaryota; kingdom Metazoa; phylum Chordata; class Aves; order Cuculiformes; family Neomorphidae; genus Tapera; species Tapera naevia. The sequence goes on from JAUMJJ010000317.1 coordinate 1,350,956, forward strand.
CTTAGCTGTGTGCTCTCTTTTCCCCTGCATTCCCCATCCCACCTCTGTTTTGGTTCCTGCTCCAGGATGGTTTCCTTTGCTTCACCTCTCCCTGATGGAGAAAGGGAAAGGAAAAGGGTCCAATTTGTGGCCTGGAATAACCTTACCCTCACTCTTTCTGGACAACCAATGGAGCTGGTTCATATTTGATAGCAAATCCACAGCAGCTGGGAGCGATAAGTCCTGGCAAGGTGGTGACAGAACACCCTTATCCACTTCACCATCCTTGCACCTGCCTCCGACACAGCTCTGCTTAAGATATGGGAGCATCCCTGGAAATCTCTGCAGGCCCTGGAGGGTTTCAAGTTAAGACATGAGCGAGGAGAGTAAGCTGAAATGAATAATTTATTTTGGTGAATTTCTCTTCCCTCTGTTTACAGATTGTCTAGGAGCAGATTGCAGCTTTCGCACCTCAATTCATTATTGGAAACTATTTGCAGATAGTTCCTGGTCTGCAACTCATTTGCTAACTCTGTTGGGAGCACTGCAGCTCTGAAATCAGAGCTGCGAGGATTGGTTGTGTGTTACTGCCATGCTCTCATTCCTCCATGAAATGTATGTGACGTTCAGACTCAGGCTGTGAGGGCAGATGCTCCTAGACATGAACTGGATGTTCATCCTCTGCCACTGCTCTCCAGTAGCCCTTCCACATGTCCCTACAAGTACCCATGCAGGATATCCCGACCAACCACAACAAGGGCAAGTGCCAGGTTTGGCACCTGGGTCAGGGCAGCCCTGGATCCACAGCTTGGGGAGTGAGGGGTTGGAGAGCAGCGCTGCAGAAAAGGATCTGGGGGTGCTGGGAGACAGCAAGTTGACCATGAGCCAGCAGTGCCCTGGCAGCCAACAGGGGCAACCGTGTCCAGGGGGGCATCCAGTATAGCATTGTCAGCCGGGAGAGGGTGGGGATTGTCCTGCTCTGCACTGCACCGAGGCGGCCTCACTTGGGAGCAGTGCTGGGACCACAAGATAAAGCTGCTGGAGAGTGTCCTGAGGAGGGCACGGAGTTGGGGAAGGGTTTAGAGGGGAAGCTGTGTGAGGAGAGGCTGAAGTCACTGGGTCTGTTCAGCCTGGAGAAGAGGAGACTGAGAGGAAACCTCATCACACTCTGCAGTTCCTCACAAGGGGAGGAGGAGGAGCAGGAGCTGAGGTCTTCTCTCTGGTGACCAATGACAAAACCTGAGGGAACAGCAGGAAGATGTGCCAAAGGAGGGTGAGGTTGGACATGAGGAGTAGATTCTTCCCCCAGAGGGTGTTGGAGCACTAGAACAGCTCCCCATGGAAGAAGTCACAGCCTGACAATATTCCAGAACCCTTTGGCCAATGCCCTCAGCCCCACAATGTGAATATTGGGGGTGTCCTGTGCAAGGACAGGAGTTGGACTCGATGATCCTTGTGCCTCCCTTCCAACTCAGATTGTTCTATGATTCTATGATTCTATGATGCATCAACATTAAGAGAGTAGGAGTCTGCCTTAAAAAAAAAATCAAGACCGTTTTCTCATCAACTGTAAAACAAACAAGTCCCTGCTGGTCCCTTGGTTCAGGTCCATGGAGAAGCATGCTTTACCCTTGGTCCATGTTTTGACTTTTGCTGCCCTTCTCCCCAGTCCCTTTAGCTCTGTCAGCACATGCTGATGAGAATCTCCTACCCTCATTTGGTCCATGTGGTCATAAATCCTATCCAGGCCATCATTTGGAACGATAAACTCACATCATACCTAGAGATCCAGGGGACAAATCTACGCATTGAGCTGCTAATAACGCCAGACGCTTTGGGATGTGGAACCATTCTCAGCAGAGCCTACAAGTACTCAGGCCCACCATAGAGGGCCCTCCTTTGAATCAAGAATCTGACTAAGAAATTACTGGAGAAACCTCTCAGAGCTTTGTGTCTCCCCTTCTCCAAAGTCCATTTAACATCCTTGACTGATCCCAGTTGCTTCACAGCAAGATCAGGGCAGCTCCAAGCCACACGCAAACTCCCATCCAGCTGAGTCACCCTAAGGCTTCAAACCAAGCAGCTTTCTGCAAGAGATGCCTGAATAAATCTTTGGCCCTTCCTGCACAGCCCTGTGGTGCTCGAAGGATTCTTGGTGCATTCCAATCTCAGTAGCACCTCCAGAACCAGGTGGGAACCTTTTACTGCCTGATGAGAGGGGATTGATGTGTCAGGCTGAAGCGAGTGCTGCGATGATTTATAGGAACAACTCGTCCAAGCCGACCCTATTGCTCTGGCAGAAGAGGTCTGAAATCTGAGAGAAATCACGAAGCAGAAGCTATGAGGCTCATAATTCACCTTCCTGGGAGAGGCAGCAGCCATGGGGAATCGCTGGCTGGGCTGCACTGGTGGATGCACTGGCAGAGGGGAAGATTTTCTTACTCTGCTTTGCCCATCCAGGAGGTTCTTCAAGGGTTTGGTGCAGTTTTTCATGGCAATAGGAGAGAAATGGTGCCTAAGAAAAACACTGATATTCAGTGCCCTTTCCTGAGCTGCCATGGTACAGTAACGAACTGGGATGGAGAGTTGTGTCTGCCACAGCTAGGGTGAAAGGTTCAAGCCAGGCAACACTTACACCAGGGCCCAGGACTCTATCAGCCTGTCCTTGGCATGACATGTCTCACCAAAAAGGAGTTGAGGCGTGGTCAGTAGTGCTTCACGTTTGTGGTTCCTGGGCTCTCCCTGCAGTGCACTCTTTGCTTGTCCAGCCTCTGAGGCACCCAGGCACACCAGGACACGCTGCTCGGTGGGGTGTCCCACAACAGGAAAGAAATAAGACCTGAGATGTAACATGCGACTCTTTATACAGATGCATATGTGTATTTATTTACATGTGTGAACATGGTCTGTGACCAACAGGATGAGGTTCAACAGGCCCAAGTGTTGGGTTCCTCACTTGCGACACAACAACCCCACACAACGTTCCAGGTTTGTGGAAGAGTGGCAGGAAAGCTGCCCAGCAGAAAAGGACCTGAGGGTGTTGATCGACAGCAGCTGAACATGAACCAGCAGTGGTCCAGGTGGCCAAGAAGGCCACCAGCATCCTGGCTTGGATCAGCCATGGAGTGGCAGCAGGAGCAGGGAAGGGATCGTCCCCTGCACTCGGCACTGGTGAGGCCAAACCTCAAATCCTGGGTTCAGTTTTGGGCCCCTCACACCAAGAAGGACACTGAGGAGCTGGAGCATCCAGAGAAGGGAATGGAGTTAGGGAAAGGTCTGGAGAACAGGTGTTCTGGGAGCGGCCGAGGGACCTGGGACTGTTTATCCTGGAGAAGAGGAGACTGAGGGGACACCTCATTGCTCTCTGCAGCTCCTGGAAAGGAGGTTGCGGAGAGGTGGGACCTGGGCTCTTCTCCCAAGTAACAAGTGGTAGGATGATAGGATGAGGGAAGGCTTAGATTGGATACAGGGAAAAAATCTCTTCACAGAAAGGGTTCTCAGGCACCGGCAGAGGCTGCCCAAGGCAGTGGTGGAGTCTTCAGCCCTGGAGGTGTATAGAAGATGGGCAGATGAGGTGCTCAGGGATCTGGTTTAGTAGTGCACAGGTTCAGTTGGACTTGATCTCAAAGGTCTTTTCCAACCAAACAATTCCATAATCTATGAACTTCCAGCCACTGGCTCTCATTACGACGGTAGTAGATTACAGCACCTTCCTTCTTTTTAATCAAGGTGGACAAAAAATCCCTATTCAGACTTCAGATTCCCCTCTTTATCCGGAGATCGTGTTCATCCATTTCACCACTACAGGGCACTAAATGTTCATAATCACCTGTATGGGTGATGCGGTGCTCAGGAATGGTTTAGTAGTGGACAAGTATGGTTGGATTCAATGATCTCAAAGGCCTTTTCCAACCAAAACCTTCTCTGACTCTATGATTATATGTGTATTTGGTGTGTAGGTTGGATGATCCAATATAGTGTTCATGCTAGTCTGGTCTGCTGCAAGAGTCCATCTGTCAGCACGCAACATCTGTGCCCATCAGTGTGCACCAGCTGAAGTCTCAAAAATGGAGCAGTAACTGTGTGAGGTGTCTGGATCAATCACAGCAGCACAGCACAACTCATCCTCCTTTGTGTGAACCAAGGAGCTGTGCTGATGTAGAGCCTCCACTATGCATGGTGTGTGTTTCACTTGCTGAAGATGTCCAAGAGAGGGTCACGATCTGTGTGCCCTTCACAGAAGACAAGAGGTGGAGGGTAAAATACTTAAATTATGTCAATCCCAGCATTGATGGGTCTGGGGAGCCCCTTCAACTTCGTATTTGACAATTTTTCCATTTTCTACCTACACCTGACCTCAGAGTGGGTGAAAATTACTGCATGACAAGGTTTTCTTGGATCTCCAGAAAGACAGCTTATCCAAGGGTCAAGAGGGATACGTATCTAGTGGAGAAGGTAACATCCCCTGGCCTGCTGATGGTCCATGCTGCATTATGCACCATGTCATGCCTGCTCCTGTCTCCTGTAGGCACAGGCAGTTCTAGCACTCAGAGTAGGCACAACAGCAAACAAACTAGTCTTTCGGTGCACTTTTTTCTGCCTCCTTGTGACTCCAAGAGGAGTTTTCAGCTACTCCCATCCACATCAGACACAGAAGAGCTCCAGCCACCAGGCAGTGGGGAGGAAAGACAAAAAGCCTTTACCAGATCAGCACAAGGGGATTCAGGAATCAACTCCATTAGGTCATATTCCACAAAAAGAAGTGGATGTGAACATGGAGAGTGCAAAGGTTTGCCACTTTGTGAGCCCTCCCTATTCCTCCACATCCACCTCTCTCTTCCACCTCCTCCTCAGCACTCTGAAACCCAGAAACGTGGCCCAATGACATTAAATCCTCTCTGCTCACAAACGAGGGTTAAAGAGAGCAACTGAGAGGTTGACACTTTGCAAACAAGACTCAAAATGCAAAGGAAGAGAATTGATCTAAGTATGATTAAGCATTAGGTAAAGACGAACATGTAATTATCCAGTCAAAGCAAGGTGTCTCTTGATCTCCGTGAACGTTGGCTCCTTTCCAAGCTGCAAATGAGCTGCACAGAATTACTCACATTGTAATTGCAAGCCACCTCAGATTCCCCAGGAGATCTACTTGGGAGACTCCTTCTCCTTCACCCAGTCCTTGCTAGACAATCTTAGATATGTTGGGAAGTGGAATGTGCAAACGTTCAACATGCAGGCACTGAAGGAGCCAGTCTTCTGTACCTTGTGACATGAGCTCGGAAACCCAGCTGGCACTGGGGCATCTGTCATGCTGTGGAGCACAACTCTGCGCGCCAAGGTCACAGCCAGCATGTTACACCACGGTGACCCACGTGTTACAAATGGTCGGGTCTCAAACCAGAGCAAAGCGGTGAGGGAGTCTGCAAGAAAAGCCACTGTCAGCCCTCTGTAGATGTGCTCTCTCCAGTTTGAGATTAACCTTTCAGAAATGTCAGCCAAACAGCCACACGCAGACAGCTGCCATCCTGGTAGAACCTGAAATTTTTGGCCTTGTGACTATAGCTTCAGTTAACTCCTTCATTGCTCATGTTCATCTTCCAGTGCTCTCACACAATTCCAGCTCCAGAGTCCTTTTATCTACAGCGATTGTGACGCTCTGCACGTACTTGACCTCTCTCTCCTGATGCACCACTTGGGATGGCAAAGTCAGAGGGCACTACTGAAACACTATTGCTTGAAGGTGTGTTTAAAACTGAAGAGAAGGGTACTCCTAACCTGTGGTACTTGGACTGCCTCTGCAGAAAGAGTAAGACATGATGGGATCATCCTCTCTCTCTCCATAAGATGTCCACAAATCAGCAGCAAGGTGTGCTGCCAGCAGATTGCATGGGAATGTTCCATGTCTCGTTCCAGACCTCATCTTTCTCTTACCCCTGGCACCACCAGGTATCTCGTCTATTTCTTCAGAGTAGAGCTGCACCCAGAGGAGACAGCTCTGCTGAAAGCCACGGTCCCACCTGAGGGTCTCAGACTTGGCCTGGGCAGCACCTTCACCAATCATAGAATGGTTTGGGTTGGAAGGGATTTCCAAGCCCATCCAGTTCCATTCCCTGCCATGGGCAGGGACACATCCCATTGGATCAGGGGACTCAAAGCCCCATCCAACCTGGCCTTGAACACCTCCAGGGATGGGGCAGCCACCACTGCTCTGGGCAACCTGGGACAGGCCCCTCGCCCCTTCATAGGAAAATATTTCTTCTTCAGATCTCATCTCAATCTCGCCTCTTTCAGCTGAAAACCATTCCCTCTTGTCCTATCCCTGCACTCCCTGATCAAGAGCCCCTCCCACCTTTCCTGGAGCACCTTTCAGTACTGGAAGCTCCTCTAAGCTCTCCCTGCAACATTCTCTTCTCCAGGCTGAACAACACCAACTCTCTCAGCCTGTCCTTGTACAGGGGGTGCTCCAGCCCTCGGATCAGTTTTGCAGGTGAGGTAGATCCTGCTCTCACCCCCCCAAGTCCCAACTTGGAGCTCATTCCAAAGCTCTGCCAGCTGCAGTCCTCCTGCTCTGGTGTGGAAGCTCTACTTCTCAGCTCTGCTTCAGCACACTGCTTTATTGATCTGCCCATATACCCCAGTGGCAGCCTGTCCTCTGCTCTGCTCTTACACTTAGGTCATTGGTGACTGATAAAATGTCAGCAAAGAACTCTAGCAGACATCTGGAAGCCTTGATCCCTTGCTACCTGTGGACAGCTGAGGCTGTTTGCATAATGAAAGCCCACACTTGATAAACTACCTCTGTCTGGCTCAGGTGTCCACTTAGGCATTCCTGTTGTTGTGTTTCTTTTTTTCCGTAGATGATCGTGGTGTCAGAATGAAGAAACCCACAGATCTGTGGGCGAGATGGGATTTTGTACACAGGAGAAACAGTTTCCTGGCTCATCTTGGATCAATGCCTACAGAGAAAGATGCAAACTCTGGAGGCCTACAGAGAAATACGCAAACTGTGGAGGCCTTCAGGAGAGGTGGTTATGACCCAAGCCCTGAGTGCAAGCTACTCTGGCAATGGTCCACATCAGGGTGACAAACTGTAATAGAGGAATGAATATTCAGTAGCATACACAGACCATCATGTATGTAGATGTAGATAAATACACATGTGGCAATGTGAGACCTCTCACCAGCAGGGACAGAATCACCATGTCTTTATGTTCCAGATGTTTAGCTTTCTCTAGCACTAATCCTTTCCTCCTCCTTTCTCCACTGAGCAAACAAGTTCTCTTAACAAAAACTCTGTATTTCTGCTTCCCAGGAGAATGGCTGATGGGAGGCACCCGTGTAGTAAGGACTTGTCCTCTCCAAGGAAGGAGGGACGAGGAGGATGAGGAGGCACCTTCACCCCGCTGATCTACAACCAGTGAAACCAACTGCTTTTGGGTAAACTGAGGTAAGATTGTGTCCTACCTGTACCTGGGAGAGTGATGCCAAGGGAGTAGGGATGGGAAATGCTGTAAGGGCTCTGACATACAAGCCAGAAGGGCGAGCTCTCTCTTTCTTCAGGGACTCTACCCAAGGGCCTGTCTTTCCTAATCATCCTCCAGGGAATGCAGTAGCTCTGCACCAGCAGGAGCAAAATCTCGCTAATGGGACCTGGCCAGTACAGTGAGAAGAGATACTGTGGGTCCAGGTCCCTCCTGCTACTGCCCAGGGAGCATTCCTAGTCCAGGGACCACATCCACTGCTGTGGCAAAAGGTGTTGTGGGTCCAGGTCCCCCTTGCCCCTGGATCAGCCCTGCTTCAAGGACCAAACCCAGCACAATGGGTCCAGGTACCTCTTACCGCCTGTCCAGGGAGCATCCTGGCTCAATGGGCCAAAGCCAGTGCTGCGGAAAAAGGCACTGTAGGTTCAGGTGCTCCCACCACCTTTCTACGGAGCATTTTGGCTCCAAGGACCAAACCCACTGCTGTGGCAAAAGATGCTGTGGGTCCAGGTCCCTCTTGCCACCTGCCCAAGGAGCATCCTGGCTCCAGGGACCAAATCCCCTTCCCTCCTCGGGCTCCGCTTCCCCAGGGACCCCCAGGAATGGGAAGCGGTGTGGAATGCAGGCCGGTCGCTGCCCGGAGCCGCCCGGACATCCCTCTCTTTGGCTGCCTTTAGGTGGCACCTCTCCTCCAGGAATGAGCCTCCCGGAACCTCCCAGCCCTGCCCGGGCCCCGCGGGGGCTCCTCCGCGGATCCTCCGCCACCGCGGCCCTCGTGCGCTCCGGCTGCCCCTCCCTCCATCCCTGTATCCCTCCATCCCTGCATCCCTCCATCCCTCCCTGCATCCCTTCATCCCGTCTCCCCCGTCCTCCCTCTCCCTCCTCCAGCCAGTAAATCCGATCTAGGGCTGATTCCTCTCACGTCAAACCACATGATCCCATAAAACATTCATCGCCTTCTCCACCAGCCCCGCTCGCTGCCGGGATCCAGCGCAGCATCCCCCGCCGCCGCGGGAGCCGCCGCAGCCCCGGCCCCGGGCGGGAGGGGAGCACGGAGGGAGGAGGAGGAGGAAGGCAGGCAGGCAGGGAGGGGGAGCCTCGCCTGGATGCTGACTCCAGCTCGGGGGCTGCTCATTCCCCCGATGAGCCAGGGAGCTGGGCGAGCTCCCCCCCGGCACTCGGGCTGAAGTTTTTCCGCCAGGATTTGCTTGGCCCCGCTTTCCCAAGGATTTGTAACAGCCGCCCGCTCGACTTCGCGCCTCCAGACGTGCCTTCCCCGACCCCTAAGATGAAGAGGGCGATAGCTGAAGGTAGGAGCATCTCTGATCCCCTTGCATCCCCGTCCCCCTGCACCCCCGTCCCTGTGCATCCCTGCCCTCTGCATCCCCTTCGCCCCCTGCATCCCCCTCCCCCGCTGCATCACTCCCCTCCTGCATCCTCGGGGGCCGGCGGGGCAGAGCGTCCCCGTCCCTAACTTCTCATCGCGCGGGGAACTTCCCTCACACCAAGTTTGGTTTGTTTTTTTTTCCGCCAGGAGCGGCCAGGGGAGAGGGGCCAGACTCCGGGGGATGCGATGGGGGATGCCTAGAGAGGCCGGCGGGAACCGGGCGCTCGGGCCGGGAGAGGCGGCAGGGGTGTGGGGGGGGGCACGGGGGGAGCGGAGGAAAGGCGAAGCTGGAGATGGAGCGAGCACCGCTCTGCGATCCTGCTCTATTTGGCACGGCAAGCCGCAGAGCAAAGCAGTGGGATGGAAGGAGAGCAGCGATCTGAACCCCCTCCAGCCCTAGCCCCGCGGAGGGGCCGGGCAGCCGCGCCCCTGCCTCGGCTTTCGGTTGTTCGGGCTCCTCCCGAAGTTCGGATGCAGCCGGGGGAAGACGATCCCACACATTCCGTCCTGCATCCCGCACCATCCATCCCTCATCTCACACCCTCCATCCTGCACCCTCACCCTCCATCCCTCACCCCGCACCCTCCAGCCCGCATGAAGCATCTGCCCTTGCAGAGGCAGCCGGGACGGGGAGTGAAAGGGGATGGGGGGCATCCTGTTTTTTGCTCTCGCTCCCAGCCTGGATCCCTGCTCCGCTCCCAGCCCCGCATTTGCCAGTGTCTCTGCCGGGGAAGTTTGTGGATGCTCCAGGCACGGCGAATTCTCCGGGGTGCAGTGGGTGCCCCCACCTTCAGGGCTTTAGCCAGAGGCTGGGAAGAGCACGGGGTGCAGGGGGAAACTCCACATCGGCTCTCATCAGAGTAGAGGCACCTAAAAGTGTGGGACCAGCCTGGCAGATCGTCCTTGGGCTGAGAACAGCCGTTTTCCATCTGCTTTGGCAGCCCTTGCCGTGTCTGTGCTTCCCGCCTCCCAGTGTGGAGGGATGGGGCTGGGTTTGTGTTGGGAGAGGCACCGGGGGCTGTGGCTGCTGTGTGGAGCTGCCCGGCTGCACAGTGGTTGTGACTTGGCCATTTGCAGTCGCTCTGGGTGAAATCCAAATGACAGACCTACATTTGGACCACTTGGAGAAGCATGTGCTCCCAGGTGTGCTTGCTGGAAACCCAGCCCATGGGCTGCGATTTTTAGCTCGAGTGACGAACCCAGGGTGGGAGCTTCCACCGTGGTCCAGGATGCTGGGCAAGGCAGCACTGGGCATGCAGAGCCTCCTGCTGCAAGGAGCCTCTCTCCGCGTGTGCCATCCCAGCTCGCTTCTTGTCTCCATCGGTGACACAAATACAATCTTGTTCTTTCCTTCTTTTTTTTTGGAGGGCGCTCTGGCTGGTTTATTTATGATGATCAAAGGGCAGAGCCAAGCTCTGAGAGAAACAGTACGCTGCTTCTTTGGACAGTTTGCATCGTTTTTAATTCTGAAATGGCCAATTTGTTCCTGTGTTGGGAAAAGCCTCAGGAGCAGGTTGAGGTTGCAGTGATGGCCTCTCCTGCGGACCCTTAAGGGACGCTAAAATTTCAGCATCTGTTTGCAATGTGCTGTGGCTTGGTGCATGGGTTACCCATCGATTCGTAGCCAGTGCTTGTGTGCTTGTACTCATGGTTCTGAGCTGGTGGTGTGGGCTGTTTGTCTGTCGTGACGCTGTAGGACGCTGTCAGCTATGCCAAGCAGCATCCAGGTGATGGGTGTGGTGCAGGAGAGCCTCTCCTGTGCCGTTCTATCCTGCTGCAGCACACCACCTACTCCACACTGTGACATTCCCACCGTTGTATGAAACAACACAGAAAATAATGAAATCTAAAATCTGTGTTACAATGGCTTTATTTATAGAATAGGGCTTTGAGGGGTTTGGGATTGAATGATTTTGTTTCCCTGCATTTTATGAATTGCTCCTGTGAGGGGCTTGAGAGCCTGAGCTGCTGGGCAGTGTGACTGCAAGTCCTTAGGAACCTTGGGAGATTATGTTTAGCTGAGTGACCATCCTGCTGTGGCTGGACTGCATTTCCTACCGTGGGCTGCCAGGATACTTCAAGTACGGGAAGCCAGAAAACAGCCACCAGGGGCAGCTCGGCCAGCAGATCTTTCGCTTGTTGTTCTCAGCACTTACTGCCTTCTCAACACTAGTTACTGCTATTGAAAGAGGCCTTTCCATGCTTACCATTTTATAATTTTTTTTTTCTACAAAACAAACAGAAATCCCTTTAATATGAGAACCTAAACCAACCTGAGAGACTGGGATTCACTGGTGTGAGAGCAGCTCTTCGTCTTGAGAGAAGACACCATTCATCTCTGTGTTGTTTTCTCTTGCCTTTCTGTATCAAGGGGGCACAGAATTTCCCGGGCTTGGTCCCTCCTTCCACACCAGGCAGCCCATCCCGCAGACCTGTATTCTCTGGGATCATCAAAGAGTGTGTTTGGAGAGGTTTTCTAAAGAGCAGTGCAAAAAGATGGAGGTGCCATTGCACGGCTCCGTGCCTGGGCGTTGTGTCAGTGGAGATGTCTTGGGTCTCTACTGGTCCTCTGATGCTTTCCCCACTACAAGCACCAGAGAAAGCTGGTCCAGAATAAAGTTAAATAGAAACAGCAAGAAAGCTGCAGCTGTCCTCTCTGCTGCTGTGGCTTGTGGTCAACATGTGCCTTTACTGCTCACCATCAGCACGGGGACCGTGGCAGTCCTGTCTCAACAAGTGACAGCCTCCATGAATTATCTCCATCTGTGTTCAGATGCTCCGGGTTTCACTTGTGTTAAAACCTCCTGGGAGCCTGCGATGAAGACTGTGTGAGGTGTGGTGGGAATGAGCAAGGGGAGGAAAAGGGCAGCTTGTGACGCAACTGAGATACCTCCCTCTGCTTTTGTCTGCTAACTGCTCTGCTCATGGACTTAGAAAGAGAGGGCAGGGCTCTGGTTTTCCATCCATGCACTCAGCCCAGTGGCTCACTGTGGAGTTGGAAGCTGGCAAGGGATGTGGGGGCCCACAACTGACATCCCCACAGATGTCTTGATAGCTCCATGACAGTCAGTCATGAAGGCCTTGTGCCTGTGTCATCTTCTTCTGACACCAGCAATGACTTTGGCCATTCAGGCTTCCAAAGGAAAAAGCAAAATCTGCAAAATGCAGCACAATCTCTCTGGATTTTCCACCTTCTTCAGCTTGGAAGCAGTAAGGGAGAGTGTGAGATGGGGGCAGAGAAGGAGAAGGATGCTGCAGAGGCCAGCTCTCAGACACACTGCTCCACACAGTGATGCTGGCTGCGGTGAGCTGCTGCTACCCTGGAAAGAACAGTGCCTTCCTTCCATTCCCGTGCTCTTAAGCTTTAAGAGAGGAGGAGGGAGAAGGAAAATCAGTTGAGCCAGAGCCTCAGCACAAAGCAGGACAAGGAAGATTGCAAAGAGCTGAGCTCTAATCTCTGCTCTGAGCCTGCTTTGGCTGCCGTGCCAGTTGCTCGCACAGGTCAGCCCTGCCGTGCTGCAGGGTGCATCCTGCTGGAGAGGCTGGAGCTGCAGGAGTCACCCTGCGCATCCAGCTGGGGGCAGGACCAAAGAGAGAAGAAAAGTGTCGGTCTGATTAGGTGTGCAATTCTCTATCCCTTGGATTTGCAATGCTTTCTGCTACTGTCACCTTCATTAAGACATATCTCTGAGTGCCAAACTCCTCTTTTGATGTTCCTAAAGAGGTTTTCTTTGTGCAGAAGGCACGCACACAGAGGAGTAGGAGTATCCTGTATTGCAGCAAAGAGGTGCTCTAAGAGGCAGCATCACGGTACGGTGCCTGCAAAGGCTGGGAATTGCACTAGGGCTTCTTCCTCCATCCATGCAGAAAGCTTCATACTGTGTCCTAGAGCCAGGTGGATCTGGTGAGTAGCAGGGTTTTGGGGCTTCTCCATCACAGACACACAGGGACGGGTGGGAGGGAGGAGGTGGGCGTGTGATCTACAAAGCCCAGCCTCTCCTCCCCTTTCGTGCTTGTGGTTGGAACTCCTTGAGGTTTTCAGAGACTGAAGGAAAAGGGAGACAACTGTACGGAGAAGTCATAATCAGCAAGAAGAAGCAAAGGGTGGATCCTTCTGTGTTTACACAGAGATGCCAAAGCAGTTCATGCAGACTTTGTAAAAATGTGTATTCTCCCCTCAGCCTGTGCTGGTGTCTTGTTACAGCTATGGGGACACACAGCAATGTGAGGTTTGGGTGGTGATGGTCCGTTGTGGTGGTCAGTGATGAGCATAGGCTCAGATCAGAGGGATGTCAAAATGGCACAGATGTTTCCTGTGGTGTGTGTGCAGCATGAATGGATACAAGGCAAAACACATCTGGATGTGCTGTTGCACAAGCTCTGTCTGTATTTACTTTGCTTTTAGAGAGCTCCTGGAAGTCAGGTCTTCTGGAGTCTGGTCTTGGCCCTGCTTCTGGCTTCACTGTATCCTTGACCAGGTCAATAAGACCTTCTGTGATTTAATTTCAGCTTTTCCAGCTCTAACACTGGGCAGTGATGCTAAGTTATCTCCCAAGGGACCCAGAATATGCTTAAAGATCAGTCCAGAGATAAAATGTGCAGGTCTATGCAATTGCAGATCACTTCTTCAGCAGTGACACAGTGTCAAGCGACAAGACTGATGAGATTCTCTTTAGGGGTGTTGCTGCATCAACAACCAGGTTGTCTCTGGTCTAGCCTGCCTTCCTCTCAACCTTCACATTGTAGCTGGGAGCTGATCTGTAGCACCAGCAGATTTTGCAATATTTATTGTCTCTCAAGTCTCCTGGAATCAGGACATTAGAAAAGTACTTGAGTTTTGTAGCCTTCCTGGTTGTCAAGAAAAGCAGAAGCATTACACAAGTGTGTTGAAAACATTGAGGAAGTTGGAAGCAAGGAGGTACTCCAGTGTTGTGATATTTAGGAGAGTTTCTTGGTAGCTCAGTGGTGCGAGGCACCAGCTTGAGGATTGATGAATAGCAAGCTGCAAGCCTTCTCCTCCAGCAGCCAGCAATGTTAGGGGCCTCTCTGTGTGATTCCAACAAGGCAAGGGTTACAGAATATTTGCTTTCATAAAATCATGGAGCAATTTGGAAGAGATATCTGGAGGCATCTAATGAACTTGCTACTCAAAGCATGGCTAATTTCAAAGCTAGATCAGGCTGCTCAGGGACTTGGCCAGTCAGCTTTCAAGGCTCTCCAAAGATGGAGATCTCCTCTCCTCCTCCGCAGCTCAGACTTCAGGCCTGGTCAAGGCTGTTCAACCCCTTTGTCACCTGGCCTGGGTCAGGACCACAAGTGGCCCATGTCCCTTTAGCAGGATCGGGGTACATCTTGTCTGTCCTTGAACATGGCAGTGGTGGAGCAGGAGTGATGGTGCCTGTAGAGCCTGGGTCTATGTTTGATGGGAGTAAGTGCTTGTTCCTGTCCAGGACCAAGTGTTGAGGGAGATACAAAAGAGGACCTAAGAGCAGGGTCACCGTTTTGACCCCTGACTGGGGACACTGGGGAAGGCAGGAAATGCTTCTAGACATTTCTGTATTATACCTGTGTGTTTGGTTTTCTGATTGCATCTGGTAGTGAAACCCTTCAATGTATTTTCTGCGTACTGGTTACAGCTCTCCTGGCATGGTGTCCCTGAAAGCATTTTCCTGGATACTCATTAGTCCTCAAATGCACCCTGTGCTGGAAGCGTTTACTGGACACCATGCAGTAGTGGAATCCTAGAGGTACTGGTGGGGAGGGCCCTCTGGAGGGTCCAGACTCCCACGCTGAGCAGGACTTTTGCTAAGGTTAGATCAGGTCTTCTCTGGCTTTCTCTAGCCTTTGGAAAGCTCCAGTGATGGAGACTTTCCCAGAGCTGGCGCTGATAAAGAAGGTTTTCCTATTGTCTGAATTGAACTTCCCAAACTGCAGTTCTTGGCTAAGGCTCCTTGCTGTGTCATTTGGCCTCACAAAGGAGTTTTGGCTCTGTCATCCTTAGAACTGCCTTTGAGTATATGTAGGCTGCAATTAGATTGCCCATCACCTCCTCTTTCCCAGACCCAGTCACCTTGAATTCCTCTACCAGACCTTGTAGGGTTTTGTCCACCTTGCTCACCCTCCACCTCCCTCTCTTTGCTTTGCTCACATTTGTTTTGGACTCGAGGCCCACAGCTGGACGAGGTGTTGGAGGAGTAGCTCTCTCTCTGAGCTGAGAGGGGCAACTCACACTACTCTGCTGTCCACACTTTTCTTAGCACAGCCCAGGATGAAGTTGCTGTACTCTTAGTAAGGTCAATCGATTTGTTCATACGCACCTTGTTGTCCACTGTAGCTCCCAGGCTGTGAGCAGCAGGATGCATCCCAGGACGCTGCTCACAGGCTTCAGGCTGGTATTGATGCAGGAGATTATTCTGCCTCAGGTGCAGAAACCCATGTACTTCTTGTACCAAGTGAGTTCTTCTCAATACTGTTCATCTTCCATTCATTCAAAAGGCTTGGACATTTAGAAAACCAGAAGCCTGCCTGCGTATGCATTAATTTCTTTACTGTACTGAAGTATTATTAAGCAGAGGGTTAGAAGAAATTGAAGAAGTCCAGGGTTCCCACTCTTCACATCACCCTCCAAACTGGTTGGATCCCCATGCTGCTGCCCAAGTTCCAACCCAGATAGCTAAGGAGAAACTTGTCCTTGATGCGAGTTCCCTTCTTCCCGCCACAATCAGCTGACATTGGAACATCTGGTTTTCAGCTGAAAAAGGAGAGATTGAAATGAGATCTTAAGAGGAAATATTTTCTATGAGGCTGGTGAGGCCCTGGCCCACATTGCCCAGGGAAGTGGTGGCTGCCCCATCCCTGGAGGTGTTCAAGGCCAGGTTGGGTGGGGCATTGGGACACCTCCCCTGATCCAGTGGGAGGTGTCCCTGCCCATGGCAGGGGGATCGATATGGATGGGCTTTGAGGTCCCATCCAACCCAAACCATTCTATTATTCTGTGATTCTATGATCAGCAACTTTAGGAGATTAAAGCCTTTTGCCAAATGCTGCCTGATTTTCTGCTTTCTTTCTGTAGTTGACTCTGAAAAACTTTCTTGTCCTGTGCTTCTATACTTTATTCAGGGAGGTTTCCATGAAGGTCTGGAGAATCTTTATTTTCAGATATGCTTTGATCCTCATCTGCAGCTGCAATTCCACATGGAGATGAAAAGAAGCCCAGAGAAAGCAAATGCAAATACACCAGTAGAGCGAGGTTGCTGCCTGGATGGGAGTTTTCCAATCCATCACAGCTTTGCTTAGTCCCGTGGGAGTTCAGAATGTTCTCTCAGATGGCCCTTTGAATGTTGGTGCCTTTATAACAGTTGTGTTTTCTTTTATCTCTCTGTGTTGCACCTTCCTCTGGAGACAGAGGAATGTTTGCATTCAAATGGGATGCTTTCTTTTATTCCCTGAGTGCCTGGGATAATTATAGTGCCTCATGTGGACTTGTACTAATTGATCAGTTATTAGTGATAATTATCATTTACATGACAGACTAGGAAGAAGGGGCACTTCTGCAGTAGAAGCGATGTTCACAGAATCAAAGAATCATGGAATGGTTTGGGTTGGTAGGGACCTCAAAGCCCATCCAGTTCCAATTGCTCTGGCATGGGCAGGGACACCTCCCAGTGGATCAGGGGGCTCAAAGCCTCATCCAACCTGGCCTTGAACACCTCTGGGGTTGGGGCACCCATGACTTCCTGGGAAACCTGTGCCGGGGCCTCCCCACGTTCACCATGAAGAATTTTTTCCTAATATCTAATCTACATCTTCCCCCTTCCAATTTAAAGCCTTTCCCCCTCATCCTGTTCCTGCACTCCCTGATCAAGAACCCTCCCCAGCTTTTCTGGAGCCCCATCCAGTACCGGGCGGCTGCTCTAAGGTCTCCACAGAGCCTTCTCCTCTTCAGGCTGAGCAAACCCAGTTCTCAGTGCTCCAGCCCTCAGATCATGTCTGTGGCCTCCTTTGGACTTGCTCCAACAGCTCTATGTCCTTCCTGTGCTGAGGACTCCAGAACTGGACACAGGGTTCCAGGTGGGGTCTCACCAGAGTGGGGCAGAGAGGCAGAATCCCCTCCCTCTCCCTGGTGGTCCCACTGCTTTGGATGCAGCCCAGGACATGGTTGGCTGCTTGCATTGAGCTTTTCTCCCCCCAGCACCCCAAATCCTTTTCCTCAGGGCTACTCCCAATCCATTCCCCAACCAGCCTGGATTTGTACTTGGGATTGCCCTGACCCAAATGAACTTGGATGACCTTGCATGTGGCCTTGCTGAAATTCATGAGGTTCGTGAATGTTCTAAGGGAATGGTTCAGAATTTCTTGCTGCTGTGTCAGATCATCCACTGTGTGCTGCTCACTGGGGAAAATGGGTTAACTTATTTTTTGGTTTCTGTTAAGAACAAATCTTTTGCAAGAGCCATCTGGCTGCTAAATTCTTCTCCTGAAGCTGTGCAGTTTGCTGGGAGTTCATTTGCGTCTGTAGCTACTAAAGAGAGAGTAAAAGTGACTGATTAGTCTAAGACTGGGACCGTTCACATCAAAGTGACAGATTTTGTGAGCTGGATTTGGAGAAGTGTTTAAAACTGGTGTGTTTTCATTAAATTTTGAAGACTGTGGGCAGAACTCTGCTCTCAGCACTCTGGCGCAGCTCTCGACTCTGCGCCCTGTGTCGTTATGTCAGAGTGAATTGTGTGGCTGTTAAAATTTGTGTGCACTTGTTTGATGGCTTTAAATATTGATTTTAATTGTGCATCTTTCTTAGGGGTGTGAGCGATGATCAGAGCCAGGTACAGTGCCTGTGTGCATAGCACAGCAGTGTGTGCAGGGAAAAGATACGACATTGGTCACACTCATCAGCAGAAGGGAGGAGAGAGAGGAAAGGAAAAATCTTTGGAGATCCCAAAAGCATCTTTCCCTCCTTCCAGGCACCACAGGGGCTTCATCAGGAATATTCCATCAGCTGCCAACCAAGTTGGGGCTTCAGAAGTGGTTTGTGAGTGCTGGTTCAGTCTGTGAAGTGCCCAGCCCTCCTCTGATAAAAGGCATCTTTTGAAATCTGGAGAATAGACACCAGGTTTGTTAATGTTGCCTTTGTCTCGGCAGAGGAAAATGATCACCTGAAAGCCACCAGGACCTTTAGCACTTGTGCATCTCCATGGAGAGGTTAAGAAATTTAGAGTTGTCCAGCCTGGGGAACAGAAGGCTCCAGGGAGACTTCCAGTACTGAAACAGGCTACAAGAAAGCTGGGGAGGGACTTTTTAGAAGGGCCTGTAGTGATAGGATAAGGGGAAATGCCTTTAAACTGGAAGATAGAAGATGTAGATTAGATGTTAGGAAGAAACTCTTTAAGATGAGGGTGGGGATGCACTGACCCAGGTGGCTGCCCCATCCCTGGAGGTGTTCAAGGCCAGATTGGATGGGGCTTTGAGCCCCTGATGCAGTGGGAGGTGTCCCTGCCCATGGCAGAGAGGTAGAAGTGGATGGGCTTTGGGGTCCCTTCCAACCCAAACGATTCTATGAGTCTATGGCAGTCACATGTTTGAGGGGCGATGAGAAGCTGCTGTGTGAGCAGCTGGGGAGCCAAACCCTCTCCTTGGGCATAGCTTCCTCCCCAGCACACACATCCAGTGTGGATCTGGCCGTGATTGATGTTTTCCATGCCCGTGCAAACGTGGTTAGCGTTGGCTTTACACTAGAGGGCTGTCTGTCCCTTTCCCTTCAGAGCAAAGGCAGGGCTTGTGCGATGCAAAAGCTCCTGTCGTTCACAGCTTCCACACAGTTTGGCAGTGCCCGCTCTGTCAGGCAGGTAATGCAATGTAGGTTTGTATTTACTACTCACCACCTCTGTGCTGCACAAGAGCACCCATGTCCTGGTCAGGAGGGCACTTTGAAGCTGTTTGTCTCGAGAGACATGAAGCCTCTCTGGCTTTATTGCCAGGCACTCCATCCTCCTGCACAGGTCAGCAGCCTTTGTGCAAGAAGCATCAGGCTTCAAACCAGGAATAATCTGCCCTTCCTGTTTGTTCAGCCCACTTCTGCTGCAGAAGTCATAGCTCCAAGTGCTGACTTGCTCTGAGAGCGTGGCATTTCCTGCTGCCCTGTGACTGTGAGGAGCTGCAGCCCTAAATGTTTGCATAGCCACTTCTGTCAGCTGTGGAGAGCAGCCAGGCCCGAGGTGCTTTGGCAGTGGCAGGAGGAGGGTCTTCGGTGTCCTAAGGATGAAAGAGATTTGGCACCTTTTGTTCCATAAGCTTAGGTGGGATGGCTTCCTTGGCATCTTCTGCCAACAGCAGGGCTGGGAGATTGCCTGTTGGACCTGCTTTCCATCCACCACCACCCATGGGCTGGGACAGTAGCTGCTGCCAGGCATGATGGAGGAGAGGGTCTGGAAACAAGGATAGACTGAGATCTGCTGTCACCTGAACTAAGGGCAGGGATGTCCCTTTCCAGAGACCTTTGGCAAATTGCTTTGTGGTCATGCAGGCATCCACATTGCAGGTTGGTGTAATTCTGGCCCCACTCACCTTCATCTAGACTGGCTTTAACATGGGAGAAGATGGAACCACCTCAGTATAAGAAAGCTATTGATCTGCCTGAGCATACCCAGACAAGGGTAATGAGGCTGCTGAAGGGCCTGGAACACAAGCCTTAAGAGCATCAGCTGAGGGACCTGGAGCTGTTTAGTCTGAAGAAGAGGTGACTGAGGAGAGACCTCATGGCTCTCTGCAGCTCCTGCAAAGGAGATTGTGGTGAGGTGGTTGCTGAGCTCTTCTCCCAAGTGGTGTGTAATGGGATGAGAGGAAATGGCTTCAGGTTGTCCCAGGGAAGGCTTAGATAGGATATTGGGAAAAATTCTTTTACTGAAAGAGTGGTGAAGCCCTGGCAGAGGCTGCCCAGGGCAGTGGTGGGATCTCCACCCCTGGAGGGGTTCAAAAATGGTGTGGCTGTGACCCTTCAGGACATGATTCAGCAGACATGGTGGGGTTGGGCTGACGGTTGGACTGGTTGTACTTAGAGGTCTTTTCCAAGCTCAATTGTTTTGTGATTCTATGATTCTAGGAGGTTTGCCTCCATTTAACAAACTTGGTTTGAATTCAGACCTTTCCTTAAAGTGCTGTGGTGCCTGGAGAGATGCAACCGCAAACACAAGCCCCTCAGTGACTTCCAAATACGTTGTGCCAGCTGCGTTCGGGGCATTTGTTTCCATTCCTGGATGCCTGTGCAGTCAGGGTTTGGCTTGGTTTGGGCAGAAGCAGTGTCAATGGAGAGCAGCCAAGTCCCTCTGCCTTTGCTAACAAGGGGCTGCCTCAGCGAGCAGGGCTGGAGGGGGGGAATTTGGGGAAGTGGTTGGGAGCCCAAGGAGGGAGGCACTGGTGGGAGGGAACACGGTGCTGGGCATGCTCTGGGGCTGCATCTTGCACACCCTGGAGTACAGACCTTGGCTTTTTGTCAGCAGCTGATTTATTAAGTCCAGGGCCTTCTCTCCCTACCTATTTTCTCAATTTGCAGCGGGTACATCCTGAAGGGAGGGGGCGATTAATAATGGTAATTACAGCAGCTCACAGTCCTGAGTGGTAGCATTAACCACGTGCATAGTGATGGATGGTGGGAGGCTGCGCTGCCACGAGGAAGCTGGACATGGAGATGGCCCTGTTGGACCTGCCCTCCATCCACCACTTCCCAAAGGCTGGGAGAGCAGCTGCTGCTCATGGGAGGAGGAGGAGCAGGAGCAGAGTGAGATCTGCTCTCACCCGAAATCAGGGCAGGGATGTCCCTGAGCTGAGCATCAGGGATGACCCTGTTTGGAACTCAGGTTTCATCTGCACTTTCTTGCTGTCTCTGTAAGCAGGCATGGGGGCATCTGACTCAAGATGTCACAGAAGCATAGAATGCCCTGAGTTGGGAGGGACCCACAAGGATCATCGAGTCCAACTCCTGACCCTGCACAGGACACCCCAACATTCACACTGTGAGGCTGAGGATGTTGGCCAAAGGCTTCTGGAATATTGTCAGGCTGTGACTTCTTCCCTGGGGAGCTGTTCCACTGCTCCACCACCCTCTGCCTTCCTTGTTTTTGCTCTGGCCCTGCTCCTCTGACAGCCCTCTGCATTCCTTGCCTGAGTTCTCCATGGAACACATCAAGGTGTGCAGAGCAGCCCAGCTCATTCCAGAAGCCAAAAGCACTGCTTGGCCATGGGATTTCTGTGTCAGGAAGCAGTGTGCTAGTTCTGTCTTTCCCTGCCTACGTTGTGGGAAGTTCCTTGCCCATGTGTCCAGCCAGGCTGAGGTGCAGTGCAGTTTGGGACATCCCTGAGGAACTACCTAGCTGGGCTGCATCCTTCCACCCCAAGCCTTTCTCCCACCATGTCTGCCTTCCTCTGTGGAGATGATGTGCCAATCCGCCACATGCCTGGGTCGATTGCAATCCATAAAATGAATTTTAGGCCCTCTGGGTGAGACAGCATTACCAGAGAGTAACGGGATTCTGCCAGCCAAGCCTGTTGGGGAATTATGGGGGTGACTGCTCCTGTAAGCTTTGACAGGACCTCTTTAAACCTCCATTTGTGACACCATTTGGTGAAGTGAGACTTCATAGAATCATGGAATGGTTTGAGTTGGAAAGGATCTCAAAGCCCGTCCAGTTCCAGCCCCTGCCATGGACAGGGACCTCTCGCAGGATCAGAGTGTTCCAAGCCTGATCCAGCCTCTCCTTCAACACCTCCAGGGATGAGGCAGCCACCACTTCGCTGGGAAACCTGGGACAGGGCCTCCTCACCCTCACAGCAAAGCATTTAATTCTGAAATCTCATTGCAATCTCCCTTCTTTCTGCTTCAAAATGTTCCCTCTCATCCTAACCCTGCATTTCCTGATCAAGAGTTCCTCTCCAGCTTTCCTGGAGCCCCTTTCAGTACTGGGAGGCTGCTCTAAGGTCTCCCTGGAGGTTACTCTTCTCCAGGCTGAACAACTCCAACTCCCCCAGTCTATCCTCATAAGGGAGGTTCTCCAACACTCAGTTCATCTTTGTGGCCTCTTCTGGACTCTCTTCTTCAGTTCCAGGTCCTTCCTGTGCTGAGGCCTCCAGGAGTGGACACAGGACTCCAGGGCTCTGTCTCACCAGCACAGAGCAGAGGGACAGAATCTCTTCCCTTGCCCTTCTGGTCAGGGTGCCCCCTTTTGGATGCAGCCCAGGACATGGTTGGCTTTCTGGACTGACAGCTCTCCTGTTCTTAGGAAAAGCCATTTCTAAGATGCTGTTTGCTGCTGGGACACTGGCTGTGCTCCAAGAGAAATGCAGTATTGGTGATTGAAATGGTGTCTCCTGGTCAGTGAGCAGTATTCCAGTTTTCCTGAGGCTGCATCCTCTCCTGTGTGCAGCAAAGGGTGGTTCTGAGCCCTGGGAAGGGCTCAGTGTGGGGCTGGGGCTTTGCTCGAGCAATGCACCTGCCTGGGCTCTGCTTTCCTGCTCAAGGAGTTGCTTAACTGCTGAATAATGGGCCCTTTTTCTCCCGGGCTGGAAGGAAACACCAAGGGAGCAGCAGAGCTGAAGAGAAGTGATTCTATGAGTGGCACAATAAATGAATCTGAGCTACCTCTTGGGAAACAGCCCAGAAGAGACTGACTTTCCTTGGCTGTGGCTTTCCAGTGGGAAATTCTCCTCTTTTACTGTATTTATTTTTGGCTTTCCTGGAGTTTTCTAAGGCTTAAAATTAATTCTCGGACTCTGAGTGGCCAGCTGGGCTGTAGGCACAAAGTCTTCTTCCAAGCAGTTTGCTTGGTCATTTCTGAGGACCTTGGATTTAATAAAAGCTTGGGAGAGCTTGACCTGGGTCTACCTGGGGCCAGTTTTTGTGGGAAAGAGAGATGTGTGGTTGCAGCCTGCATGTGGAAGTGAGTGGAGAATCCACTCTGTGCTCTCAGGGCCTGCAAGAAAGCTGGGGAAAAGCTTTCTACAAGGGCAAGTAGTGATAGGACAAGGGGCAACAGCTTTAAACTGAAAGGGGAAGATTTAGAGTAGACATTATGAAGAAATTCTTCATGATGAGGGTGGGGAAACCCAGATTACCCAGGGAAACTGTGGCTGCCCCATCCCTGGAGGAATTCAAGGTCAGGTTGAATGGAATCTTAGCAGCCTGGTGCAGTGGGAGTTGTCCCTGCCCTTGGCAGGGGGTGGAACTCAGTGATCTTTAGGGTCCCTTCCAATCCAAACATTCCATGATTCTATGATTCTCTCCCATCAGATGGATGGGGAATGTGTTTTTCCTTAGGTGGCTGCCGATGTGTTGCTGGTGGGAGCTGACACCTGGGGATGGGACCAACCGCCCATCACTGCCTGTGTGGGTTGATGGCAGGTTGGCATGGTGTGTGTTGTGTGGGTGTTTGAGCTGGGCTTGCTTCTCTCTCAGGTGCACCTGGAATGGTTTTATTGTTAGGAGGATCTCCCTGAACAGATTCTGCTGGGTTCAGCCTTGCCACCTGTGTAGCATTATTTTAAATGCCTTGGGGTTGCTCTGTGCTGGATGGGCTGCAGGGCTGGCAGCAGCCGTGTGGAGCACCCTGAGACTCACATTTCATGGTCTCTGCCTTTGGTGCTGGAGGGGGATCCCAGCCCTCTGACGTGTTCAGACATGCTGTTTGAGCTTGTTTTGTTGGCAAACACCCGTGGGTGCCAGCAAAGGCAACTGTCTGGGGACTTGTTTCCCTGCCTGCAGCCTCTTCCCTCCTTTTACTCTAGCTGAGAGGTACCCTCTGGAAGTACTTGAGCTGTGTCAGTTTGGAATGGGTTTATGTGCCTTTCTACCTTGTTCCTCCCTTCCTAAAATGAAGGCTTCACCACTGCTTATCAGGGTGTGATTCCCTTGCCATGCACATGTCACAGTATCCAGTATCAGGAGGTTGGAAAAGACGTTTGAAAGCATTGAATCCAACCTATGACCCACCACCAACACCCACTCATCATCTAAACCATGGCATTAAGTGCCTCATCCAATCTGTTTTTAAACCCCTCCAGGGACGATGACTCCACCCCCTCCCTGGGCAGCCCATTCCAATGGCCAATCACCCTTTCAGTTAAAAAATGTTTTTCCTAATATCAAGCCTAAACCTCCCCTGATGAAGCTTGAGACCCTGTCCTCTTGTTCTGTCACCGGTTGCCTGAGAGAAGAGACCAACCCCTGCCTGCCTACAGCATCCTTTTAGGTACAGAGAGCAATGAGGTCTCCCCTGAGCCTCCTCTTCTCCAGGCTCCCTCAGCCACTCTTCATAGGGCTTGTGTTCCAGCCCCTTCACCATCTTTGTTGCTCTCCTCTGGACACTCTCCAGCATCTCAACATCTCTTTGAAACTGGGGGGCCCAGAACTGGACACAGCACTCAAGGTGCGGCCTGACCAGTGCCGAGTACAAGGGGATGATAACTTCTCCAGTCCTGCTGGCCACACCATTCCTGATGCAGACCAGGACACCATTGGCCCTCTTGGCCACGTGGGCACAGTGCTTGCTCATGTTGAGTTTCCTGTCTACCAGCTCATAAAGCCACCTTGCAAGGCACAGGCTCAGTGCAGCTAAACTGCTGATGCCAAAGCTCCTAAAAAAAATCCATTCACAAGTTTGGAGCTCGCTCTGCTCCCCGTGTGCTGGTGAGAGACGGGCGCAGCTGAGCTGAGGCATCTGCTCCTGCCTGCTGCAAGGCAGACAGTGAACGGGCCAGTGGGCAGAGCACAGGGCCACCTGCCCAGGGCACCGAGGTCCAGCTCTGCTGGTGACCTCCTGTCAGGTGAATGATATAGTGCAACACAGAGAGGCCGCGGGCCAGTGGGTGCCACCACCCCTGCGTGTGACTGACATGCAGCCATCCTGATGGATCCCTGTCAGCGTAGCACTGTCCCTATGCCAGAGAGGAGAGTGGAACTCATCACCTTCTCCCCACCTGTTCCACATCTCCCGTTTTCAGGAGAGACAGAGTGCAGGCTGGACATCCCCAAGGGAGGAGACTGGGCAAGCTGGTCATAGAATTATTGAATGTTTTGGGTCGGATGGGACCTCAAAGCCCATCCAGTTCCAATCCCCTGCCAAGTGCAGGGATCAGGGGGCTCAAAACCCCATCCAGCCTGGCCTTGAACATCTCCAGGGATGGGGCAGCCACCACTCTTCTGGTCAACCTGTTAATGATGGCAGGCAGCACCGCAGGGACAACGTCCTGTTGCACTGAAGCTGGGGGATACAGTGCTGGCCACTGAAAACGACTTGGGAGCTCTCCCTGAACGCAGGGCTGAAGCAGAGAAGACGTTTGCTGCTCTCTCTGAAACTGAGAGATCCTGTGAGTTAAAGGAATGAACCTGAAATTTGGCACCAGGAGCCATGGGAAGTGATAATGGGAGACAGGGCTATAATGGCACAGGAATCTCGCAGTATGATGGGAGATAAATGACGTGGTAAGGAAAATTGTGCCTTGTTGTACGTGTCAAAATCAGCAGAGAGGAGAAGGAGATGAATGGGTCTTGCACGTGCACCTCAAGAACTCCTGTAAAAAAGCCTTGACCTGCCTCTGGCCCAGTCTGGAGTCAGCCTGCTGGAGCAGCTCATACGATCCCCAGCTCCCTCCTCCGGCTTCCCCAGCCTCTCATGCTTGGGAGGGATAAAGTGAAGGGCAGAGTCCCTGGGGCCAAGTGCACTCTCATGCAGCCTTGCAGCCATTTCTGCAGCATGAGGCTGTGTGTATGGATGTAAGACCCAAATGCCCATCACAGAGTGTGGATACCCTTGGGTGCTTGATAATGTGGGCAGGCAAGCAGGGCTGTGTGGGCAGAGACCCTGTGTGTGTTTGGTCACACAAGCAGCAAAAGGTGAGTGTTGCATGAGGGGCTGAGTTTGTTTCTCCCATGAAACACAGGTGAAAATGATGTTACAGCAAGTTCAGAGGAGGCCTCAAAGATGATCCGAGGGCTGAAGCACCTCCTGTATGAGGACAGGCTGAGAGAGTTGGGGTTGTTCAGCCTGGAGAGGAGAAGGCTCCAGAGAGACCTTAGAGGAGCCTCCCAGTACTGAAAGGGGCTCCAAGAAAGCTGGGGAGGGGCTCTTGATCAGGGAGTGCAGGGATAGGAGGAGGGGGAAGGGTTTTGAGCTGCAAGAGGGGAGATTGAGATGAGATTTTTGGCAGGAATATTTTCCTGTGAGGGTGGGGAGGCCCTGTCCCAGGTTGCCCAGTGCAGTGGTGGCTGCCCCATCCCTGGAGGTGTTGAAGGCCAGGTTGGATCGGCCTTTGATCACTCTGATCCAGTGGGAGGTGGTGGAACTGGATGGACTTCAGGTTTCTTTCCAACTCAAACCATTATGTGATTCTTGATCATGGAACGAGCACGTGTTTTGTGAAGGAGTAGGCACTGCAGCTTGTTTGTGACCCAAAAGAGACACTGAAATCAGAGACTCTGAACAAATATAATTAACCAAATGGCTGTGCTGAATACAGGGTAAGGCCCGGCTCTGCCAAGCATCTGGGCAGCAGTTGGCATCATTTTCTGCCACAGCTTTTGTGATCTGATGGGTTTGGAGCTGGTGAGACCGGACGCTAAGAACATCATCGTGGTGCTCTCCAGAGGAGCTGGGCATCTGGGCACATCGTGGTTGCAGAATGGGAGCTCGTGTGAAGTGGGTTAAAAACTGATGAGGAGAAAACGGAAGGTCTATATATAAATCATTGTGCTGCCTCCCTTGGAGAATTGTGGTTCCTTCCACCCTTTTTTCTCCAAAAAGAGGTGAGGATACAAAGAGAGTTTGACATGAAGAGAGCTCAAAGGGGCTGGAGCTGCTTGATGTCAAAGGGAGGTGGCAAAGATGGCCAGTATGGGGAGGAAAGCACAGTGACAAATGGCGCAGGAGGACAGCCTGTCTGTTGCTTCTGATCCAACATCCAGGTGGCAACATGTTGAGAAGCTTTGGAGGAGAGAGTTTGGCCAGGATGAGAGCCCTCTGGAGCTGCCTCCCACCAGGTCCTGCTGAAAACCCACAGAAGGTGCAGCAAGGCCCATGTATTTCTGTCTCCACAAAAACACCCAGCAATGCCGATCCGCAGGCTCTCCTGGCTTCTGGCAGGGAGGGAGGAGAGCTGGGGCTATGAGACATCCCTGCTACCTACAGAAACACAGAGAGGGGTCATCACCAGTGCCAGCTGGAGTAGCTCCTTCTGGAAAACCAGCAGCTGGTGCCACCAGCCTCGGCACTGCCCCTCTTTGGCCCGTATTTTCTTCTCACCCAACAGTTCTGGGTGCAGGTGCATCCTCACAACCTGCTCCCTCTCAAGCATTGTCACCTTGGTTTCTGGCTTCAGAGGAGATTGCTAAGGGGATAAGAGAGTGGTTTAGTTTTGAAAGCATAACATGAAGATCTAGAGGAACAGAAAGAAGGCTTGGGAAACAAAAGGTGGTAGGTAAAGATGGATACTGACAACACATTTAGCAATGGTGGGGATGTCTTGCTCAGTGTCAACGAAGGACTGATGCTGAGCACAATGGCACTGCTGAGCTGGGAAACTGATGCTACAGAGTGGTCCTCTGGCTCTCTATTCCTCCCTCCATATGTGCCATCCAAGAGTTTCTCCTTGTTTTAGCAGCTTGTAGCTGAGCCTGTGCACTCTCCCCCCTGAGAGCCCTTCCTAACTGCTGCTTTGCTTCTGCTCAGCTGGTGCCAGAGCTTCCCTGTTCGGGGATTCACTCATGGCTTCATCATTTGAATTTGTAATGGTCCTTCTGCTCACACCATAAAGAGTATTTAATGTGCAGTGTTTTGCTGAGCCTGCAGCCTTTGGAGCTTTTAGTGGAGGCTCTTTCTGGCCTCCCTGGACACATTGTTGGAGCGAGACAGTCCAAGGCATAATTTGAAAGCAGATGTCATGCTAGCTAACACAGAAGGGCCCCCATTGTTTCTTCCCAGTCCTGGTTGTTCCTCAGATGAAGTGATGGAGGTAATGCTGATGCCCTCCTTCATGCCCTGGGCTGCTCTACATATCATAGAATCATAGAATAGTTTGGGTTGGAAGGGACCTTAAAGCTCATCCAGTTCCAACCCCCAGGGACACCTCCTGCTGGATCAGGGGGCTCAAAGCCCCATCCAACTTGGTCTTGAACACCTCCAGGGATGGGGCAGCCGCCACTTCTCTGGGCAACCTGGGACAGGGCCTCACAAGTCTCATTGTGAAGAATTTCTTCCTAATGCCTGATCTAAATCTTCCCCTCTTCTAATTTAAAGATGTTTTCCCCCTTGTCCTATCACTACCGACCCTTGTAAAAAGCCCCTCCCCAACTGCCCTGGAGCTCCTTTCAGTACTGGGAGGCTGCTCTAAGGTCTCCCCCCACCCCGAGTCTTCTCTTCTCCAGGTTGAACAAACCCAACTCTCTCAGTCTTCCTCATAGCAGAGGAGCTCCAGCATTTGCATTATCTTTGTAGCCTCTTCTGGACCCTTTCCAACAGTTCCATGTCCTTCTTACACTGGGGATTCCATAACTGGACACAGGACCCCAGGTGGGGTCTCACAAGTGTGGAACAGAGGGGCCGAATCCCCTCCCTTGCCCTGCTGGTCCCACTACTTTGAATGAAGCCCAGGACATGGTTTGGCTTTCTGGGTGGTGAGTACACATTGCTGGCTCATGTTGAGCTTCTCATCAACCAGCACCCCAAGTCCTTCTCCTCAGGGCTGCTCTCAATGCATACAGTTGCATGGCCAAAACTTGGTTTTCTCCACTGCTTGTGCTCCTTTGGTTTGCACCCTGGCACCACTGACATCCACGGTGGAGGAGTTGCGTGGTGCCACCTAAAAGGGCCACTCAACCCTGGTGGGCACAGCGTGTTTGTGCTCCCTGTGCAGCAGGTTGGCAGCTGTTCATCCTGAACAACTGTCTGACTCTTGCTACCAGCACCAGGAAATATGCAAATTTAACCTTTGGATTTACTGTGCTGTTCTTTTCCTGGGAAATGTCATTCTGGGCATCAAGCTGGGAATGCCTGGTCTCAGGAGGGGAGTGGGCATCCGTGGCAGATGCTATGTCTCTGAGGATGCATCCAGAGGAGGGCTACAAACATGATCTGAGGGCTGGAGCACTTCTGGTATGAGGTGTGGGCAGGCAGGTAGGGCTGTGTGAGCAGAGGCTGTGTGTGTATGTTTGGTCACACAAGCAGCACGTGGCACATGATGAGTGCTGCATGAGGAGCCGCCTTTGTTTCTCCCATGAAACACGGGTGAAAATGATGTTACAGCAAGTTCAGATGAGGCCTCAGAGATCATCCAAGGGCTGGAGCACCTCCTGTATGAGGACAGGCTGAGAGAGTTGGGGTTGTTCAGCCTGGAGAAGAGAAGGCTGTGGGGAGACCTTAGAGCAGCCTCCCAGTACTGAAAGGGGCTCCAGGAAAGCTGGGAAGGGCCTTCCTAGAAGGGCCTGTACTGACGGACTGAGGGTGAAAGGCTTTAAACTGGAAGGGGGAATATTTAGATTAGACAATAGGAAGAAATTCTTCATGATGAGGGTGGGGAGGCCCTGTCCAAGGTTGCCAAGGGAAGTCCTGTCTGCCCAATCCCTGTAGGTGTTCAAGGCCAGGTTGGATGGGGCTTTGAGCCCCTGATCCAGCGGGAGGTGTCCCTTCCTGTGGCAGAAGTGTTTGAACTGGATGGGCTTTAAAGTCCCTTCCAACCCAACCCATTCCTCAATTCTATGATCCAGCTGACCCACAACATGGGGAACTGGTTCCTCCAGAGAGTCTTTAGGTGCATCCTGCCAGAAGGAGCTTCTGGGCTCTGCCTTGCTGCCAGCAGAGCTACCTCGAAGTGAAGTGATGTGATGGGTGGAATGTGTTGTTGGTGACTTGAACTGGCTCCTGAGTGACGTCAGGAGGATCATGCTGGGTGTTGGGCAGGAGAGCTGTCAGCAGTGACACTTCTCACAGTGGTGAGAGCAGCTCCTGGGAGCCAGCAGCAGGGCCAGAGAGGGCTTCTCAGCCTCGAGGGAGAGCAGCGCTGGCAGGGTCGGATCCGGAAGACACTGCTGTGGCAGGAGGGATCTCCCAGTTCAGTTGAATGTGCAGCAGATGAAAAGCTGAAGGGAATCCCAGCTGTCAAAGCTAGCAGAGAATGATGTGACTGTCCTAGCTGAGGCTGGAGACTAGGCTGAAGGGCTGAGTTTACAGGCTGCCCCTGGGAGGTATCTGTGGACAAAAGCAAAGGTATGATTGCAGCGTGGGCAAGAATGATTGTGCAAAGAAGGTGGATTTCACCACAGGTGAATAACAATAGAGTGTGTCCACATCCCTGGAGGGCTTTGTCCTGGTTGCTGGACCATCCATGCAGAAGCCTTTCCTGCCACACCAGCTCTGCTACTTTTAAGAGCTCCTTCCAGCGCGGTGTCATGTCTCATCTTTATGCCTGGCTCTGCAGTCTTTCCACCGTACCTGTGCAGGCTGTGCCGACTTTAAGGGTGGCTTTAGGGAGGCAAAATACACTCAAAGAGCACTGTGAACAGCTCTGCTTTTGTGGCCCTGGTGCAGGGTGTTCCCTGCAGCTTTTTGCAGAGATATTACGGTTGCCAGTACAGATCTGTCTTTGTTTAGGACAAACGCTTCAGGGTTAGCAGAGCAGGGACTCTCAAAGAACAAGCCAAGGTATGGAGCTGGGCTGTCCTCCAGAACCCTCTGAGAACAGCCAGTGTGGGCAGCTCCAGGCCAGCAAGACCCTGAAACACTGGAGTAGAGAGCAGCTTGCCTTCATGAGCATCCCTAAAAATAGCGAGGCAGAATGTCCATGTGATAGTTTTCGGTAGGAAAATAGATTCATTTCCCAGCTCCCAGAGGGCTTTTTGGAAACAGCAGAGAGTAAATAAGGGTTTTTCAAGTGATGACAAATACCTTGGATGTGCCCTTCCAAGCAGCCTTAACTGTTTGAAATTGCACTCACATTTCTCGTGCCTCTGAGAAGGGGAACGTCAGGCTCTGAAGATCTCCACATCTACTGTGCTCCTATTTGTTTGGGAGCTAATTAAAAGAATGTTGAAGCTTTACTATGTATTCTGCAACTCCCTGTAAATTTAGATAAAAGCCATTACAAATCCATCACAAGGTGTATTAAAATCCCCTTAATTAATAACAAATAAACACAGCAGTCTCCGGGAGGGCGACTGTGTGCACCGGAGAGGAACGGAGGACGGGGATGGAGCAATGAGTTGACTTGAGGCAGATGTTGCCTGCTCGGTCCTCATTCCCTAGGAGCAAAGCAGAGCAGCACAGAGAATTGTTACAGGCTAGACTCATAGAATTATAGAATGGTTTGTGTCAAAGGGACCTACAATCCCATCGTGTTCCACCCCCCTGCCATGGGCAGGGACGCCTCCCATTGCATCACGGGGCTCAAAGCCCCATCCAACCTGGCCTTGAACACCTCCAGGGATGGGGCAGCCACCACTGCTCTGGGCAACCTGGGACAGGGCCTCCCCACCCTCAAAAGAAAATATTTCTCCCCAAGATCGCATCTCAATCTCCCCTCTTTCAGGTGAAAACCTTGCCACCTTGTCCTATCCCTGCAATCCCTGATCAAGAGCCCCTCCCCAGCTTTCCTGGAGCCCCTTTCAGTACTGGGAGGCGGCTCTAAGTTCTCCCCACAGCCTTCTCTTCTCCAGGCTGAACAACCCCAACTCTCCTAGTCTGTCCTCACATGTGAGGTGCTACCCAGCCCTCAGATCATCTCTGTTACCTTGTGTGGACCCTTTCCAGAGAAGCATCACAGTCTGTCTTGGCAATGTGGATGTAAAGATGAGAGCAGTGCAGGGATAAAATTCCCTGTCCTGTGCAACCTGAGAACTTACAGCCAGTGGTGTCACTCAAGGGACACTGCTTCAAGCCCTTGCAGCAAGAAGAGGGTCCTGTACCTGACGTGGCCAGAAGAGAAAGCCCACTCTGAGACCACGCAGACATTCTAGACTGAAAGAAGCTGGATTATTTACAAAAAGACAAAACCCCTCCAAATGGAGATGGGGATTAGGGTGTTATCACCTCACGGCAGTGGCTTGCATGGAGCATGCATCTGCACCCAGAGGGTGGTGGAGCACTGGAAGAAGTCACAGCCTGACAATATTCCAGAAGCCTTTGACCAACACCCTCAGCCCCACAGTGTGAATGTTGGGGGTGTCCTGTATAGGGATAGGAGCTGGACTCAATGATCCTTGTTCCTTCCAACTCAGGACAGTCTATGATTCTATGACCCACTGGCAAACTGGCATCTGAATTGGTCCAAAGCCCAGGTGAATGCCTTGACCACTAAAGCAAATTTGGACTTTGTGTTCCTTGAGCAGAAGTACAGTCCTGGTCCCAAAACACCTCTTCCTGATTGTTTTTTCTTGAAACTGGCATGTGGAGGTTCCATCATATTCATATTTTCTGAAAAAAAAATAAAAAATCACCTTTTGGATAGTCTTCACTTGCCTGAAGCAAATGGACACTGGAATTTGAGGTGCTGGTTGTCACTAATACACACATGTGAGAATGAGATGGGTTCCTGGATGGGAAACTCAAGTCCCTGTTTGGGGTAGGTTTGTATCCCTGGGAAGCTCTGCAGAGAATTGACTAACTTGCAGATGGAGTAGTTCAAGGAAATCCCATGGTTTCAAGTATATCTCCAGTTCTTTCAGGAAACTCAGGTCCTGAGAACAGAGGCTTTATCACGCACATGTCCTGTGGGAGCTGGCAAGGAAGGCCCACCAGCTTTCCAAACGATAGAGAGCAGCTTCCTTTCCTTTGTCTCCACATCTTTCAGCTCACAGAGGAATTCCATTTCTGGAAGCATTTCCTCTCCCAGGTCTGGACGCCGTGCTGGTGTCTATGATGTGCTGCCTCTGGGGACACAGCATTTCAATTCACATTACTGTGCCTGTACCTGTGGGAGAAGTCAGGCCAAGACAGAATTCCTCCTCTTCTCCATGTTGGCTTCTGCCAGACAGCCGGGGCTTTTCTGGTCTCTGCTGTCTTTAAGACATCAAGGGGAATAGCTTAGAGGGACAAAGCATTTCTACTGGGTGGGAATGAAGGCAGTGAAAAGAGGTCGCTTGATTTTACTAAAGCTATTTCTGTCCATGTGTTGGCACTGATGGAGTGGTTTCTTCAGGAGCAAGAAGGAAGTTGTGTCCCTTACTTGGCGGGTTCAGAGGTCCGAATGTCCCTGCCAAGGCTTATTTCTTGGCAGATCATGGTGAGGTGATGTTTGAGCCCGCTGTGAAGCAAGCCTTGTCCAAGCTGTCTCTCGCTCCCTGCACTGCCCCCAGTTTGTGTAAGAGGAAGGTTGACGAGGCTGCGTGTGTGACAAACATCTGGGTACTGTGCTCACAAACCAACATGGCTGAAGGACATCTCAACAGGCAAAGATGCAAAATCAAAGTAATCCTCAGGTAGCATCTTTCTTGGGGCGTTGTTCAGCCTGGAGAAGAGAAGGCACCAGGGAGACCTTACAGCAGCTTTCCAGTACGGAAAGGGGCTCCAGGAAAGCTGGGGAGGGACTTTTTACAAGGGCAAGTAGTGATAGGACGAGGGGAAACGCCTTTAAATTCTTCATGATGAGAGTAGTGAGGCCCTGGCCCATGTTTCCCAGAGCAGTGGTGGCTGCCCCATCCCTGGAGGTGTTCAAGGCCAGGTTGGATGGGGCTTTGAGCACCCTGATCCGGTGGGAGGTGTCCCTGCCCATGGCAGGGGGTTGGAACTGAATGGGCTTTAAAGTCCCTTCCATCCCAAACCATTCCATAATTCTATGACCTTCAAGCCCTGACAGGCTCCAAAAGGGTGACGTCTGGAATAGATTCTATTCCCCGCCTGCTTTGGGGCAGAAATACTACTGTGGCTTCTACTGGCTGTCCCAACACACTGTTCAACCCCTCATAAACCCATCACGTCCTTCAGTGTCTGTTCCTGACACTTGCACCTTCTCCTGTACTGTCCCTGTCCTGTGTGAACACATCTCCTTTTACGACCATGTGATTCGCCTGGTGGATGAGAGGAAGGCTGTGGATGTGGGATACCTGGACTTTAGCAAGGCCTTTGACACTGTCTCCCACAGTAGACTCCTAGAGAAGCTGGCAGCCCGTGGCTTAGATGGGAGCACCCTGTGCTGGGTTAGGAATTGGCTGGATGGCCGAGCCCAGAGAGTGGTGGGCAATGGTGTCTCATCCAGTTGGCGGCCGGACACCAGTAGTGTCCCTCAGGGATCGGTATTGGGTCCCGTCCTGTTTAATATCTTTATTGATGATCTGGGTGAGGGGATTGAGTCCATCATCAGCAAGTTTGCAGATGATACCAAGCTGGGAGGAAGAGTTGATCTGTTAGAGGGTAGGATAGCCCTACAGAGGGACCTGGACAGATTGGAGAGCTGGGCTGATTCTAATGGGATGATGATTAATGAGTCCAAATGTCGGGTACTTCATTTTGGACACAACAATCCCATGCAGAGCTACAGACTGGGGACAGAGTGGCTGGAGAGGAGTCAGGCAGAAAGGGACCTGGGAGTGCTGGTGGACAGGAAGCTCAACATGAGCCAGCAGTGTGCCCAGGGGGCCATGAAGGCCAATGGCATCCTGGCCTGCATCAGGAATAGTGTGGGGAGCAGGACCAGAGAAGTTATCATCCCCCTGTACTCGGCACTGGTCAGGCTTCATCTTGAATATTGTGTCCAGTTCTGGGCCCCCCAGTTTGGAAAAGATGTCAGGATGCTGGAATGTGTCCAGAGGAGGGCAACGAAGATGGTGAAGGGGCTGGAGCACAAGCCCTACGAGGAGAGACTGAGGGAGTTGGGGCTGTTTAGTCTGGAGAGGAGGAGGCTCAGGGGAGACCTCGTTGCTCTCTACAACTCCCTAAAAGGCGGTTGTAGTCGGGCAGGGCTTGGTCTCTTCTCTCAGGTGACCAGTGGCAGAACTATAGGGCATGGACTCAAGCTTTGTCAGGGAAAGTTTAGGCTTGATGTGAGGAAAAAGTTCTTCACTGAAAGGGTGATTGGCCATTGGAATGGGCTGCCAAGGGAGGGGGTGGAGTCGCCCACCCTGGAGGTGTTTAAAGGGAGACTGGATGAGGCACTGAGTACCATGGTTTAGATGATGGTTGGTGTTAGTGTTGGTGTTAGTGTTGGGTTATAGGTTGGACTTGATGATCTCAGAGGTCCTTTCCAACCTTATGATACTGTGATACTGTGATACTGTGATGTGGTGCTGCCATGTTCATCTTGCAGGGCAGCTCCAACAGCTGCCAGGTTGTCCCTTAGGGACAGAGGTTGGGACCTTGAAGGCTGGCCTGAAAACAGCAAAATACACGTGATTCCTGTGTCTTGGTAAAAAAAGTCTGGTTTTGGGCTTTGCTGTCCGGGTGGAGAGTAGGTGGGAGCTGAGTAGTGAGGTTCTTGGGCACCTTGCGTAAGGACTGCACATGCTGAGGGGTTTTCATAGGTTGAAGTACTCCTGCGTGTGTGCTCAGCACTGTGTGGTGCTGCCACACTGTCTGCCGTGCTGTCTAAGACATAATTTGAGCAGAGTATGGACAGCCAGGCATGTGGGAACATCCTGCCTCCAGCTGCAACGGTGCAGGTACACTTGGGACTTCCCTAGCACAGCCTGTGTGTGCACGGCAGGACTGTTGGATCTGATGGGTGTCCCTTATGTGACAATGATGGCAAACACATCCTGAGCTCAAAACACTTTGGGTGAGAGCTGGAACCACCACAGAGCCTCCTGTGTGCTGGCAGATGGGCAGTTCTTCCAAAACCCATTGCAGAAGCAAACATATGAGCTGCTTGTGCACATGGTGAACTGCAGCTGTACAGGAAAGCAAGAGAGATCTCAAATGGCACTGCCTGCTTTACCATTTCAGGAAGAAATGTGTCTTATTATAATTGCCTTGCTTATTTGGAAGAAAACCCCACTGTAGTTACTCAAAATTCAATATAGAAATTACTAGTTACTCCCCTCTGTAGACTAATTTGGAGGGTAGAAGAAGAATGAGGAATTTAATGCACACTATAATGAATGTCAATCTTCTCTCTAAATGAATAGGAATCACAGTTTGCTGCACATTGTAAGGAAATGAAAAGCATCCAAAGTTCAATTCACTTTTTTCTTTCTTTTTCCCCCTTTCTTCTTCACTCCCCTTTTTTTGAGAGAGATAATACTCTGTGCAGCAGATGGGTACATTCATTTGTGAGCGCTGAGGATTTTTATCTCTCACTGTACAAGTCAAGTTTTCCTTCAATTGAGCTTTGTAAAATCTCCTATACAAGCTGAGGCTCAATGCCATGTACAGAACTGGGTCCTGAAGAGCAAGGGAGGGTTTTTTTTAAACCATCCCAACAATTAAAAGTGGAGTTGACCCAGCTTGTGCTTTGTATGAACTTGTTTCTCTCAGCCATGGCTTTACTTGCTGGGCTTGTCCAGAGAAGGGCAACAGAGCTGGGCAAGGATCTGGAGAACGAATGTTATGAGGATCGGCTGAAGGACCTGGGGATGTTTAACCTGGAGAAGGGTTGGCAGAGGGGAGACCTCATCACTCTCTGCAGCTCCTGGAAAGCAGGTTGTGGTGAGGTGGGTGCTGGGCTCTTCTCCCAAGTAATTAGTGATAGGATGAGAGGAAATGGCCTCAAGTAATGCCAGGGAAGGTTTAGATTGGATTTTGGGAAAAATGTCTTCACTGAAAGGGTTCTCAGGCACTGGCAGAGGCACCCAAGGCAGTGGTGGAGTCCTTGTCCCTGGAGGGGTTTAAAAGATGGGCAGATGGGGTGCTCGGGGATTTGGTTTAATAGTGAACAACTAAATGCAAACAAATGGTGAAGCCCTGGCAGAGGCTGCTCAGGGCAGTGGTGGAGTCTCCAACTTGAAGGAATTCAAGAATTGTGCAGAGGTGGCACCTGAGGCCATAGTTTAGCAGGCATGGTGAGGTTGGTCTGATGGTTGGACCGGATGATCTTAGAGGTCTTTTCCAACCTTAGTGATTCTAGGCTTCCGTGATTTGCATAGGAGAGTGTTTCTGTGTGTGTGTCTTGTGCAAACAGGTCCCTTGGCAGGGACACAAACCCCCATCGTGTTGCTGCACGTGAAAGCCATATCTCTGCCTGCTTTCTTAGCCACTTCCCTTGTCAGCAGTGATCCCCCACTGCGAGTCGAAGGATGAGTTTTAGGCAAGAGCCAGAGAAGTTAGCGTGGAGCAACCTCATTCCTAGGTGAGGAGGCTGTGCTGAAATTTGTGTTTCATAGCAGGGAGAGAGTGGCCCAACTCTGTGGCCCACAGAATGTTTCATCTCAGTGAGCTTGCTTTGCTTGTGTGATGCAGGGTCTCTGGAGGAGCAGAGCATCTTGATCTCACAAGGGGCAAAAGTCCATGGAGCCACAGAGACTGTGCCAGGAGCCCTGCCTAGTCCCTGCCTGTCTCCACTGGTGGCATTTCTTTGGCAGCTTTGTCACTATGGAAGATCCACCACCCAATGTTGTTCAATGGACCTACTGGAAGTTGCTGGGCTCCTGTTTGTGGTCCCAAGTTAAGGCAGACTGGGCATTTATCTACCTTTCTCTATGGTTCCATTATCATCATAGCTAGCTTGGAGACAGCTTTAGGAGGCCTTGCTGCAGCTTGTGGCTAGAGGTCAGCAGTTGGGTGCCATGACTGGTAGCAGAAGGCTTGTTGTACTTCTCTGGTGGTGGGGGCAAGGCCCTCAAGTCCTCTGGCTGTTGCAGGTATTGGTTTTCATTCATTCTAAATAGGGGTGGGTTGTTGCCATGGTCCTCTGGCAGGTTGTTATTCCCTGAACCTGGATGGCCTTTAGACCATGACTGGCCTTTCAGGTTTCTCCTTGCATCTCTCAGGGTTTTGAAGTCACAGTGCTTTTCTGCTTGAGAGAACCGTGCTCAGTTGAGGACCAAGCCAAGCCACAGCCTGGCATGGATGGACACCAGAGGAGAGTGCCCTGCAGCACTGAACAGGTCCATCTTGCTGCGCTCTGGATGCCTCAATGCTCTCAGGAAGGAGCTTTATGAGGAACAGCACCTTCAAATGACCCATCTGGCAGCCTTGCAGCTGGGGCAGTGCATGCTGATCCTCTCTAAAGGTTGTGATTTGGCAGTGGGACCATGTTCCTTCCCATCCCCCCATTCCAAGCCTTGCAGTGTAGACTGTGGAGGGCCAGTCTGGGCTAATGCTGCTGGTAACCTGCTAAACCAGTGCAAGATCTGCACTCTGAGATGTTCCTGTGGGAAAAATCCAAACCTTGTGGAACTGTGTCTATAAAATCATTCAGAATCATAGAATCATCTGGTTGGAAGAGCCCTCTGAGATCACTAAGCCAAACCATACGAGAGAGTATGTGAGGGATGGAGGGTACAGGGGTGCTACACAGAATCATGGAAAGGTTTGGGTTGGAAGGAACTTCAAAGCCCATCCATTTCCATCCCCCTCCTGCCATGGGCAGGGACATCTCCTACTGGATCAGGGGGATCAAAGCCCCATCCAGCCTGGCCTTCAACACCTCCAGGAATGGGGCAGCCACAACTTCCCTGGGCAGCCTGGGCCAGGGCCTCTCCACCCTCATCAGGAAGAATTTCTTCCTGATGTCTAATCTAAATCTTCCCCCTTCCAATTTAAAACCACCCCCTCTTGACCTGACATGGCTCAGGCGTGAAAGGGTCTGGGCTATATGGGTGCAACTGGGGGGAAGAGGAATTTTGAGGGGCACCTGGGTGACAGACCTGAGGTCGTGGCCCCATCGATCCAGGGGTGAGTGCCAGGAGACATCCCTGGGATGTCAGCAGAGCCTGGTTTTCCCTCTGCACCAGCTGGAGTCCAGACAGAGACCTCAGAGGAGGAGTCGGCTTGCAGGGGCCACGGTTGCCCCTGTGGCCACTGCTCTGGAGGGGTGGCAGAACTTCCTTGCTGATGTGGTCTGGGAGACCTTGAATGTGTTTTTCTGTCTGTTTTCTCTTGTGTGCAAATGCAACTCCAGCTGAGCTGGTCCGGCTCTGTGCCAGAGGAGTTTAGAGTTCCACTGTTTTAAAATATTTATTAACGTTGAAGCTGTAGTTAGCACTTAAGCTGAGGCAATACAGAAGAAGTCTCTTTGTTGGAATGGAAGTTAGTGATGCTGAAAAGCCATTAAGCTGTAAATATAAACTATATTAAGTGCTCGGTAGCAACCTTAAATACCCCTCTTTCGGTTGCTTTGCTTCAATGACGCTGAGCGTCTGCTGAGGGGATTACTCACTGATATCGCTCCACAGCATGGCCATCTCTGCCTGAGAGCTTTAAGAAGGGCATGAATGGCTTTGCAGGGGACATTTCCTGACCAACCCGACTCTGCCTGACTTCCAGTGGCTGATTATTCCATAGGATGCTCACAGGGACTGTGAGTGGAGCAAGATCCATATCCTGCGCTGCATCAAAAGCAGTGGGACCAGCAGGGCGAGGGAAGGAATTCTGTTCTGTCCCTCTGGTTTGCTCTGGTGAAACCTCACCTGGATCTCTGTGTCCAGTTCTGGAGACATCAGCATAGGAACGACTGTTAGAGAAAGTCCAGAGGAGGCCACAAAGGTGATCCAAGGGCTGGAGCACTTCTGTTATGAGGACAGGCTGAGAGAGTTGGGGTTGTTCAGCCTGGAGAAGAGAAACCTCCAGGGAGACCTTAGAGCAGCCTCCCAGTACTGAAAGGGGCTCCAGGAAAGCTGGAGAGGAACTCTTGATCAGGAAATGCAGGGATAGGATGAGAGGGAACATTTTGAAGCTGAAAGAAGGGAGATTGCAATGAGATTTCAGAATGAAATATTTTGCTGTGAGGGTGAGGAGGCCCTGGCACAGGTTGCACAGCCCTCATGGCTGCCCCGTTCCTGGAAGTGTTCAAGGCCAGGTTGGATGGGGCTTTGAACCCCCTGATCCAGTGGGAGGTGGAAATGATGGGCTTTGAGTTCCCTTCCAACCCAAACCGTTCTGTGATCCTGCGATTCTAAGATGGCAGAGATGCTCCACCTGGAGTGGATGTGCTGGGATCCCGTGGTTGCCCGCAAGGCTCACAACCATGGGCTGGTGCCTCATTTCCCTCTCCTTGGTTGCTGCTGTACTGCAGAAGTTCCTGGCAGACCCTGGGCTGCATTCCCACCTTGCCCTGGAAGGACCAATGCCAGGACAGGGCAAGTCCAGTCCAAAAGGAGGCTCCGAGCGAGATCCTGTGCTGCCTGGAGGAGTGCACGACCTCACCTTGGTGCTGAAGTGCTTCTTTCCATCCAAATGGGCTCTCTGCCTAGAACATGATCAGCCCTGATCCTCTCATCCTTGTGGATGGGCTCACAAGAGATGGGTTTTTCTCAGAACGTGCTGCCAGAGCTCATGGTGGCTCTCAGCGAGTCTCTCGTAATCGTGCTGCCTCCGAACCTCCCTCTCTCTCCACCCCTCTTCTCAGGCTGCTCATGAGGAAAGCAAGAAGGGGAGGAACTGGAGGTGCTGGGGCCCTTCATGGTCTGTGGGTTGTGTCTGTGTTCCCAAAGCACCTGCTCAGCACAGGGGGAAGCAGAGCAGCAGAAACCCTCGAGGTGCTTTGCTATGACCCCTCCTGATGGCCCTGCAGCAGTGCCAGCCCAGCTCTGCTGCCCACAGGGCAACAGCCCCTTCCAGTTCTGCCAGAGCAAGGACTTGGATTTTCCTTGGACAAACGTGCCTTGTGTCACAGTTTTTCCCCAGCCTGGTCCAGCAGCTAAACCCAAGCAGTTGTGTCCTATTTCTCTCCCTGCCACCTCCCCACCCTCCCAGCTCGGGAAAGGGAAATGAGAGCAAAAAACTCGTGGGTTGTAAACCAAAACAGCTTTGATGATATAATAATAAAAACAAAACAAAGAAAATACTATTAAGAAAATAATAACATAAGTATAAATATATGAAATTGCCCACCCATCCCTCAAAGACTCCATCACTAGAGATGCTGCAGAGCAGGCACAGGGAAGGGGTCGGTGACAGGAGGGAGCTGAACTCAGGAGCTGCATTCAGGAACACACAGATATGAGATCAGGTCAAAAAGAGAGACGAGGTCCTCACTGGATGTTGGACATCAAAAAATGAGAGAGCAACCCTTGTGATCCCTCAGTTTTATCCCAACTATGTCATATATGGGATGCAATCCTCTGTTGGTCAGATTGGTGTCACCTGTCCCGTTCACCCCTCCGTGCAGGTACCACCTTTTTCCACTCCTTTCCCTTATGGCTCCACCAGCTCCAGGATGGCCTTGGTTTCTATAGGGATAAGTACAATCCATGGCCATTCTATACCCCAGTGTTTCGTGTGGTCACTGCCAGAGAGAAACCCTGAAACACATGCAGTGAACTGTCAGAAAATGAAGTTACTAAGAAGAATCTCAGCTGAAGTTAAAAACCGATTGTGCTTTAGTTTAAACTAGAACAGTCTTGTTACACTGGGTTTGGATGCATTATCCCAGCCAAAAGGGCTGCTTGGACAACCTGCTCTGCACCCTCCCATGGACCTTCTGGCAGCAAGGCACTGTGAGAAGCAAAGGGAGGCAGCCGAGCCGCTCAGACCCTGCTCCCACTTGATTTAGGAAACTCCCTTTACTTAGGAGAGCTCATATTTCAATCTTTAAAACCAACCTGAATAAAGATCAAAAAAATAAAGAAGCCCTTGCTCTGGCTGCTGAGAATATGAAGCTGTTTGGATTTTGCAGGCAATTAAATTTTACATAATAGAGTAACTAGATTGTACAAATTTAAAGAGCACCTGGAATATGCAGGCATATTCTGAAATTTCTAATCTCATATTTCAGCCCTAGACCATTAATCTGTCACATTTCTTGCCTCTATTTCTGTTCTATCTGCACTATTTCAAATCTGGGAGCTCACTGGTAAATGGAACTCTTCCATGTTTGCCTTGAGCTCCTGGTTTGTCAGGTGCTGCTCCCCTGTGCTGTGAGCATGAAACACCCTCTCCTCGTCAGACCCTGTGCTTGGTATCGTGGGTTCTTTGAGGAGAGCAGAATTTATCAGTGTAGATTTGCCTCTGCCTTTGCTGGGAAGCAGTTCTGCAGCAGAACTGGGACAGATGCTTGGAGAGAACCATCAGCAGAGACAACAGAGAGGAGACAGGGGGTGCATCCCACATGGAGGTTGGGGGGGGCAGGGGCTGAGTGCATAACAGGGGGTTGAGCAGTGAGGGCTGGTTAGGGGAGAGCCCACAGCACAGAAACCTCTGGTAAAACCTGTCCCATAGGATCACAGAATAGCTTGGGTTGGAAGGGACCTTAAAACCCACTCAGTTCCAACCCCTGCCGTGGGCAGAGACACCTCCCACTGGATCAGGGGGCTCAAAGCCCCATTCAAACTGGCCTTGGACACCTCCCCTGATGGG
Organism: Tapera naevia; assembly: GCA_033556795.1. Taxonomy (NCBI): domain Eukaryota; kingdom Metazoa; phylum Chordata; class Aves; order Cuculiformes; family Neomorphidae; genus Tapera; species Tapera naevia. The sequence goes on from JAUMJJ010000317.1 coordinate 1,393,216, forward strand.
GCAGCCACCACTGCTCTGGGCAATCTGGAACACGGCCTCCCCACCCTTTCAGTATTGGGAGGCTGCTCCAAGGTCTCCTCACAGCTTTGTCTTGTCCAAGCTGAACAACCGCAACTCTCTCAGCCTGTCCTTGTACAGGAGGTGCTCCAGCCCTTGGATCATCCCTGTGGCCTCCTCTGGACTCTCTCCAACAGCTCCAGGTCCTTCCTGTGCTGAAGACTCCAGAGCTGAACACAGGGCTCCAGGTGAGCTCTCATTTAAACAAGCAGTCACTGTCAATGACTAGAGGGGACTTGGAACCCTGCTCAGCTTAATCTAAAATAGTTCCTGGGTTGAAATGATAATGCAATGTCCCTGCCAGGCATTCCTGGGAAAACCCTTGTAGTCCAGGTCTGATTTAAATGATTTTCAAAATGCTTTGTCTCTTTGCTTCTTTTCTGCTGGGGGAGAAGGAAGGTGGCAGCCTGGAAGCTGGGCTGCAGCCCTGTCCACACCTCTGTCATCTCTGGGGAAACAAGGACACATGGAGAGCAGCGGGTACAGGTGTCCATGCTGCACATCCCATCTTCCACCAGGCATCGACAAGCCTGTGTGGGCTCAGGGTCTTTCCAGCCCCTTGCGATGCAGCTTTGGCAGCCTTAGCTGCAACTGCATCCACCTCTGGGAGCTCATTTGAAATCCAGCCAGAGGGAAAAGAGGAAAAAATAATTGACCTGTTTTTGTTTGCCTGTGCACACACTCCAGGCGCCGTGGCTGCTTTAAGCTCCTGGCCTAGATTAGTAAAAGATAGATTATTTTCACATAGAATCGTTCAGGAATACAGGCAGATCTGGGATCTTAATATGCTCTTTGCTGTTGCTGAATGAACCAATCATAGAATCACAGACTGTCTTCAATTGGAAGGGACCCACAAGAATCCAGTTATGGAAACCCCCATGTAAGAAGGATGTGGGACTGTTGGAACAGGTCCAGAGGAGGCTATGATGATGATCTGAAGGCTGGCACCTCCTATAGAAGGACAGGCTCAGAGAGTTGGGGTTGTTCAGCCTGGAGAAGCAAAGGCTCTGGGGATATCTTAGAGCAGCCTCCCAGTGCTGAAAGAGGCTCCAGGAAAGCTGGAGAAGGACTTTTTACAAGGGCCAGGAGTGACAGAACAAGGGGGATTTGCTTTAAATTGGAAGGGGGAAGATTTACATTAGACATCAGGAAGAAATTATTCATGATGAGTGTGAGGAGGCCCTGGCCCAGGTTGCCCATAGAAGTGGTGGCTGCCCCATCCCTGGAGGTGTCCAAGGCCAGGTTGAATGGGGCTTTTCCCTGATTCAGTGGGAGGTGTCCCTGCTCATGGCAGGGTGGTGGAAATGGATGGGCTTTAAGGTTCCTTCCAACCCAAACCATTCCTTGATTCTATGATTCTGTGATCATCGAGTCCAACTCCTGTCCCTGCACAGGACAACCCCAACATTCACACCGTGTGGCTGAGGGAGTTGGCCAAAGGTTTCTGGAATATTGTCAGGCTTGGTGTTGTGACTGCTTCCCTGGGGAGTTTTCCTGTGCTCCAAGGAATTTTGGAGGCCGGTGAGCACAGCAAACAGGTTTGTGTTGGTTTGTTTTTCAAAGAAAGTCGGAGGGCTTGCCTTTGCAGAGCAAAATGAGCCTGAAAGGAATAAAGCAAGTGAATACTGTCTCTGGAGAGCTTTAAAAGTCTCAGCACCTTGGAGATGCTTTAGAAATTCAGAGTTGACCCTGCTCGCTTTGTTTAAAGAAATAAAGAATAAATAAAACCCTCCTGCTCCCCCATCCTTTGTGAGGAGTTCAGAGAGACTTGGCAATGTGCTGGCTGCTGAATAAATTATAACCCCCCTTCCTCTGGTAGAGTGCTTGGTTCAGGCTGCTCATCCAAAAGCAAATTAAATACTCTTCGGTGTAATTTCAAATGGAGGTGTTTGCTTCAGTTTGAAGGTTGTGTATTCGAATGCTTTCGCTTTTTCTGAGGCGCCTCAGGAGGGGGCGGTCTCCGGCTGAGAGCTTGGATGCAGAGCAGGCTGGAGGGATGTGCAGGTGCGAGATGGTTTGTGCTGCCCTGGCTCTGCTCTTGATGCACCACCGAGCGCAGAGCAGGAGTGCTCTCTCCTGCCTCAGGCTGCCCACGCTTGGAGAGGACTCAGGAGGCAAAGGCTTAAAACCTGCTGCTTTTTAAAGCAAGGAGAGCCCAGGTCACATGTTTGAGAGCTTCTCTTGCAGGGCAGGGATGGGGCACAGATGTGCTGTAGGTTCTCCTTGGAGCAGCGATTTTGCTGCAGAGAGCCAGACCTGTTCAAGGAGACCTTCTTGGCTGCTGCCCTTTGAAAGCCTCCTGGAAACGCTTCAGCAAAGGGCTGGGCAGGTCTTGCCAGAGCGCTGCACAAGGACCATCACTGGAGGGATGTGTGTCTCACAGCCCAGGTCGTCCCAGTGGCATAAATTGCCCAGGACTGGGACACTCAGAGACAGGGGTGACACTGTCCCTGTGCTTGCTCAGGGTCCCAGTCCTCCCAAAACTGGATGGTGAGATGGTATTCTAGCGTTGTGAGGAGGTGGTGCTCTTGTTGTATGAGGAGATGATGTTCCTGCTCTGTGAGAAGGTGATGCTCCTGTTCTATGAGGAGATGATGCTCCTGCTCTGTGAGAAGGTGATGCTCCTGCTCTGTGAGGAGATGGTGTTCCTGTTCTATGAGGAGATAGTGCTCCTGTTCTGTGAAGAGATGGTGCTCCTGCCCTACGTGTTTGCTGAGCAAAGAGCAGTGGTCCCATACACTGGCAGAGCTGCAACACCAGCACCTCTGAGCTCTGTGAGCCCTTCAGGAAGTCCAGCTCTGTAAAGTGCATGGAGAAAAGCGGGCCCAGGACTGCTCTCACTGTTCTAATTCTCCACAGGTGACAGGAGAGGTAATAGCCGAACATTTATACGTTAAGTTATGTAAGGACATAATAGCACTTTATGTTGTAGAGCAATCCAAACTGCATTTCATCACCTCTTCTGCTGGCTTCTTGCCTGCAGGCTGGACACATGGGTCCGTCCCCAGCGTGAGTGATCAGCTTGGTTTCAGAAAAGGCTTTTAAGTATATTAGAAACAGAAAGAGGAACAGAATCCCCCTCTACCTTCTCCGTGAGCAGAGCCCAGTCAGAAATATTACAGATTGATCAGTATTTTATCTGGGAAGGAGGATGGCTCCTTAACATCATTAAGTGGTGACCTTTAAAACTCACATTCTCCTGCCAGCCTGATCGGGCGATGGATGGAGAGCAGACGGATGGCGGCGGTGGGGAATAAAATCAATTGTTTGCTGAGATCAGTGCGTGTGTGTTTTCAGTGGTGTGGAGGTCCCTGGGCCGCTGTTCACTGTCTCTTTCTGCACATTTCTTTTTTTACAGCAGAATAAATCCTGTTTGGTGCTGAAGATGAATTTTTGGAGTCATATGTCATGTTTTACAAGGGGCTGACAGCTCAAATTGGGGGAGAATAATGGTGCCCAGTCCTAACTCACCTCAATGACTTTATCAGATTCCTCATCCAGAGGCAGATGAGCAGCTGGGTTCTTGGGGTGGTTTCTGTTGGGAAGCTGATCTGCTTAGTTTCAGCTTTCAATTTTGGTGTGTGTTAATGCTTCACCAGCTGAGGCTGTGAGATGCTGGATGGCAGCTCCATCAGGCAGCACACAGGTGCTTTAAACCAGACTGCTCTGGTTCTACCTCCTCTGTCCAGAGGAAGCCATGGAGATGACCCGAGGGCTGGAGCACCTCACATATGAGGACAGGCTGAGACACTAGGGGTTGATCAGCCTGGGGAAAAGAAGGCTCTGGGGAGAATTTAGAGCAGCCTCCAAGTACTGAAAGGGGCTCCAGGAAAGCTGGGGAGGGGCTCTTGATCAGGGAGTGCAGGGATAGGATGAGGGGGAAGGATTATCAGGTGAAAGAGGGGAGATTGAGATGAGATCTAGAGGAAAAACATTTTCCTGTGAGGGTGGGGAGGCCCTGGCCCAGGTTGCCCAGAGCAGTGGCGGCTGCCCCATCCCTGGAGGTGTTCAAGGCCAGGCTGGATGGGGCTTTGAGCCCCCTGATTCAGTGGGAGGCGTCCCTGCCCATGGCAGGGGGTGGAATTGGATGGGCTTTGAGGTCCCTTCTGACTCAAACCATTCTATGATTTTGTGATCTGGGACCTGTCTTCTTCACCCCTGTTGCCATCTGCCCATAGTTTGGGAAGGAGAAAATGTCCATCCCACAGAGATCTGGGCAGACTTGCCTTGAACCTTCTGAGTTTATGGCAGCCAATGGCAGCGAGGCAACGGAAGTCTGCTCTCTCATGCCCTGAGTGCAGTCTTGTGTGTTTTAAATTCCTGCACTTCCATTGCTGGTGCTGTGACAAGGAGACCATCTCAAGCCAGATGGCAGAGTCATGGCTGGCAAGTGTGGTCCTGTGTGGCATAGACCCATGGCAACGTCTTTGAGCTCTTGGCTGTCGTCTTCCATATCCCCCATGGCTCCAAGGTCATGGCAATGCAGTCCTTCCAGACGCAGGACAGCCATGTCCCACAGCCCCCGCCCCCTCTCCCTGCACACGTTTCTGACCTGAGCACTTGAAGAGGTTCTGGGACTCCAGCTGATGTGTGAGTTGTCACTCGTGTCTGGGTTGCCTTGGCTGCCGCCTGGGAGATCTCACACAGCCAAGAGCTGCATCATTGCTGGGCTGGCAACTTCGGATCCATTGCAGTGCAGACCCCAGGGCATTCTGCACCCTCTGTTCCCCTAGACTTGTGAGTCCAGCTTTCTTGGGGGGGGGGGGGGGGTGGGGGGCAAATTGACCTTATGTGCCCTGTGCTTGGAGGGCTCAGTTTACTGTGTTCATAGAATAAAAACCTCTAAGCTTATCCAGTCCAATCCCACCACACTGACTAAACCCTGTCCCAAAGTCCCACAGCCACCTGCTTTTTGAGCCCCTCCAGGGATGGTGACTCCACCACTGCCCTGGGCAGCCTCTGCCAGGGCTTCACCACTTTGTTAGTAAAGATGTTTTTCCCAATATCGAATCTAAATCTTCCCTGGTGCAACTTGAGGCCGTTTCCTCTCATCCTATCACTTGTTCCCTGGGAGAAGAGCCCAGCACCTACCTCACCACAACCTCCTTTCTGGGACGTGCAGAGAGCAATGAGATCTCCCCTCAGCCTCCTCTTCTCCAGCCCTGGGCTCCTGCAGGCTAAGGTGAGCTCTGCAAAGAGGGTCCAGCTCTCACGCTGCTGTCCACAGCTTCACTCAGTTCCTGGCAAATGGCAGAGGTGCCCCAAGGGATGTGAAGAATGCAGTGGGAAGAAAGCAGTTGATCATTGTGTGTGGAAGGGCTATAACTGAAGGTTTTCAGCTTCCCGAGGGTAGTGGGTGATAGTGGGTGCTGCTCCCATGGGGCTGGGTTCAGCGGGTTCACTTCTGCCTGGACTGGATCCAGTGCAGTAAATCCTGGTTTGGCCTGTTTCCATTTCCATCCCCTGCAAGGCTGGGGTTGCCAGCACATCTTGGAGAACATCTGGGGGCAGTGGGATGGCTGTGTGGGATGTGGGGGTGGGTGGGCAGGGTGACACAGGGCAGGGGGAGCTTGAGGGCCAGGTCTGGGGCTGTATCCTGAGCACAAACACACAACATCAGACCACGGTGACCCATTTACATCAGATGGAGGAGGGGAGGAGCAGGCTCTGCTCCTGCCAAGGCTTAGTGCAGAGTCATTACAGAGCACGGTGGTTTCAAAGATGAGTGAGGAAGTGCTGCATCATTTTTATAGCCCTGTTCCTTGACCTCTGAGAGGGGCTGGTGAGGATTTGGTGCTCATTCAGCATAGTGGCAGTTTGAGACAGGGGCTCACCCAAACCAGAGGCAATGAGGACAGTGACAGAGCACAGCTCTGGTGGCCTGACAGGTCCCTAGACAGCAGGAGGGGCATGGAGACCAGCTCTCTTGCCCCTGAGGACAGGAATCAGGGTTTTCTCCAAGCCCTGAGCAAACAGAGCAGTTGGCACAGCTGCTCTGTGCCCCGAGCTGGGTGTGTTTTGCTCCTTGTCCCAGGGCTATGGTTCCACAGCGAGGTGAGGACAGAGAACCTGTGTCTTCAGTGAGGATCTACCTGACTTTGGGATGTCTTTGTAGAGCTCAGACAGCCCTTAAAGCAGAAGGTTACCCTAATTTATAGTCCCTGGATTTATGGGAAGTATATATCAAGGAGGAGTATGATAGCTTTCATGTGGCACATCAGCGGAGGGGGGACCATCCTGAAGTTGCTGGGAGCCCTTCAGCAGTGCAGCTGCTTTAACTCATTCAGTTCAGCAGCAGCGAAGAGGCAATCCTGCCACTGCCTCACAGTGGGGCTGCAACTCCCTCCATGCACTGCTTGCAAGCAGGTGTTGAATCTGTGCAGGGAGGAAGCTGGAGGCAGTATTCAAAGCCCCTTGGCTTCTGGCAGTGGGTAGGAAACTTAAGAGAAGCATCTGGGGAGAGAACTTAGAGCACCCTTTCTGTATTGAAAAGGGCTCCAGGAAAGCTGGGGAGGGGCTCTTGATCAGGGAGTGCAGGAATAGGCTGAGGATGTGGAATGGTTTTCAGCTGAAAGAGGGGAGATTGAGGTGAGATTTTAGAGAGAAATGTTTTGCTGTGAGGGTGGGAAGGCCCTGGCCCAGGTTGCCCAGAGAAATGATGGCTGCCCCATCCCTGGAGGTGTTCAAGGCCAGGTTGGATGGGGCTTTGAGCCCCCTGATCCAGTGGGAGGTGTCCATGTCCAAGGCAGGGAAGTCGGAACTGGACAGGCTTTAAAGTCCTTTCCAACCCAAAACATTCCACGATTCTCTGAACAGATCATGTAGGGCCAGTGATCTCACCCATTCCCACCAGAGTCCCTACCTGCCTGGGGAACATTCCTGCAGATGTCCTGTCCCATGCACACCCTTTTTTCATGCTAGTGCCCCACACTGTGGGAATGTTCGTCCTTCCTGTCCCTCTGTGCATCCATTCCCAGGGCTGGTGTGGCTGTTGCTGGGCTCTCTGTGCCCTTGTCCCAGCACTGGGGGCCTGCCCCAAGCTGTCCTTTCAGCCATTGCCATTTCTGGGCTCTCCTACATGAGCAAATGGCTTCAGAGTCCCTTGGTTTGTCTGACAAGTGGAAAGCTTAAAGGGCACATTATCATAGAGATATGGAATCAGAGAATAGTTTGAGTAAGAAGGGACCTTACAGCCCGTTCAGTTACAACACCTGCCGTGGAAGGGGACACCTCCTACAACACCAGACTGCTCAAGACCCCACTCAACCTGGCCTTGAACAGTTCCAGGGATGGGGCAGCCACCACTTCGCTGAGCAAGCTTTTCCTGTGTATCACCTGTGTATCCTGCAGAATTTCTTCCTAATGTTTAATCTAAATCTTCCCCCTTCCAATTTAAAACCACCCCCCCCCCCCCCCTCCATCCTATCACTACAGGCACTCATAAAAAGTCCCCTCTCCAGCTTTCCTGGAGCCTCTTTCAGTACTGGGAGGCTGCTCTAAGGTCTCCCTTCTCTTCTCCAGGCCGAACAACTCCATCTCTCTCAGCCTGTCTTCATAGCCAAGGTTCTTCTGCCCTCAGATCATCTCTGTGGCCTCCTGTGGACTCTTCTCCAACAACTCCATGTCCTTCTTGTGTCGGAGATTCCAGAACTGGACACAGGGCTCCAGGTGGGGTCTCACCAGAGCTGAGCAGAGGGGCAGAATCTCCTCCCTGTCCCTGCTGGTCCCTGTGCTCTGGATGCAGCCCAAGACATGGTTGGTTTCTGGGCTGTGAACATACATTGACGGCTCATGTTGAGTTTCTTCTCCTCCTCAGGGTTCCTTTCAATCATGGCCTGTACTCAAACTGTGGATTGCCCTGATGTGGGTGTACAGGGCCTTGCACTTGGCCTTGTTGAACCTCCTGAGGTTCACTCAGGCTCACTTCTCCAGCCTTGTCCAGCTCCCCCTCTCCATATATCTTTTAACTAGCCAGAGAGCCCTTTGGAGAATAAAGATAGAGCTGTGCAGTCTGATCTCTGTTGCACAAATCTTTTCCTCCTCTCTGTCCTGTGGCGATGCCCCATTGTCCCAGTCAGAGCTGCCCAAGGCGATACCCTGACTGTGGAGGTGCCCTGGGTAGGAGAGAGCTGAGCTAGTGGTAGGTGCGATCACTCCAGCTCTGTTTTACCCAGAGGGAACACAGAGTCAGCCTCACCTAACCTGCACCAGATAATCATTCATCCCTGAGGCTGCAGGCAGGGCCTGAAGCAGCTGATGGTAGTGAGGCACTGGAAGGAGTAGGGAAATGGAAACTGTTCTGGGGGGATGTAAGCAGGGTCCCACAAGAACAAGTCTTGTCAGGAGTGGCTGAGTGGGTGAGGGACCTGGGGTTGTTTAGCCTGGAGAAGAGGAAGCTGAGGGGAGACCTCATCATTGTCTAAAATTACCTGAAAGGAGGTTGTAGCGAGGAGGCTCTTTATCTATTTCACCAAGTGACAAGTCATAGGATGAGAGGAATTGGCCTCAAATTGCACCAGGGCTGGTTCAGATTGGACATCTGCAAAAATTTCTTTACTGAAAGGGTTCTCAGGCACTGGTAGAGTCTGCCCAGGGAGCTGGTGGAGTCATCATCCCTGGAGGGGATTGACAAAGTGCTCAGGGAGCTGGTTTAGTAGTGGACAGTTACAGTTGGACTCAATGACCTCGAAGGTCTTTTCCAACCAAGTGATTCTATGATTCTATGATCCATCAACACCACTAGTCCCAAGTGAGCCTTCCTCACACATCCCAAGAGGCAGAAATGGCAGGAGTACCTCAGCTCTCTGAGCCTTTGCTCTGCCTGCGCAGCCTCCAGAAACCAGGAGGAATCGCTTGGGTTCTCTCCTTGGATGCAGCGGGGCAGGCTGAGCCCTTGGCAGTTCTGCTGACCCCACCAGCTGGAGCTGCACTTTTAGAGCTGCTTTCTGTTGGGTGTAGGAGGGTGATGGTTGCAAAACTGCTATTCCTGGGGCCCAGGATCCCACATTCTCCCTCCTCCTCTGCAGTCCCTGGGTGGAAATGGCTGCTGCCTACTCTAGAAGCTGGCGTTGCTGCTAGAAGATATTCTGCTACTTCAGTAGTTCAAGAGCTTCAGCAGTTACAAAAGCTCCTCTTTAAAAATTCATGTGGATCTGTATCATGTTAAATATTTATTCTTCAGGAACAATGCGTTCCCCCCTCCTCCATTCTCCTATGATACCTATTTTGCATATGAGGTGATTAATAATTAAGCATCTACATTTTATTTTGGCTAACAGAAGATGTGCTCTAGCCAACTGGATGCCAATTGCGTTCTGCTGAGCTGGGAATTTGCTTTCCCCTCTCCAGACTAAGGGATCCTCCTTGGCTGTGTGGTGGAGCTCTCCCACACCAGGAAACCAAGCTGCCCATGGCCACTCCTGGACCACCTTCCTGTGTGTGATAAAATCATAGAATAGAATCATTGAATCATTGAGGTTGGAAAAGACCTCTGAGCTCATCCAGTCCAACTGTCAACCCAGCTCCTCTGTGCCTGTTAAACCATGACCCCAAGAGCCACATCCACATGTGTTTGAACCCCTCCAGGGATGGAGACTCCACTACTGCTCTGAGCAGCCTCTGCCAGGGCTTCATCACTCTGTCAGGAAATAATTTTTTCCTAATATCCAATCTAAACTTCCCCTGGTGCGACTTGAGGCCATTTCCTCTCATCCCATCACTTGATGCTGCAGCGCCCATGCTCACCTGGCCATGGAGAAGACTATAAGGTCCCCCCCTTTGCATTACACTAAGAAAGAAGCCAGGTGTTTTCTTCAGCCCCTGTTTGTTTTCTCCCTGCGTTGCAACTTTGCTGTCTTCAGGTGAAGATGATGTTCCGATGGAGAGATCTCTCTTGCACAGGGCAGGAAAAGGTTGGTGCTGATCTGGCCAGGAAGCCAGGATGGCCGGTGGTAGCAGGGAATGCCTCGGTGCCAAATTTCCCCCCATGCTGAAGCAGGAATTGGGGAAGAAACTGGGTGTCCTGGGCTAAAGTCATCTGTATCCCAGCAGGTTCCAAGTCCAGAGCTGCTGCTGAGTGGCTGAATGGCTCCAGGACAAACACCTGGTGGGATGAGGTCTCAAAGGACAATTTCCTCCAACATAAAAGCTCCTGTTGCTCCATATGGGGAAGCCACTGCTCAAGCTGAGACCCAGACTCCCTAATGATTCCCTGGCATGGAAGGGGAGACTTGTGTCCTTGAAAAAGGGACCTGACCTGAAGATACAAACTGGGCTGGACATCAGTCCCTTAGCCCTGGTGAATGCATACTCCTTTGGAAGCTTTCAACAGGTCAAGCTCCACAACTGGAGCCTCCCTGCACCTTGTGCAAGAGGGAAGCACAGTGGGACTGGGCATGCAGGAACTGGACCTCACCAACCTCTGCAGGAGCTGAGTGTGCTTCTCCCAACAGGAATGCGACCCTTCTCCTGTAGATGAGGGGTAACTGAAAGGAAAAAGCCTCTTGGCAGCCCAGGACGCAGTTCTGCTGCAGAGGCAGGTCATGATGATGCTACTCTGACAATGCTAAGCTCAGGAGCAAGGGCTGAGGAAAGAGCTGACACAAGGGCCAGGCATACCCTAGGATTATAAGGGATTAATCCTGCTAAGAAACTGGATTACAATCAGGAGAGATGCTGAAAACCTAGCATTTCTGTTCCAGGAGAAATGTCAGTGTCAGCCTCCTTTGCTCCCCACCCTGAATTTCCAAAGCAAGAACAAAATCAAGTCGGGTTTTTCCATGGAAATGCAACCCTGGCTGCTTTCCAAACACAGGAGCATTGCCTTCTGCAATTCCCAAGCAGAGTAATATATCCTCTTTTCACCAATAAAAATGAAGCTACAGGATACATTTTGGAATAAGATGCTTGACTCTTCAGGAAACAAGGAACTTGAAGCAAATAGTCTTGAGGTGTTTGCTTGGGGAGCTCTCAAAATAGTTGTGATTACTCATGGTGGTCCCTTTCAGGAGTGCTGCATTTCCCAGCATCTCTGTCAAAAGCATCTTGTGAGATCCCACCTGGAGAATTGTGTCCAGTTCTTGAACCCCCAACATAAGAAGGATATGGAGCTGTTGCAGTGAGTCCAGAAGTGACCAGGGAGCCTGATCCAAGGTCTGGAACACCTCCCGTGTAAGGACAGGCTGAGAGAGTTGGGGTTGTTCAGCCTGGAGAAGAGAAGACCGTGGGGAGACCTTAGAGCAGCCTCCCATTACTGAAAGGGGCTCCAAGAAAGCTGGAGAGGGGCTCTTGATGCAGGGACAGGATGAGGGGGAAGGGTTTTCAGCTGAAAGAGGGGAGAATGAGATGAGAATTTAGGAAGAAATGTTTTGCTGTGAGTGTGGGGACGCCCTGGCCCAGGTTGCCCAGAGCAGTGGTGGCTGCCCCATCCCTGGAGGTGTTCAGGGACAGGTTGGATGGGGTTTTGAGCCCCCTGATCACAGGCAGGTGTCCCTGCCCACGGCACGGGGTTAAAACTGAATAGGCTTTGAGACCCTTCCAACCTAACCCATTCCTGCATCGATGCTATGATCTCATTTGGCTTTCCTTTTGGAATTACAAAACAAAGAGGCTGCTCAAGACCATGATTTACTAAAGCATTTGGTGCAGATTCACATGGAATCTGCCTGGGTTTTGTACACTGGCATAAAGAGCAATGATTTCCAGTGGGGTTGTGCACAGAGGGTGCTGCTGGGGAACGGCACTGAGGGGCTGAGGCTGTGTGTGGGGTGTACGGGACCTGGCAATTGGTGTTCCTTATTTCACAGCTTCATTAGCGAGCGGGAGGAAGTTGCGCGCAGCACGGTAATGAAAGGCGAAGGTTCCAAAGTGGGAGGTGTTGCAAACAACAGTTCAGTGTGTGGTGCAGAGCAGTTGGGAGAGGCTGGAACATCGGGAACAGCAGGTGATACTCAGCTCACCAGCAAACGGCCCGGGACAAAGATGGGCAATGGCAAAGCTGGCAATGAAACAGCAATGAAGACCAAGACAAGATCTGCTTGGGATGTTGGCTGGCACGTTTCATTTATCATGTCATGCACCTGCTGCAAATCATCCTCCTTGAGCAGAGGGCAGGTTCTGTGCGTTGGTATCCCTTTGAGGGAGGGACCTCAAAGCCCATCCAGTTCCAACCCCCTGCCATGGGCAGGGACACCTCCCATTGCATCAAGAGGCTCCAAGCCCCATCTAACCTGGCCTTGAACACCTCCAGGGATGGGGCAGCCACCACTTCTGTGGGCAACCTGTGACAAGGCTCCCTATTCTAACAGAAATATATTTCTTCCTAAGATCTCATCTCAATCTCTATTCTTTCAGATCAAAATCATCCCTCCACATGCCTCCCCCTGCATCCCCCCCCCCCCCCCCCCCCACCCCCATCCTATACCTGCACTCCCCAATAAATCCTGAAAACCTGGGAACAGCAGGAGTGAGCAGTGTCTGGGAGAAGGAGCTGTGTGACGATTACATCGCTGGGACTTGTCTGCTCCTGCAGGGTTTCCATGTTACAATCTGCTTTTGGGAGGGGAAGACACCACGAACACAGAAGTCCCATCTTGAAAGGGTGGATTACGATCTACATTTTAGGAGATGAAGTGTCTACGAACATAGGAGTTCCACCTTGAAAGGACTGGTTTTGGTGGAATCAGGCACTGGCTGTAACACCTGTACTGGCTGTAGGATCATCTTGATGACCCAGGACTGGGATCTGTAGTGAAAGGGATGCGAGTGTTCAGCACAACCTGGAGCTGCTGTGCTTGAGGAACTGGCTGCAGCATCCCTCACAGAGATCAATTGAGGCTTTTTTCTTTGGGGCTTTGCTGAAAGAGATGGTGCATGGGGTCAGCAGTGGAGTTCCCCAGACATAGAATCATAGAATCATAGAATCTTCTGGTTGGAAAAGACCTTTGAGATCATCCAGTCCAACTGCTCCCATTATTCACTAAACCATGTCCCTCAAACACTCATCTATCCTTTTCTTAAACACCTCCAAGGATGGTGACTCAACTCCCTCCCTGGGCAGCTGTTCCAGTCCCTGACCACCCTTTCGGTAAAGAAATTCTTCCTGATATCCAGTCTGAACCTCCCCTGGCACAACTCATGGCCATTTCCCCTTGTCCTGTCACTGGAGAGAAGAGATCAGCACTCGCTCTGCCACAGCCTCCTTTCAGGCAGTTGTAGACAGTGATGAGGTCTCCCCTCAGCCTCCTCTTCTCCAAGCTGAACAACCCCAGTTCCCTCAGTCTCTCCTTGTAGCACTTGTTCTCCAGCCCCTTCTCCAGCCTCGTTGCCCCTCTCTGGATGTACTCCAACCCCTCAATGTCCTTGTAGTGAGGGGCCCAGAACTGACACCAGGACTCGAAGTGTGGCCTCACCAGTGCCATGGCAGAATGGGAAAGGCAAGTTCAGAGCCTTGCCCATGTCTGTGCCAAGGCCGAGTGCATCAGCAAATGCTCTCTAAGAGGGAAAGACCTCGTGTTTCCCTTTGGTAAGGCTTGGGAGCAGGGATGTGAAAGATGCCCTGCAAACTGGTAGTACTCTTTGACCCTGCTACGCCTGCAAGACTGGGTGTGGGAAGGCAGCTTGTGCTCTGGTCAGTCTGGCTTTGAAGGCAGCAGTAGATGGGGGAGATGCTGATTCCTTCCACTGCTCATGGTTGTGGTTAATCACCATGACTCATCTCTCAGATTGGAACCTTAAGCCACTGGATCTTGCTTAGCCATCCCCTGTGAGATTAAAGAGCCTTTGAGTTCCCTCTAGTTTTCTTCCCTGAAAGTGCTTAGGTGCTGCCAGCAGTTTATCTCTTTTAGCTTTTCTTCAGATGAGAAGCAGATCACGTGTTTTCAACCTCACACCATTTTTCCTCGCTGCTGGTACTGTGTTAAGCTCTTCTTTATGACTGGTCCCCCTCTCCCAGCTTGTACCTTCCTTTAAACTCACTTGGAATGGATTTGCACTGGAGCAATACCATAACCCTGCCTTCCTTTTATTGTAATATGGGCCAGTTCCCTTCTGGTCTTGCAGAAAGCCCCTGAGGAGCGATCACATTAATTGCTGCCATTCAATCCCAGCACTGTGTCTTGAGCTATGACACTGGCTGGACACTGCATTTTTGATGAGTAATTATTCTCTTTGGACACACCTGGGCCGATTCACAAACCTGGGGAGCAGGAAAAGTTGAATGTGGTGTGTTGGTCACAGACAATGAAGTTTTCTTTTACTTTATTCCTCTCTATGCGAAGACGACTGGTCTTGTGTCAGCAGCTCTCCTCTCCTCTCCTCTCCTCTCCTCTCCTCTCCTCTCCTCTCCTCTCCTCTCCTCTCCTCTCCTCTCCTCTCCTCTCCTCTCCTCTCCTCTCCTCTCCTCTCCTCTCCTCTCCTCTCCTCTCCTCTCCTCTCCTCTCCTCTCCTCGATGCCACTGTTTGGTGCAGGTGGGATATTTTTTGGCTTTGTTTCCTCCCAATGTGGAAGGAAGCAGCTCTGCAGCCTCCACTCTCTCATTGCAGAGTTCAAGCTGGAGACTGGGCCCAGGCATTAAATGGGGGTGGTTAAAATAGTGAAAACAGAGGTGAATGGGCTTTAGTTCTTCAGCCCTTCAATTGCACAACTACTCCAAGGCTGCAAGAGAGAGCGCAGTCTTGGCACAAGGTTCATTTGAGGTCACCTAATGCCTCGTGCCAGAGGCAGGGCTTGGGTTCCTGCCAGTTCCCTGCACCATGGACTGACTTCCAGCCCCTCTGAGATGCAAAGGCCATGGACTTGCTGTTTCTCCCAAAGAGAAGCCGGTGCCCAATCTGTAGGAGATGCACATCGAGGCTTCCTATATGAAGGGAGGAAGATGTCATTCACCTGGAGGAGTCAGAACTCCAGGCATACCTGGAGAAAGAAGGCATAGTAGGGCTGTGACCACCCAAGAGAGCTGGAGACCACGGTAAAACCAGGGAATGACTTGCTCACCCTGAGCTGGTGCAGCAGTGCCCCTGCTCGCTGGCACCGTGCATTCCCTGGAACCTGCAGGGCTGCAACAGCTTTCAGCAACCCAGACCATTTCTCCTGCTGATGGAGAAAAGGCAGTTGAGGCCGGGATAACAAGGACAGCACATTAATGGTTAGGGGAAGCGGCACCAAGACTTGAATCAGAATTGACTTGAGACCTGTCTTCAGCTTGTAGGGACAAGGGATTGTCTGGTGTACACTCAGCCGCCCGCTGCTCCCTCCCAAGCTAGGCATCATTCCTCAACTTTCCTCTCACAGCATGGGAGGTTTACATCGGACATTAGGAAAAGGTTCTTCCCCCAGAGGGTGGTGGAGCACTGGAACAACTCCCCAGGGAAGCACTCACAGCCTGACAATATTCTAGAAGGCTTTGGCCAAGGCCATCAGCCCCACGGTGTGAATGTTGGGGTGTCCTGTGCAGGGACAGGAGTTGGACAGGATGATCCTTGTGGGTCCCTTCCAACTCAGGACATTCTGTGATTCTGTGATTCTTTGTCATGTGAATTGCAACCAGCATCAGATCAGTGGGTTAGGAGGTCCCTCTGTCTTGTTTGATCACTGGGAACTGTGATAGGTTCAAGAGGATTTCCCAGGAGCCTGGTGGACATGGCTACCTTGGGATGCTGGGGTAGAGCCATCGGCATCCTTCTGTGGGCTTGCCTTCTGGTCAGTGACAGTTTAAATTACCAGTTTCAAGTTTGACTGAAAAAGTAGATGGTGCCTACATTGCAGGGACAGAGCAGGAACTGCAGGGGTGTGTGCACAACAGGTACACCCGCCACGGAGTAAAGGCAAAGGAACACATGCACAGATGTTTCTCCTGCTTCGTTCCCTGCCCTGCAGATCTGTCTGGTGGAAACCCCTCTGGTTCTGCTGACTCCTTCTCATTTGTTCACGCTGAGCTCCCTGAGTTGTGCAGAAATGCTCCCTTTCACTGCAAAAACACAGGCAAAGTGAAAAATCAGAATTTTCACTACACTTAGGGCTGGGGATGGAGCAGAAGCTTTGCCAATACAAGTCAGTCCCTCTTCTTTGGCTCTGAATGCTGCCCTGAGTCTGCAGACACCATCCATGGGTGATGTGTTTCTTTCGGGCTCCCAGGACAGCCCTGACCCCTGAGTGTAACCCAGCCCCTCCAGGGATGGAGAATCCTCCACTGCCCTTGGTGGCCTCTGCCAGGGCTTCACCACTCAGT
This sequence comes from Tapera naevia, assembly GCA_033556795.1. Lineage (NCBI taxonomy): Eukaryota > Metazoa > Chordata > Aves > Cuculiformes > Neomorphidae > Tapera > Tapera naevia. The sequence continues at coordinate 1,409,499 of JAUMJJ010000317.1, forward strand.
CAGTAAAGACATTTTTCCCAATATCCAATCTAAACCTCCCATGGGGCAACTTGAGGCCATTTCCTTTTGTTCCATCCCTTGTTACTTGAGAGAAGAGCCCAGCACCCACCTCACCACAATCTCCTTTCCAGAAGCTGCAGAGAGCGATGAGGTCTCCCCTCAGCCACTTCTCCAGACTGAGCAGCCCCAGGTCCTTCAGACACTCCTCATAAGACTTGTCCTCCAGACCCTCAGTGAAGGCTCATACATGGCCCCAGACAGCATTCCTGACCCTCCTAGAGGACCTGGTGATCCAAATGAGCAGAGATCTGCTTCAAACCCAGGTTTACTGATCCGTGTGTATGAAATGGCAATGGTTGAGCGGTGTCCGGGGGCTGTTATGTGTGGAGAAATCAGGGAAGGCACAAAGCAATAAAGGGAAAAAAAGAAGACATTTTTAAAATTTAAATTAGTTTTACTTCTTTTCATGTTGTGGGGCTGCGTTTTCTTTCCATCTGACAGGCTACTGCTGCTAAAGTGGTTGTTTTGTGCTTGTTTTTTTAATTAGTTTCTTAGCAGTTCCCCAGCTTTTCCATGGAGACTTTTTCATCTAAAGAAGTTTATTTTTTAAGGTTAGTGCTGAAAATGCTCATCCATACTGAAAAGCAGTGCCAAAACCCAAGGAAAAATTTTAATATAGGAATGATACAGACACATTAGCTGAGCAACAAACTCCCCTTTCTGATCATAGAACCATAGAATGATTTGTGTTGGAAAGATCTTAAAGTCATCCAGTTCCACCCCTCTGCCATGGGCAGGGACACCTCCCACTGCATCAAAGCCCCATCCAACATGGCCCTGAACACCTCCAGGGATGGGGCAGCCACCACTGCTCTGGGCAACCTGGGCCAGGGTCTCCCCACCCTCACAGCAAAACATTTCTCCCTAAGATCTCATCTCAGTCTCCCCTCTTTCAGCTGAAAACCATTCCGCCTCATCCTGTCCCTGCACTCCCTGATGAAGAGCCCCTCCCCAGCTTTCCTGGAGCCCCTTTTCAGTACTGGGAGGCTGCTCTGAGGTCTCCCCGCAGCCTTCTCTTCTTCAGGCTGGACAACCCCAGCATTCTCAGCCTCTCCTTGTAGGGGTGGTGCTCCAGCCCTCTGATTCTAGTAGAGACTCATTACTCTCTGCTCATTTTCCTTGTCTCTCTCGATACTTGGAAGAACTTTATGTAAAAGTTTTCCAAAAAATGTAAAACATTCTGTGTGGGCCCTTCCCCAGTTGAAACCCACTTTGTCCCTCTGAGCATCCCCTCTGCCCTTCTCCAGGCTTTCACTTTACTACTGTGTCCTTTCTGAGGCAGGATTATTCAAAACACGGACAATACCATGGGCTTATTATATATATATATTAAAAAATCTTCTCTCTTAGTGGCATAAAATCATTGCACATTCAAAACAAATTGATTCCTTGTTAACATTAAAAAGCAATCTCAGTTTTCAATGCACGAACAAAGTTGCTGTAAAATTCTTGCACACACAAGCTGACATTTCCAAACAAAGCTGTATAAAATTAGCCTCATACACCCAGCCACAGGGAATTAGAAAGGCTTTTCTAAAGCATTTATCTGCTTGAGGAGCCAAAGTCCCAATAAAATCCACCTGCAAACTCTGATGATTGGATAAAGTCAGATCACAGCCACTTGACTCTACAACCAGTGCAAGACTGTTCGCTGCTCACCTGGACAGGCTAGAGAGGTGGCTTGTGAGAATCTCATGGGTCCTGCTCTTCAATTGGGACAATCCCAAACACTAATCCAGGCTGGGAGGAGAATGGTTCGAGAGCAGCCCTGAAGAAAAGGACTTGGGGTATTTGTGGATGAAAAGACCAACAGGAGCCGGCAATGTGCAGTCCCAACCCAGAAACCAACCGTGTCCTGGGTGGCATCCAAAGTAGTGGGACCAGCAGGGGAGGGAGGGGATTCTGCCCCTCTGCTCCTCTCTGGTGAGGCCTCACCTGGAATTCTGTATCCAGTTGTGGAGTCCTCAGCACAGGAATGTCATGGATGGGGCCAGGCTGAATGAGACTTGTAACAATCTGATCCAGTGGAGAGTGTCCCTGCCCATGGCAGGGGGTTGGAATGGCCTTTGATGCCCATTTTGACCCAAACCATTCCATGATCCTATGACTTTTAACACTGGTACTGCTCAGTAAAACGGTGAGGCTGGAGTCCCACAGCACATCCATCACTTGTGGAAGTCTTTGCCCTAGGATGATGTGGTGGAGAAAGTGAGTTTAGAGAAAGGCAAACTGGCTTTCTGGGATCCATCAGTGCCCATAGGGTGGATGGTTGGTCTGCAATCCCTGCTTTGGAAGTCTCCAAGCTGCTGGCTGTTACCTTTGGCAGTGTGTCAGGGACAGGCTATCATATCCCTGCCCTGTTTCTCCCACCCCTATCTGTGTGGGAGCTGTGGCCTGTGTCAGTGACAGGATGAAAGCTCCGATGATCTTTGTTCTGCTTCCATCTGCCAGTGCCTGCATAAAAAAAGAATCTTAAAAAGGGTTCACAGGAGCGGATAAGACCCAGATTCTGAGCTGCTTAAATGTGTCAGAACCAGGGATTTAACTTTTAGAAGCTGGAGATTTCTTTCTATCTCTCATCTGCCTTTTTTTTTTCCCAACGGTTTTCTAAAATTACAGTAACTCATCCCACATATGGTTTTGGGTTTTTTCCTGGTTGGTTTATTCGGTGAGCGTGAAAACTCACAGAACATTGGTGCAAAGCACTTGGTTTCCAAAGACGGGCAGAGCGTGCAGCTGCCTGGTGAAATGGGTATAAATCACAGGGTGAACATAAGCAGTGGAAAATGTTGCAGATGTGCTGAGACTGTATGAATTCTTTAAAACAAAAGCTCCCAAATAACGGGCCCGTTGGCTTTCTCAGTTCTTTGTGCTCCAGTCTATCGGATGGAAGCTCTGCTGTGAGTGTGATGGGAACAGTAAGTCACTTTGCCCAAGCCAGCTCTGAGCTGGATGGGCCAGGCTGTCTCCTCTCAGGGAGGTTTCTCAGTAATCAGTTTGAAGAACCTGGAGAAGAGAAAACTGAGGGGAGACCTCATCTCACTCAGCAGCTTCCTCACACGGTGAGGAGGAGGAGCAGGGGCTGAGCTCTTCTCTCTGGACCCAAGGGAATAGTAGGAAGGTGTGCCAGGGGAGGATCAGGTTGGACATTAGTTCTTCAGCCAGAGGGTTGCGGAGCACTGGAACAGCTCCCCAGAGAAGAAGTCACAGCCTGACAATATTCCAGAAGCCTCTGGCCAACACCCTCAGCCCCACGATGCTGGGGGTGTCCTGTGTGAGGGACAGGGGTTTGCACCCCCGGGCAGGTTGGAATACGCAAAGACAGTGCAGCACAAAGTCAGAAAATAGGACTTCATTACCTCACAAAATGCCTGGGGCTCCCCAACCACCACTGGTGTGGAGGTTCACAGTAAGAAGGAGATGTTCATGGCATCTCCAAGATTTGACCCGTGGTGAGGAGCACAGGGTCTGGCAGATCTGAGCTTTTATGTGTTAGATGGGTGCACGATTGGTGTGTGAAAGCACTGGGTTGGCCTCACTACAATCCATGTGTTCGTGTGATTGGTGAACAGTGAAGCCAGGGCCAGGGTATTTTTCACATTTGAGTTGCTGGCTAGAGCAAAAACGAAGTTATTTTTGCAGCATATTTTGGTACGTGAGTGTGGGAAGCCTGAACAATGTCCATCACCCAGCCTCCTTGTAATTCTTCTGCACTGGCCCAGTACAGGGAAGCAGTCACAGCCTGACAATATTCTAGAAGCCTTTGGCCAAGGCCCTAAGCCACTCGATGTGAATGTTGGGGTTGTCCTGTACTGGGACAGGAGTTGGACTTGATGATCCTTGTGGGTCCCTTCCAACTCAGGATATTTTACAATTCTATGATCTGATGTTACCTGTTCACAGATGCAAGGTAGTGACCAGTGTCTGCCCCAGTTTTCCAGACTCTCCCAGTGTGTTCTAGGGTGGAAGTTACTTTGACTGGACCACCAAGCCCCTTTATTGAGATGCTGTCACCATGGCACCACTGTCCTGCAAGTGCCAGCTCAGCCTGGATTCCACACCTACCTCCTGATGGGGTTAAAGGAATAAAAGTAGGTTAAATTCACCAAAGTGAAAAGGATCCTCCTAATGAGAGCCTTTGTGTACCTTCTACAAAAAGTTAACAGGAGGTGACATGTAGGTAAAGTCGGCAAGAAAACTCAGCACCACTCCCAGCTCTCCATCTAGATGAGTCCCTCTGACCTCTGCTTGGCCACAACCACCCCTGCCAGCATGTCCTCCCGGATAAAATGAGAGGGGAACCACCAGGACCCTGTCCAAACTGGCCAATTGCTCAGATGTGCCCTTGGCAGAAAGATCCACAGAGCTCAAACACAGGATCCAAAGATGTCCTGGGGACTCTGGAGTTCTTTCCATCCATGTCAGAGCCATCACCTCAAGGATCTTTTTACTCTACTATTGTTGGAACTTCCTTATATTGGGATTTGCTGTTGGCCTGTGAGTATCTGCAGGTCTGCTAATGAAACGCTCTTAAGCTGATTTGAGCAGAGATCTCTCTGATGAACAAAAAAGGCACCTCAAGTGCTGATTTTCAGCCCATTTACCTCTTCTTACAAGTGGCAATTGAACTGCAGTGGTAAGAACGTCCTATAACAGGCTGTGGATTACACACTGTCAGAGGTCCGCGGTGTCCTCTGAGGTTTGCACTGGGCTTCCCTCTCTTTACCAGCACTTCTTGCAACAGGAACATTTTCAATACTTCACAAAGAACTTGCAGTAAGAGTATTCAAGAAATCATCATTTATTTAATATTTATGACAATTCTAATTAAGCTGTAATGAACTTGCACACAGGTGGTTCCAATGTTATTACACAATTCCCAAATTATCTGGAACTCTTCGTGGTTTGTAGTCCCCATGTTGTGAAGCTCTGATGTTGCCTCACAGATCTGTACTTCAGCACTCACCCTGAACTTATTTCCAGTTCCTCAGGCCCTCCAGCAGAAATGTGCTGTGCCCACTGACCTTGCCTTCCTGTAGTTGGAGCAGGAAGGTGGCATTCTGATCTCTCCCAGGTTTCTGGCCCAGGTCAGCAAATAGCTTGACACCTCCAGCTTCTTGAAGCGCCCCAGGATTAAGTAACTGGTCTACAACTGCCAGTGAAATTTATTATTTGGATCCAAAGTGTCACTTTAGGATATGTATACAGATATCTGTATAGGTTATCTCAGTGAGTTATGGAGTCATAGAATCCTTAAGGTTGGAAAAAACCTCTGAATTCATCCAGTCCAACTGTCAGACCTAAAATCATGTCTCAAATATATACATTCTTTGAACCCCTCCAGAGATGGGGACTCCCTCACTGCTCTGAGCAGCCTCTGCTAGTGCTTCACCATTCTGTCAGTAAAGGAATTTTTCTTAATATCCAATATAAATCTCCCCTGGTGCAATATTTCCTCTCCTCCCATCACTCATTACCTGGGAGAAGAGGTCAGCATCAACCTCACCACAACTTCCTTTCAGGGAGCCGTAGAGAGCTAAACGTTCGTTGTCTAGACATCACCTTCTTAGCTCCCAGGCCCATTGAAGCCTGGTATGGATGCTTCCTCTCACCTCCTTGATCTCTTGTAGGCAACCACCACCTCCCTAGGAGACCCACAGGGTTCTCTTTCTGTTCTTCTCCCCAAACACCCCAGGCTGGGCATGAGCACTTCCTTCAGGGAAGTGATTATTTGAAATGGCATCTCCTGCTGCCAGTATTTATGTTCCCTAAATCATCTCTCACATCACTTTGCTCATGACTCATACTGGATTGAGAAATGTGTTAAAAGGTGCTTGCCTGCTCTGTCCCTGCAGTGGCTGATGTGTGATAGCCCCTTGCAGGTGTCCAGCCTATCTTTCTCCAAAGCAAAGAGTAAACCAGCAGCTCTTGTGTTTAGCATAACTCTAAAGCAAGAAAAACCTATGTTTGTAGCACTACAACTTTGCTGCCTTCTCAATTTCTTTTCTCTGGCAGCTGGAATCAAGATGATCAAGATTTAATTCAGCCTGTGCCTTGAGCATCATCTCTATAGCTTGACCTGCAGCCCTTGCCGTTCTCCAGGAACCAGTGGCACCTTTACCACAGGCCACCTGCCACCTCTGTGAGCATCTCAGCATGGCCCGAATTCCAGCTAGAAGGATATGGGGGAGTTGTTGTCCAGGCAGGAGCCACTTCTTGGCTGTTTTTTGTTGCACTTGTTGTATGAGGTGATGTGGAGAAGAAGCAGCTGTAATGTTCCCCTGTCCCCAGTCCCACTGTGTGCCCTGACAGCCCTGAGACAGAGCCAGCTCCTCCCTGTGTTTTGGTGGATGATGGGTGTCTCTTAGGTTTGCATTGTAGGTGGAGGTGTCCCAACCAAGAGCTCCAAACACTTCCCTCTGCCCTTGCTCAAGCTGGGACAACATTTTTGCACTCCCCCATGCTTGTGCTTGAATCCTTTAAAGGAGATCACTGACATATTTAGAGGTGCTGTCACCTCCCAGGCACTGCTTTTCATGGTGCTGGAGCATTACACAGCAGTGTGTGGGCAGGGGTTGCCACCCTGCGCAGCTTTCAGGGCTCTGTGTTGTCACAGATTTATTATTTCCACTTGCCCTTGAGCAAAAACTTCTTGGTGTGCCTGCCAGGCAGCTTCATGGCCAACCTGAGTCCTTTCCTGCAGTGTGAGCACTGCCAGTGCAGGAAATGTGACCCTCATGAGGTTCAACAAGGCCAGGGGCGTAGTCCGGTGCATGGGCCAGGGCAATTTCAGTTTCAGAACAGGCTGGGGGATGATGTGATTGGGAGCAGCCCTGAGAAAAAGGGCTTGGGGTGCTGGGGGATGGAAAGCTAGACCTGAGCCAGCAATGGGCACTCAGCCCAGAAAGCCAAACCATGTCCTGGGCTGCATCCAAGGGAGTGGGACCAGCAGGGCCAGGGAGGGCATTCTGCCCCTCTGCTCCACTCTTGTGAGAGCCCACCTGGAGCCCTGCATCCAGTACTGGAGTCTTCAGCACAGGAAGGACCTGGAGCTGTTGCAGTGAGTCCAGAGGATGCCATGGAGATGACCTGAGGGCTGGAGCACCTCTGCTGTGAGGACAGGCTGAGAGAGTTGGGGTTGTTAAGCCTGGAGAAGGGAAGGTTCTGGGGACATCTTAGAGCAGCCTCCCAAGGAGCCTACAGCAAAGCTGGGGACATACTTTTTAGCAAGACCTGTTGTGCCAGGATAAAGAGTAATGGTTCTAAAGTAAGGGAGGGGAGATTTATACTGGGGATAAGGCAGAAATGTTTTGCTGTGAGGGTGGGGAGGCACCAGACCAGGTTGCCCAAAGAAGTGGTGGCTGCCCCATCCCTGAAGGTGTTCAAGGCCAGGTTGGATGGGGTTTTGAGCAACCTGATCCATTGGGAGGTGTCCCTGCCCATGGCAGGGGGGTTGGAACTGGATGAGTTTTATGTTCCCTTCTAACCCAAAACACTCTGTGATTGTATGTAGAGACCAGGGATGGTGTGGCAGCCCCTGGCTGCAGGGAGGTGAAACTCCCTAAACAGCAGCAGAAGCCAAGGTGATGCAGTCCCTCTCTGGTGGTTTGCCTTGCTGTGGAGAAGGCACTCTCCTCGTTTGTGTGCTATAAAAACCATCCTCCTGGCACTGAACCTTGTCCTTGGATGTGAACGGCTCAGCGCAACATGCAGGCATCGCAGCACCCAGCTCACTGTGTTGACACAGGCTCCTGGGAGAACAGCATCAATACCCAGTGAATATTAATACCAACAGGAGGAGGCAGAACCATTGTTTACCCTGCTTTTGTTAATCAGTTTGTTTCCATTCGTGATCCCAAAATGAAATTAAAGGCACTGTTTACTTTGCTGAATTATCATCTGCTCCAGCAGGTAAAGCACTTGGCAGAGAATTAATGGAGCCACAGACAGATTTGTGTCAGAAATATGTGCATATTTTCCCACAGAAGGATTTGTTTAAAATGAGCTGGAATCTCATGCCTTTGTATTTAAATAAAACATCATCCACCAGCCGCCCACACATGCTGCTGGGATGCTGTGGCCCTGAAACAAGTTCACCTTTAAAACAGCTGAGTTGAAGGCTTTTCCCGTGCAGTATTCAAAGGTGATTTTCCAAGACCTTGGAGGTGCCTTAAAAATTCTGAGTATACTTGAAGGAAAAAATCCAGTCCTGATGCCAAAGAAAGATGGAAGAGCATGCACAGGGCTTCAGTTTGTCCTCAAAAGCTTGCGTTAAATCGTGCTGGGGAGGGAGAATGGGTATTTCTGTCTCAACAGCAAGAGCCAAATTATCTCCTCTGGTGCCGCAGTGCAACCCAGCACAGGATGGGGCTCCTGCACCTGCCTCGGAAGGCTGAAAAATCCAATTGTGATCATTTTTGCTCCAGCAGCACTAAATTTATAACCCAACAGAAGGAAGACAAGATCTAAAAACCAATTTAGCAAAAAATAGCCTTTGCAACTAAAAATTAATGCTTCAAACAGCCTAAATGAAGCTTGAAAATAGCTTTTTTTTCTGCTCCAGCTGATGATTCACGTGCCTATTTGCAAACAATTCAAATGCAGTAAATTGGGAGGAAATATAAATCAGGTTCCTAAGTGAAGCTGCATAAATCCAATAAATGATTGATGAGAGAACCCTGTTTTAAGACGCTGCTGTCTGTCTCCAGTGCTGAGGCAGAAAATGATGGGGCCTTCGCCTTTTCAGGCTGTGCTGAATGAAGTGAGTTTGCATTGACCTCTGATCCCCACTCAAGGTCAGATGCAGCTTTCTCTCTCCACCTGCCCAAGCTGTCCAAAAACAGAACAGCAAAATAAGGCTGTGCTCCCCCAAAGATCTGGCAGAGAACGTTACAGGGAGGAGGAGGGGAACGATCTCACCGGTCGTGCTGCAGAAGAGTGAGAGCTTGCAGTGCAACCATACCAAGGGTTTAGTGGTCCCAAGGAAAAGTGGTTGCTGGTGTGGACCTGCTGCAATGCATCAGCCAAGGCAGCCAGGAGCTGTGCATCCTTACCCAGTTTCAGGGCAAAGGAGCTGATTTGTCTGATGGATGTTGGCTCTGCAGCAATACCTTGCCGTGCTCCTCTGCTCTTATGGCAGGTCTGGGCTGGACATGACAAAGCTCTCGGCCCCTTTGTGCTCTCTGCTGCTCTCCGTACGTGGGGAACGTGCCCTGCTGTCACAGAGGAGGTCTCAGCTCTGATCTGATGCTGAGAGAGTAGGAGAGTTGGAAGTTGTGTACTCCATCCAGTGTCCTGCCTCCAGCACCGAGCTGGTGCCAGAATATCCTGAGTACCCTGAAGGGCCAAATGTTCATCCTGTTCAGATCGAACAGCTCTGCAGGCCTTTGCAGATCAGGATGTGCCACATGCTGCCAATGCAGCCCTGAGGGCTGACAGTCATGAGCAGCTTTTTTCCATCCACAGAGTGATGGGTGCACTGGGAAAGGGACAAACCTTGTATGAGATGCTCAGCAGTCCTATAGTGGAGTATGATACTGCTGGGGTAGCACCTTTCGCATCTGCTATCGCCAACATAAACAAGATATAGAACTGTTAGAATGGGTCCAGAGGAGGCCACGGAGATGATCCAAGGGCTGAAGAACTTCTGCTATGACGACAGGCTGAGAAAGTTGGGTTGGTTTAGCCTGGAGAGGAGAAGGCTGCGGGAAGACCTCATAACGACCTTTGAGTACCTGAAGGGTCTCCAGAAAAGCTGTGGAAGGACTTTTTACAAGGCCTGTTATGACAGAACAAGGAGGAACGGGTTTAAATTGGAAGAAGGGAGATTTGATGGGACATTAGGAAGTAATTATTCATGATGTGACTGGAAAGACACTGGAAAAGGTTGCCCAGGGAAGTTATGGTTGCCCCATCCCTGGAAGGGCTCAAGTCCAAGTTGGACGGGGCTTTGAGCCCCTTGGTCCAGTGGGAGGTGTCTCTGCCCATGGAAGGGGGGTAGAACTAGATGAGTTTTGAGGTCGCTTCCAGCCCAAATCATTCCATGATTGTATGATTCTTCTTGGGATGGAGAACCAGTGGGTTCCTGGCAACCACGTGGTGCTGGGCTGTGCCCCAGTATTCTTCCTTCAAGCTGTTTCAGCTTGGGTTGTAGCAGAACAGATCAGCCCTTGCACAGACCTTGCATTTCACCTCAACCATTGCCCTCCTCCTGCCCCACCACCAGGTTGCCAAAAAAATGCAAGCAGAGAGGGTCGTTTGCTTGGAGAGGCAGCAGGGCAGGTGCCACCGTGATGCTCTGGCTGCCAAGTTCCTGGGGAGAAACTCAGTAAAAACCAGAACCACTGTTTTATGTTGGAATTGGAGAGGTTCAACCTCTTTTTTTTTGCACCTGACAGGTCAAGACAGCTGCCACCAGCTCCTGCTCCCAGGCAGCCTGGCATAAATCAGCAGCAGTGGAACAAGGCAGCTTGTCTCTGCTCCAGGTTGTCCCTGTTTGGATTTGGCTCTGACACAGTTTTCATGAAAAATTTATATTGTGAGAAAATGGATTTTCAATCAAACCAGGCATTTCTGCATAAAATATTGTTTGCATTGACATTTTCCTTTTTTTTTCAATGATACAGTTCCCTTCTTCTCTTCTCCCACCCTCTTCTGATGAGACAGGCGCAAAAATAATTCAGAGGCAGTGTTAATTTTTCAGTGAAAGTGTCTGGGTTTAGGTAGCAGGGGAGTGCATATTTTCAGAGAAACTCAAATATTTTTCATCAACACAGAAGAAAAGTCAGTCTTCAGAAAGGTAACCAACAACTATTAATGTAGAGGGGATGTAATACCTGTCTGATTAATAGTTCCCAGTGAGGAACTGGAGTCACTGGCCAGCCTGCAGCCGAGGAGGAGAGTGCTGTGTCTCCTCCAGCCCCACGGCTCTACAGCTCTGTGCAGAGTGGGGACAACAGCATCAGCGACCTCAGGTCACTCCTCTTGCTCATGGTCAAAAGCCCAACATCACAGAATCGTAGAATGTTTTGGCTTGAAAGGGATATTAAAGCCTGCCCTGTTCCTGCCCCCGCTGCCATGGGCAGGGACACCTTCCAGTAGATCGGGGGGCTCAAAACCCCATCCAACCTAGCCTTGAATACCTGCAGGGAGGGATCATACATGACTTATCTTGGTAACCTTGGACAGGGCCTCATCATGAAGAATTTCTTCCTAATGTCTGACCTAAATGTTCCCCTTCCAGTTTAAAGCTATTCCCCCTCATCCTATCATTCTGTGACCTTGTAAAAAATCCCTCCCCATCTTTCCTGGATTCCCTTTCAGTACTCAAAGGCTGCTATGAAGTCCCTCTAGAGCCTTCTCTTCTGAAAAACCCCAACTCCCTCAGCCTGCCTTCGTAGCAGAGGTTCTCCAGCCCTTGGATCATCTTCATGGCCTCCTCTGGACCCATTGCAACAGTTCCGTATCATTCTTATATTAGGGATGTTTCCTGATAATCTGTGATCCCGTCACAGCCCTGAGCTGCTGTGCATTCCTACTCCCTGAGCTGGCTCATCCTGGGACCAAAGGATGCTGGTGGAAGAGAAGGGTTGGGGCTGAGGCCTTGGCTGTTTAAAGCAGTTGCAGTTGCATCTGCCAAGGTGCTGCATCTACTACATGGGGGAACCCTGCTGGCTACCCTTCGAATGAGCAGAGCTGGCTCCGGAGAGGCCTCAGTGAGCTTCACCCTGCCAGCTGTGGCTGCGCAGCCTTGGGAAATTCTTGCCATTTTCCAGCTCTTGCTCTTTTGCAGGACTAGCAGAATTTCTCAGTGTAGAGACATTTGTCAATTTGCATAATTAAAGCACTGCAAACTCATCCAGATTCACAGATCCCTGCGCTGGCTCCCCCGAGACTCACCACTTCTCTCCCATGAATTATTTATTTGCAGCACTGTTTCAAACAGGCCCCTTTGTCTGCTGCCTTTGCTCCAGATTCCAGCTCTCCTGGGTGGAGTCGATGCCGTGGTCCTCAGAGGCAGAGCGTGGGGAAAGGAGCAACTACATTTGCCACTACCCTTCATTTTACCCTGCCCATCAGGTGAGAACAAGGGAACTCCCTTGAACCTGTGGGGCTGCCTGTGTAAAGCAACCTGAAGGAGCTGACCTGTGCAGGCAGTAGAGATGCTCGTGGAGATGCTTGTAGAGGGGCAGTTGGGGCTGCAGTGTTGGTCTCACTTTGTGCCTCTGGGTGCATCATCATGAGAGGCTTGGGGTGCCTGGATCCTCTGCCCCCACATGCTTGCCCACTTCCACCCTGCATGGGATGTTAAGGCTCTGTGTGGGACAGGCTGTTCTACCTCTCCATTCTCTGTGCTGCAGGGCAGCAAAAGGGAGCTCTGTGAGCATTCTGAGCAATTTTGTGTGCTCCCCCTCCTCCAGGATGGTTTGACTCTAATGAGTGCATCCATTAACCATTAACCAACTCACTTGCCAGAAATCACATTTCCCTGGTTCAGGCACACAAAAAATAACAGATAACACAAGAGAGAAAGCCAGAGAGACAGAGGAAGGTAGGAGCAAGTGGTAAGTACATAGAGATCTCGCTCATATTTGCAGACACTCCCTGCTGGAGTCGAGTGTGTGCTTGTAAATCCCACATCAGAGGAATCCAAATATTTGTGCTGCGGAAACACTTCTGATGAAGTCCTGGAGCTCCCTTTCTCAATTTCTTTTAGCCTTGTGGAGGGCTGTTAGCTTCTCAGTCTGTGGGATCCCTGCAGACAGTGGCTCTGGCAGGCAAACCTCTTCATGCCCAAATGATGCAGCTCCTTCCATGTCCCATGGCTCTGAGCTGGGAACATCATCAGCACCAGGATCTCAGCAGTGCAAGGACACTCTTGCTTTCCATGCAGCTCTCAGCAGTATCTGTGGTACAGAGTGGGGCCAGAGCAAGAGGGAAGTTAAAACATGGTGCTGAACAAGTCCAAGCATCCAGCTTTGCTAAACAATGGTGCAAAATGATCTGAGGATGGAGCAGACAATGGTGCAAGGCATGGAGTGGTCCAGCAAGACCAGTGCTGTTCTTCCCAGTCTGATGTGCCAGCCTGACATTTCACCCTGGACCTGAAAGTGGCAGCAGAGTTTGCAGTTGCAAATTCAGCCCTAAAAACTTGTGATATGCTGAAATTATTGATGCCTGTGCAGTTCTCATCCTCTCCCCATCCATGAATATGTATGTACAGCGATGTGGCTTTTAACAACACAAGCACTTGCTGTTCGATCTCCTGGAGCTGAGCCAGCCCCAAGGCTGCCCCGGGAGCGAAAGGCAGTGGTGGGGGCTGAACTGCAAAAGCTGTGGTTGGTATTGGGCTGGAGATTCACTGTACTTTGCCATCCCAGACCCTTTGCTGCCCACCGAGTGGGGCTAGAGGGGATTCCTGGTGGTGCTGGTGGTGGACGTCACTGGGTGTACAGCTGGAGGCTTTGTACTTCAAATTGGAAGGAGTAAGATTTAGATTAAATATTAGGATGAAATTATTCAGGATGAGGGTGGTGAGGCCCTGGCACAGGCTGCCCAGAGAAGTGGTAGATGCCTCATCCGTGGAAGTGCTCAAGGCCAAGTTGGATGGGGTTTTGACCAACCTGGTTTAATGCGAGGTGTCCATGGCAGGAGGGCGGAACTTTGAGGGCCCTTCCAACCCAAACCATTCCATGATTCTATGATACTGGGAGGCCGGAGCATTTATTCTGGAAAGCCCTGGCTCTCCCTGTGCTCATCACAAGGTGCGATCACGCCTGCAGCAGTGAGGCCCTGGCGTGCAATTTTCAGCTCCTCTCCTCCCCTCCGTTAAATCAGACGAGGCGAGAAATGGCACAATGCAGTTGGGGGCTATTGTGAAAAAACTCTGCAAAGGATTTTTGCAGGGTGGTGGAAGCTGGAATGTTCATCTGGGTTTCTTAGGGTTTTTTTCATTTGGGGTTTTTTAGTGGGTGTATTTTTTTTTTTTCCTGGAGACTGCTGTTGCTGATGTATTATTTATATAGCAGGAAATTAGACTCTGAGGACTCAAGTATTCTTCAAATACGCTTCCTAATTCTGTCAATTAAGAATGCACAGGCTGCTGGGTCTCTGGCTTGGGAAGAGCCGCAGAGGAGCGAAAGCTGCCCCTGGTCATTGCTCTGATGTGCTGCAGCGATGGCGCACGACAGCCATTGCAGCTGGAGGAAAAAAGATCTTGGGCCCAAAATCAAAGGCGTGAGATGCTCAGAGCATTAACATCCAGCATTGCTTTCTGGTTTCAATGGGACAAATAACTTCTCTGTGCTCTGGCAGAGAAATACTGAAGCCCTGAAAGGGTGGTCTCTTGTTTCTGTGCTCTGTAAGGAAGTCCAGTGCTTTTCATTACTATTAACAAATGGCTGATGAAGCTGGGAGACCACTTATGAGTTTGGGGTAATTTGCTCTCTAATTAATAGAGTTCTTCTTCATGTGTTCCTGGTGTAATTCTAGATCAAATGAGTTGATGTGTAATTAATACATAAAAAAGCATCTTCTCTCCTTTACCGTCTTCCGTAGCCAATGGGTATTTGGAAGCCTTTTCCTGTGCCAGGGCAGGGGGGTTGGTTCCCAGCCATTGAAGAGGGCATAGGGTTGCAGGACAGGCTGTTCTTGCCTCTCGCAGCAAAGGGAATATCATGGGACAGAGGAAAGGAGGAGGCAGACTGTCCCCAAAATGCAGCTGAGTGCATCACGAGCTGTCGGCACCACACTGGGAAGCAGAATGTTACCTTCTGCCTGCAAACACACTCAGCCCCCTGTGACTGAAGGTGTTCATTTCATGGCCAGGAAAAAGCAGTGGGGGGTGGGGTGGGGGTGTAGGTGATGCGCGCCAGCACAATCACAAATGCTTTGGCACATGTTCTGCACAAGGATGGCAGGAGAACTAAGTGGTTGTTCTCCCCTCTGTGTTGCCGTGAGAAAGGTGAGACCTCTCAGAGGACAATCCCTTTGTCTCTGATGCGCTGGATGATGTTCCTTTTTCTGCCCCACAGGCACTCCGTGCTCTGTGCTGAAGGAAGGAAGTTTATGGCTGCAGCATGATTTTCCTTTTTTTTCTTTGCAACGATTTTAATGTCCACTGCAAATGCAGATCTCTCCATCTGGAGGAGGCAGACGCTTGCGCTGCCTGCTCTGCATAGATGTGATAACCCACACTGGAGGACAGGGCCACATCACCTGTGAAGCCCTGCACAAGGGCTCTGGGGACAGGAGTGACACTGCAGAACACCCTCACTGCGCTGGGGCTGGACTGGATGCATGATCCCTCTTCTTCTGGGGTGCTCTCAGGGCCACACACCAAGGGCCAGTCCAGGAAAGGACTGATGTGCCTCTGGGCACAGGGGACTGTTCCCTCTGAAGGTGAAGATGCCCTCACCACCCATCAGCCCTTTCTAGTCCCTTGCAGATGACACCACAGGGACTGACTTGCACACAGCCTGTGTGGGGTGAGCTGTGGATCCCTGGCCACAGGGGAGAGAAGTATTTTTTTCTTGCTTTCTGTAACCTTTTGTGAGACCTTTGCAATTTATTTCTCTCACTCTCCTTTGCGGATTAAGTAGGTTTTCCCTCCCAGACTTGTGTACAACCATGACTTTCTTGGAAACTGTAGTTTCTGGGAGCATGGGTTTCATTTTCATAGTGGTTTATAGCTGTGTTGGCTGTGGAAAAAAAGATGAAATATCTCACCCTTTGGGATTCGTGCAGCAGAATCACAAATCCCTGGAACCCAGAACACTAATTATCTGGAAGAAGTACAATAGGCTGGTTTAGTGCTTCTGTGTCACACGGGCTTCTGCAAGGAGAGCTGGATGTGGAAAATGTGTTTTCCACCATTTTCCGTACAGCTCCAGCCAGTGCCCAAAATATGGACATGTCCCTGTGCAAGTAACTTCACATGAGAAGGAGGTGTTGAGTGTGGCCCCGGTGTTATTTCCATGGTTGCTATAGGCTGGTAGATCACTGACAGCCCAGTCTCAACTACCCTGAGAGCAAGAAACTACAGCTTCTGTCAGGCAGGGTGATGCAAGGCAGAGCTGAGAAGAGCTCTGGCAATGACAGCACCTGGGGGTGCTGGTTGAGAGTGACTGAACATGAGCCAGCAGTGGCCCAAGTGGCCAAGAAGGCCAAAGCATCCTGGCTTGGATCAGCCATAGGGTGGCAGCAGGGAAGGGATCGTCCCCCTGCACTCGGCGCTGGTGAGGCCACACCTTGAATCCTGAGTTCAGTTTTGGGCCATTCAGTGCAGGAAAGACTTTGAGGGGCTAGATCCTGTCTGCAGAAGGGAATAGAGCTGGGGAAGGGACTGGAGAACAAGTCTTATTAAGAGCAGCTAAGGGTCCTTGGACTCTTTAAGCTGGAGAAGAGGAGGCTGAGGGGAGACCTCATTACTCCCTGCAGCTCCTGGAAAGGAGGTTGTGGTGAGGTGGGTGTTGGTGTCTTCTCCCAAGTGAAAAGACAAGAGGAAATGTCCTCAAGTTGGACCAGTGGAGGTTTTAATTGGATATTGGGAAAAATGTCTTCACTGACAGTGGTGAAGCCCTGACAGAGGCTGCCCAGGGCAATGGTGGAATCTCCATCCTTGAAGGGGTTCAAAAAGTGTATGGCTGTGGCACTTGGGGACAGGGTTTAGTTGGCATGGTGGGATTGGGCTGGTGGTTGGACTGGGTGAGCTTAGAGATCTTTCACAACCACAATGATGCTACTATTCTATGAATGTTCCTCGCCTTTCACAAGCCACAGGCTCTCATCTCTTTTTGCCTTGGCAATGCTCAGCCCACCCCCTCCCCAGGTGCTTTCCAGAATCAGACTCTTAATCCCATTTGTCCCTGGCCCTTACTTTCTGTTTTCCATTGTATGCAGCACTCTTGGCCATCTCCATTTCACACCCACTGGCTGCTCCTCTATCTCATCCTCCCGTTCCTGCTGTTGTGCTTATGGTGCCTTCAACTCAGTTCTGCCCTTGTGCTGGTTTCTAGCTCTGCCTCTCAGCAATGCACGTGGGCCAAGAGCAGCTCATCCTCCCTTGGTTCACAGCGTGGCCCACAATTGACCCTCAGATACTGCCTGAAACCAGAAACTGATAAATAGGGAGCAAGACTCAGCTCTGCATCACAAAGACTTCAGCTCATGCATTGAGTTAGAGAGAGAAAAGCTGCCAGCAGGCACACACTAGCAGGTGATTTCTGCTCTGAGGAAGCTCATGAAATTTAAACCACACGTGGCATTAGACTTCTCCCTGTCCTTCATGCTTTTCAGCTCTAGTGAATGCAGGGCTGAACCTCTTCAGCTGAAAGTGCTGGGTTTGCTATGGAAACCGGTCCCTGTTATGACAGCTCTCCAGTCCTCATCCAGGGAGGAATCCATGACAAGGCTCCTGGGTTGGAAACAATGAACACAGAGAGGCACCGATCCTCTTCTGCACCTCGCTGAAACACACGTGGAGCAACTCCCTGCTTGGCTGGCCTTGCTCGCAATTGGGAGGGCAGTAATGGAGAGGGGGACTCGTTCCAGGGAGAGGGGCACAGCAGAAAGCTCCCCTTTCTGCTCATTTCTAAATTGGTCCTTCTCTTATATGCTATTCTTATTCTCTGTTCTTCCTCTTTTCCATTCCTTCCAGACAGGAATGTACAGAAATGTGAGGGGCAGTGCTTCAAGGAGGCAGTGCACTTACAGAACAAGGATATATGTGATTAAAACTTTGCACTCTCTTGGATCATTCCTGCTTTTCTACTTGTCAGGACACGGGCTGCCCAGGGAGGAGGTTGAGTCGCCAGCCCTGGAGGTGTTTAAAAGGCAGGTGGATGAGTTTCTTAACGACATGGTTCAGTAAGGGGACGGGTACAGCTGGACTCGATCTCAGAGGTCTTTTTGAATCAGATGATGCTATGATTCCAGGACACAGGGACCTTCCAGCTGACTCTTGGGGTTGACTGTCCGCCTCAGCAGGCTGCAGATGAGAATGAAGAGTGGGACAGTCCTGCAAGGCACTTGTCTCTCATTCTCAAATATCTCTGTCACAAGCATGATACTCAGCAGAGATGCTCTGCAATGATCAGTAAGGAAAGAATCCATTTCACTCTCGTGAGACCTCACCTGGAATTCTGCATCCAGCTCTGGAGTCCTCAGCACTGGAAGGACATGGAGCTGTTGTGGAGAATCCAGAGGAGGCCATGGAGATAATCCAAGAGCTGAAGAACCTCCTGTATGAGGACAGGCTGAGAGAGTTGGAGCTGTTCAGCCTGGAGAAGAGAAGGCTGTGGGGAGGCCTTAGATAAATCTCCCAGCGCTGAAAGTGGCTCCAGAAAAGCTGGGGAGGACATTTTTAGCAAGATCTGCTGTGACAGGACAAGGAGTAACGGTTCTAAACTAAGGGAGGGGGGATTTAGACTAGGTATAAACATTGCCCTTGCTCAGCTGAATTGTGTCCCACAGTCTGTAGCCCAGACTGATCAGATGCCCTCCCCAAATTTAAACGGTGAAACACAACTGCAATCATCATATCTGGGATCTGTGGTGCACAGCAAAGCCATGCTTGGATCAGAGCTGACCCTTAAGGAGTGGGAGGAATAGAACCTTGTAAGATATAGAGCTGCTGTGGATAACTTACAAGATCTGTTTGGCAGAGCTGTGGTCCTCACATTCTCCACTGCAGCCCTCAGCCAGTCCCCAGCAGCAGCCGTGGCTGCTAGGGCAGGAGAGCCTCTGCTGCTTCTGCTGCTGACACCAGGTCCATAAATCACTGCAGCCCCTCCTGCCTGCCCGTCCTCCTCAGGAGTACTTAAATCAGCTCTAAATGAGTTCTTTTAAGGAAATGTAGGCAATCAGTGGTGAATTATTGCAAGGCACAAGGGCTTTCTTAAAAGCGACGAACACTTATTGGTCATCTGGACTCCAGAAGGCATAAGCCTTCATATCAAACCCACAGGTCATACTAAGCATCGCCTCTTCATGCTTCCTGGAGCAGAGTCTGTGCCACCAGGTTATCTGCATCTTCCTCCCGCCCCACCAGCATTTCAAACAATCCTCTTCAATACAATCCCTGTGTGTTCTACTCACTCCTTTCAAATCTGCTTTTGTGAACTCTTTTTCAGTTCGAGGACAGTGTGTACTCAAGCTTTGCCTGGTTTTGAGACCTTCTCAAGCTCCTTCCACACTGCTTGGAGCCACAGGGATGTCATCTAAAATCAGGAAACCTAGAAAATAGCACCCTATTGTTCAGGAAAAAGGGAGTCACTTCCTTCAGTCACTTCAATCTGTGAACCTGTTATTGGGACGTGTTTTAGTAGGTTTGGTGGAGTTGGGATGGTGGTTCACCTTGGTGACCTTAGAGCTCTTTTCCAACTTTAACAATTCCCCGTTTCCTCATTCCCCATGTTTGCAAACAGCAGCTACAAACTTCAGCCATGAATAGGGAAGGAAATTTTCAGGAAACACAAATTTCAGGACATTTCATTCACCACCTTCTTTCTTAGGTTTAGGGAGGTAGATGAGTTAGATCAGTTAGAAAATCATGAATGTTAGTAAGCCCTGCAGCACGTGAGTGCCCAACTATCTCCCTGCCTTTGGCAGCCACAATCACAGAATCATGGAATGATTTGGGTGAGAAGAGACCTCACAGCACATCCAGTTCTAATCCCCCCTGCCATGGGCAGGGACACCTCCCACTGGATCAGGGGGCTCAAAGCCCCATCCAATATGGCCTTGAACACATCCAGGGGTGGGGCAGCCACCACTTCTTTGGGCAACCTGGGACAGAGCCTCCCCACCCTCACAGGAAAATATATCTTCCTAAGATCTCATCTCAGTCTCCCCTCTTTCAGCTGAAAACCATTTTCCCATGTCCTATCCCTGCACTCCCTGATGAAGAGCCCCTCCCCAGCTTTCCTGGAGTCCCTTTCAGTACTGGGAGGCTGCTCTAAGGTCTCTACACAGCCTTCTCTTCTCCAGGCTGAACAACCCCAACTCTCTCAGCCTCTCCTCATATATGAGGTTCTCCAGCCCTCAGATCATCTCTGTCTCCTCTACTCTTGCTCCAACAGCTCCAGGTCCTTCTTGTGCTGAGGACTCCAGAATTGGACCCAGGACTCCAGGTGAGGTCTCACCGGAGTTGGGCAGAAGGGCAGAATCCCCTCCCTGGTACTGCTGGTCCCAGTGCTTTGGAAGCAGCCCAGGACAAGGTTTGTTTCTGGGCTCTAAGTGCATGTTGCCAGCTCATAGTGAGCTTCTCGTCCCCCAGCACCCCAAGTCCTTCTCTTCAGGGCTACATCCATTCCATTGTCAGTCCAACGTGTGTTTGAACTGTTTTCTGTGGGATGAGGCTCAGGTGGGTCTCCTGCTCATTCTTGCCTTTCCCAAGGCATACAAGTGAGGGGGACAATGGGATCAGAGCAGCCTATGTTTAACTTGAAAGCAGGACATTTACCATCAGCCTGATCCACAAATTTCTGTGTTGTGTGGTGGCAGTGAGTGACAGCTCTATAATCTTGCTTGGGGGATGTCACCATGTGGGTCATATTCTGTCAAGAAAAACACAGGTAATGTTTTGACTTCCCTCTCTGAATACTTCTAATTTAAAAGCATTTCAGAGATCCCTCTTGTTTTCTCTGTAATGTGAATGTCAAGGGGGTGGTGATAAAATGTCATCCTTCCCACAAAATGTTTTACCTGCAGATGAGAACTGGTTTGGTTTCTGAAGGGCATTTTGGGAGCAGAAAGTGGAGTGAGGTCTGGAGTTCAGCATGGGGAGAGGTGTCAGGAGCAGCTGTAGTGCACAGTTGGGTGGCAGCAGTTTGGAAAAAGACATGTTAGGAAAAAAGAATGGCAAGCTCTTGGTGACTTCCCTCTCTCCAGGGCCTGACAGCTTTACACTTAAGCATTTATTAATTATTTCTCAGCACAAAACCTGCTGTATTTGGTGCCTAACCTTGAGAAGGGGGGTCCTTAAGTTGGTTTAGAGTGGAAGCCATGTGAGAAGCAGCTGAAGTCACTGGGTCTCTTCAGCCTGGAGAAGAGGAGACAGAGGGGAGATCTCATCGCAGTCAGTAGCTTCCTCACATGGGGAGGAGCAGGAGCAGGTGATGAGCTCTTCTCTCTGGCAGCAAGGACAGGACCCCAGGGCATGGCAGGAAGAGGGTCAGATTGGACATGAGGAGCAGGTTCTTCCCCCAGAGGGTGGTGGAGCACTGGAACAGGTTCCCAGGGAAGCAGTCACAGCCTGACAATATTCCAGAAGCGTTTGGCCAGCACCCTCAGCCCCACGGTGTGAATATTGGGGTTGTGCTGTGCAGGGACAGGAGCTGGACTCCATGGGTCCTTTCCAACTCAGAACAGTCTCTGATTCTATGATCTACGAGGGGTGGGGGAAGCTTTGCAGTTTCTTTTTCCAAGCCCAGATACAACCAGCAGTGCAAACACCCTGAGGGAGCAAGCAGAGCACAACATGAGCTTATTGCCTGAGTGCATAGCAGGGGAGGGAGACCTTTTTTCCCACCCCTCCTCAGTGGTGCGTTTCTGGGTTTTAATTCCCAGATGTGTCATGTCAAATATAAAATCAGTCCCTGTGAGCAGGAACTGAACTGAACCTTCTCCCTTCTGCTCTCTGTCCTGGTCTCAGGTTTATCTCCTGCCTCCTTCTTCACAAATATTTGCTGTATTCATCACAGCAGACCCGTGCTCGACACATTTCATTTTTCAGTCCTTCTTGCTGAGCCCATCACCCTATTTAATACTGCCTCTTGAATCCACTTGGATGTGGTTATGATCTTAAGAGGTCAGATGCCTGATGTTGCCCCCCTTTCTCTGGAGTGTCCCACCAGCCATTGAGATGTTGCTTAGTGATGAACAAGTACAGCTTTAAGCACGTGAATTTGCCAGCAAGGCAGACACATTCAAGTTGCACAGGGCACCAGTTCTTCTCCATGTGCTGTGATGATCATCATTATGAATTGATGCAACAGGTGTCATTTGCTAGAAACTGATGATTTTTAACCTGCACACGTGCCTTAGACCAGCCCTGAGTGGTTGCTGAGGAATGGATTTTCTCGCTGCACAAGTATGTGGGGCCACCACTTTGCTCTGAGATCTCAGTAGCATCCAGAGTACGGCCAGGGTAGAGAGACTGTGTGAAAAGCATCACCTTGTGACATTGGAATGAGAGTTGCAGCTGAAGAGGGATCTTCCTGGTTATTAAAGGATAACCATTTATATACTACAGGGGCTTTGCTTTCCGCCATTTTAAATTGTCTTTCCATTGTTCTGGGATCTCTCTCATGCTCTGTTCATTAACCCATTGATATTAAATGTAGCTGAAAATAGACAGTACTCATTTACATCCAAGAATATTTCAATTCAATCAGTAAGGACTCCATCAGCATCTGCTTCTGCTTGGAAAGCATTGTGTTCACCCACCCTCTCTATCTTAGCTCTTCCAGAGTCCGACCTGGCTTACCAGTGCTGTGGGTGTGACTGGGATGGCCCTGGTATCGGTCACTTGGTTATTTCCAATCAGCCTGGATTTCTGGAACTAATGTAAACTCTTTTTGTAGTCTGAAGTTGTTTTCTCTTTCTAATGTCAGAGTCACTGGAGAGGCCATGCTCAGAAATGTCAGCCTATTTGTACTTTCTTTTGGGGATAACAGGTCAGCGACTTCATCTGATGTTCAGCTCTGATCGTTTCTCTTAAAGGTTGGTCCTTCCTGATGTCACATTGGCGCATTCATTAGTTCAAATTTCATGCAAATACAGTTTGAAATGGTCTCAGACAAGGCTATGATGCCTTTTCTCAACTTTATGAGTTCTTCCAGATAGCCCAAAGAGGCAGAATGATTGATGGCAAAGTTACGCTGGGGTCCAACTGAAAGGTAAGGCAAATGCAGAAGAGCCAGAGGTCATGGTGTGCCACTTTGGAGACGTCACTGGTGTAGAAGGTGGAGTGGAATCTTCTGTTCCATCAAAGCCAATTCAGTGTGTTCTTTAAAAGTACCACATGTTCTCAAGATCACCTTGTCTACCAACAGAGATCCAAAGTGACAGAATCATCCTATAATCATGGAATGGTTTGAGTTGGAAGGAACATTAAAACCCATTCAATTCCATCCCCCCTGCCATGGGCAGGGGCACTTTCCATGGGATCAGGGTGATCAAAGCCCCATCCAGCCTGCCCTTGAACACCTCCAGGGGTGGGGCAGCCACCACTGCTCTGGGCAACCTGGGCCAGGGTGTCATCACCCTCTTGTGGGCAGATGTCTCCTAGAGCATGGCTGTAGAAGCAAAGGTACCAGATCCTACAGCTGGGACAGGTGATCAGCCACCATAACCATATATTCCCCAGCACAGAGCGCTGTAGCTGGGGATTCACCAAGATCAAACATGCTATTTTCTGCACACCTCTACCTTTGTGGGAAGAACATCACATCTACCAGTGCATTTCTGGGCTGTGAGCGCACATTACCGACTCATGTTCTGCACCCCAAGTCCTTCTCTGGGCTGCTCCCAATCCATTCTCTGCCCAACCTGAAACTGTAATTGAAGCCACTTGGTCTGTCCCTGTTTTCCTGAGGGTTTCTCCTCTAGGATTAGGTCACTTATAACCAGCTCACAAATTAAAAAATGCTGATTTCATGCTGCTTGTGTTTTGTCTTCTCTGCTGAACTGTTTCTGTCTTGATGTGATCTGACCACTGGTTACAGAATCTGTATTCAAATGAGTGGTCTGTAGCTGACAACCATTGATCTAATATATACGTTTTTTTAACTCAGTGCCCTCCATCACCCATTTATTAATTTGTGATGCTCCAAAGCTTACGAGCATTGTAGTAGAAACCTTACACATCCCCTGTTGCAAGGGCATTTTAGTTCTCTCCTATTTAGATTTTCTTCTCAGTTCCTTGGCACTGCCATGAAACCATGGTCTTAACTGGTGTTGTGATTATCAGGAATGGCTTCCATGGTTCTGGAAGCTGTGAGTCTTCTCCTCCCAATATATAGAAATCATTTTAGGTGACTTCAGAGAAATAGCATTGGTTTTGTGCATTAATGCTAGTAGAAAGCATTAAAGTTTTCTTCAGAGATAGCCACATTGCCTTATCTGTATTCTTCAGTAGCTGCTTTAAGTAGTCAGACTTCCACATTTGCCTTGAATACCTTCTCTCTCTTTTTTGAAGTTGCTGCCTTTAGAAATGGTTCTAAGTACTCTCAGTCTCTCTCTTTGAAGAGTCTTGTCTCATGTTTCCTTCCCATCTAGAGAGATATTTCTGCATGTCATAGGACCAGCTTTCCATTGCTGTTCTTTCACAGACCCCTCGTTCAGCAACATGTTTAAGTTGGCAGATTTTGGTAAAATTCTGACCAGTGCCAACTTGATCCAGTGTGAGGTGTCCTTGCCCATGGCAGGGGCATTGGAACTGGATGAGCTTTGAAGTCCCTTCCAACCCAAACCATTCCATGAATCTATGTGGGGCAGAGATGGGCTGGGGGACTTTTATTGTGATCTGTCATGGCCTGGGAGTATTTGATATTGTGATGCCTCTTTCTACAAAGATTTTCTCCTGAAAAATCTCTTTTTGTGGAGCACCAAATGTCCTTCCCTTCTCTTGCACAGGATCACAGAAAAGAGACCAAATATCTTTGACATATGGTGCTGGTCCGAGCGGTGGGTTTACACCCAGATGCTCTGCTCTGATCAAATGCAGAAATTGACCTGGGACTATTCAGTCCAAATATTAGAAAGAAAGTTTTCGTTGTGAGGGTGGGGAGGCACTGGCAGAGGTTGCCCAGAGAAGTAGTTGCTGCCCCATCCCTGGAGGTGTTCAAGGCCAGATTGGATGGGCTTTTGAGCAACTGGATCCAGTGGGAGGTGTCCCTTCCTGTGGCAGGGGTGTGGAACTGAATGGGCTTTAAGACCCCTTCCAACTCAAACCATTTGATAGTTCTGTGATTCTATTTCTTTCTGGCTCATTGCAACTGACCTGTCTAGGGTTGACCTGGCGTGTGTTGGGTTCATGGCCTGTCTGTAGCTTTGTCTGAGGGGTATCATCCATACATGAGGTAACCTGACATTGTAGAGCTTGTTTCTGAGGTTCAAAGCTGAAATAGAGAGGACAGACAACATGTTTTCCCCTATGGTCTTTCCCTGTTTCCTTGTTGATGAGTCTTGCTGCATTAAATGGTAGGGCAGTTGTTCCTCCTTCTGCTCAGTTAATTTGCTGTTACACTGCTTCCTCCTGTATTTTCCCAAGATTCTGCAGCCTTTATAGAATCATAGAATCGTTTGGTTGGAAAAGACATTTGGGACCACTGAGTCCAACTGTACCTGTCCACTACTAAACCATCCAATAGCACCTCATCTACCCGCCTTTTAAATACCTCCAGGGATGGGGACTCAACCATCTCCCTGTGCAGGTTCCAGTGCCTGAGAATGCTTTTGGTGCATGATTTTTTCCTGATGCCTAATCTGAATCTTCCCTGGTGCAACTTGAGGCCATTTCCTGTTGCCCTGTCCTCTCATCCTCTCCTTAGGACACACAATTAAAGCATTTCAGCCTGGGCCGAGCTGCTCCACCAAGTTCACCTTTGGATAATGCTCTTTCTCTCGCCACTTCTATAAGTTTCTTGGTGTTTTTGTTAAGCAAGAACATCAGACCCTAAGAGGTGTTGTAACAGCGATCAATAATAACAATTGTGTTCTTTCTGATAGTCTCTGGGAGCCCCAGGCAAGAACCAACATTTAGCGATGCAAGCACCGAGCAAAAATTCCCTCCCAAGTAAACCACCTTCTTTTCACTCATTATCAGCCATCATCCTGCAGCTCCTTGGCAGCTCTTCAGATATGGCTCTTTTATATATAGCCTTTCCTCTTCACGCTGATTAGTTGGAAGCCTGATCATTTCCCCCAGAAGGAGCTGTGTTTCTCCAGCCTATATCAATCTGCCATTTCTTTCCACAACCCTCCCTATAATTTATCTCTCCCCACTAATGCTGAAAGCTTCTCCAGCTCAGGAGGGGCAAATTTAATTAACCTGCTATTTTCTCCCTTTCTCATCTAGATCATTAATGAGAGTGCCTAATGAGTCTGGGTCTAATGGTTGTCCCAGTGGCCTCTCACAGCACATGTCCTCTCAATATATCAACCAGTTAACATTAAACTTCAGTTGGGATCTTTCAGCCAGCATCAGTCATTCTTCCAATCCAGTACAAGCTGCTGTTTCATGTAATGTGTCAGGAGTGAGTTGGGTGATGCCATAGTGCGTGTTGTCAATCTTGTTGCTTTGCTAATCCAACTGGAAATGAAGGTGCAAATCTCTGCCACAAGTCAGGCACTAGGAAGACACAACAACCAGCTCTCTCACCACACTGGCTTACAAATGAAATGGTTATACAACAACAGGAAACCCTGAAAACGTCTCCAAGCTCAGCTGTCCAAGTAAACACCTTCATGCTGAGGTCCATCAACATCTGCACATGAATGCAAGAACCCTCATGCTGTTAGGTGGCAAGAAAGGGCATGTGCTGTCATAGAATGGTTTGGGTTGGAAGAGACCTCAAAGCCCATCCAGTTCCACCCTCCTGCCATGGGCACGGACACCTCCCGCTGGATCATGGGTTCAATGCCCCATCCAGCCTGGCCTTGAACACCTCCAGGGATGGAACAGCCACCACTGCTCTGGGCAACCTGAGCCAGGGCCTCCCCACCCTCACAGCAAAATATTTCTCCCTAAGATCTCTTCTCAGTCTCCCCTCTTTCAGCTGAAAACTATTCCCCTCATCCTATCCCTGCACTCCCTGATCAAGAGCCCCTCCCCAGCTTTCCTGGAGCCCATTTCAGTACTGGGAGGCTGTTCTAAGTTCTCCCTGGAGCCTTCTCTTCTTAAGGCTGAACCCCAGCTCTCTCATCAGCTTTGCAGGCAACTGAGGTGAGTTTGAGAACTGCTGTGGCAGTTGCATTTCAGGTGCTCTTGGGCAGGTTTGCAGGGGCCACCCTTGTCCCAGCAATGAGTGACTGTTGCTGTTTCACTCACCCTGCTGTTCTCTGGCCGTGGGAACCAGTCAGAGTCCCAGGGAGGATGGGAAGGTGAACAGGAGGACATTGAACTTGTTTGATTTCACTCCAGGCAGCAATTTTGGACAAACCCAGTCATCAGACACCCCCGCTTCCTACCCCGTCACAGGAAACCCCGGAGGGACCTTCCAAATCTAGGATTAGCCAGTTCCCTCATAATAGCCTCTGGGCACCAGCAGCTAACACGAAGGCTAAGAGGCATGCGTCACCTTCAGCAGGATTTAAACTCAAAAAAGAAGAGGAGAAAGAAATAGCTGCTCGATTTTAACATAAGCAAACGTCAAACCATACTTTTGGGAATGGAAAAGAATTGTAAGTTCACCTCTAGATTGCTGGGAAAAGTCTGGAATATTTTGATAATAAAGGGTATTTAGGGATACAGCAGACATTATCTTAAGGATGAGGGACACATGGTATCTTCAGCAAAGGAAGTAGAAGCAGTAGAAGCCAACAACTGACCCCAGAAGCAACACATGGCTGGATATACAGAGGGTTTGGATGGCTCTGGGGCAGGACATAGACCTTCCCAGGAGCCTGACCCTGCAAACAATGAGCAAAGGGAAATGTAAGGGTTTTCTCAGGGCAGGAGAAGATCTGGGTTTGTGGCTGTGTGAAGAAGAAAGGCTACTCTGTGGCTATGACTGGGAGAGAGATGCAGGCAGGTGAGGTTTGCTGTGTAATGTACATCATCAGAGAGCAGGACGATAGCGGCAAAAAGTCAAAAAGAGATTGCCATTTGAAAACAGCCCAGTCTGGGTTCCTGAAGCTCTGGGAGACACCATACCTTGAGGTGATATTTTACCACTCAGTGCAGAATTTGCCCCAAATTCCCTATGTTCTTAACCTGATTTGCTCTGCGTGCATTCCCAGTTGCTTGGTGTGTCAGGTTGCTGCTGCTTTTTACATGATGATACCGCGTGGGTCTTGTTGGACGAAACTGAGCTGCAATGTAACCATTTTGGACAGTTTCCTCAGCCAAAGGTGGGATGAAGGGGATGTCAGCCAACATCTTAGAAGGAAAACAGTAAGACCCAGGCTAATGGTCCTGAATCCTGAGTAGAATAGGCTTTCATAAGGATGTAAGTAGTAATGCAGGAGCCTTTCTGACTCTCTCTGGTTGAGATGAGGTTGTCCAAGTTTGCTTAACATTAGATCTCTGATGAAAGCCCAGGGCAGAGAAAACAGAGACAGAGGGGCCAGAAAAAAAGGACAATCCAAAATTCCTAGCTTTACTCTCAAGTACTGGCAGGTTCCCTCTGTCGAATTCATGGCCTGCTGGCCTGAACAATGCTGGAAAGTGTTTGCTGGGCAAGTTCTGGGGAATTATAGAATCATAGAAGCATTAAGATTGGAAAAGAACTCTAAGCTCATCCAGTCCAACTGTCAGACCAGCCCCACTTTGCCTGCTAAACCATGTCCCCAAGTGCCACAGCCACATGTTTTTTTAACACTTCTAGGGATGAAGACTGTACCACTGCCCTGGGCAGCCTCTACCAGGGCTTCACCACTCTGTCAGTGAAAAAATTTTTTTCCCAATATCCAATTTAAACCTCCCCTGGTGCACCTTGAGTCCATTTCCTCTCTTCCTGTCACTTGTTACTTGGGAGAAGAGCCCAGCACCCAGCTCACCACAATCTACTTTTCAGGAGCTGCAGAAAGCAATGAGGTCTCCCCTCAGCTTCCTCTTCTCCAGGCTAAACAGCCCCAGGGCCCTCAGCAGCTCCCAGAAATCCTGTTCTCCAGCCCCTTCCCCAGCTCCGTTCCCTTCTCTGGATGCACTCCAGCCCCTCAATGTCCTTGCAGTGAGGGGCCCAAACCTGTTTTCAAGTATTCAAGTTGTGGCCTCACCAAAGGCCGAACACAGGGGTATGATCAGTTCGCTCCTCATGTTGCCCACACTATTTTTGATACAAGCCAGGATGCTGTTCGACTAAAAGCTTTGCTTTCAGGAGGTGAGAGTACTGAGGAGATTTGTATGCCAAGGCCAGCATAAACCACACTTTTTTGAACCGTGTAATCAGGGTGATGCCTGCTGCAACCAGCAGAGTTTGCTTTCCTGTCCTTTCTCCTGTCATAAGTTGCACAAGCTTTTTCCCTATAGAAAGGAGGTTTTCTTCTGCTTTGGAAGGGAAAAGAAAGCAGGGGAAAGCATGGAGTCATTTTTCTTCTTTCTTCAAATCCACAAGATTTACACTTGTCTCATGCCTTGGCTTTTATCAGGTGTGAGAAATCCCACAGAAAAGAAGAGTGAATATACCGGGATGAGCTTTTTCCAGGCTATAGTATAATCAGCTTGTAAATGTATATTTTTCCAGTCAGGTGCCAGTTTGGTGCCTCATGTTCGTGCTCTCAATGTCAGAGGTATCATAGAATCATTGAATGAATCACAGAATGTCCTGAGTTGGAAGGGACCCACAAGGACCATTGAGTCCAACTCCTGTCCCTGCAGAGGACAACCCCAACATTCACACTGTGGGGCTGAGGGCCTTGGCCAAAGGCTTCTGGAATATTGTCAGGATGTGACTGCTTCCCTGGGGAGCTGTTCCAGTGTTCCACCACCCTCTGGGGGAATAACCTGCTCCTCATGTCCAACCTGACCCTCCCCTGGCACATCTTCCTGACATTCCTTTTTGTCTTGTCATTGATCACCAGAGAGAAAAGCTCAGAACCTGCTCCTCCTCTTCCTCTTGTGAGGAACCTGCAGAGCGTGATGAAGTCTCTCCTCAGTCTCCTCTTCTCCAGGCTGAACAGACCCAGTGACTTCAGCCTCTCCTCACACATTTCCCCTCTAAACCCTTCCCCAAATCCGTGATGTCCTCTGGACACTCTCCAGCAGCTTTAGATCCTTTTTATCCTGTGGCCCCAGAACTGCCCCCAGTGCAGAGCAGAGCAGGACAATCCCCTCCCTCTCCCGACTGGTGATGTCGTGCTGGATGCTCCCCAGTATCGTGCAGCATTGAGTCTCCCAGGTGCATTTTTGTGATTCGGATGTAATTTCTATTCATAATCTGACCAATTTCTTCCCTTTTTTTTAACTTTAGTCAATTCCTTTAGTAGAATTATTCATGTTCTCCTCAAATCAACAGTTGGTCCTTGCATCCTTGCACTCCGTCCCAGTGGGAAGGGAGGTGAATTGAACAAATAAAGACTGCAAATGAAATGGAAAAAAAAAAATGTTTTGTATTATGAAATATTAACGTCCACCTACTATGAGGGGAAATTAGACCTGCTGCATGAAAACAGCACTATGTGCAGTGACTCAACTGCAGGGTGTGAGGTCTGTGTCCCCATGGATATTTGCAGATCCTGGCTATAGGATGATGACGGCCTTCAATGTGTTTCATGGTTTGGTCCTTTTAATTAAGTAATGGGCTCCAGGAATGGAAGTGAAATATGTTGCTACAGGATCCCTGTCTCTGACAAGGCCAGCAATGGGACAGTAATGCCCGCCTTGCCCTCTGAAAGAGTAAGGACAGGTTATTAGGCTGACAGGAGAGAGCTGGGTTGTTCAGCCAGGAGAAGAGAAACCTCCGCGGAGAACTTAGAGCAGCCTCCCAGTACTGAAAGGGGCTCCAGGAAATCTGGGGAGGGGCTCTTGATCAGGGAGTGCAGGGATGGGATGAGGGGGAAGAATTTTAAATCAAAAGGGGAGGAGACCGAGATGAGATCTTGGGAAGAAATATTTTCCCGTGAGGGTGAGGAGGCCCTGTCCCAGGTTGCCCAGAGAAGTTGTGGCTGCCCCATCCCTGGAGGTGCTCAAGGCCAGGTTGGTTGGGGCTTTGATCCAGTGGGAGGTGTTGCTTCCCATGGCAGGGGAGTGGAACTCATGGGCTTTGATGTCCCTTCCAACTCAGACCATTCCATGACTCTGTGAAAGCCCCAGAGGTGTGGAGAGACCGGTCAGTTTGATTTCAGTGCTGCAGGGGAAAGAGGAAATGTTAACATAGTGAAAGCTCCAAGGCATACAAATCCCATTAATTTCAACTGGTGGATTTCCTGGAAAGTATTCTTAAACCCAGCCGAGTTCTTAATATTTTCTGATCGTCTTTTTAAAGATATTGCTGTCGCTATTATTTATTAAGTATATTGCCACAATGCCAGCATGCCCCAGGCAGGGACTAATGTCCTGGTGTATTAAATGTAGACAAAAAAACTAGTCTCTGCTCATGTATCTGGATTTTCATCTCATATTTAGACTTATGTCAGGCACTTGGTTGAAAATATACTCTCTATTGAATCAATGGACAGTTATTAACTGTATTAAAAAACAGGCAGCTAAAAGCTCTCAAAAAGCAATTGTTGTTGGAGGAGCAGTGACGAACAAGTTGTCTGCATGGTAGCTTTGCAGGATTCAGCTTTCTCCCTGCTGTATTTCACTATTTTCATGAATGAGCCGGAAAATATATATAAATTAGTTGCCCGTGAAGTTTGCAGCTGACTCAAATTTTGCTATGATAAATAATGATGAAGGCAAGTCTCTAATGCAGAGCAATTGCAATTGCTTGGTAGACTGGCAACAGTGGAACAACATGAATTTTAATACAGCTAAATGCTCAGTCATCCATCTCCAAGAGCAGAATGCGAGCTGCTCCGTCAGGCTGGGAGACTGCCTGCTCGAGGGCAGCGACTCTAAAATTGATTTAAGGGCCATATTGGATAACAGGTGATTATGAACATTTAGTGCCCTGTAGTGGTGAAATAGATGAATATGATCTCTGGATAAAGAGGGGAGTCTGAAGTCTGAATAGGGAGATTTTATCCACCTTGATTAAAAAGCAGGAAGGTGCTGTAATCTACTACAGTCGTAAAGAGAGCCAATGGCTAGAAGTTTGTAGAATGTTGGAATTGTTTTGTTGGAAAAGGCCTTTGAGATCAAGTCTAACCATTCCTGTCCACGACTAAACCAGCTCCCTGAGCACCTCATCTGCCCATCTTCTAAATACCTCCAGGGATGAAGACTCCACTATTGTCCTGGGCAATCTCTGCCAGTGCCTGAGAACCCTTTCTCTGAAGAGATTTTTCCCTCTATCCAATATAAATCTTGCCTCATCTTATTGTCCTATCACCTGTTACTTTGGAGAAGAGCCCAGCACCCACCTCACCACAACCTCCTTCTAGTTAGTTGTAGAGAACGATGAAGTCTCCCCTCAGCCTCCTCCTCTCCAGACTAAACAACCCCAGGTCCCTCAGTTCTTCCTCACAGCTGAACCATGCGCTTTCAGCATGGAAATGTGGTGCAGATTCCTGGTGGTATCCTACGGGGTCTCAGCACTAAGGGTGGATGTCTGTTGCAAGACATGTAAGCAGCTCAGCCAGGGTCAAACTTTGCCTCCATGGCAGGCTGAGAGCCTTTCCCTATTGCTCGCTTCCTGATTTCCATGCAAACAGGAAGGTGTATCACCTACATCCTGTTGTGTTCTTGTTGAGCTTGGCTTCACAGAGCTTGTACATAGGTATCAGAAACAGCATGGCCAGCAGGAGCAGGGAAGGGATCGTCCCCCTGGACTCGGCACTAGTGAGGTCCCACCTCAAATTCTGTGTTCAGTTTTGTGCCACTCACTACAAGAAGGACATTGAGGTGTTGGAGCATGTCCAGAGAAGGAAACGGAGCTGGAAAAGGGGCTGCAGAACAAGTCCTATTGAGGAGCAGCTGAGGGGCCTGGGGCTTTTTAAGCTGGAGAAGAGGAGGCTGAGGGGAGACCTCATCGCTGTCTACGACTGCCTGAAAGGAGGTTGTGGCAAGGTGGGTGCTGGGCTCTTCTTGCAAGTGACAGATGATGGGATGAGAGGAAATGGCTTCAAGTTGTGCTGGGGGAGGTTTAGATTGGATATTAGAAAAATTTCTTCACTGAAAGAGTGGTCAGACACTGTCAGAGGCTGCCCAGGGAGGTGGTTGAGTCCCTGTCCCTGGAGGTGTTTAAGAGGAGGGTAGATGAGTTTCTCAGGGACATTGTTTAGTAAGGGGACAGGTACGGTTGGACTCGATGATCTCAGAGATCTTTTCCAACCGGATGATTCTATGATTCAGAGAAATATGTTTATAGACTTGTGGGTATCATGTCTCATATCTGGAGAGAGTGGATGAGAGAACTGTGGAAGGGCAGGCAAGCATGGCTTGCTGAAACTGCAAAGGAGACTAAGCCGACACCTGATAGAGACAACCGTGTTGGAATTTGCACACTTAGTAAAAATCCACCCCAGTTTTTATCTGGGAATGAAAGAATGAGCCGTGTGAACGTAGAGAGAGAGAGCTGGGAGGGATGCCAAGAGAGAGAGGGGAAAGGAGGCAGCAGGGAGAGTGTGACTAGGCTGGGCTTTGGTCCCACTGCATGGATGGAGGGGCCAGGTGTCCAGGGGAGTGCTGAGAATTGCCGTGTCTGCATCAATGAGCTTGATGGAAGGCAGCTTCATGGTAGAGACAATGCCTTTCATTGAGTGTCTCTGCTACTCCACCATTCAAGGTGACAATTCAAGGTGGTGTGGAGAGCTCTGGTCATCCAGGCTTAGAAAGGAGAGCATCTAGTTGAGAACAGGGTAGAAGAATAGGATCCTCAGTCACCCGCAAGTGGGACTCTCACGTTTCCATTTCTATCTGTTCTTCAGAGTGGTTGTGTCTGAAGTTGAAATTGAAATGTTCTCGTTCTCCCAGTCCCACTGGTGTTGCCTGGGGCATTACCTCCCAAGCTGCTTCTTCAGCTGCAGGTCTTGTCTGCTTCCACGCAGACGGCCAAAGCAAGGTCATGGGGAATTTTTTAAGCAACTTTTCATAGAATCATAGAATCATGGAAGGGACCTTAAAGCCCATCCAGTCCCACCCCCTACCATAGGGAAGGTACGTCTTCCACTGGATCAGGTTGCTCAAAACCCCATTCAACCTTCTTTCCGGGGATGGGGCAGCCACCACTTCTCTGGGCAACCTGGGTCAAGGCTTCCCCACCCTCACAGGAAAATATTTTTCCCTCAAATGTCATCTCAATATCTCCTTTCTTTCAGCTTAAATCTGTTCCCCCTCATCCCGTCCTTGTACTCTCTGATCAAGAGCCCCTCCCCAGCTTTCCTTGAGCCCCTTTCAGTACTGGGAGGCTGTTCTAAGGTCTCCCCGCAGCCTTCTTTTCTCCAGGCAGAACAACTCCTGCTCTCTCTGTGTGTCCTCGTACAGGAGGTGCTCCAGCCCTCAGATCATCTCTGTGACCTCCTCTGGACTCATTCTAACAGATCCATGTTGTTCCTGTTCTCACTGGTGTTGCCGGGGATATTAGCTATGGAGCTGGTTCTTCAGCTGTAGGGACTGTCTGTGTCCATGCAATAGTCCAAACTGAGGTCATGGGAATTTTTTTTGAGGAACTTTTCTGTCCAGGTTCTTTTCTAGGCTTCATTCCTCCTTTCCACACTACCTGCAGATGCTGGGTCTGCAAGCAAAAGATGAGATAAGTGTCATTTTGGAGGAAAACCAAGAAAAATGCTGCCTACTGCAATGGGGCTGAAGATCTGGGGGTGGAACCCACAGCTGTCAGGTGGGGTGCAGTCCCAGATGGCTGGGGGAGTGCAGGTGTAAATGCCATCTGGATCTTTACCTCTCCTTGCATGAGTCACATACAGAGCTTTCACCAGTGCCAGCTTCGGGCATGCAGGAAACTATCCTTCTGAGTAATAAAGTTCTGAAGCCTTTCTGAGGTGCTTTGGTCACCATGGGAGATCTAAGTCATCTCAAGAACTTGAATTTACTTCCTTTGGACACCTGTTTGTCCCTGATATTCTACAAACAATATTATCTTCTGTAGGAGCTGCTTGTGATTCACAATGCATATTTTCTCACTTCATTCTTTGCAGTGTGAGGATTGAATGGTGACAATATCACAGATGATCCTGTTCATGCAATGTGCTGGATGCATCTCATCGGGATAAGATGGAAATGACGATTGCGACCACTTGTGGTTCTCTCACCCATTCTTCTGGGGACTTCTTTCAAAGCTTCTTTTGGTCTTTCAGTTGATTTTCTTTGGTTGCTTGGTTGCCTTCTTAGGCTACCTGGGATCTGCTACGATTTACTGGGCTGAGTGTGGATTTTATTTATACAACACTTTGCAGGTGTGACAACTCTCACAGGTTTTGAGGAAGGAGCCCAGAGCAGTGGTGGCTGCCCCATCCCTGGAGGTGTTCAAGGCCAGGCTGGATGGGGCTTTGAGTCCCCTGATCCAGTGGGAAGTGTCCCTGCCCATGACAGGGGGTTGGACTGGGTGGGCTTTGAAGTCCCTTCCAAGGCAAACCATTCCATGATTCTATGATTCTATATCTGCAGATCTTTGCCTCTCCTCCAGCTATTACCAAAGTCTTTGGTAAGTGGGGTGGTATCGTGTCAAACTTGCCTGCTCAGAGCCAGCAAATCCCTGTGCTCTACTGGATGCAGAGGCTGATGCCGAGATTGTCCTGGAGGAAGCTGTGGCATGGGGCATTCTGCAGTATTACACTGCTGGAGGGGACACCAGAGCAAGGTGGTGCCATGACTTTGTGTTGTGTCTTTAGGAGAGCTGAACGTGGCCATGTTTATTCTAGTACGGAGTAACTGCACCTGATCACATCCTGGAAGGGAACAAAGGGGACACTATTCTGAATACAGCGGAGAAACCAGCTCCCCTCTGAGGAAGAAAAGGGAATATTGGGAGAGTTCGGATGGGCCAGCAGCATCTGGGGCCTACACTATCTGCAAGACCAGTGTCAGGCCTGGGACTAGATCTTAGAAACCCACACTAAGAGGCCTTTTTATAGGAGTTCTCCAAGGTTTTCCTGTAAGGTCATAAGCTTTTCTCTTCCAGGTATAGGATAGATAGCTGGAAACAGGACAGGTGGAAAACATTCTGCCTCCACTGATAGAATTGGCAGACTTGGTCCCACCAGATGAGGTGGCAGAGCACAGAGCTGGCAAGAGCACTTGTTAAAGCATGGCCTAGGATATCTGCAGGATTTTCCTATGCCTATCCATAGGAAACACTTATAACTAGGTCAGCATTTTAATGCCAAAGAGAATCACCTCATATCAAATATGTGAGCGAAACTTATTTCTGCTATGCAAACCATTTTAAGAAGTGTCTTTAACCTGTGCTGTTAAGTAGGAATTACCAAGTCCTTACTTCTGTGAAGTACTGCTGCTGCCTGAACCAGAGGAGGGCAACGCAGCTGGTGAAAGGTCTGAAGCACAAGTCTTATGAAGCCTGGCTGAGGGACCTGAGATTGTTTAGCCTAGACAAGAGGAGGCTGATGGGAGACCTCATTTCTCTCTACAACTGCTTAAAAGGGTATTGCAGTGAGGTGGGTGTTAGTCTCTTCTCCTAAGCAACAAGCAATAGGATGAGAGGAAATGGCCTCGAGTTGTGCCAGGGAAGGTTTAGATTGGATATGGGGAAATATCTCATTACCAAGAGTGTGGTGAAGCCCTGGCAGAGGCTGCCCAGGACAGTGATGGAGTCTCCATCCCTGGAGGGGTTCAAAAACCATTTGTCCAAAGTGCATTGGGACATGGTTTAGCACTCATGATGGAGTTGGGCTGATGGTTGGACTGGATGAGCTTAGAAGTCTTTTCCAACCTTTATGATTCTATGATCCTATCATCAGGAAAATGTCACTGCTACAACCTGCTTACATTTTAAGATCTGGGCATGACAGTGAACTATGATAATATTTCTGCTTGAAGCAAAGTGGATATTTGGGCACATGATTTGTTGCAGCGAGGGGTTTCACAGTAAAATTCATAACCACAGATGAGATGGCAGATGCAATTCAGCATTTATAAACATGAAGTAATGTGCACTGGCAAACAGCCCAGACTCTATCCTAAACAAACACAACGATGGACTCTAAATGAGCTGTTGCCACTCAGCAAAGGGATCTCGGGGACTTTGGGGAATGCTCTCTGAAAAGCTCAGCTTGATGCTGAATGATGGCAGGCAGAGTGCAGGGGCTGTAAGGGACAGAGCAGGACATCTAACCTCTGCGTAAATCCCTGCTGCAGTTGCATCCCAAGTATCACCCTCCCATCCCAACATTGAGGAGGACCAGGTAAAAATCACAGAATCATAAAACTGCTCGGTTGGAAAAGACATTTGAGATCATTGAGTCCAACCGTACCTGTCCACCACAAAAGCACATCCCTGAGCACCTCATCCACCTGTCTCTTAAATACCTCTAGGGATGGAGATTCCACCTCTGTCCTAGGCAGCCTCTGCCAGGGCCTGAGAACACTTTTGGTGAAGAAATTTCTCCTGATGCCTAATCTAAATCTCCCCTGGTGCAACTTGAGGCAGTTCCCTCTTGTCCCATCACTTGTCACATGGGAGAAGAGCCCAGCAACCACCTTACCACAACCTCCTTCCCAGGAGCTGCAGAGAGTGATGAGGTCTCCCCTCAGCCTCCTCTTCTCCAGGCTGAAAATCCCCAGGTCCCTTAGCCACTTGTACAACCCCTGTTCTCCACACCCTTCCCCAGCTCCATTCCCTTCTCTGGATGCTCTCCAGCCCCTCAATGTCCTTCTTGGAGCAAGGGGCCCAAAACTGAACCCAGGATTCGAGGTTTGGCCTCACCAGTGCTGAGTGCAGGGGGACGATCCTTTCCCTGCTCCTGCTGCCACCCCATGGCTGAGCCAAGCCAGGATGCTGGTGGCCTTCTTGGCCACCTGGGCCGCTGCTGGCTCATGTTCAGCTGCTGTTGACCAGCACCCCCAGGGCCTTCTCTGCTGGGCAGCTCTTCCAGGTCTTCCAGCCACACTTCCCCAAGTCTAATGCAGAGAAATACAGCAAAAGCATCTGGAACAGCGTTCACAGAGTAATGTAGGGCTTGGAGAAAACCTGCGAGAGCAGAAAGAAGGTTTCATAGTCTGGTAAGGAGACGGGGAATTTTGGCTCGGGCAGGTCATGGCCAGTGTTTGTCTGGGGCTGGAAGAAGATATGGAGGCACTCTTGGACAATTCAGAGTTGTTTTCCCTCCGTACCTGTCGCAGCCCAATGCCTGATCCAGAGCAGCTTCTTTCATCTTCCCGTGTCATAACGAGGCCTTTCCTTGTTTTCACTCCCTGCCCTCCCAGGGCATTGCTGGACTCTAATAATTGATATTAGTGCTGTTGTTAGACAGGGACCTAATGGCTCCTGTACTTAAATCCCTTGATATTTTCCCCTATGAAGGCTTCTCCTGACCTTTTCTTTGAAATTCTTCACACCTCCCTGGCTCACAGCAAGCCTTTGAAATCCAGCAGGAGGAAACCTTCTGGCTGGAGAAGAGCCTTTTTTCTCCTTTTCTCTTTTTTTTGTCGTCATTTTTTTTCTGTCCTCATCAAATCGGTATTCAAATTGGCTGAAATAGAAATTGCTAACTATCACCTTTTCCTTTCTCTCCCTGGTGTTGCTGAGGGTAATGCTGGCAAACCACCAAAACCATAACCCTGCCCAAATGTTGTTTGGCTAAACCAAAGCTGCTGCCAAAATGCTGGGAGCACTGGAGGGATGATTGGGAGCACCACTATCCAGGATCTGCTTTGGCACTTGCCCAGGTATGGATGGAGCTGCGCTGGTTGAGACTTGTACTGCACTCAGCTCACATAAGGAGTTGTGTAGCTCAGCCCTAAACGGTGCTGAAGAATCAGCATTCAAACCTCTCTGGAGATTTGTGAGGACAGCTTCTAAGAATTGCACATGGTATAACTCGCTTTTACCTTCTTCCCTTAAAAATATCCCCGCAATATTGAGTCAAAAAATCACATTAAGGGAGTATGATTTAGGTGGAAAAGATGAACACCTAGAATTTAGGAAATGGCACATCTATTCCCTCCATCCCCTGCCTGGATGCATTACGGAAATGACCTTTCATTTCTGACCGTATATGATATTTTTTTCTGCTGCAACCCTGTCTCGTTTGAGGTTGAGGCTGGATTTACCAAAGAGCAGGGCTGCCAAAAGGAATGAAGAGAATCACAGTCCCTAAGATTAATGGAGATGTATGCACAACCAGAGCATGGCGGATTAGAGTTTGTACCTATAGAACGTAGGGGTGGAGTTCAGGTGCCTGAACATTTCTGTTTGGTGCCATTTACATCACCCCAACATCCAGCTGCTGGAGGATCTAGTGCAGCTGTGTGGAATTTGCCACCACATGATCTGAGACCTCAGACATGTCTCAAAGGGAGGTAGTCGTCTATTTTTAGGGAGCTAGGATTCAGCAGCAGAACAAGGCAGAGATGTTTTGGGGCATGCTGGACTGTGCTCCAGCTGTGGCCTGTGGAGATGGAGATGATCCAGTCACCTGGGCGTGGAGAGCAAGGGGTGCCCTGGAGCCTCAACAGGGGTGCCTGACACCCAAACATCCCATAGAACTGCAGATACACCACAACACCTGCAGTAGCCACACCACTTTCTGTTGCAGCCAGAGGCCTGAGGATGCCAGCAGGCAGCTGGCACCTGTGTGCTGAGACCTGTTCTACTCATACCCGCCCCAGTTCCACAGAGCTGTAACACTGGTTGCTTCTCCCAGCTGCTTGTGTAGTGACAGAGCATCACTCTTCTCCTGTCCTTCTCACTCTAAATCTACTCCAGCTCCACCAGCATGAACTGGCTTTCCTCTCCGCAGCAGAGAGGGAGGAAATCTCCAGCCTGGGGTGAGATTACTCCAAACTTTTTCTCCTTCCTCATTCACCTTTCCATTCAGCAGTGACTTGAAATGCATAGAAGTGCTGCCCTCC
This sequence comes from Tapera naevia, assembly GCA_033556795.1. NCBI lineage: Eukaryota > Metazoa > Chordata > Aves > Cuculiformes > Neomorphidae > Tapera > Tapera naevia. The sequence continues at coordinate 1,449,373 of JAUMJJ010000317.1, forward strand.
TCCTTCAGGCACTCATGCGGGCTCACCCACCTTTGGCCACAGGACAAAGCAGGAGACATTGAAGCTGCTTTGCCAAGTGTCTTTCAAAGCCATGTGCTGAATTTCAAAGAATATCAGTTTGGAGCAAGGAATTAAGCAGCTATAGTGTCTCTGTGTTATAAACAAAGGCAAAATGCTGTGTGCATCAGCAAAAGGACGTATTGTAAAGTACTCCCTTTATGTCCAACCAGGAGAGAATTCAAATGATTATTGACCCTCCACAGTAGGAAAGCCACATTATAATATCTCCAAATCAATAGAGACAAGTGCAGAGCAGCAGAGAAAGGCCACGGCTCTGCAAACTGCAGAAAATTGCATTTTGCTTTGGCCTCTTAAAAAGTTTGCAATGCATCTATTAGAGGCCCCTGGAGCCTTTTCTTTCTAATTGCCACGTTTGACAATGCGATCGCACAGGGGACCGGTGGAAAGACAGATAATGGACCCTCTTTAATTGCTTCCCAGTTTCATGAGTCATAACACTTCTGAGATGGCAAAGGGGAAGTGCGGCAGTTTGACTGAAGGGTTCTGGCTTTTAAGAAAGCTCTGGAGGAACAAATGCTAAACTCAAAGCCAAAGTCTCAGAACGACTAAAGGTTCTAGGTACTGAGATCTCTTTCATATGTACAAGTCTTATGAGGAGCAGCTGAGGGACCTGGGGCTATTCAGGCTGGAGAAGAGGAGGCTGAGGGGAGACCTCATTGTTCTCTGCAGCTCCTGGAAAGGAGGTTGTGGGGATGTGGGTGCTGGGCTCTTCTCCAAAGCGACAAGAGATAGGATGAGAGGAAATGACCTCAGATTTGTGCCAGGGTAGATTTAGTCCGAGTATTTGGAAAAATTTCTTCACTGAAAGGGTTCTCATGCACTGGCAGAGGCTGCCCAGCGGTGATGGAGTCCCTATCCCTGGAGGGGTTTAAAAGACGGGTGTATGAGGTGCTCACGGATATAGTTTAGCAGTGGACAGGTATGGTTGGACTCAATGATCTCAAAGGTCTTTTCCAGCCAAATGATTCTATGATTCTACGCTTTTGCTTTTGACTGGAACTATCCAGTTCTGTTATAATCACATTCTGGAAGAGGCAGGAATGTCTTCTCATCTAAGAGTCAAGAGAATGGATGTCACACTAAACCCCTTTTTCTCAGGGATGAGTACAAAGGTTGAGGCTTGCTGGTGGAAGAGTCCAGTAAGTGGTGGAGGGTCCAGCATCAACCAGCTGGTAATGGTTGTGGGAGCAGACTGTGTACACAGAGCCCAGGGTGGACGTACCTGGTCAAGGGAAGGAGCTTGGAGCACCCCATTGAGAGCTGGGCTTGATACCTATTTCTGAGAATGAGCACCCAGTGAACCTTCTGACCTCACTCCTCCCTGCGACTTGAGTGAATATATCCTGTATTTCTAGCCTAAGGGAAGGGAGTGTTTCTCCTGGGAAAGAAAGGAATCCACAACCTAAGATGAACCCAGTGCTCCAGGAAAACAAATGATGGCATTTGCCTGTGCCAGCCAAGTTGCAGAATAGATGGGTTCTTTCTGCCCAGGTCTTCTGGATTCGAGTTGTTGTGAGCCCTCAGCCAGGGCTTTGACCTTTCTGCTGAGGGCAGAACCCACAGGGACCTCTCAGCATTGCTGATACTTGGTGCCTCCCCACAGTAGCAGGAGACCAGGACACTCACACTTTTCCTGGCAAGTTGGAAGCTGTGTTTCTGGGATCTTTGGTCACCCTCTGAAGGTCTTTATCCTTCCCCTCTGCTTTGCACAGAGGGAAAGAAGATGCTGTGTTTTGTGCAGGACAGTGGCCTGGCTCTGGGCACTGTCAGGACGTGTCCAGGCCTCCCTGCAGAGGAAAAGGTTTGACTGGCTGCTGCCTTCATCTCAGCTAGAGAAGCCTTGGGATACAGTGGTTGTCAAGGAGGGGAAGAGGATGGAAAGGAGGGGGTAACCAAAAAGAAGGAGGATAAGAGGAAGTGGAGGGGAAGACACAAGAAGGTCGAAAGTTTGGTTTGGTGCCACAGTGCTCCTCTGATGGGTGTTGGGGTGCCTGATTCCTCTCTGATATAGTCCCCAGTGCTCCAGTTCCCTGCTCTGTCATTGCTCCTGCTCTGTTAGAGCAGGAGGCTTAGTGAGATGGTGCTCCACACCATGCTTGTGTGCTTGGCTTGGCACAAAGGGGCTTGGACCTGTGCTCAGCATCATGACATTGGGCTCCAAACCAGTGACCTGTTCCTAACCGATGGGCTCCAGCCCCAGGGTCACAGAACAGTGATACCTTCAGTCCTGTAAGGCTTAGCTGGAGATAGGTGGGTATATTCGAAGCAGGCATGGACAAGCTCTGCTGTGCTTCCAACAGTCCTAGATCTGTGTGGCTGCCTGCATGTGGCTTGATGGTCTTAGCAACCTTCCTCTCCCAGGACCCTGCCTTGTGCTCATCCCTGTTCTGAAGGGGTCACTTGGTCTGAAAAAGCAAGATAATATTTGCCTGGAACTGGTTGGATGAAACCGTCCTTGTGCAAGGGACACTTAGAGACACAGTTTATTGGTGGACTTGGCACTGTGAAGTTTACAGTTGAAAGTCTTTTCCAGCCTCCATGATTCTATGATTCTAAGGTTTTATTCATGGCATTTAGTGGCTGCTGTGGTTTGAGATACACTGAGTGCAGGGCACTGGTTGAACAACAGAGGTGGAGAAGCTCCTTGGAGGAGCAGGAGAAAGCCAAGTCACGGTCCCTCCGGTCTCTGCCACAGCACACTCCAGTCTGGCTCAGGAAGAAAGGGGCTGCAGCATCACCCTGACTTCCTCAGGCTGTCTGGACTGCACCCACTCCCACACTTGCTTCAGGCTCTGCACTGGTCCAGGACTGTCTAGCGAATGCCAAGTGCTGAGCTTTGCCGTGGATCAGTCAGGACATGGTTAAGCTGCACAGTGGGAAACTAGCTGGAAAAAAGCTTTAAGGGATGACTGACAGTAACTGTCTCTGGTGCAAGGAGCTAATCCGAGCAGCTCATGAACACCAGGTCCCTAATTAAAGCACACAGGCTAGCCCTCCCTGTAATTAATTTCCCTGTGCTGCTCTGCTGGCAGCTGGCTATCAGTGCCACTGACTCACAGCTCCCGGCAGCCTCCGGGGCAGAGGAGAAAGGCTGTGCTTCAGAGTGGAGCAGGATTTGCCCGTTCCCTTCTGTTCATTGTGCTGGGGAGAAGCTGTAATGCACCTCCAGCTCTGCACACACCGAGGGGCTAGAACAGGACCTTGTACATAGGACAGGCTGGTGGTGCCTGCTCAGGGCACAAGCAATCGGGTGAACCTGGGACACGGCAACCTGGGCGTCCACACAGCCTGGGGAGTGAGAGGCTGGAGAGCAGCCCTGTGGAAAGGGATCTGGGGGCTCTGGTCAACAGCAGGTTGGACATGAGTCAACAGTACCCTGGCAGCCAACATGGGCAACCGTGTCCTGGGGGGCATCCAGCGTGGCATTGCCAGCCAGGAGAGGGAGGGGATTGTCCTGCTCTGCTCTGCACTGGGGAGGCCCCACCCTGAGCACTGGGGGCAGTTTTGGGCACCATGGGATAAATAGGATCTAAAGCTGCTCGAGAATGTCCAGAGGAGGGCACAGAGCTGGGGCTTTAGAGGGGAAGTCATGTGAGGAGCAGCTGAAGTCACTTTTCAGCCTGGAGGACACCAAAGGAAGACCTCATCACACTCTGCAGGTTCCTCACAAGGGAAGGAGGATGAGCAGGTGCTGAGATCTGCTCTGGTGACCAGTTACAGGACTTGAGTAAATGACAGGAAGATATGCCAGGGGAGGGTTAGGTTGGACAATAGGAGCAAGTTCTTCCCCCAGAGGGTGGTAGAGCACTGGAACAGCTCCCCAGGGAAGCAGTCACAGCCTGACAATATTCTAGAAGCCTTTGGCCAAGGCCCTAAGCCACTCGATGTGAATGTTGGGGTTGTCCTGTGCAGGGACAGGAGCTGGACTTGATGATCCTTGTGGGTCCCTTCCAGCTCAGGTCATTCCGTGATTCTGTGAAGGGTTCCAGAGGGCACAGGAGCATGGCTGTCAGGAGGGGTGGCAGAGGGCAGGTTGGTATTCATATACATGGCTTGTTCTCTGCCAGCTACCTCATGTTCTCTCTTTCTCTCCCCGTGTATGCATATATTTATTATGCACTTGCCTCCCCTGGCTGGACCTAGGACTGGAATGAGAGGAATTGAGATTCCTCTCCCATAGGAATGCTTCTTTGCATTCACTTTGCTATGAGTGAATCGCAGAGTTCTAAGACATGTGGAATGCATCTGGGTCGCTGTTGGATTTTCCCTGAGTAGGCTGGAGCTCCTGTGGTGTTGCCAAGGCAGAGAGGAGTAGCTGAGGAGAGCCATGGAGCCCTCAGCAGTGCCCACAGTTGGGGAGCTGGAGCGGGTGGTGTTGCATAGCGAGGTGAATCCCATTGCTCTAGTGACACTCCAGCCCCCATCATCTGAATCACAAAACTGAAGAAAGAGGCTCCAGAAAGTGGTATTTCTCTGGCTACAGGTTTTCATTATCAGCTGGAGGGGAATTGTGCTGGTCAGAGGGTTACCAGCATTGTTTTAATTTCCCAGGAGGCCCTTCATGCTGTGACATCTCTCCAGCAGGGGGTTTCAGTTGCCTCATGTTACTTTGCTCCGTACAATGGGACGTGATATGTCAAAACATGACAAGCCAGCCAGAATGTGTCATAATACCGCACTCAACACACTGCCTTCCAGGGATGCTCAGCGGCTAATAATATCAGGCTCAAATTATCTCTGCATGCTGAGCTGTTATTTTTCCTCCTGTGTGGACTATGATATATAGGAGTCTCCTGCCCATGTTGGACTGTTGGATCACCACAGATTTATTGGCTGCACATGGGGAATTATTTTGGCTAGACTGAATCTCAGGCCTGGGACCCCTGCCTATTATTGTAGAAAAGAAACTTTCCCACTCTGGCATCTCCAGTACCGTTGTTATTGCTTCAGTGAACAGTTTGGTGAGGTTTCCATGTGATTTACTCCTTTATTGTTGGGGTTTGAAGTTGCTACTTCAACACAGATTTCATTAGTTCCATGATTGCCTCTCAAGGCTTTCTGTGAGATACAGCCTCTGCCTCCAGGGTTTGGACCCGTGGGACCCAGTGTGCTGCACTATGGCTGGAAGCAACCAGGCTCTCTCAACTCTCCTTAGTTTGCCCCATTCTGCATCATTGCCTCTTCCTGCCTGACTTTCTGAACCCTTCTGCTTTACCTTAAGGTGTAATGAGGCATCATCATGCCTAAACAACATTTTCAGTCTTCCAAGGATGAAAAAAAAACTCCCACAACAGAAAAAGAGGCAAAACTGCTGCTTGTCTCTGGGCTGGGGATCTCCGGCAATGGGGAGGAACACGTCTTTTGCCACAGGTGCTGTGATGAGCTGGGAAGGAGACACACGTGTCCCTGCTCGCGCATGATATTCCACAGCCAGAGCTTCCCACTGCTACAGTTGCTGCCCGTTCGTTTTAACTCCCACATGCAGTTAAGAGGAAGCCATCTAATTACTTGCTGCTAATTGCTAGTAAAACACCTCTGAAAATGCCTCTCCTCCCCACCTTCCCCACCGTGGGCGGGAGACAACAGGTCTCTCTGCAGGTTTCAACTGGAGGTTCAAGCTGTCCCTCCCTCTCAAGTCTCCTTTCTGAATATGATGCTGGATGTACAGACCATCTCTTCCCATCCTCTGGGCCCTTTTCCCAGCAGTACAGCTGGGGTTGGTGAATTTGGTGGATCAAAATGCTTTCTTGTGATTCCTGTGCAGCTCAGGTGGTCATCACCATGAAAACATGTTCTCCTCTTCAACCCCAGTGGTCTGTCTGCACGTGTAGGTCACGGGAAATCTGCTTCTGCCTTGTAAATTTTGAGGAATGCCCTAATGAAACTTTGCATGTGATTTCCTCTAACAATAGTGTCGCCCTCTGTGGAAAAGCATGCTGTTTTCTCCTCTTCCTTGGGCCTGCACAGATTCAAAGGGAAAAAAAGGATAGAGAAAGGGAAGCAAGAGTATGTGGATAGAGAAAGGGAAGCAAGAGTATGTGGCATAAAGGTTTGACCAAGTCGAGGATTGGATGCTCTTGGCTCCAAGACCTCTACAGGGAGGTCTGACCTGTAAGTTATTTTGGGAGTCCCTCACAGTTATTTCTTATAGGAAGACCAAGTCAGTCCAAAATTTGTCATGGAAACTACAAAAGCCACTGCTCTGCCTTACAATTTGAGCGCAGTTTGGGGACACCTGCTTGGTTTTGAGAGCTGTTCCATGATACCGAAAAGCAAGTTGCTGGTGGCACTGCTGGAATGGAACCGAGTTACCTGGTACAGACATATGGATTTGTAGTGGACAGGCACAACTGGGCTCGAAGATCTCAAAGGCCTTTTCCAGCCAAATGGTTCTATTATTCTAACCCCAAGGCTGCAGGCATCAGCCACAGTTTGGGTAGGTGTTTTCCCATAGGAAACCATTCTAAATGTGTCTGTGGCAGAGGCAAATGTTCCCCCCGGGAGGCAGCCCTTCTCCTCAGAGGTCAGCTCTTTGGAACAGGGCTTAGGTCAGATGTACATCCAGGACCCACGGTGCAAACACATAATGATCGCTGTCTTTGGCCACCGAAGTGTGAAAGGCTGAGGAGGCGTTCAGACTTTGTCACTACGAGTGCTTATTGATTTCAGTTATTGTGTTGAGTGGTAGAGCATTTGAAATTCTGCATTTTAGTTGTTGAGCTCCCCTGGCACATGGTGTTTTTGGTGATGGCAATGCATTTAGAAGGGTGATTTTCAGGCTCATCTCTTAGTTGCAAAGAAAAGTGCTCTCCCATTACCCTGGCTAATTTGCATACTGTCTTTGTTATCCTTTAGGAAGCAAACTGCTGATTTTGGTGCTTTGCTTGAACATCCAGTCAGAAGTGGAGTCTTGCCCCGGGGCGTGTGTATGCTACAGTGAACCGAAGATTACAATAAGTTGTCAGCAGCAAGGACTGACAGCAATCCCCACGGAGATCCCCATCCAGAGCCAGCGGATCTTCTTGCACAACAACAAGATAACCCTTGTGAGGTCCACCAGCTTCACCTCCTGCCGCAACATGACCATTCTTTGGATCCACTCCAACAACATCAGCCTCATTGAGCCCGGGGCCTTCTATGGGCTCAGCAAACTGGAGGAATTAGATCTCAGTGACAACACAAACCTGAAATCTATCAACCCCATCACTTTCCGGGGTCTTGTTCACCTCCACACCTTACATCTGGATCGTTGTGGGCTCCTGGAGCTCTCCACAGGGCTTTTTCGAGGGCTTTTCTCTTTGCAATATCTCTACCTTCAGGATAATAATCTACAGAACCTCCAGGATGACACCTTCATAGATCTTGCAAACCTCACCTACCTGTTTTTGCATGGTAACAAAATCAAGACCTTATCAGAGAATGTCTTTCGCGGGCTCATCAACCTCGATCGGCTGCTTCTACACCAGAACAGAGTCAGCGTGGTTCACCGCCGGTCTTTTCATGATCTTGGGAAAGTGATGACCTTGTATCTGTTTAACAACAACCTGACCGTGCTCACAGGGGAAACCATGGCTCCCCTGGTGTCCCTCCAGTACCTGCGTTTGAACGGCAACCAATGGATCTGTGACTGCCAGGCTCGATCTCTCTGGAATTGGTTTAAGCAGTTTAAAGGATCATCTTCGGAGCTAGAGTGCCACCTTCCCCCTCGTTTGGCAGGGAGAGACCTCAAAAGGCTGCAGAGCACCGACTTGGAGGGATGCGTCGACTCCTTCAACCAGATACGAACAAGTGTTTTTAGCACTAAGACCAGGTCTGGTAAACTGACAACAGGGATCCCTCCTCTTGGGTCCCACAACGGTTCCCCAAAGTGCTGCCAGCCAGAAACAGATAAATCTTTTATTTATGAAGCTAAAGGCAAGGCAGGTCCTTCCTCCCACAGCAGCCGGCCATCCTCCAACAACCCCCTCAAGGATAAGGAGAATATGTCCAAAACCAAGTACGTTGAGACGGACCCTTCCAAAAATGGCAGCAACAAGCAGATAAATGATTCCCCCTTTGGGACCTTCCCCAGCATTGTAGACCCTCCATTGACCAAGTTGAGACCCGAATTTCTAGAGCCTATTGAACCTTCCACAGTCCCAACGAGAAAGAGGCAGGGCTGCTCTAAAAAGAACAAATCAAAGGCCCAGTGCCGCCTCACCCAGCCAGGAAACAGCTCCACGTTACAGCTCAGCCTCAGCCTTTTGATCCCCACCTTGGTGTGGAGCTTACTGTCATTCTGCTAAAATTAACTCTTTTCCTGGGTTGATGACACTTTAATACTTGACTTTTGCTGACCTCCATAAATGTTGCAAACAAAACAGAACTGCCATCCACCCTGAGAAAGCTTTGTTACACAAAAATTAACTGGATGCCTTTATAAAAAACAAAAAAGACAAACACCAAGATGTAGATAATTTATTTGTCCTGAAAACCTGTGAATTATACCTTTGGTCTTTGGAACTGCACTTGTCCACAAAGCAGCTTTTGCTACAGCAGATGGTAAAGAAAAATGGTTTATTTACAGGAAAAAAAAAACACCACAAAAAAAGTGTAAGAAATGCTCTGAAAAGAATGTCTAAAATCTGCTTGTAACTTGACATCTCACTGAACAACATTGCAGGTTCCCATTTGCAGAGGTAATGGATTTGATGCTGTTTTAATCCTATGTTTATGAATATTGCAGTTTTTCCGTATTCATTCCATCACACCATGTTTACGGGCAGCATTTGTTAAAGAATGCTGCCTTTTCCTTCACAAGATTGCAGTATATATAGATATGCATTTTATTTTACTTGTGTACAAGTATACAAAAAAAAATATAAAATAAAGATTTCTTTTTCCTAAGTGGTTGTCATCTGCAAGGGGTGAAGCACACTAAGAGCTATAGAGCTGAAAAATTAAAAGGGTGTTGAGTAATCCCTGATCCAAAGGCAGGTTGAGCATTAAACATGACAGTAATAACCAAGACACACTCGGCATGGTTACACAACCTTTAACTGGTGCCAACAAAGGGTTGCCTTGCATGAAACATGCCTTGTTAATGATCTGTCAACTGTTGTGGCCAAACATCATCATATTTCAGGATGCTCAGAACAGGCATTTGGCCATTGAGTTAGACCCAGGTTGGGCAGCAGAGGAAGGTTAGGCAGCAGCCGAGGACATGGTTAGCATAAGCAGATTCATGAGGTTGGGCAAAAGTGTTAATCTGCTTAAGGGTAAGGAGGGTCTACAGAGGGATCTAGGCAGGCTGGATCCAGGGGTTGCAAACAATGGAATGATGTTCAACAAGGCCAAGAACCAGGTCCTGATGTTGAGGGGCTGGAGCACTTCCAAAGAAGAGGAACAAAGCTGGTGAAGGATCTGGAGCCCAGGGGTCCTGGGAGTGGTAGGGAACCTGGAGCTGTTTAGCCTGGAGAAGAGGAGGCTGAGGGAAGACTTTATCATTGACTACAGCTACCTGAAAGGAGGTTGTGATTAGATCAGTGCTGGTCTCTTCTGCCAACAGACAAGTGACAGGATAGGCCTCAAGTTGAACCAAGAGAGGCTTAGATTGGATAATAGCATAAATTCCTTCACTGAAAGGGTTCTCAGGCACAGGAATGGGTTGCCTGGGGTGGTGGTGGAGTCATCATCCCTGAAGTGTTTAAAAGATGGGTAGATGTGGTGCTCAGGTCTAAGATTTAGTAGTGGACAGGTACAGTTGGACTTGATGATCTCAAAGGTCTTTTCCAACCAAATAATTCTATGATTCTGTGATTCTGGAGCTGAGGATCCAGGTTGCAGGCAGAAGAAGGTTAAGTAAGCAATGCAAAGAAGCTCAACAAGGCTGTTTTTCTTCTGATTTGCACAGATAATTGGACTCAGCTCTATAATTAATGAACCAGAAAGTAATTCCAGAGTGGGGCAGCACTCAGGCATATAGTTATCTTATAGGCTGTATCTCCCCAAACAGGCAGTTCCTGGCCTTGCCTCTCAGGCAAGCTGGTTGTGCTGAAGAGCTGGCTGTGCCAACTGTGCTTCATGGGGTCACTGTGCACATGGCTTCATATTCTGTCTGACCCCATCCTTAACCTCCAGATGCTATGTAAATAGAACCATTGATGTGTGGGTGCCACATACCACACACGGGCCACAAAGTGCCTGCCTGGGTCCAGCTGTGTGCTTCTTGTACTGTTGATGGTCCCCTGTTGGCACACTCTGTACGTACTCTGGGTTATGGTGGGGTTGTGTAGAGTTTGCCAGGAGGTTGATTTGCCCTATTAAACTATAGATTTCGCTCTGTGTTCCTCTCTTCATGAAGATTGTTGAGTTTTTGAGGTCTATGCATGCAAGACAAACTTGTCATGGGCAGGTGGCATGCAGTGAGGAACAGAGAAGGGCAAGAGTAGTGTCATGGTTGTACTGAGGTCCTGGGAACATGCACTAGAAGTCAGGCTGAGGGTCTTCAGGCTCTACTGACCATCGTTGGGATTCACAGCACTGGGACATTAGGACTGATGCTCAGTTTCATAGAACAACCACATGTGGAAGAAGAGGGGACCATCTCAAGCCAGAAGTGAAGGCCATCATCAAGGCTATGACGTAGTGCTAACCTTGCTCTAGACTTGGTGGTTCATGAAGAGAGAACAACGACCATGGGAAGAAGCAGAAGAGGATGCTGGGGTGGCTCATGTCCCAGAGGGATGGTGCTGCTGCATGTTGGGCAGCCAGAGTGGCAGTTTCTGAGGCACACCTGCAACAGCTTCATGGGGTGTTGCTGGGTACATCCTACCTCTGCAACAGCCAAATCCCACCTGTGTGAATGTCAGGGAAGGCAGTGCCCAAGCTTATGTGTTGTGATCTGATCCCCTCCAAGTCCATCACTAGGGCTGTCAAAAGGTGTGGCATAGATCCCAACTAGAGAACAACCCACTCTTGACACTGAGCTGAGGACTGACCTGCCCCTACCAGCTGTATCACTGGGCAGGAGATATTGTGCAACACGGCCCTGGGATCCCAGCAGATCTGACTGCTGCAATCCCAGCTTCATCATCAGCATCAGCCACTGCAGAGGAGCCAAGAGTGTTTGGGAGCAAATACATTGTCGTGCCCAAAGAATGAAGCAACAAGTCAGTGCCCTGTGCTGGCATTCCTCAGTGCCTTGGTAAATTGGATGTTTTTAAGGCTCAGCTTGACAGGGTGCAAGGCCATCTCATTTAAACTATATATCACATAAAACTGTTGGACCAGGTGGTCCTTGAGGTCCTTTCTAACCTAGCATTCTATGATTCTAATCCTGATGCCTGCATGCTGTCCAGATTGTGTACAGATGTGAGTGGTCAGTACATTATCTGCTTCCTTCTCCCATACTTTCTAAGGTTTATCCCCTTCCTCCTAGTGCTGAAGGATTTTCTGAGGTTCCACCTACCCAAAGCAAGGCCTTTTCCTCACCCAGTCATCCAAAAGCAGCATTCAGTCTCTCGAGGGATGCAAACCTACAGGTGAAGATGAAACCCAGTAGCAGAGGGCAGGTCACCCTGGTTTGGCCATGGGCTCAGCACCACTCCAAAGCCCATAGAAAAGTCAGAAGGAGACTTGCTGGATGCTGTGAAGGGCTGTTGTGAAAACTTCCATTTTGGTCATAGTCTCAGGGCACATCACGTGTCTCCTGTGCACAGTAGTTAGTGAGTCTGTGGTTTAAATGCTTGGATCAGTGCCCACAGCTTGATGGACATGAGGAAACTGGATTAGATGGGAAAAATACCCAGGATGAACCTGAAGGAAAAAAAAAGAAAGAAAAATGAGAAAATCTGAATGTTGTGTCATTTCCCCACAGCAACAAAAAAGGCCATGAACAGAGCTGAGATGTGGGTTTGTCTGTGCCCCAATCAGTATGACAGGGTGGTTGGCTTTGCTGATGCATTCCTGTCATCCTGAATGGACTGGGAATCACTTGATGCCAACCCAGTGACACTCTTTCTGCTTTCGAGAGCTCGACTCCGCTGTGCTTTCAGCAACTCTTAGGAGTACATATTGGCCACAAGCCCAGAAGAGTCCCTTGTGCTAATTTCCTAGATTTCCTGCTGTCCAGATGCCAGTTTCTGTGTTTACAGGCATCAGAAGGGCTTTGGAATGACAAACCATTGAAGAAGGGGATGCAGCAGAGCGCAGGAACACCTGTAGGAGGTTGGAAGAGGCAAAGAGTGAGTGTTGGTATTGGTGAGGGCAGGCAGGTTTCGAGGGCTTGAAAGGAAGGCAGTATTTCTTCTGCTTCATTCTTTGCTGGGGTTGGCACAGGTCTTCCAGATATTCCTAGACTTATTTTACACTTGGATATCACTGAGCTAAATGGGATTTACCCAGGCTCTTGTCGACTGTTCTAAATCTCATGGTTCTTTCTTTTCCTTTCTTGCTATGCACATCACAGTCAATTTTCTGCTCACATCTTTGATGCCAGGAGCAAAATCAAATGAACAAAGTCAACAATGAGAAGCCAGAATGGCTCTGGATGGATGAGGGATACAGTCCAGGCTGCCCTGGGGAGAAAGGCCTTCCCATCACAGAGCGTAGACAAGCATAGCTCAGCACGTAGTGTCCCCTATGTATCACTACCGTGCAGACCCTTGATAATGCAGTGCCCACTGTTGAAGATGCAGCAAAACCACAGCCCTTCACCAGCAGTGGAAAGACATTATGTTCTTGCCTGTTCCTCTGGCAGCATTTGTATCTGGAGATCCACTCTTTTCCTTTTCTGCTAACACCACACTTGTCCTTGCAAGAAGCAGGAGCAGTGCCAAAAGAGAAGTGCCTCTCCCATGTTTTCAGGTCCATCTGTAAGGAATGTTGGGCTCCAAGCTAGCCAAGGAGACAGTTCTGTCCTCTCTTGTCATGGTAATGTGTGAAGTGTATTCATCTTCTACCCCCTCCATCCACCTTCTCATCTTCCTGCAGAGCGCAGGGAGACAGGACTCTACCTCTGCCTACGGATGGGGAAGTAGAATCCAAAAATGTGTGTCCCCAGGTGGTGATTTGTCCCATCCCCTCCTAAATGAGGTGCCTGACACAGGTATGCTGAGTCTCACTCCGGGGGTTCCCATCTCTCTAGACCACGCTGTCGTGTTGCAACATCTTATATGGGCACATAGAATGTAAAAGTCATTTCATCAAACTGATTTTGAAAGCTTTCTTTTTCTTTTCTTTCTAATGGATAACTGTGATTCATTGAGATCAAAACTTTGTAGAGACATGCTGTGGCTTTGACACCATTTCTATCAGCAAGACCTTTTCAATCAAAGCCAGGGAGGAGAAGTGGGGTGATGTAGTGTGAAAGAAACCCAGCTAATGGTCTGGTTCAGAAGAAACGCTAGCAGTTGACTCGAAAGGACTTAGATGCTCAGTGGCAGCTGCTTTCGTCCCCACTTGCCCTTCTTTTGCTGGATGTGAGAGGACATGCAAGTTGCCTTGGCCTCTCCTGCACTTCTGCTGAGACAGAGGACTCCTATTCCCAAGCTAGTCTTGCAGACAGCAGCTTTGTGACTCTCCAAATGCTAAAAAACATTACTCAGGTTCCCAAAATGAAGTAAGCTCTGGGGCTTCTTAATGACGGTGATTGAGGTCTGCTTAGTTGCACACTGATTTTGGAGACCAGTTTTCCAAATTTTTCTCATCTGAGGTTGAAGTCTCCCCACTCTTCTTCCAAGTAGAGGAACCATAAGAGAAACACTAGTTTCATGAGACTCTGAACAGTGCTGGAGCTGGCAGTGAAGTATCAGGGACTGGAACGTGCTCCTGGCAGTAGTGCCTGCAGTTACCTGCTCATGAAGACAAGGACCTGCTGGTAACCCTGGCCTGGGCTGCAGGCAGATGGCATCTCTGCCCCATCCTTCCACAACAGCTCATAGAAGATCATGGGGCGAATGCCTAGCTGTCTGTGACCCTGAAGGGCTGAGTTTCTTTTCCTAAGTAGGATGTCCTAAACTTTGTGATCAAGTAGTGTTGCCACATCTCTCTTCTCTGACACAGAGAAGATTATCTGAGCTGCTGAGTTTTGCTACATTACAATGCATCGAAATAATAAAGGCTGGAAGGCTTTCTAATTCAAAATCGTGTTTCTGGATTAGTTCCTTGTCATTAAACAGTGAGGGAGAGAAGCTGTTGCCATGCTGTCTCCTTCTCTAAATCAGAAAAGCATAAAAAACCCCAGAGTCCTTGCAAGATGGGGATGGGCAAGCGAACAGAGAACAGGCAAGAGAGGGAAAGGTTTCTTAGGAATGATTTTGGACCATGGAGTCATGAATGCTGATGGGAAGCTCCGGAGAGGTCTGGGGACAAACATGGTGAGTGCAAGGACTGTGATTAGGCAGGGATCTTCTCTATAGAGCCAGTCCCAGACATTTGAATCTGGCTAGGGACAGAAGCACTAATTAGAGACCCCTTGCTTTGTGCCATAACTAGGGCACCACATGGGGAAATGCTGAGGCAGGTGAGACTCAATGGAATTTTTTCCCAGGGCATCTATATATAGGGATAATGGAGACTTGCCAAGGGAAAGGCACGATGAATATAATGGTATACTCTGCACACTCACTAAATGATGAGGCACTTCAAACCTTGCAATGACCCACCTTCGGTACAGTTTGAGACATTTGTTCTAGGTCAGCACGTACCAAAAAGACCCAACTGTCATCAAGCACAAAAAAAGTAATGTCTTTTGGGATGAAATCATAGTTTTTGATAGGCTGCTGCACCCTGCATGGCAGCGGCACAGGCGCGCTCGCTGCGATGAGTCATGGGCTGGGCTTCTTCGCAGCCCATCAGTTGTGGGTGGCTCCATCTGCAGTGCTTTACTCGTGTCAGGGTCCATCTGCAGTGGTCTTTTCGGGGGTCAGGTCTTCTGGCAGTGGTTTGCTCACAGCCCAGTGCCTTCGTGGTGCTGTGGTTGTACCTGGCTCCTGCTTGCATTTGTTATTCTGTGATTGCTTTGGTGTATTTGGATTGAAAGCAGAAAGAGAATGACAGCAAAATCTGGTATGAGGAGGGAGTGCTGGACTTCTCCATTGGAGTGGACAGCTATCATTTTAAAACGCCAAAGCTGCACTTGGCTGGTTGTGGTCAGTGGGGTTTAAAGCTGCACTGCTGCAGCTCACTCTGTGAAAAGACCAGAAAGACCAGAAAGACCAGAACTTCATGGCATGGACAGCTGAGGTGACCCAGAAGCACAGAAGCCTCCCTTTCCCAGGGCTGCTGCGGGATCCCTCCCTCACCTCAAAAGGCTGAGGATCATCCCTGCTGCCCAGGAGCAGGAGGGCATGTTATGCACTGGTGTGTCTGTGTCTGGAGGAGTGGCACAACATCTTGCTTTTACAGTCCCCACCACGGAGAGTCCCCAAATACACATGGAGCTGTGATCTCCGGCCCCTCAGACCCCGCCATTGCTGCCCTGCCTTGCTTGAGGAACTCTGTTTGGCCTCTGGGTAAAGCACCAGCGAGCCCTCTGGCTGAGCTGCAGTTTCCAGCAGTGCCACATGCACAGCGTGAGACCTTAGGTGAGTCATTTCACCTGTTACAGCACAAATCTGGGTGTGGAGGGGGTGGTGGGAGGTGACTGTGCTGGGTTTTCCCACACATCCAAGCTTCTCCTCGAGTAAGAGAAGGGCAGAACACTCACCTGTTTTTTTCTTTCACTGGAGCAAAGCCTTGGAGTGGGCTGGGTGAGGACCCTTGTTGAGTTGAGCGCTTGCTAGAGAAGAGCAGAGCTGCTCTTTTCTCCCCAGTATTTCTATTCAGACTACTACAACAGCGGCAGCAGCTGCTCCCATGGAATATTTATTAGCTGTTTGCAGAAATGTCAAGAAGAGCCAGTAGTTGTATTAACACACTCAGAGAGCAGCCGTCTCAGAAAGTTATCTTATGCAATTCTTAGTCAAAAGGCTTTATGTAATAGTTACAAGCGCTTACAAATCCCAGTGATATTGCCTTGTTTCTTGAGAAACAACCATTCAATGTCCTGACACTGAGATGAGGATCAATCACTGTTGCTCGTTCATTAGCTGTTCCCATCCTCCCCTCCACTGAGTTACCTGGAAGGCTCAGTTCCTTTCTGCATGACAATTAGAGATGGAGCTCAAACTCAATGCACACTGCTGGGTAGCAGGCACCATCCTCACCTGGCGGGGTCAGACATCCATGAGCATTTCAAGTTGACATTTTAACAAGGTTTCCAAGCAAGACTACTGAATTTTGTTGTTGGCTAACACCTTGAACCCTGGGTTCAGTTTTGGACCCCTCACTCCAAGAAGGACATGGAGGGGCTGGAGCACGTCCAGAGAAGGGGAACAAAGTTAATGAAAGAGCTGGAGAACAAGTCTTATGAGAGGCAGCTGAGAAGCTGGGGCTGTTTAGCCTGAAGAAAAAGAGGCTGAGGGGAGACCTTGTTGCTCTCTGCAGCTCCTGGAAAGGAGGTTGTAATGAGGTGGTTGTTGGTCTTTTCTCCCAAGTAACAAATGATGGAACAAGAGGAATTGGCCTCAGGTTGCTCCAGGTGGGGTTCAGCTTAGACATCAGGAAAAATTTCTTCACAGAAAGGGTTCTCAGGCTCTGGCAGAGGCTTTCCAGGAAAGTGGCTGAGTTCCCATCCCTGGACACATTTAAAAGACAGGTAGATGAGGGGCTTAGGAATTTGTTTTAGTAGTGGACAAGTACGGTTGGACTCAATCATCTCAAAGGCCTTTTCCCACCAAGCGATTCCATGATTCTAAATGCCCTTTTTTTAGCTCCTGACTCCCATGCTGCTGGACTGACCTTGCTGGGGTTGTGGGGATGAGGCTGGTGGGGATGAAGCCTGTTGAAGCAGTATCAACTTGAAGCCTCCCAGACAAGGAGGTCTGGGAATGTGTACATATGCACACCCAATTCCTATGAGTTAGGGGTGGTGGTGGAAAATACACTGGATTGTTTAACTTTATTATGTGTGTTTTGAGGTATGACCCCAGCCTTCTCCAGAGTTTTACTGCTTTTCTGGGGCTGGAAAAATTTGTATAGGTACAAAGGGTGTCCAGCCAACCTTTATACTTCTGGTTTGCTGGAAAAAGATGAAGAGGAAAGCAGGCTCCAAACCATGTACCAAAGACTGGAAAAGAAGCATCTGGTGCACCATGGGGTTGTCATAGAGAAGCTGAGTGACACATAATAATGATGAATTCAGAAACTTTCACCTTGATTTCCCTGCCTAGTTGAGCTTTGAAGTGAGCCTCTAATATTATGTTAGGAGTTTATTGTGTGTGCTTCATTAAAAATACATCACAGGCTTTTTTGAGCTAGAAGGGACGCAAATTAGGTCATCTCGTCCAGCCTCCCGCTGTTCTGCCAGGACTCTGATCTTCCTAATGACTCCAGCCCATCCCTGACAGGTACTCGTCTGGCTGCCAATTGAAGCTCTTGGCTGACAGGGGGGATCCAGGCTCCATCCGAGATGATTTCAGTTGTTAAAAACTTTCAGGTTTCTTGTTAAATGGGATTTTGTTTCATGTTCCCGTCCACCCGCTTGGCTGGTGCTTGAGCTGCGAGGACAGCAGCTTTGTCTCCTCTGATGTGTTGCAGCTCCCCTCTGTGCTTGGAGCGGGCAGATTCAGGCGCCTCTGTGCAACAATGCAAGTGTGATACAGGCGCTGCTCACCGGTGGGAGATCTTCTTGAGTGCAGCTCCCTGGCTGAAGGCACTTTGGTGGAACGGTGGCTCCTGGACCCTGGCTGCAGTTGTCAGTTCTTCAGCCTTTGCCAGCTTTGCTTTCCCCCATGTCTGGCCCTTCCTGCTCAATTGACCACTCCTTTGGGGTAGTGGTGCATGCAAAGGTCTGAGCCTCAGAAGCACTGAGGGAAGAAGGATCCCTTTATGCTGAGTTCTGCAATGTCAGAAATACAGGATTTGCCTCAAATTATTGGTCAATCTCAGATGGAGGGCACAAGGGTTTGAGAAACACTGGGGCAGACCTGAATAAGCACACCAGTAGTCTGCCATCCTATTGGCCACTTGGGTTGACTCTATGGAGGGGTGAAGCTCTTGAGGCTTGGTAGGACCTCAGCATCAAAAATCTTGCTTGTAGGTTGCGCTCCTGGTTGCTGTGATGAAACCTTGTGTCTTCCTGCCAAGGGAAGACTCAACAAAGCTGAGCCTAAATGCTCACCAATGCTGGCTGGTGCAGACAAGCAAGGAGTCTGGAACACATGTGAACTGAAGAACTTGCTCACATGACTCTATAGGCACCTGCATGGAGGGGCAATGAGATCCATCTCCTCTGTCAGCTCTCCTGTGGACACACCAAGGAGCTCTGTGCACCGAGACAGACTGGAGCTGTCAGCTTCTCCCTGGTGTGGGTTTGTGGGTCTGTGCTCCCTCTCAACAACCTGAGAAAGGCATCTGAGACGTGTCCGAGTGAGGAAGGGTCCAACCAAACATTTGCTGCTTCTGGAAAAAGTGGTTTGGCCTGGGTCAGCCTGGGGCTGGCCAATCTCGGGGAGAGACAGCAAGAAGAATGCAGAGGAGGAACCAGTGGGATTTGCCCTGAAAGAATCATGGAATGGTTTGGTTTGCAAGAAACCTTAAAGCTTATCCAGATCCATCCCCCTGCCATGGGCAAGAACACCTCCCACTGGATCAAGGGGCTCAAAGCCCCATCCAAACTGGCCTTGAACACCTCCAGGAATGGGGCAGTCACAAATGCTTTGGGCAAAAGACCATCATGCCACAGCATCAATGTGCTTTGAACTGAGATCTACAAGCAAGATTTTGACATGTGGGGACAAGTGAACAAGTGCCTCCTTGGGATCAAGGGTAATCCTCCTTCACTACCCGTGCAGTAGGACTTGGAAAGTCCAAGCAGCCTGACCTGGTCTCCTGAAGCAGAAGAGACTGATTCCATCTTGAAGATGCTCCTGCGTTTTTCTCAGGCTCTGTGCCTTTTCACGGGGAAGGAAAGCTCAGCCCTTCATTAGCTGTGATGACTGTGCCTTGGGCTGGGGCCCTGGGCAGTGCCGTGCCTGGCAGAGCACTGAGCAGCCTAGCGTGACCTAGAAAAACCTCTTAATGTGCTGTTCATTTCGAAAGGGGCAATGGTCTTATCTAATCACAAACCACATCCTTCAGCACCAGAGCCGCTGCAGCCAAGTTAACTCAATTAGTAAATCACCATGCCGAGCTATTTCGAGACAGTTTTTAATGGCTCGAGCAACAGGAGGATAATAATATCGAAGCAAAGTGCACTAATATGCTGTGATGGGATAACTGGCATCCATCTCCATCCCTGCAGGGCCTTTGCTGTTCTGCAAGGCTTTTTCATCTCCATGGAGGCCCCCTCCCTGGACCCATTCCCTGGAGCTCCTTCTTTGTCAGCTCTGCAGCCTCAGAGAAGCTCACACATTTGCAGAGCAGGCGAGTTTGAGAGGGTGTGTGGTGGGGTGGGTTTTTTCCTTTTTTTGCTTTCCCCAACAATCTTATTTTAAGTCTGTCCTCCTCCTCTTCCCTCCTCCAGGTCTGTTTTTCCTTGTGTTAGCCCACTTGAGAGCTGGGCACCTGCAATTGGAGGTGATGTATCCTGTTTCTTTTTTTTTTGGAGGGGAACTGCAGGCTACCTGGGGGGACCATTTGGCTGCTTCTGCCCAGAGCAGGAGCATCTGCAGGGACAAAGACCTGGTGCTGTGGTGGCCATAGGAGGTTTACTGGGAACAGGAACCAGTCCCTGGAAGGGTGTTTGTACCCCAAGACCCAGGACCATGGTGCTGGACAGACAAGATACTGTATGGGGGCCTTTTCCATCCTTTGCCCTAACCTGCATCAGGAAAACCCAGTCAAGGCACAGAAGTCAGCAGAGTCACAGGTCCCTGTGTCATAAGAGTTATGAAGACAGGTAGAACTCTGTGCTCTTCAGTTTTGGGCCCCTCACTCCAAGAAGGACATTGAGGAGCTGGAGCATGTCTGGAGAAGGGAATGGAGTTGAGGAAGGGTCTGGAGAACAGGGGTTCTAAGAGTTGCTAGGAGACCTGGGGTTGTTTAGTCTGGAGAAGAGTAGGCTGAGGGGAGACCTCATTGCTCTCTGCAGCTTCTGGAAAGGAGGTTGTGGTGAGGTGGGTGCTGGGTTCTTCTCCCAAGTGACAAGCAATGATACAAGAGGAAATGATCTCAAGTTGCACTTAGGAAGGTTTGGATTGGATATTTGGAAAAAAAATACCTTTACTGAGAGAGTGGTGAATCCCTGGCAGAGGCTTCCCAGGGCAGTGATGGAGTCTCCATCCGTGGAGAGGTTCAAAAACGGTGCAGACGTGACACTTTGGGACATAGTTTAGTGGGCACAGTGGGACTGAGCTGACAGTTGGACTGGGTGGGCTTAGAGGCCTTTTCCAATCTCAAAGATTCTGTGATTCTCTGATACTCTTCCAGACCTCAGTCTCTCTAGGAAGGGCTCAGTCCTGCATTGTTATTACCCCTGGGAGACACAGAGGCTCTGAGTGGGTAAAATGCCCCAGGTGGTGTTAAAGGGTGATAGCAGAAGTGGGGTTTGGGTACAATACGCTGCATGTTCATCCAGGGCTCATCAAATAATTAAAATCCTTAACTGAGGAAAAATCAACATCTTTCCCAAATGAGGCTGAAAATTTATATTTACTTATATATGGTTTCTTCTTTGCATTTAGTCTCATATATCACTAACACTGGAATATAACAGGCTTGAGTCAATTTTGAACACACTGATTTTGAAGACTTCCTGAGATCCTTCTGGACAGGGTGGAGAGGTGGGAGTGTGTGAACCTCATGAACTTCAACAACACCAAGGGCAAGGTGTGTACCCGGGTCAGGGCAATCCCAGCACAAATGTAGACAGAGCAGAGAATGGACTGGGAGCAGCCCTGAGGAGAAGGACTTGGGGTGATAGGGGATGAGAAGCTCAACATGAGCCAGGAAAGCGTGCTTACAGTCCAGGAACCAACCATGTCCTGGGCTGCATCCAGAGCAGTGGGACCAGCAGGGCTAGGGAGGGGATTCTGCCCCTCTGCTCCACTCTGGTGAGACCCCACCTGGAGCCTTGTGTCCAGTTCTGGAGTCCTCAGCACAGGAAGGACATGGAGCTGTTGGAGCAAGAGCAGAGGAGGTGACAGAGATGATCTGAGAGCTGGAGCACCTCCCATCTTTCCCAAATGAGGCCGAAAATTAATATTTACTTATATATGGTTTATTCTTTGCATTTAGTTTTGTGTTTCACTATCAGTGGAATTTAACAGCTCTGCATCAATTTTGGAGGCGTTCACTATCATCACAGAAGATGGGCAGCTATAGCTGGGAAGCCTGGCTTGAAGAGTGACCTCACAGAAGAGAGAGGCTCAAATGCTCCAGAAGTAGGAAGACCAGGGCTGCTTCCCCGTGCAGTGTTGGTACAGACTCCCTGCACACATGCCTTTGGATGATGCTAAATGATCTCAGAGTTTACCCACATGGCATCACCTCACTCAACCTGGAGAGCACTCATGGTGGAATGACTGTTCTGCTCTCCTTTCCACAGGCACCACTTAATGCGTGGCCTGTTTCACCCCGCCTTGCTCTGAATACACCACTATAAATGTGCTGCTGCTGATTGCTGTGGTATCCGAGCGCTTCCCAGATGACTCTGACTGTTTTCAAGACCTTTGTAAAACAGGGACATTGCTTTAATTCCACTGCAGGCAGCACTTTCCAGGTGTTTGGAGAGCACAGCAGAATTTGGTGCTGCTGTCCTCTCCTCCACTCAAAACACCCACGGGATTTGGCTTCTCAGTGCAGCAACCTGGCTGAAAGTCACTCCCAACCTCCTCCCTTTTAGTAAACAGAATTTCTATGATTTTACTGCTTTCAGGATGCCACACAGGTTATGAAAAAAAGCAAGAAAGACTAAAAAAAACCACCCCAAATTGTGATATTTCTGTCCTTTCCCTTTCCAAACCTCAGTTAAGATGCAGCATTTCCCACCACTCTCTCTGATGACAATGGTGTGAATGGTAGAATCATAGAATCATAGAATTGCAAAGATTGGAAAATAACTCTAAGTTATCCAGTCCAACCATCAGCCCAGCTTCACCGTGCCCACTACACCGTGTCAACAAAGTGCCACAGACACACACATTTTAAATCCCTCCATGGATGGAGACTCCATCACTGCCCTGGGCAGCCTCTGCCAGGGATTCACTACTCTCTCAGTAAAGGCAGTTTTCCCAAATAGCTAATCTAAACCTCCCTGGTGCAACTTGAGATCATTTCCTCTTGTTACTTGGGAGAAGAACCGAACCCCCCCCTCACCACAACCTCCTTTCCAGGAGCTGCAGAGAGCAATGAGGTCTCCCCTCAGCCTCCAGCCTCCTCTTCTCCAGGATAAAAAGCCCCAGGTCCCTCAGAACTCCTCTTCTCCAGACCCTTCCCTAGTTCTGTTCCCTTCTCCGGGCATGCTCCAGCCCCTCAATGCCCTTCTTGGAGTGAGGGGTCCAAACCTGAACCCAGGATTCGAGGTGCAGCCTCACCAGTGAGTGCCGGGGGATGATCCCTTCCCTGCTCCTGCTGCCACCCCATGGCTGATCCAAGCCAGGATGCTGGTGGCCTTCTTGGCCACCTGGGCTACTGCTGGCTCATGTTCATCCACTGTCAACCAACACCCCCAACATGCAAATAATATTTGAGACTTTAAGTGGCAAAAATATCTTGGACCCAACAGAAATGTCAGTGCTTTTCCACTTTTTTTTTCCCCTCCTCAGAAGGGCTGAAAAGAAGAAAATGTGTGCTCAACAAAAAGTCCTGTTAAATTGATTCTATTTCAGATTTGCACAGTAGAAGAAAAAACCTGGATATAGCAGCCTGCACTTAGGCACAAGTCTCCAAGAGAGTCAGATGGAGGCCATCCCCTCTCCCCTCCCCTCAGCCCAGCCCTGGGAGCTCTGTCGGGAGTGAGGAACACGGGTCTGGTCCCTCTTGGCCCCTATTCTGTTTCTGTCCCTCAGGACAGTGATCTCAGCAGAGGTCAGACAGGGGAGAAGAATGCTGGTGGTGAAGACATATCCCAGGGCATACCCGTTGCTCTTTCCCATGCTCTGTGTTGAGCTTGTTGTGAAATCCCTGAAATCCCTCCGAGATGGGGGCCTTTGCACAACATTATACAAGGTTTGTCCTTCATGGAAAATGCCGCTGTGCTTGTCTGTGAATCATAGAATCATTAAAGTTGGAATATCGTTAAGGTTGGTAAAGATCATCCAGTCTAACCATCAGCCCAGCCCAACCATCAGCCCAGCCCCGCTCTGCCTTCTAAATCATGGCCCCAAGTGCCATGGCCAAAAGTTTTTTGAAGAGTTCCAGGGCTGCAGACTCCACCAGGGCTCTGGGCAGCCTTTTCCAATGCTTGACCAAAGTAATCATGACTAAGCAAAGAGTCATGACTAAAGAACCTCTTCTGTGCTCTTCTGCAACACCTTCTCCTAACCTTTCTTTTCTATGGGACCAAGTTTTTGAGGCTTTCCCACAAGGTGCAAACATCAACTTGTGCCTGTTTTCCACAGAGGTTCCTCATTCCACCCTTAACTCCCTGGTTTTGCAGTGCCACTTCATTCCGTTGCACATCTGCTTTCAGCATTTCCATGGCTACTGGCTCATGGTACACATCAGTCTCTTGGAGACTGGAAGGATTTTTCTGCCCTGTGTCCCTTCCCGGGGCAGGTTGGACATGAATATCAGGAACTGAGATGCAAGAATACTAAAATCACAGTCTCCCAAACATTTCAATTACTTTGATGAGCTCCTCTTTTTCAGTTTCAGGAATGTTTTTCAATGTTGAAGATGCATGTGGAAAACAACCTGGGTGTCTCACACTAGGAATCAATAGCCTTTGGATCAAGATGGAGCCAAGTGAAATAGTCCCAACCTCGAAAAAATGCTCTTTTGCCTAAAATGCCTGAGAATATCTGCGCAGAAAACAGTTTGGTTTCTTTTCCTCAATGTTTTTCTCCCAGTACTGAAAGGGGCTCCAGGAAAGCTGGGGAGGGTCTCTTGATCAGGGAGTGCAGGGACAGGATGAGGGGGAAGGGTTTTCAGCTGAAAGAGGGGAGATTGAAATTAGATGTTAGGGAAAAAGGTTTTCTGTGAGGGAGGGGAGGTCCTGGCCCAGGTTGCCCAGAGCAGTGGTGGCTGCCCCATCCCTGGAGGTGTTCAAGGCCAGGTTGAATGGGGTTTTGAGCCCCTTGATCCAGTGGGAGGTGTCCCTGTTCATGGCAGGGGGGTGTTGGAACAGGATGAGCTTTGAGGCCCCTTCCAACTGAAACCATTCCCTGATTTTCTGAAAACATTGAAACAAGAACATGTTCCACAGTGCTTCAGCTTTCAGAGAAAAAGGAAAACATGACATTTTTTGAAAACTGAAAATTTTAGTGGAAAACTGCAATTCCTGGGCGGTTTCCTTCTCCAATGCTAAGGGGAAAATTTGCAAAAAGTCAATTTTTTTTTTTCTGCAAAGAAGTGTGAACTGAGCTGTTTTTTCAAGCAGCTGTAGCATGAGCTCATATAGGCAAAAAAAAAGCGTAGCCTGGGCACCCGGGGGCGAGAGGCTGAAAAAAGTAGATTGCTACAGCAGTGAAAGGCATTGAGATTCAACAAGTGAAAACTGACAATCCTGAGCAAGGAGCATGGAAGGGAGAGGTTCAGGTTAATTAGTGTCCCAGAGGAACTGGAGGCCATGAGCTCAGCAGAATTTTGTGGAGGAATTATTTAAAGGTTTGTTTGTATCTGAGCTTGATGATAAAAAACCCGATAAAACTTCCTGCTGTTGCATCCTGACACTTCAAGCGGCTCCTGGGCTGCTGCCAAGAACTCTTACAGCCCAGTGTTTACACCTTTAAAGAGTGGACAGGAGGGAGAATTAATTACAAGGAGCTCAGACAAGGCTGCCAGAGGGAGAACACCAGAGCTGCATTCATCCCAAAACCCCAGTGGGTGTGCAGGACAGCAAGAGTGGAGCTGTGCAGTGGGAGGGGACCAGGCAGGGTGATGCAGGGTGGAGGGATGCAGGGATGCATCAGGCGTCTCTTGATGCGGCAGTGCTCTTGAATTGAGAGCTAGAATGTCTTGTGGCAAGGTTGATTCTGGTCTTTTCAACGAAGTAACAAGTGACAGGACTGGAGGAAATGGCCTCAAGTGGTGCCTGGGAGGTTAGACTGGATATTACAAAAAGTTTCTTTACTGAGAGAGTGGTGAAGCCCTGGTAGAGGCTGCCCAGGGCAGTGGTGGAGTCTCCATCCCTGGAGGGGTTCAAAGAACATGCAGATGTGGCAATTCAGGACATGGTTTACTAGGACTGATGATATTGTGTTGATGGTTGGACTTGATGATCTTAGAGGTCTTCTCCAACCTTAATGATTTTATGACTTTGGGGAGCAGGGCAAGAGCAGAGTTGCTGAGTAAGGTCCCTGAAGAGCTCCCTCCCCTCTCCCTACGGGTACGCCATTCACTGTGCTGATAATAGCAGCAGAAGGGCAAAACCTTGCAGAAAAGTTGTGTTGGTGCTGGAGTACTGTGAGACTTCCCTTCCAGAGAGGCAGGGACTGGGAAGTGACTGGGAATAAAAGAGATCTGCTTCTCCTCGGAGGAGAGCACATTCCTGTTTATACTGAGATTCCTGGACCTCCGCTGGAGGAGCTGGCAGGGATTGGAATCGATGGTCCTTGTGGGTCACTTCCAACTCAAGACATTCTATGATTCTATGACCTTGAAGTCTGACTTTTCCATCTGTGCTGTTTGGTCCTGAGGATCAAGGACCATTATATATGGCATGAACAAAGCAGGACACACTGACAAAATAGCTGGGCATCATGGCACCGCAGCCTCCCGCAGCATGGAGCTGACAGATATAACCCATCAAAGGCTTCTGCAAAGGATCTGACATCATATTCTGTTTTTAAACATTAGATTTGGGCATTACCTAATCCGTGTTAAATGGGTTGGGAAGTGACAACAGACTACAAAACACTAGGGATCAACACAAAACTGTCATTGAATGGGGACGTTTCTGTCGGCATCTCAAGGAAACAGCGAAGCCTTTGTACTTTTCAACATTTCTATCAATTATCTAAAAATAAATCTAAAATTTGCAGATAACATCCAGACTGGCAGGATGGCATAGGCAGATAAAAGCGAGCAACTTTAGAGACTTAGCTAAATTCCTGGGTGAGCAGAGCTGCTCAATTAAAATGTGTTTTCGCACAGGCCGATGAGTGTTAGCTGGGTTGGTGCAGGGCAGACACGAGCTGTTGAAGGCACCAGCTCTGACAGGGATCTGCAGAAGGTGAGCATGCTGCCTGTCATTCCCAGGAGGATTTAAGAGGATCCAGGACAGGGTAGAGACGGTAATTTTAACTTTTATATAAGCCACTGTTGGAACTGGTAGAAAGATGCTCTTCCTTTGATACTCTCTGCTTCACAAATGCCAAGGGATATTGATGCTGTGGGATTACTGCTGTCTCCCTGAGCATCATAACTGGTGTTACTGGTGGGCTGGTAATGGCCATATGCTGTAAGCAGATAGATCTGAATGTTTGTTGAGTGTTTCAGCCTCACTGCTGCCCCTCTGCTTTGGACAACATGGAGTTCCCCTTGCTGTTGGGGTTATGGAGCCTTCCTAGGCACTTAGGGATGTGGCTTAGCAGGTATGGTGGGGTTGGACTGGATGAGCTTAGAGGGCTTTTGCAACCTCAGTGATTCCATGATTCTATGATCCTGTGACTTCAACCCCCAAATCCTTGCCATATGGTGGTGGAGGGGGTGTTTGATGATGGACCATGTGACAGTGCATGTTCTGGAACAGGGCAAGGGCAGTGCCCAGGGTACCCCACACAGATGTGCTTTGTGTGGGACCGCTGAGGACTGCTTCCATCTGTCTCGGATGCACCAGGACAGGCTCCCCCACACCTCACACAGCTTCAGGCTGCCATGGGCACTAGTCCTGCCTCTGGGTTTGATGCAGTCCCTGCGGTAGGACCCAAATCTGGTCTGATGTAACCTCATGGGGAGAAGGGATGGAAGTCAAATGTACACAAGCTTTTCAGCTACAATTGAGTTTTCTTCCCAAGAGAGTGTATATGCAGGGTAGGACCCAAGTGGACGCCAGTCTGGGGTAAATGAAGACAAGCAGGAGTAGGGAATGGTCCACTGTGATGGAGTATCACAGAACCATAGAACCATAGAATTCCCGGAGTTGGAAGGGACCCAAAGAGAAACGTTGAGTACAACTCCTGTCCCCACACAGGACATCCACAGTATTCACATTGTGGGGCTGAGGGCATTGTCCAAATGCTTCTGGAATGCTGGCAAAGCGGGTGCTGTGACTGCTTCCCTGGGAAGCTGTGCCAGTGCTCCACTACCTACCAAGGGAAGAACTTCTTCCTAATGTCAAAACTAATCATCCCCTGGTACATCTTCCTGCCATTCCCTCGGGTCCTGTCATAGGTCACAAGGGAAGAGCTCAGCACCTCTTTTACCTCCCTCCCTCATGAGAAGGCAAGGAACAGCTCTGAGATCCCCTCTCAGTCTCCTCTGTTCCAGGCTGAACAGACCAAGGGACTTCAACCGCTCCTCATACAATTTCTCTTCCAGACATTCCACCAGCTCTGTGGCCTCCTCTGGACACTCTCCAGTAGTTTGATGTCCTTTGTATCCCATGGCCCCAGAACTGCCCCCAGTGTTCAAGGTGCCCCTGTGCAGAGCAGAGCAAGAAAATCCCCTCCCTCTCCTGGCTGGTGATGCCATGCTGGATGCCCCCCAGGACACGGTTGCCCTCTTGGCTGCCAGGGCACTGCTGGCTCATGGTCAAATTGAGTAGATGCAGGTGACTCTAGTAATGTCCCTCAGTGTATCATGAAGCTTCATGGTGAATGGAAATATCAGTTTCTGCCCCTGAAGTTCTCTCTCACCTCTTCAGCACAGACAGGTGCCTGGAAGGGAACAGTGCAAGTGCCTCCGAAAGAGAAAATTCCATAGAAACCTTCTGTTTTACAGGAACTGTCTGTGCAGATCTTAGAGGCAATGTAACCTCCCTTATGTACAGAGATACAGGAGGAATGGGCTCTGGCTGCAGCCACAGGTTGCTTGATAAAACAAACATATGAGATCCTTTGCAACTGCTGAGATAAATAAAGGGAGTGGAGGCCAGAGAAGAGGAAGGTGGAAATGTTTTCACTGAGGCACTGGTGCCAGGCAAAGCTCTGCAAGGAGGCTTTTCTCAGTGATCTGTGCAGAGCTAATGAGGGCTAAAGAGGGAGCTGAAATGCTGTACCAACCCTCAGATCAGAAGGAAGATAAGCAGATGTAAACACCTCAAATTCCTACAATCGGAGGATTTATTTCCAAAGGTGTTGAAGGGAAAAGAAAAATCGTACCAGCAACACTGAAGATGATTGGGAGGGGCACAGCAGCCCGAGCCCCCTGAGACAGGGGGATTTATTTAGAAGACAACCACAGGCAAATATGAGTTTTTTCCCTTTGCTTTTGATGAGGAATATTGCTGGAATCACTCAAGGGAAGGAGGCTTTGATCATGCTTTCGTGGAGAAAGAAAATCTGCTTTGAATTCTGGCACAAACCGAATCCCAGGAGGCACTGTATGCATGATGTTCAATCTGGTGTAGAGGCCCATGTTCAGGTAGGGGGACAGTCCAGAGACAAGGACTGTCCTCTGTTTACATCTTGCAATTAAATACATATGCATGGGCACACAGCACTGATCCTCATCCAGTATTGAAAGGGGCTCCAGGAAAGCTGGGGAGGGGCTCGTGATCAGGGAGTGCAGGGATAGGATGAAGGGGAAGGGTTTTCAGCTGAAAGAGGGCAAACTGAGATGAGATCTTAGGAAAAACTCTTTTGCTGTGAGGGTGGGGAGGCCCTGGCCCAGGTTGCCCAGAGAAGTTGTGGCTGCCCCATCCCTTGAGGGGGCTTTGAGTCCCCTGATCCAGTGAGAGGTGTCTCTGCCCAATGCAGAGGGGGTAACTGGATGGGCTTTGAGGTCCCTTACAACCCAAACCATTCCATGATTCTATGATCCTCACAGTGCTGCTGACAAGCTGAGAATTAAAAGGAGCTTCCCAAATCGGGGCTGCTCCTTGCAGAGGAACCCAGAGCACCAGAGACTTCCAGAGGACAACCATACGAACCATCTTAGTACCTAATTTAAGACAAAAGTATCCAGATATTAAAGTTAGTCTGGACAAACCCAAGACCAAACTGCAAATACCAGCTGGTGTGGCAAAGATCAAGGCTTCTGCCAGCTCTGTTTCTGGGCTGCATGGTGAAACCTCTGTCTAGATAAGGTGGGATATAGGAAGGATTTATATAGGGCCGGGCAGATTTGTGGCAGGAGTCGTTAAACCTGTTTCTGCTAAGTATGCCAAGAAAAGTGGTGGTATCAGCAAATGTCTAAGGAGAACGACTCTTCTGTGTTGAGGTGGGTCATAAATATGCTTCACCCCAGAAAATCACCGTTGGGATTTTTAAGCAGTGACAGTAGATCTGCTAGAGCACAGAAAAAGCCCATCTCTCATGCCATAGGAATGTGATAAAAATAATACGTGTGGATTTGGCTGGATTTGTCCTATAGTCAGAAAGAAGAGTATTTCTCTGCATGCTGTTAATTGGAGTAGCACAAAAATATTCCAACAATAAGTATCTTTTTTTATGCAGGAAACAGAGTTTCTCTGAAGGAAATTGCTTTTGGAGGAGTGACACTAATTTTCAATTACTTTTTTCATTCTCTGCTTCTATTTTTAAGTAAAATGTTTGAGAAACAGTACTTCTTTACAAGACCTTGAAAGTGCATTTAGTTCTGTGGACTCTTCTGCTTTTCGGACACATAAAAAAGTGTAAGAATGGAAAAAACTCAGCTTCTCCCATGTGGAAATTGACTTCCCAGCTCACAGCACGTGAGAAAATCAAACCTTTTCCAAAGGGTAGTGTTCTCTGTGAATCACAGAACCACGGAATGGTTTGGGTTGGAAGGGACTTCAAAGCCCATCCAATTCCAACCCCCCTGACAGGATCAGGGGGCCCAAAGCCCCATCCAACCTGGCCTCGAACACCTTCAGGGATAGAGCAGCCGCCACTGCTCTGGGCAACCTGGGCCAGCACAGCACCCTCACAGCAAAACATTTTTTCCTAAGATCTCATCTCAATCTCCCCTCCTTCAGCTGAAAACCTTTCCCCTTCATCCTACCCCTGCACTCCCTGATCAAAAGCCCCTCCCCAGCTTTCCTGGAGCCTCTTTCAGTACTGGGAGGCTGCTCTAAGTTCTCCCCAGAGCCTTCTCTTCTCCAGGCTGAACAACCCCAACTCTCTCTGCTCTTCCACGCATAACTTGCTGCCTTTCCAAATCCTGCTTGGACTGGCCCTCCTGCAGGGACCTGCTGTGGCCTCAGGCTGCCCATCCCCACTGCTTTGCCCTCCAGAGCACTCAGGCTTTGCTCTTGGCTGCTGCTTTTGTTCTCTTTTCATCTTCCCTTAATCACCTACAGTTCCTGTTTGCAGCCAGCCAGCACTTCGCACCCGACAATTAACTGTTGCAATTAAGAGTTGCAGAGGTAGGTGTTTGCCCTCCAAAGGGACCTGCTGTTTTCCATGCTGAGCATGAGAGAGATTCCCACAGAGGGAGCTAACTTGTGCTGCTTAGTAAATGCCGCTGAATATCATCCTTGCTGTAATCTGGGTAGTTGAATCATGGGAAGAAGTCTAAAAAGTTGCACAGAATTCAGTTTACTGATATCCCAAATTGCTGTCAGAATAAAGCACCTGTTTTTTAGGTGATTGTTGCACTGACCCTGCTCTTTAGAGCTGCTAAATAAATTAGAAAATCAGGTAAACAACGGGAGAAAACAGGAATCAACCAGTAAAGGACTATTACCTCCATCCGTTTTAAGAAATGTTTCTATGTAAAAGGTAGGATATCGGGGTTGTCCACAAAAGTCATAAAAGTAACACTGCTAAGTAGATGTGGCATCAAAATTTTTTGTCTTGAACTCTCAAACCCTTTAGTGAATGATAAAATGGTAGAATCATAGATAAAATCATAGACTCATGGAATGATTTGTGTTGAGAGGGACCTTAAAGATCATCCAGTTCCAACCCCCTGCCACGGGCAGGGACACTTTTCCAAGTTGGGAACTAATGGGAAAAGTTGATATGGACATGAATGGAAAATACATCAGCAAAATCAAAGCAAACACCCAGTGACATGGAGTGTTTACACTGACTTTAGCTCCAGAATTCAGACATGCTACTGGTGTCCAATAATAGCATTTTATGTCATGTGCAGTGAATGCCACTATGAAACTAATAGTGAAAATATGTATTTTATAAATAAGACTGTGGCTTATTTAGACAGGGGAAAATATGTTCAGATCCGACTCTGCTTGTTGCTAAAAGTGATCTAAAGTTGCAAGCGAAACAAGAAAAGCCTCCAAAAATGTCTGTCTGGTGATGAGAAATGATTAATCTAATCCCTGCTGGAATAGCTTCACAGGTATCCCCAGGACAGCGGGATGGATTGTGCGCTGCACGGAGATGTAGCACTGGGCAAATAAAACAATGAGGAAATAAGGAAGTGTTATTTATGGAGATTATTTCTCCCCTTACTTGATCATAACAGTTTTATATCTGTGTAAAAATGAATTTTCATTCTTAATGTGGTCTCTGGGAGCTGTATTTATTCTGTTTATTGGTATCAGGAACTTATTATTTTGCATAAATTATTCATGTGAATTAGGCACGCTTGTGGTATGTTATTTGTGTTTGGAGGGTTGGGAGCAGAAAGCCACTGAAATCACAGGACATGAGAAAATCCCAGTGTAAATGGCATCACAGTGGCTCCCTGCAGAAATACTTCTGGCGGCAAAAACACTGATGGTATTGGGGCATCTTTAGCACGCGCGGTGGAGAATCATGGAATCATAGAATGGTTTGGGTTGGAAGGAACCTTACAGGTCATCCAGTTCAGTTCCCCTCCATAAACAAAGACATCTTCAACCAGATCAGGTTGCTCGGAGCCCCATGCAACCTGGTCTTCAACATTTCCAGGGATGGGCCCTCCACCACCTTCCTGGGTAACCTATGCCAGGCCCTCCCCACTCCCATTGTAATGAATTTCCTCCTTATATCCAGTCTAAATCTTCCCTTTCTTAGTTTAAAGCCATTCCCCTCATCCTGTCCCTGCACTCGCTGATCAAGAGCCCCTCCCCAGCTTTCCTGGAGCCCCTTTCAGTACTGGGAGGCTGCTCTAAGGTCTCCTTGGAGGTTTCTCTTCTCCGGGTTGAACAATCCCAGCTCTCTCAGCCCATCCTCATACAGGAGGTGCTCCAGCCCTTGGATTATCTCCGTGGGCCTCCTCTGGACTTGCTCCAACAGCTCCATGTCCTTCCTGTGCTGAGGATTCCAGAACTGGGCACACGACTCCAGGTGGGGGTCTCACCAGAGCAGAGCAGAGAGGCAGAATCCCCTCCCTGGCCCTGCTGGTCCCTCTGCTTTAGATGCAGATCAGAACACGGTTGGCTTTCTGGGCTGCAAGGGCACAGTGCAAACCCTCCCTGTGCCAGCGCTGATGATGCTCTGTGGGCACCATGGACACACAGCAAGGGCCCTGAAAGGAGCAAAGGGTGGAAGGGGAGTAGCTCTGCTCTAGCGAAATACAATGTTTATCCCACAGCCTTTAAACACAGAGGATTCTGTGCAGATATAACATTTAGGTGAAGACTGAACATCTTGCTGGAGCATCTGTTCTTCTTTAGCCATAAAAAAGGGGCTGGATGTCTGTTGCTCTGTGATCAGCAGGAGATCAGAAAAGATCAGTGTAACACTCCCCTTCTAGTTATGAATTTGTAACAGTACAACCACTTCATTCATTGGTCTGCACTGGTAAAAAAGAGGCAGGAGGAGCCCATAAAATCAGTAATAAACCACTGGGATTGTGCCTATAGCTGCTGCTTGACCTGTCGTTCACCCATCAGGGGCCCATGTTGGGTTCTTGGCCTTGGCTGTGGGGTCTTTTGCAAACCAATCAGCTTCTATTTCCCTCTGGAGTCCATATGTGTCTTGAAAGCATATTTCCCTACTAATGTGACTGAATTTTTATTGAAGTACTGCACAAGTTGGGTTGTGATCACAAGAGGTGGACTTGGCAATGGTGCTGCTGTGATGGATCTTATGGACCTGGAGGGTATGGTGCTGCCCTGCTGCTCCACCATTCTTTCCCAGGGCTGTTGTTTTTGCACAAGCCTTCCCCCAGGTAGCTCCAGTATTTCTATGTTGCAAATTGTAATTCAAAAGGTCTGGCTGATATGCACTTTTTTGGTGGTTTTGTGTCCACCTGAGCCACGTGTCTGTCCCATTGCAGCTGGGCCCTCATTAATCACGCCTCGGTGGTGATGCACTCAGCAAGCTGCAAAATGTTTTTTGCTGCACAGCCTGTCTTGCTATCCCATTTGGAGCAGAGCTAGAAATTCCTCTGGTGCAACTTTCTCCAGCTGCTGGACGCATTTTTGTACGGCATCCAAATCTCCCACCTGCTCAGGGATGAGGCAAACACAGCAGCCCTGTCCGCCCTGGTTTGGATGAAGAGCAGAGAGAGCCCACACTGAGGCTCTGATCGCTTCATTACAGGGAGAGAACTGCTCTCTGCGAGCACCGCAAGTGCCAGATTGCAGCACTGAGGGCTGGGTGTAAATTTTTAGCTGTCAAGCGGCTCAGTCCTCCTCCAGAAGGCTGGGAAGCAGTGAGTAAACTGGCTAGGTGTTTTGTAACTTGCTCTTCTCT
The DNA here is from genome assembly GCA_033556795.1 of Tapera naevia. Lineage (NCBI taxonomy): Eukaryota > Metazoa > Chordata > Aves > Cuculiformes > Neomorphidae > Tapera > Tapera naevia. Next base: position 1,483,311 of record JAUMJJ010000317.1, read on the forward strand.
GCTGACAAGGGAAGAATAGAGTACCCTGGCAAAAGCCACGCTTCACTGATGCTACAAAACATAAGGCCAGCAGAGAAAAAAAAAAGTTTTATGCAGTAGCTAGAAGTTCTTTTTCAAAGCACTCAAGAATTGCTTAAAATCTTCCTCTCGTCTTGATGAGGATGCAGGTGAGGTGGTCACTTGTTTCCACTCTGGTGTGGCATTATCCAATGTGTGGGATGGTCCCATGCCAGGCAGGAAGCTCCCACCCAGACTGCATGGTCCCAGCAGAATGAGCTGCCCACCAGTCTGGCTGTTCTGCTGGGGGATGCCTTCAGCCTCAAAACATCCACAGCTGAGCTGCAATGAGGTGCAGCAGTTGTACAAAATGGGGAGGTGGCAGGTAAAGGGGCAATCCTGCTCACAGGGCAAGGTAGGCTCAAGCGGAGGTTACACATCTTATCCCATTAGACACACGGACGTAAGGCACAGCCTGCACACATCATACTTGTGATACAGAATCAGGGAATCGTTTGACTTGGAAAGGACCTCAAAGCCCATCCAGTTCCACCCCCCTGCCGTGGGCAGGGACACCTCCCACTGTATCACTGGGCTCAAAGCCCCATCCAACCTGGCCTTCAACACCCCCAGGGATGGGGCATTCGCCACTTCTCTAGACAACCTGCGACAGGGCCTCCCCACCCTCACTGCAAAATATTTCTTCCTAAAATCTCATTTCAATCTCCCTCTTTCAGCTGAAGACTGTTCCTCTGATCCTATCCCTTCATTACCTCATCAAGGACCCCTCCTCAGCTTTCCTGGAGCCCCTTTCAGTACCGGCATGCTGCTTGAATATCTCCTCAGAGCCTTCTCTTCTCCTGGCTGAGAAATGGCAAAACCATGACCCCCAAAATGACTTGGAGATCATTTGAGATATCTATCTAATGGAAGCTCACTCTAACATAAAGCAACTGGAACGGGGAACATGAGTCAAAAATTCATTGATGGGGAAATGCTAACTGGATAGAAAGATGTAGTGTGACTTCTGCATAAAATATTAGGGAGAGCAAGATAAACTGCTGTGTCAGTATCTGATATCCACATAGTTCAAGTAAGTTGTCAAGCCAGAAAAGGTAGACAAAGACTTGTAAGGATGAGTCAAGTTTTGGAAAACTTGCTTGAGTGCAACAAACAGAAGGAGCTCCCTCTGTCAGTTTATTAAGGTGAGGTTTATGAATAACAGTCACAGCACAAAAATCCACCCATAGGGTGTGGACTACTGATAGCAAAACACTGTCTAATTTTACAGATAAGGACAGATCAAGATACTGTGGTAGGAAATTGCAGGCATGGGAGACTGCGTCTGAAAATGACGCACAGACTGTGATTTATGATAACGTTGTCTATTAAAGAAGTGCTGGGCTTTTTGCTAGAACCATTAAAAAATCAGACATGCTGAAGCTATGCACTGTGGGGTCTATGTTAGAATGGATGGAGCTTGCATAGAAATCCAGAGCCCTGAAACTGCACAAAGTCCAGAGCAGCAGATCTCTTAGGCAGCAGCCTAAGATGGCATTTTACGACTGAAATTTGGAATGGGTGCTCCTGTATTGCACCCAGAGGCATGTCCAACACCTACAATTTTTTGAGTGTTGCCTAAGTGAATCCCAAACCTTCAGTCTGCTCAAAGAAGGAGGGGAATGTTAAGGCTTAGGTTCACATTTCAGGCAAAAATAGCAAGGTCAAGCTGTGTGGGATGTCAGGCTGTTTGCTTGTCTTAACTCTGAGTCCCAAATATCCCCTGCCTCCCGCAGGCAGCGTGCACCATCTAACAAGCCATGACTAATTGGTTGCTGATCCTGGGTGTAAAAGTCAAGGCAAACAAAAGGCAAGATCTAAGCTGAAAGAGGGGATTTTGAGATGAAATCTTTGGGAGAAATGTTTTGCTGTGAAGCGGGGAGGCCCTGGCCCAGGTTGCCCAGAGCAGTGGTGGCTGCCCCATCCCTGGAGGTGTTCAAGGCCAGGTTGGATGGGGCTTGGAGCCCCCTGATGCAGTGGGAGGTTTTCCCTGCCCATGGCAGGGGGGTTGGAACTGGGTGGGCTTTGAGGTCCTTTCCAACTGAAGCCGTTCTATGATCCTATGATGATTCTATGATTCTGTGATTCCCCTTGCATGAAAGGGGGCTGTGAGGTTTGTTAGAGAGAAGACATGAACCCATAGATAACAGCCTTGAAAGCATTTTTCCTTTACCACACTGAGCTTGCAATGTGTTTTCTTCTTGTTCTCTGAATTTCTCTCATTTACATGCACTAATTTACTGAAAGGAACAGCAGCAGCAGGAGTACAGCTGTTCTCCAGTGCATTTACTAAAAAAATCACCAGGTCTCCTCTAAGAAATGGCAAATATTTAATCATCAATAGCTTTGGGCCAGAATCAGTCCTTATTAGATCACTTCTCTAATAAGTCCAATTTGAAACAGCACTTGATAGAGGTACCGGACTCTCCTTCAGCTCATGCTTGCTCTGAGGCTTACATTCACTTTCCTAGAAACATCAATGAGGGCTGGGAAGCGTGGGTTTGCTTGCATTTCATTTGTCTTTGATAACCTCTACACCAAAGCACACTTTTCCACGAATTTCCAAGCCACGTGCATTCTCTGAATCACAGCCCCATCCTTCCCTCACTGCTCCAGGGAAAGGAGCTCAAGAAATAATTTACTTTGCTGCTTCCTGTAAAATCACTTGTTTTGCTGGGCCCTGGAAGGCAGGAGCTGGCAGCATCATGTGTGTGTGCTAGTGATGGCTCAGCTCTCTCGCCTCCCTTCTGCTGTTTGTGCAAATGGAGGGCAAGGCTGCCTTGTCTGATTGTCACGAGCTGAGATAGGTTAGTAATTGTTTTCCTGATTTGGCCAGTGATCCAGAAGAAAATAATTGTTTGAGGCAGACCCCAAAAATTTACAGAGATTTTGGTAAAGCAAAACAGTTTGTATTGGGTTGAAATGCCAAATGAAACACTTCCACTGACAAGAAGTGAATTGTTTTACCTTGGGGGAGTTGTTTTTAATCTGATTTACAGGAGTGGGGAGTTTTACTCCATAGCTGCTCACCTGGCTTGCATTGGACCTGGGATGGAAACCCAGAACTCCTTGGATTGGAGAGGGGGCTATAGGCTGGATGGGCACAACCTACACTGGGCTGGACAGGAAGAAGGACAGGACCTCATCCTCCTGAATTCATCCAACATAGAATCATAGAATGGTTTGGGTTGCAAGGCGCCCTAAAGCCCATCCAGTTCCAACCCCTCTGCCATGTGCAGGGACACTTTTCTACTAAATTAGGTTGCTCATAGCCTTGTCCAAGCTGGAACCATTCAACATGCTGAACCATTAATCATGTGGGGCAGAGTGCTCCCTGTGGTGTACGGACGTGTGTCAGAGTGATTGGGGCCCTGGCAGGATTCATCTACCCAGACACTGATGCGGAGTAGAGATGTCTCCATCTGAGTAATCATCTAGAGTCCCATTATCGTCAACAGTGAGAAATCATCTCTGCCAGAGAGCCATCAATCTTCCTATCAGGAAGATATCTAAGTAGGCAAAAGCAGTGACTTGCATGCTGAAACCTGTATTTTATTCCTTGCTTGACTGCGTGCACCTGGACTGTAGAAATATAAACCTGGGTTGATAAATGTTTCCTTCCCTTGCTCCTCCCTTGGTTCCCAGCTTCACTCCTGGAACACGGGGTGCAGGACAGGAAGAGCTCTGGCATGGACCCTACTGCGGAGTGTGAGGGGTCTGGCTCACGCACAGGTGTAATTGGGAGCTGTGCTCCCAAGCACTGACAGTTCCTTTCCCAGCTCCAGGGTCAAAGAACACTCATTCCAGTTTTCTACTGCATCCCCTCAGGTCTCCAGCATCCTTGGCTGGAAAAGCTGCAGATTTTAGTACAATACCTGAAATTCGAGCATTCTGGTGTTCCTCAGGGGTTGGGATTGGGAACAGTGATGTTTGAGATCTTTGTTGCAGCCATGGAGAGTGCGATTGAGGGTTCCAGGAAAGTTGGGGAGGGGCTCTTGATCAGGGAGTGCAGGGATAGGGTGAGGGGGAAGGGATTTCAGCTGAAAGAGGGGAGACTGAGATGAGATCTTAGGCAGAAATGTTTTGTTGTGAGGGTTGGGAGGCCCTGGCCCAGGTTGCTCAGAGCAGTGGTGGCTGCCCCATCCCTGGAGGTGTTCAAGGCCAGGTTGGATGGGTCTTTAAACCCCCTGACCCAGTGGGAGGTGTCCCTGTCTGTGGCAGGGGGGTGGAACTGGAGGGGCTTCGAGGTCCCTTCCAATCCAAATGAATCTATGATTCTATGATTGAAGGTCAAAAGCTTCCCAAAGCCAGGATGCAAACTGAAGAGCTAGAATATACAAAAGGGAGGTCCTAGTGAACTCTTGAACTCCACTGTAGCTTATGTGTTAAAGCAGATTTTCACAGAATCAGACAATTTTACTCCAATGTAAAGCAAAACCAAAACCAAAATTTTGGAAAACCAGAAACTCAAAGAATTTTTTTTTGGGCGAAGTGAAAATTTGACAAACCACAAATATTTCAATTTAGCATGGGAACATCCTCCTTTTTTAATTAACCTCGAACTATAAAAAGCACAATGATTGGAAACCAAGGAATCTGACATTGCCCAAGTGTCTTTAATAAATGCACAAGCTGCAAAACAAATATGGGTTTGTGAAACATTTTGTTGTTAACACATTTGCATTTTCCCTCGCTAAAAGTGTTTCTGCAAAATTTCAGCCAATTCCCTCTCTAATGTTCTGTCTTCTTACTGCAATCGTTTAATACTGATTTAAAGCCGGTGAAATGAAGGATGAAGAGCTTATATTTCTCTGTAACCTTTTGATTTGCTATATTCTGACTTTGGTTCATTTGATCCGTAACATCCAGATTCCAGTAACATAAGGGATTTTTTACATTTATTTTTATAATTTAATGTTTGTTTTAGAAAGAGGAGGGGAGGGAAAGCTGCCAGGGCTTAATCATGCAGCAATCTTGAATTTTACCATGACTGGGGGAGGAAAAGAAGGTTTGGCATCTTTGCTGCAGAGCTAATTTGCATTGAGGAGGATCTTTACCCTTCGCAGCTAAAAAAGATGAAGTGCTAACTTCCAAAGTGACATTTTGGAATTTGTGTGGAGGTTCTCATGCTGCTGGGGCTGCATTTAACGCTATAACTGCTTCTTTTATTAAGACAGGGATGGTGAATGCCCACAGGAATAAATGCTGCGGGGGGGAAGAAGGTGGTGGAGAATAACTCAGCAAGGGAAGTTTATGCCTACAGATAAATCGATGTGGTAGAACCATAGAAATGGAAGGGACCCACAAGGATCATTGAGTCCAACTCCTGTTCCTCACACAGGACACCCCCAAAACTCACACACTGTGGCTGAGGGTGTCGGCCAAATGTTTCTTCAATCTTGACAGGCTTGGTGCTGTGACTGCTCCCCTGGGAAGCGGTTCCAGTACTCCATCACCCTCTGGGTGAAGAACCTGCTCCCAACATCCAAACTAACCCTCCTCTGGCACATCTTCCTGACATTCCCTTGGGTCCTGTCACTGGTCAACAAAGAGAAGAACTCAGCATCTGCTCCTCCTCCTCCCCTTGCGAGGAAGCTGCAGAGTGCGATGAGGTCTCCCCTCGATCTTCTTCTCCTCCAGGCTGAACAGACCCAGTGACTTCAGCCTCTTCTTAAACGGCTTTCCCTCTAAACCCTTCCCCAACTCTGTGCCCTCCTCTGGACACTCTCCAGCAGCTTTAGCTCCTTTTTATCCAGTGGCCCCAGAACTGCCCCCAGTGCTCAGGGTGAGGCCGCCCCAGTGCAGAGCAGAGCAGGACAATCCCCTCCCTCTCCTGGCTGGTGATGCCGTGCTGGATGCCCCCCAGGACACGGTTGCCCTCTTGGCTGCCAGGACACTGCTGCCTCAGCAGGGGTAGCAAAAACTCTGACTCTGGAGACCTGGGAGGTTGAAGGCAATGACCATGAGGCACTCATGCCTCATTCTGCAACGGTCCTCTTTTTCCACACCAAAGGGCCCTTCTCATCCTTCTGTGCCAAAATCAAGACAGATCAAAAGCTGTATTTACCCACACGGTGGCAAATGCTCTGAAGTCTGCACTGAGGTTTTTCCCACATCATTTCCCAGTTCCCTCATTCCTTCAGCTCTGTTATAGGGCTGCATGGACAGCTAAAGCTGCTTTTAGCCAAGGCATTTTTCAACAGCCATTCCTTAGAAAGGACAACAAACAGCTTTTATGGCCAGGCTCTCTGACTGTAGTTTCCAATGACAGCGTTGTCTTGTTGCTGGGTTTCTGCATGGTGCTGCCTTCGTGCCACAGGGACTTCTGGCTTTGTTGATCCATCATGTCCAGAGCAGGGTGTGTGTGAGTGTGTGTATGGATGTGTGTGCACATGTGTGTGACTGCAAGGTGAGGAAGTTCTCCCCTGGTCGTCCTCTGCTGCTGCAGCCCACTCACCCCAGCAGCCTCCTTGCAAATGGAGCAGGCTTAGGACAGCATCTTTAATAGTCCAGGTGGTTTCTTTCCAGTTACAATTCAGTAAGCATTTCTTTTCTTTAAACATTAATGAGAAGCCTGACTAATGGATATCTATGCAATGCCAGGATGGTGCAGATTTTGCAGCTCCCTGTTCGTGCCAATCCAAGCCATTTATTCCCGGAGTCTGTGTAGTGTGTCCAGTACCCAGATTGGAGGGGCTCACATGGAATTGTGCATGAACCCCGTGGCATATCCAGCAGTGACCAGTGCTTGTTTCTCCTTGGTGCTCCTAAAGAGGTGCAGAAATCACTGTTACCATTCATTTGTGGATTACAGATTACTGTGCACCAGAAAGGCATTGTCCTGGGTGGAGAAGGAGCTCAGAGTTGTGTTTTAAATGCAGTCGAGTAGAAGGGAGAGGTTTTCCCAGCCTTTGAAGTGCTCTGGACACTTTTAGAAATGCCATGATGGAGAGGAGGGCCAATCATGAGGTGGCATCACAGATATCGGGTTGCATGTGTAGTGTTTAAAAGCTGTGCTTCTGTTTCATTTCCCTCCTCAGGGTCCCTCAGAGAAGCCAAATCTGAGTGAGATACAGAGATTATTTAAAGGCTGGGAAAATGTCTGATTTGGGCTGGTAGGTAACCCCAGGCTCTGCTGGAAGGGGCTGGTCACAGGATGGATCTCGAGGGGAACAGGTAGCAGTAGGGGAAGGATTACGTTTTACCCCCAAGGCTTTTTTGAATTTAAAGGAAAAAGAAATTCAGAACTAAAAGAGAAGTACACAGGACTCCTCAAACCTGATAAACAGCTCCTTTCTGCCATATGTTTCATTTCCAAGCCTGGTCACCAGGGACTGGTAGGAAATCTGGGCAGATGATATTGGCTGCTCCTGTCGTGCGTGGCTGATTGAGGATGTCCCAGCTGGCTGCAAAGGCCAGCTTGAAGGAACTATGTTCATACAGCTCATGCAATAATAGGAGATCCTATTACTTGGCTGAGTATTGGAAAGATTTTTGCTATGCAAATGGTTTGCCTTAAACCATTTGTTTTACATGTAGTGGCTGCAGCAGAGACAGTGTCCTTCAGCACCTTATCTCACCCCACAATCAGCCTGGTTGTGTTGTGCTACCCAGAGAGGCCATGCTGCAATCCTGCTGGTAGGGAGAGCAGGGGCAGAATGATACCTCAGACTCACCTCAGACCCCAAAGCTCCCCTAAGCACCCTTCAGCTGGGTTCCAGAACCTTCCAGAGGGAGCACTGTGCAAGTCCACTGGGTATCCCTACCCCTAGGGACAATAACACCCATAAAACAGGGTGGGGTTGCCCCAGCACCCTGGCAGGAGAAGAAGAACACCCGGAGCCCATATGATGTCCTTGTACTTCACTCTCTCTTTCCCTTTCCTCCCTTTTCTATCATTCTTTCTTTTCCCTGACCACAGCACATGCAGCCAATGCCATTCTTATTCCTAAGACTGTCTGTACAAATAAATTATCTTTTGGATACATTCTTTGGCATCACTTTGTCTTAATTTAGCCTTGTTGGCACTCAACCCATAAATTTTATGGGGAGACCCAGATTCTTATCCCAGGGACACCTGGACTGTCCAGGCTGACTTGTGACACTGAGCATTTGCGCTCCCATGTGAAAAAAAAATCAAGAAAAGACAAAGCTTTCTCTAATCCTCAGTTCTGCTCAGTCCTTCAGCAGCTCATAGTCCTGAGAAGGAGAGGCCATCAGGAAACTGGCCGAGGACCTGGAGGAGTGACCAGAGTGTGGAGAAGTGCTCATGCAAAGCTGCAGCACAAAATTCCTGTTAGTTCTTTGCACTGGAATAGAATCAGAGAATAGACCTTTGGAAAAGACCTTTGAGATCGTTGAGTCCAACCATACCTGTCCACTACTAGACCAGATCTCTGACGACTTTGTCTGCCCATCCTTTAGACACCTCCAGGATGACCACTCCACCACTGCCCTGGGCAGCCTCTGCCAGTGCCACATAATCCTTTCTTAGTATCTGATCTGGACCTCCACTGTCACAACTTGAGGTCATAATACGAAGACAGTTCTTCACTGGAGCCTTTGGGTGGTGGGAGGGACAAGCCATAGGAGTAACCTCAGACTGAAGTGTCATTAAGGAAGATTTTAGTCTGAATTGATACAGTGAATCATTATAAATTTTCAGGACCAGCTGGTATTCACACAAGCATTATAAAGCAGCTCAGATAAGAAATTGTGGAGCTGCTCACTGTGGCTTGTAACCTACTGCTGAAATTGGCCCCAATGTCAAAGGAATAAGAGGTGTCAAATGAGATGCCAATTTTTAAAACGAACTCCCAGGGAACCCAGGGAAGCACGGAGCAGTGAGTCTGACTTACGCACTGGGAAAGTTGGAAAAGGCTGAAGTGTAGAATAAATTAGTAGTCAAAGATGTACAGTGGGAAGAAATGCTTCAGACATTCGTTTGAGCTCTTTGAAGGAACTGACAAGCATGTAGAGAAGGGTGATCCAGCTGGATAGACCGCGCATGGATTTCCCAAATGCATCCTACGTGTTCTCTCATTAGGAGCTCCGCAAGAGCTGGCTGCCTTGGCGTCAGTGGGAACACATTGTAGGTTAAAGGAGAGGAGTAAAGAGCAGGAATAAATTAAATTGGTTGCCAGTGGAGTTCCCCAAAAGTCTAAAGTCTGTGCTGAGATTTGGGTTGTAATGTTCCTAAAGTACCTGAAAAGGGAGCAGATCAAAAGGAAATGGCATTTGCATATGATGTGCTGCTACGGAGAAGAGGCAAATCGGAAACCGACTGAAGAAATGGAGCTGTGTTCCACAGCACAGACAGGCTGGGAGTTCCGAGGCATGGATGGGCTGGGAGTTCCAAGGCACACGCTGGTGTTGATAAAGGCAAAAGAAAGCACGTGGGGATATCAGTCCTTTCCACATAAGTACAATGGTGAGCTCTAAACGAGCTCTTGCTGGTCAAGGAGAACTGAGGCTCTGGCACAGGTTTCCCAGAGCAGTGGTGGCTGCCCCATCCCTGGGGGTGTTCAGGGCCAGGCTGGATGGTGCTTTGAGCCCCCTGATGCAGTGGGAGGTGTCCCTGCCCCTGGCAGGGTGTTGGAGCCGGATGGGTTTTGGGGTCCTTTCCAACCCAAACCATTCTATGTTTCTAGGCATGTTCTCATTTTGGCTCGATCACCAACAGGTCTTACAGGCGTATCCACCTTATGATCCCAGACCAGGAGTGTCAAACTCGTGGCTCCAGCTGTTCTCCTGGTCCCGCAGCATAATGGCCATCACACACTGCACTCGTGACCAACGCTGGTCAGAGCACAGGAGCAAGGAACTCGGTGCTACTGAGTAGAAACAAGGTGCTGGGCCGGATAAAACAAGGTGTAGGGCCGGATTCAGCCCTTGGGCCATGAGTTTGACACCCCTGTCCTAGAGTATTGGGTAGGAAGTGGTGGTCATATGGAAGTAGTGGTTTCCCAAAGGCCATTACCAATCCCTGAGGTCAGGTGAGCAGCTTTCCAAATACAAGACACACTTTTCATTCCAAGCTCCAAGGCAGCTGTAGCAGTCAGTGCAATCAATGCCAGAGGGCACGGGCAAACCCAAACACGTAGGTGGTGAGGTGTTCAAATTGTGATGCTTCCACTGCTGTTATCTTTGCATGCCACGTAGCACCATTGTAACAGAATCACAGAATCACAGCATGGTTTGGGTTGGAAGGGACCTTAAAGGAAGGAACCATCCAGTTCCAACACTCTGCCCTATGCACAGACACCTCCCACTCAGCCAGGGTGCTCGAAGTCCCATCCAGCCTGGCCTTGAACACCTCCAGGGATGGGACAGCCACAACTTGTCCAGGCAACCTGTTCCAACGCCTCACCAATGATCCCAGTGCATGGCTGGGGCACGTGGCACCGCACAGTGCTACCACTACTACTTCTACTCATGATAGTAGTCAGGGTCGTGCAGGGACTGACACTTATTCAAATTGATCTTGTACTGAATGGGATTCCTGGTAAACACCCTGGTAGAGAATCTCATTAGCAAACACAGCGCGTTACCCCGTCAGCAGCAGCAGCAAACGCAGCAGTCGCTTCGTGGGGATGTCAGATTAGCTGCTTAGCTTTGTAACAAATACACCATGGCTCATTATCCTTTATATGAATCCACCTCTCCAGTGCTTTTAAAACCTTGCAAAATAGGCATTTGCCATTTGCTTTTTGTTCGTGCGGCACCTAACTCTCCAATTATAAATTTGTACTGTAGCTCCTGTATACAAAGCCTGAGGCCAAAACTCTCTGTGCAGGGCAAGGGGTTCCCAGCTGACCATATCTTTGCCGTTGGCAGAGCTTCTTTGTGAAGCTTTTGGTGGCAGCATGAAAGCGTCAGCACTTTCCTCAGTATCACCTGCCTCCCTTTTCATCACAAAGTGGGGATGATTTTGCTCTCGGAAAAAGTCAAATTAAGAAATGAGCAAACAGTTCCTTTGATGTTAAGGAAACCTGAAATATTGCATGTGGAGAATCCACGTGTATTCTTCCCAGGGACTACTGAGGGCATCTTTGTCCATTGCCTTGGTGTCCTGGGAATTCAGACTGGGTATTACAAGAATTAGAACAGGCTCAAATGCAGGGATCAGGGAAACCTCTGAAACGCCTAAAACCTGTTCAAGCAGCTCTCTTGATGGTGTCTGTAGTGAAAAGTGGCCCAGTGTTCAACAGGAAATCACTTGGAATAAGTAGCACAGCTCATGCTCATCACAAAGTCACGCCAATCAAATATTTATAAAATGGTATCAATTATTCCTTACAGAGAACAGTGTCCAAAAATTTATAGCAAGAACAGTTCTTTCATAGAACCACAGAACGGTTCGTGTTGGAAGCGACCTTAAAGTCGTAGAATCACAGAATTTTGTCAGTTGGAAAAGACCTTTAAGATCATCACTTCCAACCATCGATCCAGCCCTGCTAAGTCTGCCACCAGACCATATCCCCAAGTAGGACATCTACTTATCTTTTAAACACCTCCAGGGATGGTGACTCAGGCACCTCCCTGGGCAGCTCCTTACAATTCTTAGCAACCCTTTCAGTAAATAAATTCTTCCTAATATCCAATCTAAATCTTCCCTGGCACATCTTGAGGCCATTTCCACTTCTCGTGTCACTGGCTACTAGGGAGAAGAGACCAACTCCACTTCGTTACAGCCTCCTTTTAGGTAGTTGTAGGGATCAATAAGGCCTCCCCAAAGTCTCCTTCTCTCCAGACTTAACAACCCTAACTCCCTCAGCTGCCATTCATAATGTTTATGCTCTAAACCCTTCCCAAGCTCTGTTCTCCTTCTCTGGACATGCTCTTGATTTCCTTCTTGCAGTGAGGGGCCCGAAAGTAAACACAATATTTGAGGCGCAGCATCACCAGCGCCAAGTGCAGGGGAAGGGTCACTTCTCTACTTATGGTGATAACGCTATTCCTGATGGAGGTCAGGATGCTGGTGGTCTTCTGAGCCACCTGGCCCACTGCTGGTTTATATTCAGCTGGCTGTCAACCAACATCCATCCAGTTCCAATCCTCTGCCATGGGCAGGGACACCTCCCACTGGATCAGGGGGCTCAAAGCCCCATCCAGCCTGGCCTTGAACACCTCCCAGGATTGAGGCAGTCACCACTGCTCTGGGCAACCTGGGCCAGGGCCTCCCCACTCACACCAAAATATTTCTTCCTAAGATCTCATCTAAATCCTTCAGGACTGTTCCATGACCGTGCAACTAATTTGGTGACAATCAGTACTTGAGGGAGACCATGATACTCCTTATAGCTCCAAGTCCCTGTAAATATGGGAACTCCTTAAGCAAAACTGCAGTCCACCCAGGTAAGCCTTTCATCACATTCAGAAAAGAACACTAGAATAAAGCTAGGAGGGGATAAAGACCAAGAAGCACTTAATGTCCTCTTCAGGGACTGCGAATATTTGAGAACAAACTCAATAGCAATTTCTGTGATGTGTAGAAGAGGAATCTGCGCTGGGGTGGAGGAAGGGGGTGACACTCGAAATGTGGCGAGAAAGGCAAGCATTTCATGTCCAGACTGCTTCTAGTCAGAAAGTTGGATTCTTGACTAAACCAAATTAATTTCAGAAAGCACCTGATTCCCATGGGGATAAAAAATCATGGTTTCAACTGAAAATTTTCAACAGAAAAATCTTCTGAGTTTTGATGAAAAGTGAGCTGTAAGAAATAAGATTCTATCTGAAGCTATTTCCCTCCTGATCCAATGTTGTTATGGCTGGTTAATATTTCCCCAGTTAAGCTTTATTTTGATGAGAAATTGAATATTTATTACTCAAGTAATGCTTTTTCCAAGTTTCTCCTCATTCAGGCTGTTGAACTTTTAACAAAAACATTTCAGATAAACCCCCCTTTTTAATTTTTTAATGAAGAATAGGAAATGCTCAGGGAAATATTAAAATCATTTTCCATCGACATACTCATTCAGAGGAAACCCATCACTTTGCTCACTCTGAAATCAAGATTTCCCCAGCTGCTTGTGCCTTTTTAGGCTATATTTTTCTATAAAGTTACAACTGACTAAAACCCCACCCCAAAAGTTCTGTAGACCCTTTGTGCCAGACAGCTCCTGATGGACTCACACACAAGGGTGAGGCTCCAATAGTTTCTCCTTCTGAGTGGAGGAGGCAAAGGCTGCACATTGCAAGGCTGAAGCCACATGGCAGAAGCTGCACCATGTTCCAGCATCTGGAAGTGTGACAGCAGATGAACATGAGCCAGCATTGGCCCAGGTGGCTGAGAAGGCCACCAGCATCCTGGCTTGGATCAGGTATGAGGTGGCAGCAGGAGCAGGGAAGGGATCATCCACCTCATAAGTCTATGGGGCTGGATGGGATCCATCCTAGGGTGCTGAGAGAGCTGGTGGATGAACTTGCTAAGCCGCTCTCCATCATCTTTCAGCAGTCCTGGCTCACTGGAGAGGTCCCGGAAGATTGGAAGTTGGCCAATGTGACGCCCATCCACAAGAAGGGCCGTAAGGATGATCCAGGTAATTATAGACCTGCCAGCCTGACCTCGGTCCCAGGTAAAATCATGGAGCAGATAATCCTGGGTGAAATCATGCGGCACCTGCAGAACGGCCAAGAGATCAGGCCCAGCCAGCATGGGTTTAGGAGGGGTAGGTCCTGCCTGACCAACCTGATCTCCTTTTATGATCGTGTGACTCGCCTGATGGATGAGAGGAAGGCTGTGGATGTGGGATACCTGGACTTCAGCAAGGCCTTTGACGCTGTCTCCCACATTAGACTCCTAGGGAAGCTGGCAGCCCGTGGCCTAGATGGGAGCACTCTGTGCTGGGTTAGGAATTGGCTGGATGGCCGAGCCCAAAGAGTGGTGGTCAGTGGTGTCCCCCAGGGATCAGTGTTGGGTCCCATCCTGTTTAACATCTTTATTGATGATCTGGATGAGTGGACTGAGTCCATCATCAGCAAGTTTGCAGATGATACCAAGCTGGGAGGAAGGGTTGATCTGTTAGAGGGTAGGATGGCCCTACAGAGGGACCTGTACAGACTGGAGAGCTGGGCTGATTCTAATGGGATGATGTTTAATAAGTCCAAATGTCAGGTACTTCATTTTGGACACAACAATCCCATGCAGAGCTCTAGACTGGTGACAGAGTGGCTGGAGAGGAGTCAGGCAGAAAGGGACCTGGGAGTGCTGGTAGACAGGAAGTTCAACATGAGCCAGCAGTGTGCCCAGGTGGCTAAGAAGGCCAATGGCATTCTGGCCTGCATCAGGAATAGTGTAGTGAGCAGGACCAGAGACATTATTGTCTCCCTGTCCTCAGCACTGGTCAGGCCTCATCTTGAATATTGTGTCCAGTTCTGGGCCCCCCAGTTTGGGAAAGATGTCAGGATGCTGGAATGTGTCCAGAGGAGGGCAACGAAGATGGGGAAGGGGCTGGAGCACAAGCCCTACGAGGAGCGACTGAGGGAGTTGGGGCTGTTTAGTCTAGAGAAGAGGAGGCTCAGGGGAGACCTCATTGCTCTCTACAACTCCCTAAAAGGAGGTTGTAGTCGGGCAGGGATTGGTCTCTTCTCTCAGGTGACCAGTGGCAGAACTGGAGGGCATGGACTCAAGCTTCATCAGGGAAAGTTTAGACTTGATGTGAGGAAAAAGTTCTTCACTGAAAGGGTGATTGGCCATTGGAATGGGCTGCCCAGGGAGGGGGTGGAGTCGCCCACCCTGGAGGTGTTTAAGGGGAGACTGGATGAGGCACTGAGTGCCATGGTTTAGATGATGGTTGGTGTTAGTGTTGGTGTTAGTGTTGGGTTATAGGTTGGACTTGATGATCTCAGAGGTCCTTTCCAACCTTGTAATACTGTGATACTGTGATACTGTGGTATCTGCACTCAGTGCTGTTGAGGCCACACCTTGAATCTTGGGTTCAGTTTTGTGTCCCTCACTCCAAGAAGGACATTGAGGAGCTGGAGTGTGGAGAACAGAAAGGAGCTGGGGAACGGTCTGGAGAACAGAGGTTCTGGGAATGGCTGAGGGACCTGGGGCTGTTTATCCTGGAGAAGGGGAGGCTGAGGGGAGTCTGCAGCTCCTGGAAAGGAGGTTGTGGTGATGTGGGTGCTGGGCTCTTCTCCCAAGTGGCAACAGTTGGGACAAGAGGAAATGGCCTCAAGTTGTCTCAGGGGAGGTTTAGATTGGATATTGGGAAAAATTTCTTCACTCACAGAGTGTTGAAGCCCTGGCAGAGGCTGCCCATCCCTGGAGGGGTTCAAAAAGTGTGTAGATGTGGCACTTTGGGACCTGGTTTAGTGGGCATGGTGAGGTTGATCTGACAGTGGGACTGGATGAGTTTACAGGTCTTTTCTAACCTCAGTGATCCCATGATTCTATGATTCTTATTAAAAGACTGAGTGAAGGTACAACTACGTGTTTGGAGATGCTGAGCAGCCTGTGGACAACCATAGGGCTTCACTCAGTGCTCCGGCATCTCTGGAGCTTCATCCACAAGGAAACTTTTTAATGCAGAAGTCAATGAGGAAGGGGAGGAAGCACATGAGGTGTGTGAAGACAATACAACCTCAGAGTGAGCTTCATCACAGCTTTATGTTACCAGAAAACAACTTGGTTTGTTGCCTTTTCTGGCTTACTCACTCTTTGACCTGCAATATGGTCAGACTGCTCTGGTGTGCATTGTAGAAAAGATGGTTTGAAAGACCTGTCTGGTATTTTGGGATCAGGGTGGAAAGTCAACAAATATGTGAGAGACAAGACTAAGACTCTCCAGACAACAAGGGAGTTGCAAGACCACCTCAGAAACGCAGCAGAAAGGGACAGAGAAGATGGATACAGCAGCGAAGGCACAAGTGAGACATAAAGAGAAGGACCAGCTGGTGAAAGGAGCAGGGAGAAGGAGAGCAGAGGAGGTTCTGGGGTCCTGGGACAGAGTTTGCCTGCTCAGCAATGATGGCAAAATACGGTGGGTGCACACGTCATGCAAAAGGGGGGAAAGGCAGCAAGGGAACACGGGGGAGCCTTGCAGCAAAATCAATTAATATTTGAGCAAGTCAGCTGCTATTAAATAAGATCCGAGTTTCACACCAGTGCTGGGAACCTCAAAATAAACCTTTCCCCTTCCCAGTGCGTCAGAAATTCTGCCTTATAAGGCAATATTGCCTGCTGGATGTTGAGGGGGCAGAAAAGGGAGAGAAAACAGACTCCAGAGCTCTGCTCCTCTTGCCTTTTCTTTCGCTCTGATCCCTGGGTCGTGGTGGAATTGGGAAGGACTGTTTTCACCCAGCCTGTGCCAGAAAGGAGGAGAATTCTCATGGGATGAACAGCAATAGAATTACAATTTCTGATTCACTGCCTGCAGTCAACTTGGTGTCCTGCTGCTTGTTAGAAGGGGGAAAAAGGCATCTGGCTAGGTGTGCTCTCCAGGGAAGCTCCTGCTCTGCCTTTCCCGGTAAAACCATGCTGCAGAAAATAGAGCTCAGGGCTTGGAGGCAGAGGAGGGTGGTGGGAAGAGCTCAGCTCCACTGATGGTTTGGGCAGACTGAATTTCAATTGGAGGCAGCTGCTAAGCAGAGCAGGGGAATGTTTATAATGGGATTTAATGAAGCAGAGAATCAGTGTTGTCCTCTGCATCAAAGGGGTTTCCAGTTACAGGAGAATGCAAAGATTTCATTACCAAATGAGCACAAAAATACCTGCCTGATAAGCCTCAGTGCTTACTGAGCACTTCCTAACTTCAAACAGCTCTGCCAGCCCCAGAGAAAAGCCTTGCAGTGCTGCCCAGAGCCATGAACCCTTACCATTTCCTCTGTGCCTCAGTGAGGACACTGAGGCCAGAAACTGCAGCTCTAGGGCACCCTGGCTCACTTTCTAATGCAAGACCATATCAGGAGACCTTGAGCACTGCTCTACCTTCATTGCCATATACCTGACTGCTGTTGGGGCACTGGCAGTGTTTACAGCATTGCACAGATTCCAGTTTTATCACTGGATGACTGCAAACCTGTCCATCCCTCATTTGCCTGCTAGGCTCCCATATTTTTGCTACCATGAGATACTTTTACTACAGGTTCTTCCATAGTTTAGGTAGCCCCTTAAGAGAGTCCTTCCTCCTCCCTCTTTCCCTTGAAAGAAGCATTAAAGTTCCCCCTCCTCATATGGATTTGGTGTTTCTTTGTAAACCTGTTGAGAAAATTTCACCCGTGTCACTGGGCACCTTTCTCCTGCCTTAATTCATGCTTATGGGGACTCATCAGTCCCTCTTCACTCTTTCCAGTCTCCTCACAGTTGTTATCACTTATATTGGCATCTTGATGGTGAGGCCCTGGCACAGGTTGCCCAAAGAAGCTGTGCATGCCCCCTCCCTGGAAGGGTACAAAATCAGCTTGGATGGAGTTTCGAGCAATCTGGTCTGGTGAAAGGCGTCCTTTCCAATGGTAGGGGCCTCAATTAGATCATCTTTAAAGGTTCCTTCCAACAGAAACCATTCTATATTTCCCTTGCGGGTCTCATGTACCCTGCTGCGCTGTGCGCATGGGCGACATCACTTTGTTTGCAGTTGTGCATGGATGGATGGATGGATGGATGGATGGATGGATGGATGGATGGATGGATGGATGGTGCAGGGATGACAACGATCATCATCTGTGCTTATGATGCCAGACTGCAGTTTGACCATCACCATCTGTCTCCAAGGAACTCCATTTTGCAGTTCCAGATGAATCATTTCCTGAGCTTTGCACGCTGAAGTCACAGGGTTTGCTGAAATGGAAGTAAATCAGCAACTTCCCATGACCTGCCTTCAAACTGGCAACCTGGAAAGCACAGAGGCAACTTGCCAGCCCGTAGTGTGAGTACCTTGCCCTCTCCCCAGAGCAGGATTCATCC
Organism: Tapera naevia; assembly: GCA_033556795.1. NCBI lineage: Eukaryota > Metazoa > Chordata > Aves > Cuculiformes > Neomorphidae > Tapera > Tapera naevia. The sequence continues at coordinate 1,501,276 of JAUMJJ010000317.1, forward strand.
TGGGGGGCCTGGCAACCTGTGGGCTGAATAAGTGAACCGTAAACCCCACTTCTCTTGTGTCAGCTGTTTGCTTTTGGCCAATCCATCCTTCCCTTAACGATGATTTACATCACAGCATCTCAGCAGAGGTAATTTCCATACAGCAAAACCTGTCAGAGTGGGCATTTTTCATGATATTGGGAAGCCAAGTCACTTTAATTTGCATAACATTCAAATGATTTCTAAATGTTGAAAACAGTTCACAGGAGAAAACCAAAAATGTTCCTCATGAATTCCGTGTCTTCTCTCCTGCCACCAGATGCAGGGAAGTTGGTCAAGGTATACATGATGCCCTGGTTTGCTGCAGAGAGATCAGTGAGTGTATTTGAAACCTAAATGTGTGGGAAGGGTAAAGAGAACCTGGTGGAGAGGGAGACATGCAGGCTTACCTACGCATGCAAAGCAAGGGGATGTGGATCAGGTTGGTATCACCAGTCAGAAAGGCTGATTTGATCTGGGAATTTAGCCCTGGCTCCTCTAGTCCGGTGGTGGTGACATGATCATAGAATCATAGATTGGGTTGGGTTGGAAGGGACCTTAAAACCCATCCATTTCCAACTCCCCTGTCATGTGCAGGGACATCTCCCACTGGATCAGGGTGCTGAAAGCCCCATCCAACGTAGTGTGGTGTTCCAAGGGTCCCATCTCCCAGTGCCTTGCTCTCTACCTATGTGGCCTGAACTGGAGAGTTGTGAACAGGAACACCAGGAAACCTGGCAATCCATCTTACAGCTTCTGCCCAGGTGGGCAACACCCCCGGGTGCAAGGGGAGAGGACTCCCCTGGTCAGCACAGGAGCTACCAGAGCCCTATAGAATTTTCCACCCGGGATCCACATCAAGCCTAAGCACTGCAGTCCATGACATCCTGGCCTGGCTCCAAGGCATTCAATCCATGCTTCAGCCTATCTTCCCTCTTAAAATCATTCCAGGATGGTTCCTCACCATGCAGTATTTCATTTGAAGTAGACCTTTTCCCTTTGTTTACCTTTGACAGATATTCACAGCTCCAGTGGCTCACGTCCTTGGGAGGGATTATGCAAAACTCACTGTAGCCCTCTCTGCCTCACACACTGTTCGGCTCTGAGATCTCCTAACAAGCTCTGGCCTTGCTCCTGCAAAGCATTTGCTCTGCTTTACCTTAAGCAGCACACACACTCCTGGGTGCCTGTGATTACCCAGGAAAGCACTGTAGCTGGGAGATACTGGGCAGAATTTAGCCCTTGATTTATCTGAAATGGTATAAATAGAAAGGCAGGAAAAATGACCCAGTATATTTATACCGCAAATTCTTTTTATCCCATTGGCTTTGAAATAGATCCAGGCTTTGTTTGCTTTTTAATTTTTCACATTAAAAATATCTATGACTCAAGGTGGATTTCCCCCCAGCTCCCCTTTCCCTATCCCTCTCCTCCCATGCCTGATTTTCAGGTGTAGTTTCACAGCTGGTGAAAGAGGGCAGGGGGGGCACAGTATCTTCACTGCCCACCAGGAAAGGTTCTCAGCTCAGGACTGGGAACTGGGGAAAAAACCTGGGAGGCAGGGGAGAGGCTGTGATTCATTATTGCTAGAAAGGAAAGCACCTCTGAATATTATCTAAGCACCATCCCTCTTCTTCTGCAGCATAAATAACTGGCTCATCCCTAATGACTCTGTTCTTGTTAAGAGGAAGCTTCATTTGGGAGCTGTATGCAGCCACTTAACATGCAATCGGCATCTTGCTGACTGTGAGTCAGTGTCTCTTTGATCCCACGATACCACAGAGGATAGTGCTGAGCATCAGAACCTGGATGCTGTTCCCTCCCATAGGATGGCAACCCTGCTTTGTCCTCGGGAACTCTCACTGATGAGGGGGCTGGGAGGGATGCTCTGGGCTGCACCCTGGTCTGGGCAGCACTTTGGTGTTATAGAATCATGGAATAGTTTAGGACAGCAGGGACCTCAAAGCCCATCCAGTTCCAACACCCCGCAATGGGCAGGGACACCTCCCACTGGATCAAAGCTTCATTCAGACTGTCCTTGAACACCTCCAGGGATGGGGCAGCCACCACTTCTCTGGGCAACCTGGGACAGGGCCTCCCCACTCTCACAGCAATATATCTTATATTTACCATAAAAACCCCCTTTTCAGCTGAAAACCATTCCCCCGTCATCCTGTCCCTGCACTCCCTGAACAAGAGCCCCTCCCCAGCTTTCCTGGAGCCCCTTTCAGTACTGGGAGACTGCTCTAAGGTCTCCCCGCAGCCTTCTCTTCTCCAGGCTGAAACACTCCATCTCTCTCAGCCTGTCCACGTACGAGAGGTGCTCCAGCCCTTCGATCACCTCCGTGGCCTCCTCTGGACTCTCTCCAATGGCTCCATGTCCTTCCTGTGCTGAGGATTCCAGGACTGAACACAGGACTCCAGGTGGGGTCTCACCAGTGCAGAGCAGAGAGGAAGAATACCCTCCCTGTCCCTCCTGGTCCCACTGCTAGGGATGCAGCCCAGGACACGGTTGGTTTCTGGGCTGTGAGCACACATTGTTGGCTCATGTTGGGCTTCTCATCCCCCAGTACTCCAAGTTCTTCTCCTCTGGGCTTCTCCCAACCCATTTTCCACGCAGACTGGATTTGTGCTTTAGATTGTCCCCAGCCAGGTGCTGGACCTTGCCCTTGGCGTTGTTGAACTTAAGGTTCACACAGGACACCTCTCCAGCTTGTCCAGGTCTCTCTGGATGCCATCTCTTCCCTTCAGTTTGTTGGCAGCGTCACACAGAAACTTGATGAAGGTGCCCTCAATCCCACTGTCAATGTCAAGTAAGCTGGTGCAATGGCTCCTTCACCACCTGCTTTCTGCATTGAGAATAAAGAGAGTGCTGAGCCTGGAGGAAACCCTGTCTCCCTCAGCTGAGTTCACAAATTGGAACATTTACCCTAGAGGACTATCACTTAGAGGACACAGTTGAGCTTCCTGTATCCCAGACACATGCAAAAGGCATCTTTGGCATCACTCTGGCAAGCAGTACCCAAAACACGTTCAGACTGCAGCTCCATCCAGGCCAAGATAATCTCACGTCACCCTGTGGCTCACTGTCTGTTTTTTTTCCATACTCAAAGCTCTTTGGAGAAGGAACTATCTCATTTGGTTTGTTCGGATTCCAGCATAGTGTAATCCTGGACCATGGTTGGGTTGCTTGCATGTTCCATGAATATAAATGGAATTAATCAAAGAAAATAACCAGTGGGAAGCTACAGCTCTTTGCTAATGGTACTGATTCATTGCAACAGTATTTTTTTTATTCATTCCAAACTCTTTTGTGCAAGAAGCAACTCTGTGGCTGCATGGATATCCAAAGTGCTTCCACCTATTCTCAGCACTAAGCTTTCCAGTACTGGCTTAGGGAATCAAGCGAGATCCCCTTTGTCCGTCTCTGGAGCAGAGACCCTTAACACCTCAAGGAAGAGGCTGCAAAAGGCTGGTCCCTTTAGAGTCTCTGAGCTGGGCAAGAGCGAGCTACAGGGCTCCTCATTAATCAACCATCATGCAGGGAAAATCTAGTGTCTTCTAGCAGGCTCGTTCTGCTGTATTAGGAAGCAGCTGCCTTTTAATTAGGGGATAGCTAAGTGCTACCTTGTGATCCGTGAGGTTATGCATATTTAATAATGCCAGCACCCATCTGCTGTTGCCTAGTGCTGCATTTTAGAAAGGGAAGACTGGAAAGTCCTCTTTGATGTTTCCTCACACTGGCTGTTCTTAGAAACAGGGAGAGCACAGCAACTCGGCAGCTGGAGGTGCTTCGGCTATTCCAAAAAAAAACAGGGGAAACCATGGTGTGCAGGGAGATGCTTCACCTGGTTGTGAGATATTTACTGACTGCATTGTTGATGGTGGAGAAGACTCAGCTGGAGCAGGCAGCGTTTCTGAGCTGTGCGTGCTCTGGATGAGGAGCAAGACCAACCTGGAAAGGAGTGGACAAGCAGGACACTGCCACTGACTCTTCTTACCGAGGTATAATCAGTCTAAACTCTGCTGACAGATTCCTTTGTTTGGTGCTGGAGGGGAGATGATAGGTTACCATAAGCCTGTCCAAAGAAAGGCTGGTCCAGTTCCTCAGAAAAACTGACCCTCCAAATGTTTCCTTTATGCTTACTGTCACCTTGGCTGGTCCAGGAGCAGCAGAAGATGGCAGCACGAAGTGATGAAGCTCTTCCACCAGGTGCTGACTGCAGCTGGATGTACAGAGGATCTCTGCCTATCACTGAGCATTGAAAAACCAAATGTGTCCACAGTCCTGCTCGTGTTCCAGCCCTTGATAACAGGGTTTTAGGCAGCCTTCCCTCTGCATTGTGAGGGTGGGGAGGTCCTGGTCCAGGTTGCCCAGAAAAGTGGTGGCTGCCCCATCCCTGGAGGTTTTAAAGGCCAGGCTGGATGGGGTTTTGAGCCTCCTGGTCCACTGGGAGGTGTCCTTTCCCATGGCAGGCCGTGGAACTGGATGGGCTTTAATGACCCTTCCAACCCAAACCTGTCTGTGTTTGTATGCATTTACTACGTCCTCCATGTGGATCTCTAGATATTTCCATGTCTACCTTCTTCATTTCTAGATCCTCCTGAGGTATTTTGATAGTGTAAATTACAGTGTTTTGGTGTTTCACATTTTCCAACTCACATTTTGGTGTCACCAAATTGCTCTTGGTATCTTTATTTTTCTTCCTTGGATGTCAGAAAAGGGCTCCACAACGTTCAGGTAAAGTTCAACTGTAAGGAGCCACTCATAGAGGAGCAAATCTCTCCAGCCCTGCATATGAAACCATAATTTGGAAGTGAAAGGGGCTGAAAGAGGAAGCGGATCTCAGCAAGATCAAATCTGACTGCATTGATTATCATTGTCTGACATGAGGAAAAGGCAGAAAGATAATAAATAGTTAGAAAGCAGAAGGCATCACGTTTTCCTAACATTTCTGCAGGGTGATGTTAGTAACACAAGCAAAGCAATAAGCACTGAGTCCTAGTGATGCCACACTAGTGTCCTGTTCCAGAAGAGACGTGTGACCTTTGAGTTTCTCTAAGTGGGACACTGGGATCATTGCAGGTGACACAAAGACAGCTCTGTGTATCTGCCTCCATGGTGCAGGGGAGAGCAGGTACTGGTTTGAGCTGATATGACCTGAGGAAGCCCTGCAGATGTGTTTGTGACACTGGGGAACAGTCTGGTGCCTGCAGCTCCTGGTCTCTGGCTCCTGAAGGACTGTTGCAGTGCTGCCTGTGCCATTGGTGCCTCCTTCCTCTGTTGTCAGCACCCTTCAAACCAGGAGAGCAGCACCTGGAAGTCAGCGAGTGTTCAGAGAGAGGTGAGCAAGGATGGCCTGTTTGCTGGGATGTCTCCCAGGCAAGGGATTGCTCCTCAGGGGGACCCTCTCCATCACCTCCAAGCTGTTGTTCCCCGTTGGCCATGTGGACTCTGCAATCCAGGACTAAGCTGAGATCAGAGAGGCTTAGCAAGGCACCCCTACCCCAGGAGCCACGGGGTACCAGCAACTCAGAAGAACCAGATGCCTGATTGCTACAGCTCTCTCCATTTGGAAGTATGGGCAGAAGCAGCTCTGTAGCTGCCAAAGGAGGCTGCCTGCAGGCTATATTCACAGGAGCAGAAGCAGATTTTGGATGGGGTGGAGACAGCCAAGAGGCTGATCAGGGAATTTGCTAAATAAAATATTTTGTTGCCAGCCTTGTTTGTTTATTTTTTGTCGAAAGTGAAATGTCTTGCTGGAAAGTCTCCATTAAACCTGAACTGGGAAGACTGCCAAGGTCTGGGATGGGATATCAGGTCAAAGAAAAACTTACTGAGGAGCCAATCTAAAAAGCGAGTGACTTGTGCAGGAGACTTGCCATGTTGCAGGAGCTCTGAGCCCTGGGCCCTTCAGGAGGATGCAAATTTAGATCTCTTGAGTCCTCTGTCAACCCCTCAAGCACCAAGCAATAAGTTATTGTGGTTCTTCACTCACTAATTGAAAGTTTGTGCCTGGACCAGAGAAACTGAGTGAAGTTCTTTTCCTATAAATATTTCATCAAAACCAATGTCTTCCTGTGCAGGGGGATTGGGGAAAAAGATGAGATGGGCCCTTCAACAAAAGGAATAAACACTACTGCATCAAAAAAACCCAATTCAGTGCACAACTCCTGCCCAACCCCACTTCTGCTGTGACTCCATCACCATCCTGAGTCCTGCTGGGATCTTGGAGCTAAGCCCAAGCACCAGGAGAATCACAGAATCACTGAGGTTGGAAAAGACCTCTGAGCTCCTCTGGTCTCACCATCAGCCCAACGCCACCATGCCTACTGAGCCACGTCTACAAGTGCCACATGTATCCTTTTTTTAAAACCCCTAGGGATGGAGACTCTACCACTGCCCTCGACAGCATCTGCCAGGGATTCACCACTCTGTTGGTAAAGACTTTTTCCCAATATCCAATCTGAGCCTTCCCTGGTGCGACTTGAGGTCCTTTCCTCTCATCCTATCACTTGTTACTTCGGGAAGAGCCCAGAACCTCCTTTCCAGAAGCTGCAGAGGGATCCTCTCACCCTCCTCTTCTTCAACCTACACAATCAGAGGTCCCTCAGCCATTCCTTATATGACTTGTTCTCTAGACCCTTCACCAGCTCCGTTACCCTGAAACCAAGGACAGGAGCCTGCAATCAAGTTGGCCATTGCCTAGATTCCTGACCCTGAACATCTTTCCCTTTCCACTACAGAAGGAAGGGCCATTTCACCTCTAATTCTGACAACATTTCACCTGGAAAAACAAGTTGGATGGGAAGAGGAGACCTCTTTCTGTGCATTGCAGGTCCAGCTGGCCGTGACCATGGGTGCTGACATGAGGGATGGGTGGGAGGAGATGCCCCAGGGATGCTGTCGGCACTGAATTGTGCGTCGTGACTGGAGATCTGGCACTTTGCAATCCTCCCAGCTGCCGGCGTCACGTAGCAGCTCAGAGCTCCTGCTCAGCCTCCTCTGGGCGGGAATTCAGTTAATATTTCAATAACAAATCTCCTAAACTCAAGCTCCCCGTAGGCCTGGCATTGATCACTGATCCTCAGAGCTTCACTGTTTCTTCCTTCAAATCTTTCCGAGGCTGGAAAGGCGGCTGCTTATTGATATTCAGAGGCAAACATTGCAGTCTTTCAAATGCTGCCAGGCTTTATGAAGAGCTGTTAATAAAATGGATTCACCTAGCAGCAGAAGCAAACCTAAGTGCAGAAAAAGACTGGGTGGAGGCATAAGGGGCATTTCCAGGCAACCGAGGGCTTTCCCCCCCACTGTCTCCAAGGTCTTGGCTTGGGATTGTTCAGCAGCAAAAATTTCAAGCCCAGCACATTGTTTTTTCACAAAAGAGCAAAGAGCTTATGTTGCAGACACATATCAAGTTCCAAGAGGTGCCGGTCCCAAAGAATATCCACAAATCTTCACAATCTGGACTCCAGAACAATTTTTACCTAGATATCTCTGGGGAGCACATTTACAGCCATCCATCACTGAACAGAATCGTAGAACATAGATGGTTTGGGTTGGAAGGGACCTTAAAGCCCATTCAGTTCCATCCACCCTACCATGGGCGGGGACACCTCCCACTGGGTCAAGATTCTCAAAGCCCCATTCAACCTGGCCTTGAACACTTCCAGGGATGGGGCAGCCACCACTGCTCTGGGCAACCTGGGCCAGGGCCTCCCCATCCTCTTGTGGGCAGACGTCTCCTAGAGCATGGCTGTAGGAGCAAAGGTACCAGATCCTACAGCTGGGGCAGGTGATCAGGCACCATAACCACACATTCCCCAGCACTGACCACTGTAGCTGGGGATTTATCACAACAGAACGTGCTGTTTTCTGCATTCCTCTGCCTTTGTGGGAAGAAGGTCGCATCTACCAGAGCACGGTAAGACCCTTGTACCATGGAAAAACCCTCCTGGCAGCTTGGACAACAGTGTACCCTAATTTTCAGGAGCCCTGAGTTTTGTCTTCAGTACTTGGGAACTCAAGAAAACACAATCATTTAAGAGAGATCAACTTGGAAGAGCAAGACAAAGATAAAAAGGCATCCTAGTCATGCCTGAAATCAAGGCTTTTCCTAGGTGTTGACAGCAAGGAGGAGGAAGGAGGTATATTTGTCTCCCAGCAGCTGGAAAAGACACAAGAATATGGTATCTTTCCGCCTCTGCAAGGATAACTGGAGGTTCTCGTTCACTGAGATTTCTGGTCACAGCTTTGCTTAGGGTCTGCATAAAGAAATGCACGGGCTGAGGTGCAGTTTCCAAGAGGGCCATACAATGATCACACCTCTCTGAGATGTAGCTGCTCCTTCTGAGGACTGACAACACAGATTCCTTACGTCTGGAGACCTCTCTCACTACCTTGGTATGTGCACCTGAAATATCAGTCCCACCTGTTCCTCCTCACTCCTTGGGCTGGACAGGGGAAGTGGGTCATGCGTATTTGGGTATAGAGAGAAAACATAGGAACAATTGTCATTCTCATCCATACCACACTGGGACCTTTGGAGACACCACACACTTTTAAAGGAGGCTGAAAAACCATGTCCTAGCAAACAGGCATATAGAGTGGAGATATGTGTGTGTCTTATATCCAGATCCTTTCAACACCGTACCCCGTGTCCTTGCTGTCCTTGACTTCAACATTATGGTGCAGTCATTACAGGGCTCTTGCTGCATTTTGGGAGTGAGTTATTTGATTTCTCAATTTGGGAAGTCTTCTGGGTTTTGGTGGCTGAAAGGCTATTGTTTACTTCAGGTCCAAAAAGAACATCAGCAAATATGTCCACAGTGCTGGCCTGGGAGATTTACTTGGTGCTACAACACAATAAGTTTGGGAAGCCACAAAACACAAAGTGACTCATCCTGCTTCATAAGTGACCTTCAGCATCCTCCAAGGTCCCTGTTGCTTGTCTTCACTTCTGGAAAGGCTTTAGTTGTTTACAACAGGGTAAAATCCTCAAGGATTGTAACAAGGAGGCTAAGGCATTTGAGTTCTTCCACAAGGTGAAGCTCTGCAGCCAGTCCTGTCCTCCTGCCTCCTGAGCCTCCCAGTAACATGGAGGTGCCTTGACATCCTGATCTAAATGAACAGCCTGATCCAGTGGGAGGTGTCGCTGCCCATGGCAGGGGAGATGGAACTGGATGATCTTCATTGCCCCTTCTGACCAAAACCCTTCTATGATTCTATGATCCCAGTCATTCTGGGTTTGGAAGAGCTTAGGGTCATTAGCTATCACTGGAAAGGGAAAAAACACAGATGTTCTGAGTGGTCTGCTGAGGCTTCTGGGCCTTTACCAACCCTGGGCACTGTGTCACATCTCTGCATGACAGCCTGGCCTGGGATCTGCATCAGCCCTTGCCTGTGGCACCACGCTAACGCCCAGCAACTCCAAACAGCTCCAGCTGCTGTTGGTTGGGGGCCAAGGGAGGGAGAGGCAAGAGGAGTAGAGATAACTCATTCTTCCAGCCTAGGACCAACTCATTAGCAAAAGATGCTTTGGTTTTTAATGTCTTAAAACTCAGGCCACAAGAAAGGTCACAGATGTCTGGTAGCAACTGCCTCCTGAGCCTGCCCTTCAGCCAAAGCACATGAATAGCTTGAGGACATGAGAGGTCACATACATAGTAATCAAATGAGCATTGCACTTTGGAGCCCTGGAGGAGGAAGGCTGGGGTGGGCAGGGGGAATTTTCACTGCAAGAGGACAGGGCACGCAGAGGACAGAGGCGGAGGGAGTGGGGAAGGCAGATGGGGAGAAGGAGGGCAATGACTTGACAGGAATTATGCAACACATCTCCTGCTGTGGAGCAGTGCCTTTGACCCGGCTCCTCTCGGAAACTTGGTTCAATTCTCACGTTCACTCTGAAAGGGCATTTTCATTAAAACTGTTCTATGGCTGAGTTGCTGGGATCAGGCAGCTGAACACACTGAAAAGTCTCACTCTGGACTTGCGCAGCAGACAGCGATGTAGCACCATCCAACAAGATGTCAAGAAACAGCTAGATTGCTGCTTAATTATTTATATTCTTGCTTTATTTTTAAAACTTGGTCTTCTATCTCTTTCTTAAGATTTTGGAGTATGTTTGTAATATGACAGATTTACTCAGATTTTTTAATGTCAGAATGCCACATTCCTTTTGAAGACAGTGGCTGGGTGCCCAGCAAGAAGGTGTGGGTACCGTGGGCTGCCTGGCCAAGTGGGGCCTCTGGAGAGAAGCAACTGCCCAGTCGCTGATAGAACTGAGGAAGAGACACTTCAAGTGGTCTCATGGTGGGAAGAAAGTGAGAGAAGAATGTGACCACCCATCAGATGGCAAGTTGACCATGAGCCAGCAATGCCCTGGCAGCCAAGAGGGCAACCATGTCCAGGGGTGCATCCAGCACGGCATCGCCAACCAGGAGAGGGAGGGGATTGCCCTGCTCTGCTCTCAGTGGGGTGGCCTCACCCTGAGCACTGGGGGCAGTTCTGGGGTCACAGGATAAAAAGGAGCTAAAGCTTCTGGAAGCGTCCAGAAGAGGGCACAGGGTTGGGGAAGGGTTTAGAGGGGAAATGTGTGAGAAGCTGAAGTCACTTGGTCTGTTCAGCCTGGAGGAGACTGAGGAGAGACCTCATCATGCTCTGCAGCTTCATCACATGGGAATGAGGAGGAGAAGGTGCTGAGCTCTTTTCTCTGGACTCGAGGGAATGGTAAGAAGATGTGCCAGGGGAGGGTCAGGTTGGACATGAGGAGCAGGTCCTTCCCCCCAGAGGATGGTGGAACACTGGAACAGCTCCCCAGGGAAGCAGTCACAGCCTGACAATATTCCAGTATTTGGCCAATGCCTTCAGGCTCACAGTGTGAATGTTGGGGTGTCCTGAATGTTGGTGCAGGGACAGGAGTTGGACTGAATGATCCTTGTGGGTCCCTTCCAACTCAGAACTGGCTATTATTCTATAATGTTATGAACACCTGTGTGTGGCACACAGACTGTTGTCAAAGAAATTGGCTGCATCATCTTTGTAACTCCTTTTCAAGCAAAGTGTGCTGTTAGCCCACTCCTTAGCCTCCTGATCTTTGCCAAACCATCCCAACTTCCTCAGTCTCTCCTCACAGTTCATGTGTCCTTGCCTGGATCTGTAACAGCAGTATTTCTATGTGTAACAGAAAAGTTTAGCTAGACCTCTCCAAAGGCCCTGTTATCCCCTCTGCAACACTGGTGGAGCTCTTCCTGGCAAGCCCTTGAGTACTTTGGTGTCTCTCCCTCTCAGCATTGCTTCAGGTAGAGGTGTGAATATGAGGTAGTGCTCTTGAAAGAGAGTTTCTCCCCTCGTTGGGCTCTCTTTTTCTTTGACCCACAATTCATCCTGGACCACACAGCATCCCGACCCCTGGAACATGAGTAATCTTCTCCTGCACTTATTTCCTCTCTGGAACACCACAACAGGCCTGGCTGAGTTTTGCCTCCATCTAATCACGTCCAAGCTGGGTAAGACAAGGTGAAAGCCCATTTGCTCATGTCAGCAGTCCTCAGTAACCACTCCTCCCTCTGAAGGTGCCAGGCTATTTTAGGCATCTGTAGAGGATGCAGCCATACAATGAGTTTGGAGAGCTCAGCAGCACTGGGGGCCATTGGAGGGTTCCTGGACACTGTCTATGATCTGACTTCCCTACACTGCAGTGATAAATAAGCAAGCATGCCCAGGATATGTTTTTTCTCCTGTGTTTCTCAGAGCCCAGCCCTGCAACATCCCCTGCTGTGACTTCCCTGGCTTGGCAGCTGCAGCCTCCCTGCTCCTCCTGCTCATCGCAGCCGCCTCCTGCCCTCTGGACACAGAAGCAGTTCTGGCTGCAGCCACAAGGCTGCTGTATTTCCCTGGAAATACTGAAAAAGCTTTGCATATGTAACAACCGACTTGGTTTCAAGGAGGCAGGGGCTCGTTTATGAAGGCAAATATTCCCCTCTGCCCGGCGTGCTGGGCAGAACTGCCCGAACCCCATATGCAACTGCAGCCCAGCAGAGAGAATCCTCCTGCTGTTGTCGCCCCCTTCACAGCTACCAAAGGACTTATTCCTTTGTTGATCCATTCCTTGAGCTCCAGAACAGTTATTATAGCCTACTCTGGCTACAGAAAACCTTTATTTAGCCCCACATCCTAGTCATTATTTTTAATCAAAAAATAAGGAAATATTTTGGATTGGAAGGGACATCAAAGTCCATCCAGTTCCAACACCTTGCCATAGGCAACACCTCTCACTGGATCAGGGGGCTCAAAGCCTCATCCAACCTGGCCTTGAACACCTCCAGGGATGGGGCAGCCACCACTGCTCTGGGAAACCTGTGTCAGGGCCTTCTCACTCTCACAGCAAAACATTTCTTCATAATATCTACCATAAAACTCCCCTCTTTCAGCTGAAAACTGTTCCCCCTCATCCCATCCCTGCACTCCCTGAACAAGAGCCCCTCCCCAGCTTTTCTGGAGTCCCCTTCAGTACTGGGAGGCTGCTCTAAGGTCTCCTTGGAGTTTTCTCTTCTCCAGGCTTAACAACCCCAACTGTCTCAGCCTGTCCTCGTACAGGCTGTGCTCCAGCCCTTGGATCATCTCTGTGGGCTCCTCTGCACTTGCTCCAACAGCTCCAGGTCCTTCTTGTGCTGAGGAATGAAGGAAATATCTCCCAGTATGCTGCCAGCACATGAACACAGCTTCTCTGGCTCATGCTATATTGTTGTCCCATCAATGGCTTTTCACCAAATATTTGACCTTGGGAAGCCCTGATGAGGAAAAACCCAGCACTGCTCCATCTCAGTGCACTTGTTCTAAACTCAACATGCACCAAGCGGCACCGTATATGTGAAAAACCTCTGGAGAATTTTGTTGAGCAATAATAACGCTTTTCATAAGAAACAAACGGTATGCAACTTTGTGATTAAACTTTTATATGTTAAGCATTTAAAAAAACAACAGCTCCAGTAAGCAGTATGTGTGAATGTTGCTCAGAGATAAGCCAAAAATCTGCTATGAATATGTATCAAAAGGCTTCATGGTACAGCTCCATCATAAAATTACGTTTGTGAGCAACTCCCATACAGGGACAGGCTGAGAGAGTTGGGGTTGTTCAGTGTGGAGAAAACTAAAATGAGACCTTAGAGCAGCCTTCCAGTACTGAAAGGGACTTTGGGAAAGCTGGGGAGGGGCTCTTGATCAGGGGGTGCAGGGATAGGATGAAGAGGAATGATTTTAAGTTGAAAGAGGGGAGACTGAGATGAGATTTTAGGCAGAAATGTTTTCCTGTGAGGGTGGGGAGGCCCTGGCCCAGGTTGCCCAGAGCAGTGGTGGCTGCTCCATCCCTGGAGGTGTTCAAGGCCAGGTTGGATGGCGCTTTGAGCCCCCCTGATCCAGTGGGAGGTGTCCCTGCCAATGGCAGGGGGTTGGAACTGAATGAGCTTTGAGGTCTTTTCCAACCCAAACCATTCCATGATTCTACGATTCCTCGGCGGAGTATCTTCGAGAGGGATTTTTATAGCCTTTGCAGAGAAGAGAATTGTCTGGAAGGTTGATGGTAAACAAACACAATGTATGACATTTAGGGGCATAGAAATCGATGTGGCTGCTACTTCTAACAATTTCATCTTTCCTTGAGAACACTGTGATTGAAGCAATCGTGCTATGGAAACCACAAGATCCATCCCAGACCCTGTAAAATGTTCTGATTATGGGTATTGGGGCTGGGGTTTCTTTTTTAACAGCAGCTTCACTGCTATTTGGACTCTCAAAGGAGCTTTCAGAAATCTGGATCATAGAATCATAGCACTGTTGGCCTGGAAAAGACCTCTCAGATCATCCAGTTCAAGCATCAATCCAACCCCACTGTGCCTACTAAACCCTATCCCCAGCTGCGACATCTACACATTGTTTGAACCTCTCCATGTATGGAAACTCCACCACTGCCCTGGGCAGCCTCTGCCAGGGCTTCACCACTCTCTCAGTAAAGACATTTTTCCCAATATCCAATCTAAGCCTCCCCTGGGGCAACTTGAGGCCATTTCCTCTCACCCTATCCTTTGTTACCCAGGAGAAGTGCCCCACATCCACGTCACCACAAGCTCCTTTAAGGTAGTTGTGGAAGGTGGTAAGGGGTTGCCTCAGCCTCCCCTTCTCCAGACACCAGACTGGAGTGTTAGTTCTGAGATTATACACTGTTTGCTTTGGCCCAGGAACTGGGAAGGACTCTGTCCCTACACTTAACTGAGGATCCTGCTGGCAGCAATGCCTTTAAGAACGAACACACAGACATTTGGTAAAGCTGACCCACTTCCAAGAAAATGGCAAGATCTTCCCAGATCTGTGTCCCAGCACTTGCCCAGGCTTTCTGCCGCTGGTTCCTTGGGGTAGGTGGTCCTGCAGGGAAAGAGGGAATGGGCTCAATGGGGCATCAGGTGGAGTTGGAGACAACGGCACTCCGGTCACAGACCAAAGTCTAGAGGATTAAGCACTCCAGAAACTGGCCCTTCTTTTATTCCCAGACTCTGCCAATATCCTGCTTGCCACTGCTTATGAGATGTAAAAGCCTGTTTGGTTTCTAGCAGGTTTAATTAGCTTTTCCTGGGGTTTACACCTAAACTAGGATGGTTGTTTTATCCCTGAGTTGGCTGGTTGTTCTCTATGAAGGTTAACAAGGTTTTCCTTCATTATTTAGGCAAGGGTTTGTTTGTTTCTTTGCACTTCTCCAAGAAATTAAACATTGTAAATTACTACCAGGAGCAAAGAAAAGAATAATTCGGTAATTTTTAGGTTTCTTAGGGGGAAAAAAAAACATAAAAAAACCCCACAGGATAATTATATTCTTACTAAAACATCAGTAAGGCAGAATTTAGACCTCAGGGAGCCCTTGGTCACTCAGTAGAAGTGAGTTTTGATGTTATTTCAAGCTGTTCTCCGACATTTGATAGTCAGAACTTTTGACCAGTTCAGCCACTGCCTTTTTTTTAAATGTACACTGTGAGTCATGGGATAAAGCCCCGTAAAGCAGCGTGAGCACTGTGAAAATCTTTTGTTAAGGCTAGGGGATAAAAATCAATATTTCAAACTAATAATCATAAGGGATATTACTATTGTTACTATCAAATAGGAAGAAGGAATTCAAGTTTAACAACAATGATGAGTTTGGTTGTAGCTAAGGAAAGCTGAAGATGGTTATTGGATACCAGGAGTCCCCAAGCTAACAAAAAAAAAGATTAAAAAAATATATCAGGACCCAAAGTAGGTCTGATGATCAACCAAATCCTTCAGCAGACAGCACTGATGAAACCAGCAGTGGTGGAGTAAAGCAAGGAAAGCTATTAAATGAATGCTGTGTTTGGAGAGATGATGGAAGAGGCTGCCACGTTGCATCGAGTCTGCGTGGCTCTGTCCCATGGCAGCAAAGGGTGATGTTAAACAGCAGCAGATAAAGGTGATGGATATAATCCTGCACACCCAGGTCACCTGCACCACGAGGCTATAAGAACTGACTAAGGTGGGCTCAGCATTGATGAGGCTGATTTTATGAGGTTAACAGGGCTGCTCCAGGAGGTGGACTTCTCCAGCAGGATTGGTGAAAGCTGTCTGGGATGGGCTGGGGAGGAGGGACGACGTGGTCCTGGGTGCAAGCACAATATTGGGACTGTTGTTACATTGTTGTTAGTAATGAAGTAATAGAATAAGACCTCCCTCTAGTTCAGCTTGCAGCAACGTTAATTCATGCTGGTTTAGATTGCACAGAAGCTTGAAGGAGCTGCACAGGCACCCAGGATCAAACTCTGCACCTCTTTGCGGGTGATGAGGAAATCCAGATCGACTGCATCTGTTCTCCCTGACAAGGATACCATCTTCAGGGCCCTACAGGCACCCTCAGACTTTCTCTGAATCCTCTACCATTAAATGATTAATAGCCATGATAAAAATCATAGCTTTCTGTCTCAGGAAAAGGAAAGTTCAAAGTAAATTTATTACTACATCCATTTTCCTGCAAATATTTCAGAACCTGCTTTCCCAGGTGTTTAGCCATGGCACATCCTCTGCCACACAGCTTTCAGCGTTGGAGGAAATGGCAGCTTGTGAAAAGCAACTTCAGCTTGGAAGGGTGAGCCCTCCACTGGTGTCATTGCACCTTCCCAGTCACCCACTATTGCCACCCAGCAGATTGTTACAGCAGGGGGTGCAGAAACTCAGAATCCTTTGGTTGGAAAAGACCTTTGATATTATCGAGTCCAACCGTACCTGTCCACTACTGAACCAGACCTCTGAGCACCTCAACTGCCTGTCTTTTAAACCCCTCCAGGGAGAACTTCTCCTAGAAAATCATGAAGTCTGGATGCCAGAGTTGAGGGCTGCAAGTCAGTTCTCGGGAGCAGGGGTGGAACTTTGGCAGCGGTTGCTCTGGAGGGTGATGAAGTGGAAGAATCTGTGTGGATGGTGAGGTCAGCAGAGGTGGGAGCTGCACTTAGTTAATGTAATAGACAAAGTACTTCAAATAGATCCATAACCAGGAGAGGAACCATTAAAGATGTGCTTTGTTTCTCCAGACAGAATATTCTGGTCCAGACAGGTCATTAGTCCCAAGCCAGACTGAGTTATCAGAACAAAGAGATGGAGCTCATCCACCAGGAAGGGCATCTGCTGAAGGGCCACTTTCCTTGACAACTCACTTTATCACAGTGTCCACAGTATGGAAACCGGCTGTGCTGACTGGAATCACTAGGGATGACTCTCATCCCAGGGAGGGAATCAGCACAGGGGCAGAGACTTTAAATTACCCCAACGTGGCCCCTGGGATTTGTGCCAGTTCCTCATGCAGGAATGAGTTTCCACACCAAGCAATCTGGAAAGGGGTTTGACCACACCATAAATCATTGCACTGGCAAGAGATGCAACTTGACATGAAACGAGGTTCCACTCGATCTCTCTTGCCTGCAGTCCCTAGGGATAACTCCTAAGGACATTTTTCCAGGATCTTCAGGGTAAAAATGTCCAAATCACTTAACTGGCTGCCCAGCTTCAAGGAATTGAACCCGTATCAGCTGGTCCAGGGGAACCATTGGCACACGAGCTTTGAGTCCACAATATATTCAGCCTAATTTAAGCTGGAGTTTAAGAGCTTTACCTAAACTTTATCATTTTGCACTCAGCAACATCTACAAGCTCATGCATTGATAACTCTTGGCTCAGAAAATACATGATAATCTATTAAGCGTGCAAAAGGATCATAATTGCAAGTATGATACATCATTTTTGAAAAGTATTTCTTGAGAAACAGGTGAGTTGAACCACTCTGGAACCAATAAGGTTCCTCTGAGATTTACTGTGAACAAATGGGCTTGGATGTTCACATGTGGAAGTGCTATGTATGTGCGAGTTGGGAGCAGAAACGTTCTTGCCTCTATGTGCTGCTGCCAAACTTCCCAACTGGGCATAATTGTATGAGAAAGGAATCTTTGACCCTCGTCATCTGCTCATCCTCATTTGGGAGGAGCCATGGATTGAGCTATTTTAGGACAGTGCAGAAACATCAGTAGGACAACGCAAACCACAAGGCAAGATGCTTGGGGAAAAACTCCCAGGAGGTGAAGTGGTTTTGAGGGCACTTCTTGAGCTTCTTGAACAGCTCCTGTCTTATCATAAAGCTATGTGTAAATAGCAGTTGCAGTCAAACACAACTCAGAATTATTTCCATAAATTCTGGGGAAAATTGTGTGCTTTAAGGCGGCTTTTATGCGGAAATCGTAACTCCTCAAGTCCCTGGTATTGAAAAGGCTATTTAATGCACCCAATTAAAAATCACAGGTCCTCTAGGGCTCAGGGGAGTTTCTTGGGTGATTTTCAGATTACCTTGCACTGGTAGGCTCAGTTTTTCTACTCCTTGTATTACCAGAATTGCATTTTATCATAGAAACATAGGATTTTTTTGCTTGGAAGGGACCTTAAAACCCGTTCAGTTCCAACCACCCTGCCATAGGGGGACACCTTCCACTGCATCAGGTTCCTCAAAATCCCATCCAACCTGGCCTTGAACATTTCCAGTGATGGGCCAGCCACAACTTCTTTGGGCAACCTGTTCCAGTTAAGAAGTAACTTTTGCATAAGAATGATTTTTGGTCAAAAGGGGTCAAAGATACACAAGAGGAAGCATCAGAGAAAGTAATGGCATCCTTGGTGGAGTGTAAGAAGTGGATGCCTTGCTGGGGAAAACTGCAGGGATATCAGCTCCAGAGGGGATGTCAACAAGATTGAAAGGGAATGAGATGGGACAGAAGACAGGCAGCGTGAGCCTCTTTGGTGGGCAAGAGCAAGAGATGAGTGAGAAGGAATTACTCACTGTAACACTGAACAATTATTTAGCTCTAGCACTGCAAATGAAAGGAAATCTCTTTTGATAAACGTTCTGTCATGTCAAGCAGCAATTTGTTCTGCGTGAAAGACATCCAGAGCAAGAATGACACCAAGTGACCTGGGAATCGACTGCAAGTTATGGTAAACAAATGGCAAATACGTGAAGCAAAGCAGTCGTGAGTGTTGCTTCCTCTCTGCCCTCTGTCTACGATGCAGTGTCTCACTCTCCCCATATTCCCCACAATTCTGGCACAGCCAACACGCAATTACAGTGCTCCCATCTCCACCCTGCCAGCCTTCATATCCTCAGGTTTCACCTTCAGACAAATCTAGACTCGCTTTCCCATGTGGGTGAATATTGCTGTAAAAACCCCAGACCTTCCTGCTTTCTCAGAGTTATTCACAAACAGAGGGAAAGGCTGAATTAAACCAAAATGTTATTACTGGCAAATAATTTGGCCAACTCTAATTACACTTATTTGCATTGCAGCTGGAATATTCTTCACCTTGTTAGGACTCAGTGTAACGACTTTTATATCTGCAAGAAGAGATTATGAGGGTAATCATCATCTGCTTCTTAATGTTTGCCTCTAAAGTTTTATGAGTACTTCGGTGAGGGTTTTAATGGTGTTTCTAAGTAACACTCCATGACATAAGGAGGTGGTTTTGATGTGACCATGACACTAATTAAAACAACCAGGTTAAAAGTGACAAAGACTGAAAGGTGATTGCAACTTCTGTAAAATGTATTTATTTTGAAAAGTATTTCCTTACACATTCTTGACTGCAACTGCGCATTTTTGTCCTACCTGAACCATAGAATCATAGAGGGGTCTGAGTTGGAAGGGACATCAATGCCCATCCAGTTACAACCCCCTGCTGTGGGCAGGGACACCTCCCACTGGATCAGGGGGCTCAAAGTCCCATCCAACCTGGCCTTGAACACCTCCAGGGATGGGGCAGCCACCACTTCTCTGGACAAACTGTGCAACTGCCTCACCACCTTCACACGAGAAGATTTCTGCCTAAAATCTCATCTCAATCTCCCCTCATTAAGCTGAAAACTGTGTCCGTGTTGTCACTCCCACCCCCCCACCCCCTGTCCTATCCCTGCACTTCCTAATCAAGAGCCCCTCCCCAGCTTTCCTGGAGCCCCTTTCAGTACTGGGAGGCTGCTCTAAGGTCTCCCCAGAGCCTTCTCTTCTCCAGGCTGAACAACCTCAACTCTCTCAGCCTGTCCTCATACAGGAGGTGCTCCAGCCCTTGGATCATCTCTGTGGGCTCCTCTGGACTTTCTCCAACAGCTCTATGTCCTTCCTGTGCTGAGGCCTCCAGAACTGGACACAGGGCTCCAGGTGGAGATCCCATGAGAGCGGAGCAGAGGGGCAAAATCCCTTCCCTGGTCCTGATGGTCCCAGTGCTTTGGGTGCAGCCCAGGATCTTTTCCTGTGCACAAGCCCTCTCCATGAGGTATCTTTCAAGGATATTTTGCTGTGTAATTTTTGGCATTTTAATGTCACACAAAATGTCACAGGGAGTGACTTAAGCTGACAGGTTCCCAGCTCTGGATAGGAGTTTGGGCACGAGGGTAAATTAGTTCAGGTGAGGTAGGATATGAACTTCCAACACTTTAGCAGCACTGTTATTTCAACCTCAGTGTGCAAAGCTTCCTTGCAGCAATCTCTGTATAACGGGATGCTCTTTCAATGAAAGCAACACGTTTCTGACAATCTAAGTGTGCTTGTGGAGGTGGTTAGGACACAGTAGTCAGAGTCTTCCTGCCAACTCTTCCCTTTGGGTGATAAACTACCATTTTTAGCATTCTCCTACCCTTCTTCTACTGGCAATCTACTGAATTTTGGACACACAATATGCCCTTGGCTTACACATCCAGCCAGACTAGTTGGTAGATGCTAACATGCTGTGAACTCGTGCTTTAGCTCATGGCATCTGGTGGTGACATGCTCACTAATAATGTGGGCAGTGGGAGAAATAAGCACCAGCAGTCTTGGTCAGATGGAGATGTTCAAGACACTTCCAAGTGAACCAATCTGTAAGATACCAGCACAAGCTAGAGTTTGTGAAGAGGAATGCTCCAGATTTGGCTCAGTAGGGCAATGACATGACTGCATAACCTGGACCCTTGTCTTGAGGTGTTTATCTGGTCTATAGAGGCACTGTAGGTTTGTAGACCTTGGCTGAGAACCTCTGGAGAAAACTTTCAGAGGACATATGTGGCACTATCCAAAGCACAGCCTACCTGGAGTGATTCTCTGTCACAGGCTGCTGTTGTCACTGAATGTCTTAGTGTATCCAACACCAGCTCTATTCAATCATCAGATCAATCCAGCATCGTAGTGGGCCGAGGCCGATTGCATGAGGTTCAACAAGGCCAAGCGCTGGGTCCTTCACTTGGGCCACAGCAACCACAGGCAATGTTCCAGGCTCGGGGAAAAGTGGCTGGAAAGCTACCCGATGGAAAAGGCCCTGGAGGTGCTGGTTGACAGCAGTTGAGCATGAGCCAGCAGTGGCCAAGAAGGCCACCAGCATCCTGGCTTGGATCAGTCATGGGGTGGCAGCAGGAGCAGGGAAAGGATCATCCACCTGCACTTCGTGCTGGTGAGGCTGCACCAAAATCCGGGGTTCAGGTTTGGGCCCCTCACTCCAAGAAGGACATTGAGGGGCTGGAGAACATCCAGAGAAGGGAACAGAGCTGGGGAAGGGTCTGGAGAACAGGGGTTCTGGGAGGGCTGAGGGACCTGGGGGTGTTTATCCTGGAGAAGAGGAGGCTGACGGGAGACCTCATCACTCTCTGCAGCTTCTGGAAAGGAGGTTGTGGTAAGATGGGTGCTGGACTCTTCTCCCAAGTGACAAGGGATGGGATGAGAATAAATGACCTCAAGTTGTGTTAGATTGGTTATTGGGAAAAATTTCTTCACTGAGAGAGTGGTGCAGCCCTGGCAGAGGCTGCCCAGGGTAGTGATGGAGTCTCTATCCTTGAGGGGTTCAAAACCTGTGTGGCTGTGGCACTTGGGGACAGAGTTCAGCAGGCATGGTGGGGTTTGGCTGAGGGTTGGACTGGATGGCTTAGAAGGCTTTTCCAACCTTAATGATTCTATGATTCTATGGTCAGGTGGTTGAGACAACCCTGCTGATGAGTCAAAGGGAAAATGTCAGTTCTTGCAGTTTGGCTGGGATCAGAATGAATTGCATCCATGCATTCACTGTTAAAGAGGACAGGTTGGACTATTACTTCTGTAAAACCAAGGAAACCCAAAGACAAACAAGTAAAGACCAGAGAAAGGTGGTCTGGAATGTCAGGACAGAGCCAAGGGAGAGGGAAATGCAAGGGATAGGGACTTACATTAAAGGAGAAAATGGATAAGAACTGAAAGGCTGTTAGAGGGCTTTATAGCTCTATTTTTTCCAGCAATTAACCCCCTCTTGCCAGAGCTGCCTGCAGGCATTGCTCAGCACAACAGACACAGCCCACTGCGAAAGCATTCCATCCTGCCTCTTGCACAGAGCCATTAGCTCACCAGCTCTAAGGCTGGGGAGTCTGATGTCCCTGGTGTCCCTTTCCTCCAAAACCACTTAGTTCTAAGGAAACATTTTTTTCTGGAGATCCCAGGGCATAAGGATTGTCTTTCCTGGCTCCTAATGCTCAGATGACATTGGGCAAGTGCTGATGGAGAGGAGGGGGAGAGAAACAGATGACATAAAGTAGGAGAATTCAAGGACTACTGGCAAAAAAAATACTGAAATATTGTTCTCTTCTCACCCAAACTCCTTCATTCAGACAAAAGAGAATCTTTTGTCTTTTTTATTCAGAGTCTTTAAAATAAAGAAGTTCACTAATAGGGAAAAATTGGGTCAATTTAAAACAATAAAGAACCTGTCATTTTGAAAGAATGGAGTCTGAACACTGTCAGATGCTGGATATCAAAATAAAGCATTTTCTGATTTCCAAACCAAAATATTTCCTTTTAGAAAATGTGAAAATGGAGTGTTTTGACATGTCAAAAAAAAAAAATCCTCTTTTACTACGTCCTTGGCTGAAAGCATTTGGCAAATTCCATCAGCATCAATGTAGAAAAGTTTCAGTCCCTGAAACTTCCAGCCTGTAGAGAATTGGCTCAGCTTCGAACCATGGACTCATAGAATGTCCTGAGCTGGAAAGGACCCACAAGGATCATCGAGTCCAACTCCCATCCTTGCACAGGACAACTCCAACATTCACACCAAGTGGCTGAGAGTGTTGGCCAAAGGCTTCTGGAATATCCTCAGGCTGTGACTGCTTCCCTGGGGAGGTGATCCAGTGCTCTTCTCTGTATGAAGAACCATTGCCTATTGTCCAACCTAACCTTCCTCTGGCACATCTTCCTGCATTCCCTTGGATCATGTCATTGGTCACCAGAGAGAGGAGCTCAGCGCCTGCTCCTCCTCCTCCCCGTGTGAGGAACCTGTAGAGCACGATGAGGTCTCTTCTCAGTCTCCTCTTCTCCAGGCTGAACAGACCCAATGACCATCAGAGGGATGTCCATCTACTGAGCAACATAGCTCTGCTCCTGCTTGGTAAATCTCATTCTTCTCCTTGTGATGAAGAGCCTTTGGGTCATACCTGGTGGGGAGAAGTCAGCCAGAGGTGTCAGTGCCCCCACCTTACCCCAAGTCCCCAGGCAGCAGCAACTCACTCTGCCCAATGAGGAGGACAGCGAGTCCTGCCCTCTGCTTGGAACCAAGCCCATGCCTGGCAGCTGACATTGGGCCACTTATTAGCAATACATTAAATCCCAATTGTTTCTTAATTCTTTTGAAATGGGATAACAGGGCAGTTAATTAGCACATAGCGAAACATGCAGTTCTGATGAGGAGGCACTGGTTAACACACCAGCCACCAAATGTCAAGATGCATTTTTAGCAGTGAATGGAATTAATTTGCCAGTGTTCCCTTGTTAAATGTCAGGTCCTTATGACTTGTATACATTAAACAATTCAGGAATTGGAAAGCACTTGTGTAATCAAGTTAAGCATGAGGCAGGCAGACTTCTTTCACCTAAACAAACCTGAAACTTTCCTTTTCCAATTAATATTTCATTTTATAACAGCCACCACATTAATTCTTAATTAAATGCTTATTTGAGACACTCTACTGATTAGTGTGAACTAATGAGGAACAATATGAATTGTTTATCCAGCCTCTACTTATTTTCCTTCATGAAAGGAATGGTGTTTGAATGACTTCTTCCACGTCTTGCTGTGCTCTTAAATTACTTCCTTGCAGAAAATCTCACATAGAAACCCCACCAGTTTCAACCACGAGAGTATTTAATGAGAATCCAGCATGTTGGGTGCATCAGGACTGTCTGAAGAACACATCTTTGGGAGTGAAAATGAAAGTAAGTCCCAACAAGTGATCCTGCTTTCGTGACAGTGAGCCTTGTTTCCAGAAAGCCTAAAACCACTGATGTGACCTCATGGAAAAGGAAAGAGAATCACCACCATCCACATTTCCAATGATATAGATTTAGTGATGGTGATGATGGACAGGACCTCACAAGTCATAGAATCATACAATCATGGAATCGTTAAGGTTGGAGAAGACCTCTAAGTTCCTCTAGTCCAACCATCAGACCAACCCCACCGTGCCTATAAAACCCTGTCCCCAAGTACCACGTCTACGTGTTTTTTTAATTCCTTCAGGGATGGAGACTCCACCACTGCCCTGGGCAGCCTCTGCTGGTGCTTCACCACTCTCTCAGTAAACATTTTTTCTGATATCCAATGTAAATCTCCCCTGGAAAGTACTTGAGTACATGTGATCAGAAGTGTGTAGGCAGATGACCAGTAGAAGGTGTTAAGATCATCTTGTCTGATCTGCTTTTCTCCAAGCAACCACAGACTAGAGGCTTCTGGAACTACAGTTACTTATAAATCTTCCTACATACCTCCCAGTTAAAAATCTCCAGCAGAAACTTGTCTGTACACCTTTTCAACCCAGCAGCCAGCAGCCAAAAGCAGAGATGATGATGTAAGTAAGTCCTCACTCGGTGCTTGTGCTCTCCCACGCAGAGGCTGTGTCACACCTCTCGCTCCTCTCTGAGCCTCTCCACCTTCTGCAGCACCTTCTCCGAGGCAGGAGGAGCACAGCCACACAACACACCAGCTTTAGAAGTGCCATGGAGTTAGATGGTGGCACTATGCAATTCTCTGTTGCGTTGGCTGTCCCTTTCCTAATAAATCTGAGAGATCTTTGCTGGCTTTAGCACTGCTGAGCACTGAGCAGGCGTTTTCATGGCACTTTCCCCACCACCCAGATCTATTTCATTCACACCCTGTGATTATGTGTATATAGTCAAGGCTGTTTTCATCTACATTTATGACTCAGCCTTTATCGACCATAAGCTTATTCTGGCATTTTATCACCTAATCATTCAGAATTGCAAGATCTTCCTTCAGTTTTTCACAAGCAATTTTAGATTTGACTGTCCGAGAGGTTTAGTCGTTGCTGCTGATCCACAGCAAGCCTGGGGAATTTGGTAACCAGTCATAGAACCATAGAACAGTTTGCTTTGGAAGGGACTTCAAAGCCCATCCAGTTCCACCCCCCTGCCATGGACAGGGACACCTCTCACTGGATCAGGGGGCTCAAAGCCCCATCCAACCTGGCCTTGGACACCTCCAGGGATGGGACAGGCACCACTTCCCTGGGCAATCTGGGCCAGTGCCAGGCTTTATGAAAAAATCAAAAACTCCCTTGTGAAATAGTAAAGAGGCACAGGGCCAAGGCCAGATCCTTGGGAAAGTCTACTAGCATTTTCCCTTAGTGTCAGTCTCATCATTTCTCTCTAATCTCATCATGAATTCACAAGAGGCACCCACCACTGGCAGGACAGCGTAGTTGCCTTAAGAGCTGTTAGTGAAGGGACCTTGTTTGACAGACAAAAACATCAGCTGGATCTATCACCTATGCAACCATGAACTCCTTCAAAGAGATCTCCTGTTTTTGAAGTAAGACTTTACTTTATTCCTATTTAAATATTCTGTTTTACCAGTGTGTGATCAAGTCAGTATTTCTCCAGATGCATCCAAGTTTCTTTTAAAAGCTGGTTCCTCATTTGTTGTCTTTCATTGCTATAATATTGGGATTGATTTAAGCAACACTTTGCACAACACAACGAGCAGCTCAGCAATTTCATATCTGAATTCCTTTAAACCTCTTGGGTGAGTGCCATCTGTTCCTGCTCATTTCCTCCCGTTCATTTTATCATCCCTTTAAAAGCCTCCTCCTTAAGTTCTGGTGGTTGGTCAGAGTCACCCCGTGTTAAAAAATACTTCTCTACGCTCTCCATATCCATCACCAAAGCAAAGAAATAACCTCTCCTCTTTTCTGGGACCCTTATCTTCCTGAGATCTCCTTTTAAGCCTCCATCATCTAGCAATTTTCTGGTGGGTCTCCTTATAATGCATTTGAAAAAGATCTTTTATTTCAGGCTTTAGTTCTCCAGGAGGTAGTTTTTCAGAAGCTTTTCAACTTACAATTTTATAGTCTCATATTGAAGTCCCAAGAGCGCTTCTCTATTTTCATCTTTTCAAAGTTACGTACTCTTTTCCAATAATCCCTATTTAACTCTAATAGTTCTCTTTACCTTCTGCTCCCTACTTTAAGACTGTTTATGTCTTTTTCAGTAGATGATGTGCCCTCACTATGTACTTCTGATACTGTATCTCTGAAGAGGTTTATGTCACCCAAAAACGCCCTTTCTACTGCTTCTTTCACTTTCTCCTAGAAAGAACTCTCATTTTTATGTCTTTATTTCTTCATGCCCTTTTAAAATAAGACTTTATTAAAGGGGATTTTCACCGGTGGCTTTCTCATTCCCGCAAAGCCATACAAACACAAGTGGATAATGATCAACATTACAGCCTGACTCTTTGATGACTGCATGTGGAACAATATCATTTCAATATGTTGGATTAAATAAAGATTGTCTACTTTTATGATGGGATCTCTGAGTATTTGCTCCATGTTGTTCTCATTTGGAGTGTCTAAATATGAGTTTTGATACTTTATCTCATTGCAACGTCCAACACCTCCACATGGACAGAACAAAACCTCTCCTATTACATTGTGTTTGTTCCTCCCATGTCTTTGCTATCCCTATGTTTTAGTGAACTTCAGCTTGCACAAAAAAAAGTTAAGAGCTTGCATTTAGAATCATAGATTCATTTGGATTGAAAGGGACCTCAAAGTCTATTCAGCTCCACCCCACTGTCATGGGCAGGGACACCTCCCACTGGCTCGGGGCGATCAAAGCCCCATCCAACCTGGCCTTGAACACCTCGAGGGAGGAGAGATCCACATCTTTAGGGGTATTGGTGATGATTACCCTACCTGACAAATTAATGGGATGTACAGCCTTTCTACATCCTTTCATCTACTTATGGCTCCTTGGAGCTTCTGTGATTTATGCAAGCTTCACCTGCAGTGACTCAGTGTTTTCTTCCTGGACATCAACACAAACATTAAATATTGTTCAGATCACAATTCACTACTAGCAAATGTCCAGAGGAATTTTCCCCCTGTGGAATTGTGCTTGAATACTGCAACAAAACCATGAAAAGAAATACCAGATAAAAGTGATGAATATCAGGACTTATCATCTCTCTAAAATAGTGATTGTGAATTATTCTCACTTCTCTTCCCAGTCATGAAACCAGAAACCCTTTCTTGAAAAAGCTCCATCAGCAAAATTTACCACATTGTTCCTGATGAGACCTGACCACTGCAGTGGAGACACCAACCTAGCAGACACATTGGGTGTTAACTCAGCAACACTGCACACTACACCATCGAAACTCCTTTTAGACTCTGGTTAAATTTTTGACCCTTTGGATTTCTACACTCAGATTAGGAGTCCTCAGTACAGGAAGGTGTGGAGCTGTTGGAGCAAGTCCAGAAGAGGCCATGGAGATGATCCAAGGGCTGGAGTACCTCCTGTATGAGGACAGGCTGAGAGAGTTGGGGTTGTTCAACCTGATGAGAAGGCTGTGGGGAGACCTTAGAGCAGCCTCCCAGGACTGAAAGGGACTCCAGGAAAGCTGGCAAGGGGCTCTTGAACACGGAGTGCAGGGATAGGGCAAGGGGGGACAGTTTTCACCTGAATGAGGGGAGACTGAGATGAGATCTTAGGCAGAAATATTTTGTGTGAGGGTGGTGAGGCTCTGGCACAAGTTGTTCAGAGAAATCATAGGATCGTGGAATTACTTGGTTGGAAAATACCTTCGAAATCATCAAGTCCAACTGTACTTGTCTACTACTAAACCAGACCCCTGAGCACCTCAGCTAACCCTCTTTTAAACACCTCCAGGAATGGAGACTAAACCACCTCCCTGGGCAGCTGTTCCAGTGCCTGAACACCCCATTTTTTCCCAAATATCCAATCTAAACCTCCCCTGGTGCAACGTTCTTCTCATCCTATCACTTGTTACTTGGGAGAAGAGACCAGAACCCACCGCACCACAACCTCCTTTCAGGTAGTTTTGGATAGTGATAAGCTCTCCCTTCAGCCTCCTCCTAGTAAGGCTAAACAACCCCTGTTCCCTCAGCTGCCTCTGATAAGGCTGATAAATCGTGGCTGCCCCATCCCTGGAGGTGTTCAAAGCCAGGCTGGATGAGGCTTTGAGCCTGGCTTTGAAGGTGTCCCTGTCCATGGCAGGGGGTTGGAACTGGAATAGAATTAAGTTCCCTTCCAACCCAAATAATTCCAGGATTCATTCTATGAATTTAATATTCAAGAACTTTGTACAAGGCTACAATTTCATCACAACTCTCTCTGTTATGTGTGGCCCATCCTGGCTCTGGCTCTGTACAGGCTGAGTGCCTACAGGGGAATAGGCAGATGAAATGCTTGGAGTTTTTCAGGCTAGTTGGATTATTATTTTTCCATCTTTTCTCAGATTTCTCAACTCTCCTGCCTGTGGATGGTGTCTCTTGCCGCCCACTCCATTTCTATGATCAAGGGAGAAATGGTAGTTAGTGAAAAACGCTCAAACTTGGGAAATCTCCTTCTCTGAGAGCTTAAGAAAGCAGCTGTAGCTGTGTCCCAATTACCATTCTTAAATAATTATCTCTGGTCTGGGGGGGTTAACTGCAGGCAAGATTGCACAATGGTGTGGATAATTTCCCCCTGAAGCCTTCCTGCTGTAGGCAGGGGGTGCAGGGAGAAGGTCCTGGAGACCAACAGGCAAAGCCAGCTGGGAGTATCTGAATAGTGAGATCAGTGAGCAGTCCAAGCTGTGCTTATTCACAATGATGTATCCTGGTTATAACAGCACAGAACAACAAATATGACAGAGTATGTGAGAAAACTGAAAAACTCGGGTTTCATGCCGACTGCTTTTACCAGCCCTCCCCACCAGCACCAGAGCTCTCCAGGTCCTCCTGCAAGGCCAACAGACTTTAAGGAGGAAATGCAGAGGTCAGCAGCTGCAGGAGCAACCAGCTCCTCCTCAGATGGAAATCTTTGTGGATCTGATGGAAGTTCCTGCAGGTCCACCCCCAGAGAATAAACTCAAAAACTGAGGTAGGAATTTTTCCTTAAAGGCAGATTTCAACTAAGATTTACCCAGAAAGAGAAATTTCTTCACTGAGCCTCCGATTTCAGTGACCCTTTTCTCAGGTTTTCTTTCTAAATCCCAGAATGCTCAATTTGGGTTTTTTAGGGATTTCATTTTTTTTTTTTTTAGACAGCCCTAGAGGCTTTGGAAAAATAAATCAAAAAGTGTTTATTTTTTCCACCAGAAGTTTTCATGGAAAGCAGGAGCAGTTCCCAAGCATCTCTTTCCTGACAGAGTAACAACCCTGTGCAGGTACGTGTCAAAATAAGAACACGTTGTCCTTTACAGCCGATCCTGATTGCCTCTGAAGGTCTGGCAGTCCCTCTTCAACTCAATAATGGATTCAGGCTCAGGATGTTATTTATGATAATGCCAGCAGTGAAAGCAGACAAAGCTTTATTCTGCTTCCACAGGTATCAGGCCAAGCCTCAGGAACAGCCTGCCTGTTCCTTCCTCCTGGGTGTACAAAGCGAGCAAGCACAATTCCGTGCTGGTTGAACCTGTGTCATGTAGAATTTCCTACCATTCAGAACTATGATCAATATGTTTTGGAGATCTTGGCATCAGCATTTCTGCAGAAGGTCCTGTCTCATCAGAAAGTCAAAGCCTACTCAGGGCAGCTTCAAAAGTGAACTGTGAGATGTAAAAGACGCTTTCTTGCAGGACAGGAAGAGCCCTTCACTCTCCACTCATGTAAATCAACACTAAAGTCAGCGAAGAATTGCCCAGGCTAAAAGAAAAGGGAAACAGCTAATGTGTCAGTTCCCAGCTGGGGGTTCACTCTCCCAAAGGCATTTTTAATTTGTATGAGGTAGTAATTCCTATGTTCTCTTTAGGTTCTGCTCAGCTTAAACAAGTATTAAAAAAGAAATGGGAGTTAGTTGAGATGGATCAATTTCCAGCCCAGGAAGGACACAGAGCTGTTGAAGTGAGTCCAGAGAGGGCCACAGAGATGATCCAAAGGCTGGATCACTTCCTGTATGAGGACAGGCTGAGAGAGTTGGGATTGTTCAGCTTGGACAAGACAAGGCTGAGCGGAGACCTTAGAGCAGCCTCCCAGTACTGAAAGGGGCTCCCGGAAAGCTGGGGAGGGGCTCTTGATCAGGGAATGCAGGGATAGGACAAGGGGGAATGGTTTTCAGCTGAAAGAGGGGAGATTGAGACGAGATCTTAGGTAGAAATGTTTTTCTGTAAGGGTGGGGAGGCCCTGGCCCATGTTGCCCAGAGAAGTGGTGGTTGCCCCATCCCTGGAGGTGTTCAATGCCAGGTCAGATGGAGCTTTGAGTCCCCTGATCCAGTGGGAGGTGTCCCTGCCCATGGCAGGGGGTTGGAACTGGATGGGCTTTGAGGTTCCTTCCATCCAAAACCATGATTCTGTGATTCCTGCTATCCTTGTAGAGGTGCAGGGATTTTGAAAAGCACCCTTTCTCCATCCCTGCCTGCATAGAGAAGATTGTGCAGATGGGGGCACTCTGGCTAAATTAATTCTGGTGATCTTGCAAGACATGAGGTGAAGGATACTTCTCCAATATGCATATTTTAACTGACTGTGGTGCCTCCCTGCATCAGAAAGAGAGACACTCAGGCCAGTCCAATTGTTAGATTAGTGGAGCAGTGGAAAAATAACAACCCAGCCTGATGAATATTGATTTGTTCCTAATGAAGCCCAGGATGTGTCACATGGCTATTTATGTGCAAGGCACGTGATCCCATACACTGCAGCTGGTAATTGCCCACCAAAGCATGAGATCCATGCCCTGAGTCCATCAGGGCAGCTTGGAAGGGAGACTGCTGACAGGAGAAGGGGTTTATATTGAATGCCTGACCTTCAGGACAGGCTTGGCTGTTACCAAGCTGAAGCAAGGGTTTGTATAAAAATACCAGGGTGGAGGGTTTTATCCAGGCTAGTTTGTGCATGGAAGTTACCCTGTCCTTACGTATTCTCATCCCCACCTTCAGGAGCACCGTCCAAGGGGTGTCTTAGCATGGGTATCTCCAAAATCTCACGTGGACCACTGAGTTCAGGAGGAAGGGCTGCTGCACGGCTCGGCTGTTCCTGGTGTTTCTGCCACAGCAAAAGCACAACCTCAGGCTCCAAGCAATAGAAGCTCTCTGTTGCAGAAGAACAGCACCTCTGTTCTGATCGCAGAGGTAGGCTTTCATATGAATTTGGACCTGAAGGAACCCATTTTATCCTTTTCCTCCTCCTTTGAGTCATGCATCTTTCATCCTCACTCTTTTCTAGTGGCTGCCCTAAAGCCACTGCTGCCCTGTCCCCTCTGAAATGCCACTGGTACCTTTTGCCAGTCCTGCTTGCATGAAGTTGGAAGGGTGGATCAGCTCCTCTGTGCACATCCTGAGCCTCCACTGCTGACCACACTGACACTTCAGCAAGCTGGACTGTGTCCCCTTCACCAGGAGATGCTTCAGCTCTTCATGTCTGCCTCCAACAGAAATCCATCCCAGTGACAAAATGCTGGATCAAATCTCTCCAGTCAGGAACTTGCCCTAGGAAAATCAGGTGCATGACAGGTGCTAATTTTCTGTTATTAATTTTGACAGTAAATTTATCACAGCCATTGGTTCTGGTGTTATCACGGTTATAAAAGGAGCTCAACCCTGGAAAAAGGCACCGTATAAAATCAGGAAGAGCACCACTCTTCCTCTCTTACATCTTCTTGGTGTCCCAACCCGCATTTAGTAATGGGACTGGACTACCCCTACGTGTTTTCAAGGCCAGATGGGATCAGGCTTTGAGCAACCTGGTCCAGTGGGAGGTGTCCCTGTCCATGCAGAGGGCTGGAACTGGATGGGCTTTAAGGACCCTCCCAATACAAACCATTCCATGATTCTATGATTTTGTGTGCTTTCATGGTCCCTGCACAGGACTGATTTTTTTCTTGTTCAAGATGGTCAAGAGAAGCTCTTTCCTCTTCTCCTTTGGAACCCTTCTTGACAACAGTTCTCCCTTTCTTGCTCTAGCCTTCCGTGCCCCAGATTTTTCACTTTCTAGTCTGAGATCTAAGCCCAAACTCGCATTCAGGTCACACACAGTGGCACAGCCCCAGAATTAATGTTCCCAGAACCACTGGACATTTCAGAGCATCTCCTTCCTTCCTCCCTCCTTGTCCAATAGTGCAAATGGTCATTATTCTGACCAAAAAAAAAAAAGTACCAAAAGAGACTATAATTTCTCCAAGGTCAAAGGGCAGACCACCACCAGATCAGAGAATCATAGAATGGTTTGGGTTAGAACGGACCTTAAAGCCCATCCAGTTCCAACTCTCCTGCCATGGGCAGGGACACCTCTCACTGGACCAGGGTGCTCAAAACCTCATTGTATGGGGAGTACTCCAGCTCTCGGATCACCTCTGTGGCCTCCTCTGGACTACTGCAGCAGCTCCATGTCCTTCCTGTGCTGAGGACTCCAGAACTGAACCCAGGGCTCCATGTGAGGTCTCACGAGGACAGAGTAGAGGGGGAGAATCAAATCCCTGGCCCTGCTGGTTACAAAGAGGAAATGAAGGGGAAGAATCCATGACTCTGACCTCCTCAACCACTTGTAGCTTTTAGCACATATTTTTTTTCCTACAACTTTCCCTCATCTTTAGGGGTCGTTCAGGGAGCCCTACTGTTTCCTACAACACTGCTTTCAGTCCTTGGCTGCCTGACTGAGACCTTGCATTTGCCAACAAATACGAGGTGATGCAGCAGGATGGATGAATTCTGCACAGTGTTAAATGAGTCAGCTGAAAGGGAGAAATGCAAAGATGAGAGAGAGCAGCTGGCTTAGCGGAGGGCTGGAGACAATGAGGGTCACATTTGTTTGGTCTGCTCTGCTAGGTATTATTTCTGAGTAATAGCAATGTGTCTTTGCAGAACTTGGAGGCTCAGCCTTCACCTGAACCTTTAAAACTGCCTCAAAGTACAAGGAATGAATAAAGATGACTGGAATGGGAATTTCTGTTCAGTTGTGCAGGAGTTGCAGAGGCTTTGTTTCCTGGTGTCTTTGTTTCCCTTGTACTGCATTGCTGTTGGTAACTCAGGAGAGCAGAAGAGAGGAAGCAGCTCCCAGATCATCCTGTTTCCCCTTAGCTTTGCCAGGGGCCAGGTCCTAGGGTAATGGGTTGGGGAAGATCCACTTGCATTTGCCGCTCTGTGCTCCTCAGCCCTTAGGGACAGCAGGGCTCTACTCTGCTCTCTTGAGATCTCACCTGAAGACCTGTGTCCAGCTCAGGGGCTCTCAGGACAGGAAGGACTTGGATCTGTTGGAATGAGTGCAGAGGAGGCCATGGAGATGATCTGAGGACTGGAGCACCTCCTGTATGAGGACAGGCTGAGAGAGTTGGGATTGTTCAACCTGGAGAAGATAAGGCTCCAGGGAGAACTGAGAGCAGCCTCCCAGTACTGAAAGGGGCTCCAGGAAAGCTGGGGAAAGATATTTTAGCAAAGCCTGTTGTGACAGAACAAGAAGTAATGGTTTTAAACTAAGGGAGGGGAGAATTAGACTGGATATAAGGAAGAAGTGTTTTGTGCTGAGGGTGGTGAGGCACTGGCACAGGTTACCAGTGGAGATACTGGAGACCTCATCCCTCAAAACCTTCAAGATCAGGTTGGATGTTTGGATGGGGCTCTGAGTAACCTCATGTGGTTAAAGAAGTCTCTGCTTCAGCAGGTGGATGGGCTGAATGACCTGTAGAAGTCCCTTCCAGCCCCAAGCATTTGATGATTCTATGACTAACACCTCTGTGCACAGAGATTTGCAAAACCTGCCTGCACACACTGATTGGAGTTCCCTGGGTGGGAATATCTCCATGTACCCAGGGAAGAAGCCACCTCAGCCTCCTTAGCAGAGCTCCACAAAGCAGGCAGAGCTTGCTGGGTGCCTTGCACAGGGTGACAGACTGCAGCAGAGCCTCTTCCATCACTAATAAGGCACCAACTGGAACTGGATGACCTGTAAAGGTCTCTGCCATTGTAAAACATTCTAGAATTCTATGCTCCTCGTCCTCAACACAGTGACTGCAAAGCCTGAAAAGATGTTCCACAGGTAACTCCAACTCTCTTCTCCTCTTGCAAACATGAAGGGCTGCCGACTGCCTTGCCTACCTTTCAGGCAGCTCCATCACTTCAGTAGAGGACTGTGTCATTCTGCGTGGTTACATCAGGCTCTGTAGAGATCAGCCACAACTATCCCTGTCTAGACTCCTCCCAGGCCACCCAGCTGCCTCCCGCCCACCCCCAGTCTTCCAGAATTCTTTCTGGAAGCATGACCAGTGCACTGACCCATCATCAGGCAGGTTTCTACCACTTCCTTCTGCTGTGCAATTGTTTATTTAGCTTTCAAGGTCCTGAATTTAGTCCTGATTGACACTTCTGAGGTTCTGCTCTGTGACCTGCTCCTGCTTATGGAGCTCCCTGACACTGCTGTGTTTGGTGGACCCCGGACTTGCTTGTAGATTGACATTGGTGGTTTCAGTTCTGGACTCAGCGATGGGTTATTACTCTGTTTGCTCTGTCGAGGCTGTTGAGGGCTATCTTGTTCATTAAATGGCTCTGTCCCAGGAGGCCTGATCCTGCCTTCTCACTGTTGCTTCTGGCATCTCATCCTCTGGGCACCACTGCTCGCACAGCACCTGCAGAGCTGTGTGGGTGCGCGCTTGCATCTCAGACTGTGTGAGTCCATCTGCATTCACTGAAAGACAGAAGCTTCCACCTCAATTCCTGCAAACACTGAAAATTAACAGTGGTTTTGCCATCTCTGAGTCTTTCTCCAGGAGTGGGATGCCATATCCTCTGTGATCCCTTGTTGCATATGTAGAGGTAGCAGTCAGACATATTCTCTCTAGCTATTAACATCTTTGTACAATAAATGTTTCTGGAGGCATCTATTAAAGAAAAATTAAATATTTATAAGCTGAGAGGTGTTTAAAATCTCCAGTGAAAGCTTGTTCTTCATGGAAAGTGACACTTGCACTGTGGTGAAGGCTTTGCAGTTGATAAAGAAAGTGGTAGCCTAGGTGGGTCTGTCCAGCAGGAGACTATCTCTAGAGCACCTTTGTAAACTAAGGCTTCTTTACTAAGGCTGTGAGAACAACTTTATTAACTCTTGAGATGGAAATGTGTTAGAAATCCCGAAAGAGATACAGAACCATAAAATCATGGAATGTTTTGGGTAGGAAGGGACTTCAAAGCCCATGCAGTTCCACCCCCTGCCATGGGCAGGGACACCTCCCACTGGATCAGGGGGCTCAAAGCCCCATCCAACCTGGCCTTCAACATCTCCAGGGATGGGGCAGCCATTCTGAGCTTTGCTCCAGGTAAAACTTCTACGTAATGGGGGAGACAGTTCCCAGTGACAATCGTTTGTCTGAAAAGTCAGGCCCCCAAATCTCTCTTGCTGTGTTCCTGGATGAAATAGAAAATACACAAATTAGAATATCCTTGTCAAGTAATGACTGAAGTGTGTTACTGTGCTCATTGCCTTACGCCTCCCTCCAAATCTAGAAGTTTTCTTCCTGGATGCACTAAACTCTATATTTCCTTAACAGGCCCTGATATGAAGAATGTTTTTTTTTTTTTGACAGATAGCAGTCTCCTCATTTCCCATACAACAACAAACCTTCTTCAGGAGCTCTGAGTATTTTAGAGGCATCCAAGAGCCTGAGACACCCAGCACCTCAAATCCTGGGTTCGGTTTTGGGTCCCTCACTCCAAGAAGGACATTGAGGGGCTGGAGAGCATCTGGAGAAAGGAATGGAGCTGTGGAAGGGGTGGGAGAAGAGGGGTTCTGGGAGAGGCTGAGGGACCTGGGGCTGTTTAGTCTGGAGAGGAGGAGGCTGAGGGGAGACCTCATTGCTCTCTGCAGCTCCTGGAAAGGAGGTTGTCGTGAGGTGGGTGCTGGGCTCTTCTCCCAAGTGACAAGGGATGAGAATAAATGGCCTCAAGTTTTGCCATGGGAGGTTTAGATTGACTATCAGGAAGAATGTCTTTACTGACAGAGTGGTGAAGCCCTGGCAGAGGCTGCCCAGGGCAGTGGCGGAGTCTCCATCGCTGGAGGGGTTCAAAAATTGTGTGGCTGTGGCACTTTGGAACATGGTTTAGCAGGCACAGTGGGGTTGGGCTCATGGTTGGACTGGATGAGCTTAGAAGTCTTTTCCAACCTTAATAATTCTATGATTCTATGAAACATAGCATCAGGATCTGGATGGAAACAGGTACCACCGAGTGCTCATGTGGTGCAGAACACCAGTCTTAGGAAGGGTTTGTAGGTGGCAAGAGAACTTCACAAATTTGACTGGATGTTCCCAGAGCATTCTTCTGTTCAAAAAGCAGAAGGTGAGCAAGCACCATGACTGGCATCCCTGGCACTGGTAAAAAAAAAAAAAACACCCATTTTTTTCCTGCTATGAAGAGGAAAAAATCCTACATGTGTTTTTAGAGTTTTTATTGCCAATCAAAATGTTCCCTGAGAACTTCTACTGTTCCTGAAGCACAGAAGGGCTCTTTCTTCATAGGAGAAGCATCCAAACAAGAGGTAGGAGAGGCGAGAAGAGAGTGGAGTGCAATGGGAAAGATACATCTGGAGCAAAGAACATTACAGTGCAGCTAAAATCCTGTCCAAGCTCAGAAGAACTGTCCATATGCAATGGAAAATGCCATCCTGTAGACCTGGTGTCCTCATATCTGTGTGGGCATCATGTCCCCGTGGCCTGAGCAGAAGGAGGCTGCACGTTGGCTGCAGAAGAGCCTTGCAAAGAGCTGAGCACACAGTGCTTAGTGAGCAGCACTGTGCAAACAGCTGGGACACCAGCACCGAGCTGGGAAATTCCTATTAAACTGCTGAACTAATACATTAAGAAAATGTCCATGCAGTCAAGGAAGAGCAATTAAATATTGAATGGTTTGCTCATATGCATAACCGTGTGAAGAGCTCTCAGAGGCTGGGAGAGAGGAGCCTGTCTATCACCAGGAAACTTTTCTTCTGAGCAGGCATCAATTGGTTTGAAGCTGAATGGGGAGTCCTAGGGACATCAGAGGCAGGATTCAATATGCTTAAAGTGGATGGCAGCTTCTACGGCCTTACAGAGCCAGGGTTTGAAAGAGGAAGTGTAAAAAAACATCACAGGATTTTAATGTGCAGGGTCTGGGTTGAGTTTTCAATTTGGTCTCCACCTCCTTGAAGCAGCTTTGCCAAGTTAAGTTCCAGAATTGTTCATCTGCTGAGTACTGCAGGACCAAAGCCTGGGTCCTTGAGAATTCAGGTGCCCAGCTTTAACTGCAGAGTCCATGTGAGTGATGAGACCCAAAAGGAGATGCTACTCGTGGGGCACTGCTCAGGCTGAGATGATGAATCTGCAAGTGAGCCCTTGAGAGATACTTACTTGGTCCCTAAGGATGCTTCTGGTGTCTCCAGTCCAGCCTTTTGCTGAAGTGACCCCAGTCAGTCAAGCTCTGGGAGTAATGAAGGTGTCCCTGTGTTATTGGCAATGGAGTTGGTGATCCAGAAGGGCACAAGAGCCCTGGAATACCTGCAGAGCAGCAGACAGTGCTGTATGACAAAACAGCCTCCAGGTGCTGGGGGCCAGCCCAGGGACCTAAGGTTGCTGTGTCACCTGGGGTCCCAATAGATGGGAGAAGCAGAGATTCTGTATCTTAAGGCTGACTTTTAATGCATTCAGTCAGAGAGCTTTGAAACCCACACCCAAAACAGCATCCCTAGTCATTGTGGGATAAGCACAGGAGGGAATCATAGAATGGGCTGTGTTGGAAGAGACCTCAAAGCCCATCTAGTTCCAGCCCCTACCATAGGCAAGGACAACTCCCACTGGATCAGGAGACTCAAAGCCCCATCCAGCCTGGCCTTGAACACCTCCAGGGATGGGGCAGCCACAGATTCTCTGGGCAACCTGATACATGGCCTCTCCATTCTCACAGGAAAACATTTCTTCCTAAGATCTCATCTCAATCTGCCCTCTTTCAGTGAAAACCATTCCCCCTCATCCTGTCCCTTCAATCCCTGACCAAGAGCCCTTCCCAGATTTCCTGCAAGGGAAAATGAAGCCATTGGTCTCCTCCTTGAGATCATGGGAAAAGGGATTCCCCTTCCCCCTTGCGTAGCTAGTTCCTGTGTAAAATTATCCTGGTAGCTGGATATTTTTCCTATTTCTAACTTAAATCTCCTCCACTACAAAGCAGGCCAATTACCCTAAGAGGAGGTGGAGAGTAATTATTCACTGCTGGCTTCGGAACAACCTAGTACATCTTTTACACCACTGTCACATCTTTATTTGGGCGGCTTTACTATTCTCCAGGGAAAACAAACTGGCTGAATTTCTTCAGTCTTTTCTCATATAACCTATTTCCAGGATCTATTCGTTCTCCTCTTGTCATTGCAGCACTGTTTTCTCTCTATCGGTCTTAGAGTGCAATGTCCCACGTGGAGATCATCACCTTTAGTAGCCCGGAGGACCCACAGCCCCTGCTGCTAAGTGGGGGTCAGTGGCAAATCTTGCAGTTCTCCTTTGTGGGACCCACTCTAATGCCCACACGAGTCTCTACAACAGTGCTGCCACTGTTTTATCCACCCTTCAGTTTCAAGCGAGTCCAGAGGAGGCCATGGAGATAATCTGAGGGCTGAAGCACCTCCTGTACAAGTTGGAGTTGCTCAGCCTGGAGAAGAGAAGGCTGTGGGGAGACATCAGAGCAGCCTCCCAGTACTGAAAGGGGCTCCAGGAAAGCTGGGGAGTGCAGGGATGGGATGAGGGGAATGGTTTTCACTGAAAGAGGGGAGACAGAGATGATGAGATGAGACCTGAGGAAGAAATATTTTCCTGTGAGGATGAGGAGACCCTGTCCCAGGTTGCCCAGAGCAGTGGGGGCTGCCCCATCCCTGGAGGTGTTCAAGGCCAGGTTGGATGGGGCTTTGAGCCCCCTGAGCCAGTAGGAGATGTCCCTGCCCACGGCACTGTGTTGGATGAGCTTTAAGCTCCCTTCTGACCCAAACCGTTCTATGATTCTGTGATTCCATGATTTCTCCTCGCATTGACTTCTCACTTGCCTGTTTTGCATTCCAACTGACTAATTTTTCAAGGCCTTTTTAAGAGAGTCACTTTCTGGCATCCTCATCCCCAAGTTTATGCACAGGTCAGATTGATAGCAGATGTATTCCGTAGCCTCAGCATAGTTGTGTGGTGCTACTTCAAAAGCATTGGGTACTCTAGAGAGCCTGGTGTGTCTGACAGTTACTTTGTGGGGCTCACAGGAGAGTAGCACCCTGCCAGACTGGCAGCTGGAGGCCAGATGGGATACCAGGGAGTATCTAACAGATGTCCATATTTAGGTATTTATCTGAGTATGATCAGTTCCATCATTTAAGCTGTTAATAAAAAGATTGAAACAAATAGCTGTCATTTCAGCCTCTATGAAAATGTGGCACCGTGCATTGTGGTAAATTGTACAGCTGGAAGAATTCTCTGTGAGGTCAGATAGCTGGAAAAGAAGCAATAAACTGATTAGCGTCAGGAAATGTGTTCTTCACCTACAACAATAACAAATGTTTACGACCCAAAACACTTGTCTTGGAAATAGCAGAGAATCACAGAATGGTGGAATGGTTTGGTTTGGAAGAAACCTTAAAACCTATCCAGTTCCACCCCCTGCCATGGGCAGGGACACCTCCCACTGGGCCAGGGGGCTCAAAGCCCCATCCAACCTGGCCTTCAACACCTCCAGGGATGGGACAGCCACCAGTGCTCTGGACAACCTGAGACAGGGCCTCCCCACCCTCACAGCAAAACATTTCTGCCTAAGGTTTCATCTCAATCTCCCCTCTTTCTCCTGTAAATCATCCCTCCTCATCCTTTCACTGCACTCCCTGACCAAGAGCCCCTCCCCAGCTTTCCTGGAGCCCCTTTCAGTACTGGGGGGCTGCTCTGATGTTTCCCTGCAGCCTTCTCTTCTCCAGGCTGAACAACCCCAACTCTCTCAGCTTGTCCTTACATGGTAATTTTATTATTCATTATCAATGAGTAATTTTGTTATTCATTAAAATTAAATTGTGTCATATATATATACGTAAGCATATATTTGAATGAGACAGAGATGTGATTATTTCCTGACATGTGTTTTTGTGTATTTCCTCTTTGTAAAACAATATTGACATCAATACCACAAAGTTCTGTGTGTTCTTTGTATGGGTGTGGGTCTGATATTCTTTGTCTGCTTAAATTATAAGCTCAAAAGATTTTTCTATGAGCTGGGCCCAGGACAGATGCTAGAAAGATTTAAATCACTTTCCCTGCCTCAGAGCAGCTTTCTTATATTAAATTCCAAGCCTAATGTTTTTTAAATTGTCCCCACGCTGTATGATTTGCTTTCAATCCTATTTCCCTACTTGTAGGAGAGCCTCGTGTCAGATTGTGTCAAAAGCCTTATGAAAGTCAGGCTGTATCATATCCATCACTTTCTGCTGTCCATAGGCCAATGACCCCATTAAAGAAAGAGATTAGATTAGTTTGACATGATTTGTTCTTGACAAGTCCGTGTTGGCTGTTTCTCACCGCCTTTTATCCTCTAAGTGCTTATGAAGAGATAGTTCAATAATTTGCTCCAGTATTTTTTAAAATAGCAAAGTCAAACTGACTGCTCTGCCATTCTCCAGCTCATCCTCTCACCATGTCTTTCCAATGATACCTCTGGGTTAGTGGAAGCTCCCCTGTTCTTTGGGAAAAATATTGTCCGTCTCTGTTTTGTTGTATATGAAAGGCAGAAGTGGTGAAACACAGTGTTCTGGTTTGAGCTAAAGCAGAATCAGTTTCTACCTTCAGCTCAGCCTCCTCTAAGTAACTTCATTTTCTGACAGTTCACTGCATGTGTTTCAGGGTTTCTCTCTGGCAGTGACCACACGGAACACTGGGATATAGAACGGCCATGGATTGTACTTACCCCAATAGAAACCAAGGCCATCCTGGAGCTGGTGGAGCCATAAGGGAAAGAGTTGCACCTGCAGAGAAGAGTGAAGAGGACAGGTGACCCCAAACTGACCAACAGAAGAATGGAATGGAATGGAATGGAATGGAATGGAATGGAATGGAATGGAATGGAATGGAATGGAATGGAATGGAATGGAATGGAATGGAATGGAATGGAATGGAATGGAATGGAATGGAATGGTATAGAAGAGAAGAGAAGAGAAGAGAAGAGAAGAGAAGAGAAGAGAAGAGAAGAGAAGAGAAGAGAAGAGAAGAGAAGAGAAGAGAATCATTAAGGTTGCAAAAGCCCTCTCAAGTCATCCAGTTCAACCATCAGTCCAACCCCACTGTGCCTACTGAACCCTGTCCCCAAGTGCCACAGCCGCACGTTTTTTAAGACCCTTCAGGGATGGAGACTCCACCACTGCCTTGGGCAGCCTCTGCCAGGGCTTCACCACTCTGTCAGCAAAGAAATTTTTCCTAATATCCGTCCCATACACTTCATTATTAAGATAAAATTGAGGGCTCACAAGGATTACTTTTCCTTATTTGATGGCCAGTGTTCAGTGAAGATCTCATCTGTCTGATTGTCCCTGGTCCCAGATCTATGCATTCCTGAATGCAGTTCCTGAGTCCTCTCCTGCTGCTGAGGCCAGCCCGGGACCCTTCCCTGTACTTTCTCTGCAGCATCAATGGTGACAAAGTCATTGAGGGGAGTTTGGTAATTTTGTATATTTGTGTGTTTTATTGTTTTCTTATTAACATTATTTTCCTTATTATTTTTATTGTTTCATTAAAGCTGTTTTAGTTGTCGTTTCCAGCCCAGAAGTCTTTTTCTCTCATTTCACTTTTCTCTTTCCCTGGGCAGGAGGGAGAAGGGAATTGGGACACAACTGCTTGTATTTGGCTGCCAATCAAGCTGGGCTGAGGCTGACTCATGACATACACAGCCTGAGCCCATGTTGTGCATCCTAGCTGCCTGCAATATCCCACATTTGTGAACTGGAAGAACTGGAGGTCAGGAACTTTTTCACCTTTTCTGGAGAGATGGCTCAGGACTCACACAGAGACTGGGGAGCAGCCCTGTGGAGAGGGACCAGGAGGTGCTGGTCAACAGCACACCGACCATGAGCCAGCAGTGCCCTGGCAGCCAAGAGGGCAACCGTGTCCTGGGGGGACATCCAACACGGCATTGCCAGCTGGAAGAGGGAGGGGATTGTCCTGCTCTGTTCTGCAATGGGGCAGCCCCCCCCCAAGCACTGGGGGCAGTTCTGGGGCCACAGGATAAAAAGGATCTAAAGCCGCTGGAGAGTGTCCAGAGGAGGGCACAAAGCTGGTGAAGGTTTTAAAGGAAAAATCGTATGAGGAGAAGCTGAACTCACTTGGTCTGTTCAGCCTGGAGAAGGGGAGACTGACAGGGGATCTCAGAGCTGTTTGCTGCCTTCTCACAAGGGAGGGATGTGAAATAGGCGCTGAGCTCCTTCTCCCTGGACCCAAGAGAATTATAGGACCCAAGAGAATGGCACGAAGATGAACCAGGGAAGGTTTATATCGGACATTTGGAAGAGGTTCTTCCCCCAGTGGGCAGTGGAGCACTGGCACATCTCCCCAGGGAAGCAGTCACAGCACCCACTCTGCCAGCATTCCAGAAGCTCCTGGACAATGCCCTCAGCCACACAGCATAAATGTTTGGAGTGTCCTGTGCAGGGACAGGAGTTGGACTCAATGGTCCCTTCCAGCTCGGGTAAATCTATGCCCCCCCTGCCCCCAGGAGCACTGTGCTATGCTGGAAGCCCCTGCGAGGCTGAGGAAGTGCTCGGTAGCTGCGAAGCCTCCCAGTGCCTTTCCCATGCACATCACAGGCTGAAGCCGTGCGTCAGCAATGCTGAAATCTCTGGCATTTTGGAGACGGAGGGGCGGTGTGAAGCAAACAGCATCTGCCGTCAGTATCGATCTCTCAGCTGACTTGGTGCCGAATGAACTGTTGCTTCCCAGTTTTAATTCAGTCCCAGCCATTTCATAACCAAAACACAACCCCAGCTGAACCTCCCCACTCTGGTGCTGGACTGCAGGGACCACCCAGCACCACGACAGAGCTCTGATCAGCCCATGTCCACTTTGCCAGCTTTGTCAAGCCACTTGCTCTGGCAGGCAAACAAAATTCTGCACTGCTAAAGGTGAAGTATCCCTGAAAAATATTCCATCTCCTGCAGAGATGCTGTCAGTCAGAGGCAGGGGCAAACCCTGAGATAGAGTTCAGCAGCTGCTAGAGGGGACCTTATCAGTGAGGCCATCATTGAAGGGAATTATGCAAGGAAGGAAAGTTTTATCTCTTCCTTGGTGTTGTTTTCAAGTTAGAGGAAAAAAAAAGTGGAGTTGGCACAGCCCTTCAGAAGGATTCAAGCTGGAATCCTGCTGG
Source organism: Tapera naevia (assembly GCA_033556795.1). Classification (NCBI taxonomy): domain Eukaryota; kingdom Metazoa; phylum Chordata; class Aves; order Cuculiformes; family Neomorphidae; genus Tapera; species Tapera naevia. Next base: position 1,544,693 of record JAUMJJ010000317.1, read on the forward strand.
GAGTTATCATGGGCTCTATTCTCACTGGTCAACCACCCCACACCGGTTCCTGATACGAGCCAGAGTGCTGCCAGCATCTCCAGCAGCCATGGAGCAGTCCAAATCTGGATGTGACTGTGTTTGTAGGGGTCTGGGTGCCCTCAGTAGGTGTGTGCATATGTTAGAGTGGAGCACAGCAACCCCAGCAATCGCTGTTGGAGCTCTGCTGGCATCCAGGCAGCATCCCAGTCAAGGAATCTGCATGGATGCTATGGTTGACATGGGGCCATAGGGGCTGGAATTCCTGCCCATGGGAGTTCAGAGGGACCACAGAGACACTGCAATAGCCCCTGTGTCCTTCACTTGAGAGGACAGTGAGTGGCATTTTGGGAAGATGTCCAATGTGTCACCCACTCCATGTGTTCCCCCTACACATGCACACACAGAGTCCTGGATGTTTTATGGCCAGATTTTCTCACATATCTCCTTAATAGAGAAAAAGAGCAGGTAGAGAGTTTCTGCAGTTACTGGCAGAGCCTACAACTGATCAACAGAAAATAAAGCCTTTATTCTCCACTTGTTTTGCTGTTTAGGAGGGAAAAAAAAATGAGCAAGAGCTTGTAGAGAACTGGTGACGTGCTTTTGGATGTATGATAAAATAGATGCTATCAAATCCTTCCTCAGAAGTTAATTTGCTGCGGCAGCCAATTGAAACAACAAAGCTCAGAGCACCCTTTTGTAAGTTGTTTAGTCTCCAGGAAACACCTTGCAAGCCATAGACAAATCTCCTCCTTTTAATTGGAGCACACAGCAAGCCTACGAGCTACAAAGGAACTTGCCTGGTTCATGCTGAAATCAAGTTTAGTCATCATTATGCAAAACTAATTAGCAAGTCAGAGTCCTTTTTTTGTCCTCACAAAACCATTACTGCATATAGAAATGAGATCCCCAAGATCTTCCCTTTCCCTGCCCTTTCCTGCTGCTATTCTGGAATGAAACCTTCCCTCTCCATCACGACAAAGGATGTGGTGGATATAAAAAAATCATCTTTAGCTCTTTCCTAAAATGTCAGAAACTGAAGAATACTTGGGTTCCTTCCCCAATTATTCTGTTCCTGGGATTCATTTTCGCAGCAGAAATCTGAGATGTTTTGAGTAGTTTATGTGTAAATATATTTAGCCCTGCAAGCAGGGTTTCCTATTTTCCAGAAATGTTGACTTAATATTTCTGTTTGCAAAGTGGACTTTAGCAACATTGCTTGTTTGTTTGTTTGTTCTCAGTTCCCATGAGTCAGAAGTATTGTGAAAATATTTGAAAAAGATAAAAGAAAGAAATCCCTTCCAAAATAAGATCCCCTCCTGCTCCATGTTCATCCTTGCTGAGCACAATTCTTCCAGGCTGTTGGTAGCTCCACTAGGTTTGTGCGTCACCACCAGTAATGCAGAGCCAACTCCTGTTTGCAGGTATCTGAAACCAACCTCAGTATCAGGGGTGCTCAAAAGAAAGGTTCCAGATGTGCTCCAAAAAGCTGCATCTGAGTCCAGAGGAGGCCATGGAGATGATCCAAGGGTTGGCGCACCTCCCAATACAGGCTGAGAGAGTTGGAGTTGTCCAGCCTGGAGAAGAGAAGGCTGTGGGGGGACCTTAAAGCAGCCTCCCAGTACTAAAAGGGGCTCCAGGAAAGCTGGGGAGGGGTTCTTGATCAGGGAGTGCAGGGATAGGATGAGGGAGAAAGGTTTTCAGCTGAAAGAGGGGAGATTGAAATGAGATCTTAGGGAGAAATGTTTCACTGTGAGGATGGGGAGGCCCTGTCCCAGGTTGCCCAGAGCAGTGGTGGTTGCCCCATCCCTGGAGGTGTTCAAGGCCAGGTTGGATGGGGCTTTGAGCCCCCTGATTCAGTGGGAGGTGTCCCTGCCCATGGCAGGGGGGTTGGAACAAGATGGGCTTTGAGGTCCCTTCCAACCCAAACCATTCCACCATTCTGTGATTCTAAGAAGGATGAATGAAGAAGTTGAGCAGCGAGAATGAGAATTATTAGGGGTAACCTGTAAAGAAAGACTGAAATAATTGGAGTTATTTAGTCAGGAGAAGACTTAAGGGAAACATAATCTGCAGTTACATAAAAGGTTTCTGTGAAGTGGAAGAGAATAATTTGTTCTGCATGTTCATTCTGCTTAGGAGATGGGGTAATTAAATCACAGTTAAGGAAATTCAGATTACTTATTGAGAAAAGTCTCTCTAACATAAGGACAGTTAAGCAATTTTATATATTTTTCTTGGATTTGTTGTGAAGTTCACATTGCCGGAGGCTTCTAGGAAGAGCATCATCTCTACAAGCACCTTTTCTGAATGCCACAGGGCTTTCCTCGGGTCAGGGAGTGGAAGAGGTGATCTCTTTCGATTTGGGCAGAAACGTCGATGTGCTGGAGGGTGTAGAGACTCTACAGAGGGATCTGAAAAGGCTGGATCCATGGACTATGACCAACAGGATGAGATTCAATAAGGCCAAGTGCTGAGTCTTGCTCTTAGGACAAAACTGCAGCACTCCAGGGGTGGGGAAGTGTTGCTGGAAAGCTGTCCGGTGGAAAAGGCCCTGAGGGTGCTGGTTGACAGCAGCTGAACATGAGGCAGCAGTGGCCCAGGTGATCCAGCTCCTGGCTTGGATCAGCCAGGGAGTGGCAGCAGGAGCAGGGAAGGGATCGTCCCCCTGCACTCGGCACTGATGAGGCCAAACCTTGAATCCTGGGTTCAGTTTTGGGCCCCTCACTCCAAGAAGGACATTGAGGAGCTGGAGAACATCCAGAGAAGGGGAATGGAGCTGGGAATGGGTCTGGAGAACAGGGGTTGTGGGTGTGGCTGAGGGACCTGGGGAAGAGGAGGTTGAGGGGAGGCCTCATTGCTCTCTGCAGTTCCTGGAAAGGAGGTTGTGGTGAAGTGGGTGCTGGGCTCTTCTCCCAAGTAAGAAGTGATAGGAGAGGAAATGACCTCAAGTTACAGCAGGAGAGGTTTAGATTAGAAATCAGGAAATATTCCTTCTCTGATGAAAGAGTTCACAGGCAGAGGCTGCCCAGAGGGTTCCCATCCTTGGAGGCAGACGAATTTCTCAGGGATCTGGTTCAGTAGTGGACAGGTACGGTTGGACTCAATCTCAAAGGTCTTTCCCAATCAAGCAATTACATGATTCTGTGCTCTAGCCCTGTTTTCTATGGCTCTGCCATGCAGGTAGGTCCATCTTTTTTATAAGTCTTCATGCCCGTATTGTTACTTTAGAAATGTCAGAACGTTTAATGACTGGATATTAATTCCCTACTGAAAACAAGATGGATGGTCCTGAAGTATCTTGGTGCTTTAGAGAATGCTCTGCTTTGTTTTCATCAACCTTCTCTCCAAGCAGCTAAAGCTTTGATACTGTTTGAGGAAAGATTAAGGCCGTAATTAAACTTCAAGCAAATAGGGACTTCACAATAGGGACATCCAGAACTTCTCCAGGGACTGCATTGATTCCTACACATTTGCTCCTCTGGACACTTCAGCCTCATCTTGCCATCCCACTGGATGCAGCCTCTGGTCATGATCACAATTCAGATGAGTCCAACCTGTTGACCAGCTCCCTGACACAGGGTCAATCCTTGCTGTGGTGAAAGGTGTTGACTTTCACCAGAGCCACAACCAACATAACCCATCCATCTAACAAAGCCATTTGTTCTCCACAAAAAGAAATCTGCTGAGAAATATTTGTTCCACTTTAAAATACATTTAATTGTCTTTTGTTCACTGAATCTCCTCATACTCATTGCTCTGTTTATCTTGGCACTGGTTGGGCAGCTGATCACCATTTCCCACCATGAAACAATTATTCCAGCATCACCCTGAAAGCCAAGGACAGACATGAATACATTTATAACCATCCAAGAGAAGAAAAGTAACCAAGGCAACTCATACCACTCTGCAAAGTAATAAGGACTTGCAGTTCCCATCTGAGCGTGGCAGTGGGAATAACCACTCTTCCTGGACTTGGTATCACCCAAGATACGATGCAACTAATTCCTCTTTCTCAGAGAGTGCCTCTCAAAAAACAGATGTGGGCTGAACCAACCCATCCACTCTCAGGCTGGATTCAGACCCAAACCCTTTTGCATCTTTAATCTGATGAAAATAGGCCAATCAAATGGAGCACTAAATGTGTTTCATGTATCTTTCTTTACCTGTAAAATAAATGACCTTAGCCAGAACTCGTCACTCTTCTTTACAATTCTGCCCAAGCAACAGAAGTTTAATACTGTGATGGCCCATGACACTGCACATGGGGAGGTTGGGCCAGGTTTACAATGGAAATGATGGGGCTTTGGTGTGTTTGGAGAGAGATGGACATGGTTTTTGTATCTGGAGAGGGACTCTTGATCAGGGAGTGCAGGAACAGGACAAGGGGGAACAGTTTTGAGCAGAAAGAGGGGAGATTGGGATGAGATCTTTGACAGAAATGTTTTGCTGTGAGGGTGGGGAGGCCCTGTCCCAGGTTGCCCAGAGAAGTGGTGGCTGCCCCATCCCTGGGGGTGTTCAAGGCCAGGTTGGATGGGGCTTTGAGCCCCCTGATCCAGTGGGAGGTGTCCCTGCCCATGGTAGGAGGGTGGAATTGGGTGGGCTTTGAGGTTCCTTCTGACCCAAAACATTCCAGGATTCTTCGATTCTATGGAGTCCTATGTATGAACAAGAAAGACAAGAATTGACCAGGGGTGTCAGCAAAGACCCTTTTCAGTAAAACCTGGCAGTGAAGACAAGGTTCCACCACCAGCTCTGTTACCAGACTCAAGGGAGGTGCACAGTAATAGTGCCTGCTATCTCGGTTTTAAAAAGGAATCTCATGATTTAGTGTGGAAGGCTCTGAATACAGATTTACCTTCAAATCTGCCATTATTGCTGCAGTATCCACCAGCCTACAAACACCATCAGAACTACAGCTTGGCCACTCATTTGAACACCCAGTTTCACAGGTTGCCTTATTTCCCAGCATCCAATGATGTCAAACTTTTGATGTGAGATATCTAATGGGGAGAAGAATGGCGTGTGTGAGATTTGCTTATGGTGCATTTTTTAGGCTGCCATTAAACTGATCTATTGCTGGAACAAACAATAAAAAACTGATTAAAACTCAGCCCTTCATAAATTAAACATTGTTGTCTCTAGCTGGCAAGCCTGCCACTTGGCAGAAAGCTAGAACAATTGAACTTGGTGCAGTGTGTATCTATAGAGTGACAGGCTGAGGGGATTTATTCTTCTTCTACCCCACATTACCAAATAAAAGGTACATTGGCAAAATCAGAAAACTCCTGAACCCTGCTGGGCTAATGACATTTGCAAAATACCTGTCCCAGGTGAGCTACTTGTCAAGCAGACAAACTATCAAGCTGCCTTCATGAAGGTTTGGGGCTTTTTATGAATATAGATATTTTAGTTAGGGTGATTTGTATTAACTGCAAATGTTCTGCTGGGTGAATACGATGATAAACATTTGCTTGCGGTGCAGGGTGTCCTCAGATACTGCTCCAACAGGAATCTCTGGGCTCTCCGGTGCAAGAATAAGACTAAATCAGAGCTCCCTTTCAATATAATGTCATGGTAAGGAAAGGAAGAGCAGGGGTAGGAAAGAGCTGTGAGAAGGTATAGCAATACTGTCCTGCTGGGAATAGTGTGCTGCATCCCCACTGGGAATAACACAGCTTCTGCTCTGCATTTGCATGTAGATTGAGCCTCAGGCTGCATGCAAGGGCTGAATGAAGCACAGCCCTTTCTCTCCTTTTGCTGTTCCCTTACTCTCACTCCAGCTTTTACTCTGGGAAGCACCAAGAACAGAATGAGACACTTCTAAAAGCTGCCCTGTGTGCTTTTTCAGACCCCCAAGGCAGCCCAGCCCATGGTGCTGTGGTCCCCTCTCCACTGCCCTCAGCTTCAGGTGTTTCTCCTAAGGACAGCAGGTGGGGTATTCTTTGCAGCGAAGGATCCCCTGAGCCTCAGTGTTACCCTGAGATCACCAGGGACTACATTCCCAGCTCAGCCCATGTGCCTGAGGGTTTTTACAACATCTTTTCTTATTCACTCAGCCTTGTTTCTGCAGGTCCTGCCATCAAGACTGTCTGTTAACCCATATCTCCCATAAGCTCCTGTGTAACTTGTGGACTCTTGTGTATCCAGAATTATTGTCACCTCTTTTTCCAGGTGCTTTCTGGGCTTGTAATGCATGTAAGAGGATTAAGGTACTGGAGCTGCTGGCAGGTGCTGCTGGGGTGGTCAGCTGTGAGGAAATTAATAACTTCACTTGGGTCTGTGCCTTGGACTCAAGTGCACACACAAGCGGAAAATGATTTAAGATGCTCTTTCCCTGAACAAGCCCAAGCATGGATTTTCCATACCTACCTTTCAAGCATTTGAGGAAGGAGATTTAAACTGGTAAAACCCAGCTCACTCTCTCTATTCATCCTTCTCTTTCTTTACTCTGTTTCTTTGTCAGATGTGTTTCACCGATGCCCTGTGCCTGGGCATTGTAGAATAATAGAACGCTTTGTATTGGAAAGGACATTTACAGGTCATCCAGTCCAACCCCCTGCAGGAGCAGGGCCATCTTTAACCAGATCAGGTTGCTCAGAGCCCCATCCAACCTGGCCTTGAATGTTTCCAGGGATGGGGCCTCCACCACCTCCCTGCGCAGCCCGTGCCAGTACCTCCCCACCCTCACTGGAACATCCATGTGGATGGCATCCCCCACATTTAATCAGCAAACATGGGCTCAATGTGGGGCTCCTCTCCGTTTTTAGGGTACAGAAAACTCTGCTTGTTCTGTGCATGTGGTCAGAATCTTGGTGATTCTGTGGACCCCAAAGCTGATGGTGGAAGGCAAGAAGAAGCTTCTGAGTAGTATCCAGAATGCTCTGCCTTTGGATTGATGTGATCCTTTTTGACCAACAAATATTGCTTTGGAGGCTTGTGAGGAATAGATCATGGGAAAGAAAAAAAAAAGCTAGCCACAGGTTAAAAAAAAATCTTCAGATATCTTAAAGGTATCTGGAAGAAAATTCCTCTGTGACATTGAAGAACAGGTGTTTAACTCAGTGGGAATAGCCCTGGCACAAGTGTGGAATTGGATATGGATTACTGTGCTTGCTGCCTCGACAGCAAACAAGCTTCAAACACACAATTGTTCATTATCAGAATCTCAACCTCTTTAACCAAGTTAAACCAGCTGTTAGTGGTTCCCATTCCACCCCTGGGCTCCAGTTGCTCTTTCTGAGGCAGAAGTACCCCTCCTGCCTTCCCCATGACATCGTGCACGCAAGGCACGGACAGAGACCCAGCCATGGGTCGTTTAATCAGCCAATGTCCAGCCATGCTATAAAGTTACATCTGTGCTAATAAAGAGGCCTTAAAATCCATGTCCTTGTGTCTTTTCCTTGCTTCTGTGCAATTTCTCTTCCAACCTTGATGCTATCTGGCTGCAGTTAAAGAGCTCCAGTCTAAAGGACACCTCCTTGATATTGATTCTGACTGCTTAAACTTTGTTATTTCATTCAATCTTTTGCTCAATACTGTAATACACATGGGCACCCAGGGCTGCATAGTCAGTCTCCAGCTATTATTGTTTTGGTATTAAATGGTCTATTTCAACATAAAACACACAGAGTATTCATCTTCATTTTTAGAATCTGAAAAAGTATATAAGTAGATGACATTTTGATCAATTAAGCTGGCTCCTCTTTCTTCCCCAAATTAGGTTTCTACAAAAGGCTTCTGCAACAAAGCCACGATGTCTTTAGGAAGAAAGGGGAGGAACCCAGGGTAGAAAATACATCACTAGAGTGCAGGCAGCCCCTGGCTAGGCTGGGACATCAGTAAGAAGCTGGTACTCAGAGCAGGAGAAATCTCAGCTCGGTTGTAGACACACAGCCACAGTCCCACATAGGAGCATCTTGTCTCTGAAGCTCCAGGTTGGCACATTTTGGTCATGATTTTAATATAGAGTCCTGGAAAGACTTTATAGAATTGTGTTTGCTGAGTCACCAGTGTTGTTTTAGGAGCAGCTGGTGAAAAGGGAATTCTGAAAGGGGCAGCAGTGCTGCAGAGGTGCAACTGGTTCTCACTCTGGTTGCAGTAGCAGTGATGATCTGGTGAAAAGGACAGAGCTCCTAATGCCCAGATTTCCGGGTGCCTGGGAAGGCCATGCTGTGCTCTCAGGCTCTTCCTGAGGCTGTTACCTAAATCACATCAGAGTGGCACCACCTCACATGCTCCACGATCCACTGTGCATCCTCTCCAAGGGCACTGAGGGTGAGCACTGCCTCCAAGCTCCAGCCCAGTGAGTGTGCAGCATCACAGCCCTTCCTATAAGCCATCCAGAGGGACCTGGACAGGCTTGAGAGATGGGGCTGTGCGAACCTCGTGGAGTTCAACAAAACAAAAGCAAGATCCTGCACCTGGTCAGGGCAACCCCAAGCACACATCCAGGCTGTGTGGAGAATGGATTGGAAATAGCCCTGAAGAGAAGGACTTGGGCTGCTGGTGCATGAGATGGCAAAGTGCACTTGTAACCCAGAAAGCCAACAATGTCCTGGGCTGCATCCAAAGCACTGGGACCAGCAGGACCAGGGAGGGGATTCTCCCCATCTACTCTGCTGTCATGAGACCTCACCTGAAGCCCTGTGTCCAGTTCTCTCAGCATAGGGAGGACATGGAGCTGTTGGAGTGAGTCCAGAGGAGGCCACAAAGATGATCCAAGGGCTGGAGCACCTCCTGTACAAGGACAGGCTGAGAGAGTTGGGGTTGTTCAGCCTGGAGAAGAGAAGGCTGTGGGGAGACCTTAGAGCAGCCTTCCAGTACTGAAAGGGGCTCCAGGAAAGCTGGGGAGGGGCTCTTGATCAGGGAGTGCAAGGACAGGATGAGGAGGAATGATTTTCAGCAGCAAGGGTGATTGAGATGAGATTTTAGGAAGAAATATTTTGCTGTGAGGGTGGGGAGGCTCTGTCCCAGGTTTCCCAGAGAAATCGTGGTTGCCTCATCCCCGGAGGTGTTCAAGGCCAGGTTGGGTGGAGCTTTGAGGACCTTTGAAGTCCCTTCCATCACAAACTGTTCCATGATTCTATGATTCCATATGTACATCCCAGGGCAGCTGAACAATCTTCTGCAGCAGAGTAATTTGCATAAAGCCATCTCATTTTGATTTGAAGCTTGCGGACCTTGTCCAATGGAAGCCATGGAAGTGGAGAAAACAAAATATGTTCATCTAATTTTGATGAGAAAATTGAAGTTCTTAATATTAAGTCTTGTTTTGAAATTGTAAGTTTCATCAAGCTCCACATTTTCATTGTCTCTGCTCCAGTCACTGGGGCAGAACAGAGCTCCCATGGCTGCTGTGTTGCAGCTCTGCTCATCATTACCTGCCCTCCCCTGTTCTCAAGCAGGTGGGAGTGTTAATCATCCAGTTCATTAGCCTGGGCCTTCTCCTGGGGTCGGGTTAAAGTGCAGGCCTGTATATCTTAACCTCATTGTGCTGACAGCTTTCAGCTTCCCAGCAAGAAGGCAGTCAGCTGATGCAACTTTTAAATGTCAATAAATCTGGATCACCACCTTGCCCCCGTCCCCCAACTCCTGGTCAATCAGGAAGAAAAGGGAATGCTTGATATAAACCCCTCACCCAGAGAAGTCTTTCTGTATCTCTGCAGCCTCGGGGTGCCTGGCTTTGCTCCACCTCTCTCGGCTCCTGCAGGTGATAGCAAATACCCAAGCCTTGGTGTTGCTCAAACCCCATGCAAGAAGGTGTGAGATGTGCCTGACACCATGAACCAATGTTTTGAGAACCTTCTAGAGAGGCCCATACAAGTCCCACAGTGAATAGAAAGAGGAACCACACACAAGGTCTTACAATCCATCCCAAGGCTGATGTGAACTCTACCCACTGACCATAGAGGTTATGATAAGAGGAGAGAGCGTTTCTAAGGCCGGTGAGACATATTTCACCTTTCCATACATCAGCATGCTGCCGTGGACCTAATTGGGAGTGATTTCCACAATACCACCCAGGAGATACAAACACAGTGCAGAGATTACTTCACTGCAGCCTGTGCCATGGGGACACGACTGCACCCTGTGCTCTGCATCATGGGAAGGAGGGCAAGGGAATGGGTTTGAACACAGTCTATGGTTACTGGATGTTTGCTTGCTGGTCATTGTAGAGAAGCATATGAAAATGACAACCTGATCACCCTGGGAGGTGTCCCTGCCCATGGCAGGGGGTTGGAACTGAGTGGGATTTAAGGTCCCTTCCAACCCAAACCATTCCATGATTCTATGATTCTGTGAAAACGTTGTGTTGATTAAGAAAAAAAAAAACAAACAAACAATCCAACAATCCAGGAGCTTACAAGTCTTAATGAGAAAGCTATTCCTTAATCTATTTAGATTTTTGCCTGGAGTGTTTAGATAAACAGATTTCTTACTCAGAATGACTTGGTCTGAAAGTATATTCCTTGTCAGCTGAGTGTTTATAATTGCTGTGGAAGGAAGGTGGTTTATGCACCCGTAGCAGATAACAGATTTCAGAGAAGAGAGCAAGGAACAGTATGTAACAAGCTATTATGATGAACTTGTAAGCTAATAAAGAGTTGTACTAAACTGTGAAAATTTGGGTGTCAGAAATATCTTCAGCCAGGCTCAATAACTATCCAGGATATTGTTAATTCTAATTGTTAATTCAGATAGACCTTATAAGCAGCCTCCCAGTACTGAATGGAGCTCCAGGAAAGCTGGGGAGGGGCTCTTGATCAGGGAGTCCAGGGATGAGATGAGGGGGAATGGTTTTCAGCTGAAAGGGGGGAGATTGGGATGAGATCTTAGGAAAAAAGGTTTTCCTGGGAGGATGGGAAGGCCCTGGCACAGGTTGTCCAGAGAAATTGCCCAGATGTACTTAAATCATCCTTGAGGAGTTCTGCAGGTCTTAAGCCCTGAAGAAAGCTTGGATGCAGCTCGAGAGCAGGACCAGAACTTGGCTGTGGCAAGGAAGGAGAATTGAACATTTACCTTAGGGCTTGAAAACCTTGCTGTCAGCTGGAGAAAGCCAGGGAACTGGGGTGCTCGGGGGATACTTCAGTCTTGTCCCAAGCACAGAACTTCACCAGCAATGTGGAGAAGCATAGTTGGAAATGTTGGACATGTCACGGAAGGCCACTTGCAGCCAAATTTCTGCTGGTGCATCTCATGGATTTTCAGTATCCAGGAGACAGTGTATGAAAAAGGAACAGAAATTTTGACTTTAGTAGCAAAGGAAGCACGGTGGAGACTTGGAAAACTCTCATGTACTGTCAGTGACCTTCAACCACTACTGTAGAAAGAGGAGACACAATCATAGAATCATGGAATCATATCATGGTTTGGGCCTGGAAGGACCTTAGGAACCTTAGGGACACCTCCCACTGGATCAAGGGACTCAAAGCCCCATCCAGTCTGGCCTTGAACACCTCCAGGGATGGGGCAGCCACCACTGCTCTCAGCAACCTGTGCCAGGGTGTCCCCACCCTCACATGGAAACATTTCTCCTGAGGATCTCATCTCAATCTCCCCTCTTTCAGCTCAAAATAGTTCCCCTCATCCTATCCCTGCACTCCCTGGTCAAGAGCCTCTCCTCAGGTTTCCCATAGCCCCTTTCAGAACTGAAAATCTGCTTCAAGATCTCACCAAATCCTGAGGCTTGAACCTGATATCAAATTTATCTTCAAAGAAAAAAGAGGGAATTCTCCATTCTGGTGTTTCGGGTCAAGCTCTTATTAGCAATAGAGAGTAACAAGCAAAATTTTAAGTTAAATCTTAACTATATAGAGCTGACAATTTCAGAGCTAAAATTTTAATCATGTCTTAATTCAGTAATTTGTGTGTGGAGCCTTCTGTAACGTAAGCTCGAAAAGTCAAGCATCAGGACAGAACATGTACAAACCTGAATTGCCTGTATCTATGCTTTAATCAAAGCTACTGAAATAAAATGTTGTCTACAAATGTTCTGTGTGTCAGGATGAAGGCAGAGAGCATCAGTGCTGAAGCCTTGATTGGTCCAGAAGAGATCCAGCAAACTCTTGAAGAAAAGCCAGTTACAACCACAAAGAGGTAGGAATTCCCTACACCAAGGGAGATTTTTAGGTGGAGAATTATCCATATATGGATATGTAAAAACTTGAATGGGTACCGAGGAGAGCTATAAAGGTGATCTGAGGGATGGAGCACCTCTGCTATAAGGACAGGCTGAGAGAGTTGGGATTGTTCAGCCTGGAGAAGAGAAGGCTCTGGGATTACCTTAGAGCAGCTTCCCAGTACTGAAAGGGGCTCCAGGAAAGCTGGGGAGGGTTTTTTTACAAGGGCCTGGAAGGACAGGACGAGGGGGAAAGGGTTCAAGCTGGAAAGGGAAAGATTTAGATCAGACATTAGGAAGAAATTCTTCACGATGAGGGTGGGGAGGTTGCCTGGAGAAGTGGTGGCTACCCCATCCCTGGAGGTGTTCAGGCCAGGCTGGATGGAGCTTTGAGTCCTCTGATCCAGTTGGAGGTGTCCCTGCCCATGGCAGGGGTTGAAACTGGATGGGCTTTGAGGTTCCTTCCAACACAAACCATTCCATGCATCCATGATTCTGTGATTCTACCACTCTGTTAGTCTATGTTTCCATAATTATTTCCATGATTCCATGATTACCGTGTACAGTTCCAGGCCCCCCAGTTTGGGAAAGATGTCAGGATGCTGCAGTGTGTCCAGAGGAGGGCAACAAAGATGGTGAAGGGGCTGGAGCACAAGCCCTATGAGGAGCGACTGAGGGAGTTGGGGCTGTTTAGTCTGAAGAAGAGGAGGCTCAGGGGAGACCTCATTGCTCTCTACAACTCCCTAAAAGGAGGCTGTAGTTGGGCAGGGGTTGGTCTCTTCTCTCAGGTGACCAGTGACAGAACTAGAGGGCATGGACTCAAGCTTCGTCAGGGAAAGTTTAGACTTGATGTTAGGAAAAAGTTCTTCACTGAAAGGGTGATTGGCCATTGGAATGAGCACCCAGGGAGGGGGTGGAGTCGCAGACCCTGGAAGGGGAGATTGGATGAGGTACTGAGTGCCATGGTTTAGATAATGGGTTGGTGTTGGTGTTAGTGTTGGGTTATAGGTTGGACTCGATGATCTCGGAGGTCCTTTCCAACCTTATGATACTGTGATACTGTGATTCCACGATATCCCCGTCCCATGCTGCTGTGGGATATGATTGCTGGTGGGAGGCTCTGCTAAACAAGGCTGTGCCAGTCCGAGCACAACCCCTTGATGAGCTGAGCTTATCAGCCCCGTGCGCATGACAGCCTACAGCGAAACTGCGCCGCTCGCCACGCTGTGAGCGAGGAGTTACTTCAATGTGATGTCTGGAACTGTGCCCGCTGCTGGAATGCGTCCGTATAAATTTGAGTTAACTCCCTTGGCTACCAGAGCTCCCTGGATTCCCTCTGAAATAAGGTGTTTAAGAGGAGAGGCTGCTCTTGCCTGTTCAAGCCAGGCTCACGTATTCCAAGGAGATGGGAAGAGAAAGGATGTTTAATAGCTACAACACATCCCGGCTATTTACCCTGCATATTTATTTTGCCTGCATGAATTCATTACACCCAAATTAAACATATTTCCTAAATTATTAATAATCCTAAATGTTTATGAAAATACAGAACAAATAAACATGACAAACCCTGTGAATCAGATGAAAGAAAAGATAATGATAAGCCTCACATATTTGCATATGGAAAATGAAGAATTTTGTATTAATGAGATTTATCCTTCTCTCTGACCATTTTAGCAGCATATTTTTTTAAAACCTATTAAACTCATGATTTCTGCATAAAACAATACAAAATACTCCAAGAAAAAGACATTAGAGTCAATCTATTTTTCATGCCAGTCACAAAATCAATCGCAGTTATTGTTCAGAAAAATTAAAAACCTTTCTATGTTTTATTAAAGCGCACATCCCAAACATATAGGGAGTTAAATAATTGATAGATTCCAAATACATCACCGACAAAATATTTATTGGAAAAAAATAACTGTTTTATCGCCCATTTCCTTCAATCGCAGTGCTAGGCTGTTATGATGTTTACAACTTTAATGGCTTTCTTTTTTAACAAGAAAACATGCCAGCTGCTTATTATTTCGTTGTGCTTAACATTATTTTATAACAAGCCATCAAATTTGCTGAAGATAAAACCCATTATCTGAGGAAAACAGTTGTGCACTAACAGGTACAGCAATTTGGTTCTCTTAGTATGATAGCGCTGCAGCATCTCCACATCAGGTAATGCATTTGAGCTGTGTTGGAGAGTCTATTGGTCCTTAAATCATGCCTGGATGCCTGTCTAAACGATTTGTTTAATCCTCTAGAAGGGGAACCATGAGGCTTGGTGAGTTTCTTGCTGCGAAGTGCAGAGGATGCAGGGATGTTCCTTTCAAGCAGCGGGTGGAGGATTCTCTGGGCATAAGCGCGGCTCAGTACAGGCAGCCAAAGGCAGCAGAACTCCCCAGCTGCCATCACAGCCCATCTGGATGCTCCCACTCCATCCCAGAAGGATGCTCCCACTCCCCAGATGTTCTCATGTCTCCCATGCCTGACTTCTCTCACAGGCAGTGGGAGATGAGGCTTCTTACCCTCTCCAGACACACGTCAGGTCTTGAGTGGGGTGGAGAGATGAAGTAAGGCCCGCGGGGTACCTGGATGAGGGAATCAAGGTCAGTGCTGCTGGGAGCCCAAGCAACAGACCTCAGGGACATTCTGAGGTGCCACCTCGGAGCTCTTCATCTGTAGTTCCACATCACTCCATTCCTCCCAACAGCTAGCCTAACCTCTCAATATCTTGCTCTGGTACCTAACCTGTAGCCCCTCTGCTGGTCGGGAGTGCCAGCTCTCCTGCATTCAGTAGCAAACATGCCTAGGCTTTATATTTATCCCGAGGCAGAGAGCCCATGGAGTTTGTTATGTGGTCTTCCTGCAGGCTCCTTCCTCCTCCTGCTGCTTTCTGTGTGGTTGAGAGGGGAAGCTGACATGACAGACTTAACAGCTTTTGGAGTTCACATGCTTTTCTTAGCAGTTCTATACCACCACGCTACACTACCTTATGGACATTAATCCTTCCACATTCTCTTGGCCTCAGGCATTGTTGTTGCCCACAGCTGAAAATGGGAAAGTAAACCACAGAGAAAACATCACACCCGGAAGAACATGGACCTGAATTGTTTGGCCAGGTCACACATTGACCTATGGTCTTCCAAGTTGCCTGTGTATCTGCTATTTCCTTGGTAATATCCGTCACATTGTCTTGTGAATACTTACTTCCTTAAGAGATCAAAAGCATTGGAAAGGGACTCCCAGTCCCCAGCCCAGTCCCTGGCTTTTGGAAAACAGCCATTACTCTTCTGGTTAGGAACTTCTGTTTGCTAAACTACCCACGTTAACAACCAATTTATTCTCAATTGCTTTTATGTTTAGAATTTCCAGCATTAAAGAACACATTTGAGAATGAAATCTGAAGTTATAATTTTCTGCATCTCTGAAGGTTTTAATAACAATAGAGTTCAGACTCCTGGATGAGCTTATTAAAGAGCTAAATCTTCGATTGTGAGAAGCTATGGCATGTTTATTGAATGCAACAGCCAATTAATAAGTAATTAATAGCAAAGTTTGGTACAATGTAGTGGGTTTTGAGGAACAAGGAATGTTTTACTGGCATCAGGAAATGCAGGAACATGATGAAAAGCAGCAAGTGTCACTTGGAGTTGGACTTTACAAAGGGTACTGAGGGCAACGAGGTAAAGGTTTTCCTGCCTTCCACATCAAATGGAAACAAAGATCTGTAGCTGTGGTAACCATAAAATCATGGAATGGTTACTCATCAAGTCCATCAAGTCCAACCATCAACACAACACCAACATGTCTACTAAACCATGTCCCAAAGTGCCAAATAGGTAGAGATGAGACTAAGGGCAGGGTCTGGCAGTGGGCAAAATGAAGCAAGTACTTAGGGTTCAAATGATGTAGTAATTCCTCACTGTAGGCTGGCCAAAGGGAACAAAGCCACGGGGGGTGAGAAGAGGTCACAATTAAAGCGAGAGAAAACCTCAGAGTAACAGAGCTGATAATAAACTCCAGAGAAGGGGACTCAGTAACCTCCATTCAGAATTTGGAACGACTTAGCACACCGAGCCATGCTTCTCGTAGCAAATGCTTTCAGTAGCTTTATCAGAGCTGGGGTGACAGGGTGAGACTGCAGAGTAACGAGTGTAGTACCTAAATCCGAGACAGAAAAGAAGGGCCTCTGGCTTGTTATTGTGCCCTGAGTGTTAATAAATGCTGCAAGATAAAGGTTGAATGAAAAATGTCAAAGCCAGTTACGTGAACGGCAAATAAAATTACAGATATCATGGGCTGCCACCGGTAAATCCTGCCAGAATGATTCGATGGAGTTGGGTGATAAGAAAACTGCTTCCCTCACTGAGAGAATTAAGGATACCTCCCTGGAGATACTACCAGGAGTGGAAGTCAACTGTCTTCTGCAGCCGCAAAGTGTGGCACCTCCACCTCTCAAATTCAGAGCAGAGAACATCTTTTTCAGATGGTCACGGCTCCAAATAAAGGCCGCTAAAGACCCAGTGGAGCTTTGTAGATTAAACACCTTCAGGTTCAGGGGAGTCACATTGGTTCATTGCCTTTTTTACAAGAAGAACATTTGCTTGGTGCTCTCAGAAAAATAAGTAAATAATGATAATGAATCCTTCTCTCCCGCTAATTGCTTGGTACACAAAAGGCTCTTGACTTCCTAAATTGTACAAACCCTTACCAGCAGCAGGCATCTCCCTTTGGGTTCTGCTGGGATGTTGAGAACATTTGACAAGAACACAGTGAAAAAGGACTATTTATTCTGGCTTTAGTCATATTGATTTATTATTTGTAGCCCTTATTAATTGGCTGCTATAAAACAAGCTGCTGTACACATTCGGCTCTGCAGTTCCCAGGGCAGTAGGGAATTGGGATACCTTGGGTAATGAAATGTAAGGATGACACCAGCACACTGAAGACTTCACGGGGAGCTACTCAGACACAAGACCCACACTGCAGAGGCAAATCAGTGTATTTGCATGTTCCACACAACCTATGGCCCCAGGGCACTGATTGCCTCAATCACAATATCTCTGTTTGCAGTGTACCACATCTGCACCAGTGACCCCTCCAGGGACAAGAGGACACATTCAGCAATATCAGTCACTGTTTCATCCTCTCAGTCCTGTGGAAACTCCTGTCTCCTTCCTAGGTTCTTCTGGCTCTGTTACAGAGGTGATGTTGGGCTACAGCCAGCAGCACCGTGCAGAGAAACACAAACCATCTTGAATGAAGATGGGCAACATCCATAATGCAGGAAACAGAATGATTTAACAGAATCATAGATTTGTTTGGATTGGAAGGGACCTCAAAGCCCATCTAATTCCACGCCCCTGCCATGGGCAGAGACACCTCCCGCTGGATCAGGGGGCTCAAAGCCCCATCCAACCTGGCCTTGAACACCTCCAGGGATGGGGCAGACAACACTGCTCTGGGCAAACTGGGACAGAGCCTCTCCACCCTCACAGTGAAAAATTTATCCCTAAGATTTCATCTCAGTCTCCCCTCTTTCAGCTGAAAACTATTCCCTCTCATCCTATCCCTGCACTCCCAGATCAAGAGCCCTTCCCAGCTTTCCTGGAGCCCTTTTCAGTACTGGAATGTTGCTCTAAGGTCTCCCTGAGCTGTGTTTAGAAGCACTGTGACTAACCTAATACTGACAGCACGGGTTATTAGGTTATTGTAGGCAGTATGTTAGTTATATTACTATTACATAGGTGATATAATGTACCAACATATCATGGTTAACTGCCTATTGATAAGATAGTCGATACACACAAAGCAAGTTTTAAACACGTAGCCAACCCAAAATATTTAGGTAGTGTCAAGATGAAATATTTAGAGGATTTTTCTAACCTGCTTTGTAACCCAACTTAGGGCAAAATATGATTTTGGAATCTTGAAATTTCCTGAGGGGTAGCAATTTCCGTTTTATACCAGCTTTTAGCACAGTTTCCACCCTGTGTTCTGTATCTCAACTTGGGGCTGATTTAAAGCAGGCCCTTAGGAAGGAGACACGCAATTTAAGTTTAAAGACTCCCATTGATCCACCACATGCTCCATTGAGTTACTGTTGAAAATGTATACCTTATCTCTAATCATTCCATCCTGTTCTGTATTAAAGGGCAATCCATGCTTAGACAGACACAGAAGGTCTGTGTATATCAAAGGAAATGATTTTGCTATGAAATAATGTGATTTGGGAAAGCAACTTTTGCTTCAAATGATTTTTGGTACACTTTTAACTTCAAAAATTCCTTTTGGTCGAATCATCATTGACAGTGCCATTAATCCTGATTATTGTTAGTTATTGAGTGTTATTTCTAATGAAAATTTTCATTGCCTTTGAAGCTGCAGTTTGCTCCTTCCTAGCACCAAAATATTCACACAAGAGCTTAGAGTTCAGAGCAATGGTCTGTCATGCAGTGCATCTCTTGGATATCATTAACAAGTTATTTGATAATTACTTCCTAATACATTTTGAATCCGTTGTTAAAATCATTCATTTAAACTTCATAAAACTGTCATACAAACCCTGTTCTTTAATGTCTTTAAGTTCCGTTTTCATGAATAAAACATTTACACATTTAGGAGTTCTCAAGTCTGTACTTTAAAACAATTAGAATTCAACAAGTATGATCTGAGTAAGGGTTCAGTTAAAAGGAATTTTCTTCTACCAGCTCTTCTGGATTTCTTTTTGGTGTTTTCATGCATTGCAACCCTCAAATCTAACAACAGGAAGCTCAAGAAGTCCTACTACTCTGCATGATGACAGAGTAACAGAGCTTCATTTTCACTGGGTCATTGTGAGGGGTGGCAAAAACCCTTAAGCATCAGGTACAAAACTTAAGTATCTGTACTACAACCTACAAGAAAACAGCCGGGAGCGTACAGGTTTCTAAGGGTTTACATGGCTTTCACATCACTTTTTCCACTGTTCTTCACTTGATGACCACCTAAATAGGTGGGCTTAGAATGAAAGCCCCATTGAGATAGCAGTGGTTGAAAGCTAAATATATCCAAACTGTATATAGTTTACTGGATATGGTTAGCTATAAGAAGAATTTAATCACTGAGATATTCTTCTGAAACATAGAATTATAGAATACACTGAGTTCAAAAGGACCTTAAAGCCCATCAAGCTCCACCCCACTTCCATGGGCAGGGACACCTCCCACTGGATCCGGGTGATCAAAGCCCCATCCAACCTGGCCTTGAACACCTCCAGGGATGGGGCAGCCACCACTGCTCTGGGCAACCTGAAATGAAAAGACCTCAGAGTTTACGCAGAGAGTGCCATGTGGACAAGACACATCAGGTTTTCATGCAAATGACAAAATATTTCCATAGCTAAGGAGGCAAGACATCTTTTCCAGAGCTGCTTGTTTCTGAACCTCTGCCCTAGCTGGGGAGAGTTTATGTACAGAAAAGGAGCAAGTGCCTGTACACTTTCCTGTACACTGTGACCCGGTACATGCGGGCATTGTCTCCAACACCTTTCCTGCTCTTCTCAGCAGACCCAGAGGACATTTGATTGTATCATGGAAAGGAGGATATCAGGGCTTTTTTTCCTTAGCTTGGGAGGCTTTGTAAGATGGTTGTAGCCCATACATGTAGGTTTGGCTTAGGCAATGCAGCAGTGCCTATGGTGTGGGAGGATGGTTGACTGTGAGTTTCATGGTGAGCCTGATCATTTTTCCCCACTCTAAAGGGTCTAGGTGCTAAACTAATTGCTCCTCAGTCTCAAAAACATGGGCTGTGTGTGAAAAAGAAACAGTGCCCTGATAGAAAGCTTTCACAAATCATTATCATGATCCGTTGAAAAATCTGACCCATCTGGGAGCTGGCTATAGGCATAGGGAAAAAACACACCTTCCTCAGCATGATTCCTTCCATGACCTTTCCTGGGAAGAAGATCTCACCTGTTTATGTGACCATGACACAAGGAGAATAAACAAAGCTGCTCGATATCTGCCTCATGCAGATGTCAGACCCACAGCGTGCAGAGCCCTGCATTCAAAAACCCTGTGCACACAACTGCTCTGCCTTGCCATGAGCAACTGCACAGGAGGCTGAGGCATTATGAGAGCCTGAGGCCACATCAGATAAAACCCTTTGTGCCTGGAAGGTGTGTTTGTCTGTGGGCTCCTCTGGATGGAGGCTGGCGACGCTTCACTTGGCTGCCAGCTTGAACAGCTCTCCGTGTTCAATGCATCCCACACTCTGTTTTATTACACTTCAAACCCACTTTGTTTGCAAAGGAGGAAAAGCTGTCAGAGGCCATTAATCCAAACAGAATTTAATCTCTCAAACAGCATTTACTCAGGTAGAGCTGCTGAATCTATGTATTAAAAAACTGTTGACAATTAATTAAAATGCTTCTCTGCTAAGGTGTGAATGGGGCTGCTCTTCAGGGCATTGTTATGTGGATCAACACCCTCTCCCCGGGACACACACCTCTGCTTGGATTAGAGGCAAAGCCACCGCCTTCTCTCAAGGCACTTCTGTGTTGGCAGCCTTGCTGCATGCTGGCAGCAGGATGACTGAAAGGACGGTCATGGGAAGAAAAAACTCTGGATGATGCAGATGATGAAGTGCACCACATCCCTTATATTGCAAGGTCATAGCTTGGAAAAGGTGAGACAGGAGCCCTGAAGCTTCTCTATCAGGCCTGAACAAGTCTTACAATCACAGAATCACGGAATGGTTTGTGTTGCAAAGGATCTTAAAGATCATCCAGCTGCAAGCCCCCTTTAGGGATACCTCCCACTGGATCAGATTACTCAAAGCTCCACCAACCTGGCCTTGGACACCTTCAGGGAGGGAACATCCACAACCTTGCTATGCCAGGGCCTCCCCATCCTCATAGTGAAGAATTTTTTTCCTAATGTCTAATCTAAACCTTCTAAATCTTCCCCCTTCCCCGAAGCCTTCTCTTCTCCAGGCTGAACAAGCCCAGCTATCCCAGCCTGTCCTCATAACAGAGGTGTTTCAGCCCTCTGATCATCTTTGCATCCTCCTCTGGACCCATTCCAACAGTTCCATGCCTTCTTATGTTGGGGATTCCAGAATTGGACATAATAATCCAGGTGGAGTCTCATGAGAGTGGAGTAGAAAGGGAGAATGTTAGAGTTATTGGAGGTGCTTGCCAGTCAGTGATGAGAACACACAGTCCTAGTCCTTAATGAGGCAAGCCAATTAATTGGAAGATGGGTTTGGGGAAGTCACTGAGAAAGCAGCCTGTACAGCACTACAAGCACATAGGAGAACATGAAGTAGAGGGCAGATGACATTTACAACTGGAAAAACTATATCTCCATGGCTGTGTAGTTGTCAACACAAGGATCAATTTTACCACATTAAGGAAATGTGCCATTTCTCCTCAGCCTGGGTCAGAGCCATTTTAGTTACATGTAAGACAGAATCAGCTATGGAATGATTGTTGCCTACACTGCTGCTGCTGACAAAATGCTGCTGTCTGAAAGACCACAGTCATAGGCCTCCAAGAACTGGGGCTGCAATGGCCAAAGCAGTAAATGAGGCACAGGAGGGCAGGAGTGCCAGTAGAGAGGACACAAAATGCTTCACCTCCTTCCTCCTGGAGCATTTTACGAAGAGGAAGCATGATGTTTTTAAGCATGTTGAGGTGGATATCAGGTACCAGTGAGGAAGGGGCTAGGAGATCCTCAGATGCCATTTGGCACACACGCGTAGCAACTGGTGGCTACTAAGTTAGAGAAGGCTGCAGCCCTCTCTCACTTGCATAGCTGGAGACAGATTCCTGCCAGGCTCCTGCCTTTTCATGGTGTAATCTCCCTCTGAAGAGACCAAGGACCTGCTCCTGCTGCTTATTTTCCTGTTCTTGAGGAAGTTACTCAGATGGTTCAAATCACACTCAGGAAATTATGGGAGAACAGCTTTGCAAAAGTGGCTGCAAATCTCCTCTATTCCTTGTGTCAGGAAGAAAAACAGCTATGTAGGTGGTCTCTCCCTGGACTAAGAATCCTCAACACAATAGTTCTGGGCTGCTGAGGCCCTTGCTCCAGCCATGGGCCATTTTCTTCTCTGATTTGTGTTGGTTGTAATAGATTTCTTCCAAATTACTCCCCAGTTAAAAGAGGAGTGCTGAGTGTTCAGTCTTGTTTTGCTACCAACTCCTTTTTTTTCCTGCTGCTGGAACAAATGTTCTGTGATCCTAAACAGAAAATAAATCACAGGAGGTTCCTCCCTTGCTACCAACACTTAGGACACGGCAGCATTAAGCAAAGGTCTGAGCCAGGCATCTTCACACCTTCATAGACACTGGTTAAGGGACAAAAATTTGAAAGCCAGGGAGTGTTGCCATTGATAGCTTTGTTTGGCATGGATTTCACACTGACCTACACCAAAATCAGCAGGAGTGTATATAGAATCACAGAATGATGGAATGGTTTGAGTTGGAAGAGGTGTTAAAGCCCATCCAGTTACAAACCCCTACCATGGGCAGGGACACCTCCCACTGGATTAGGGGCTCAAAACTCCATCTAACCTGGCCTTGAACACCTCCAGGGATGGGGCAGCTCCCACTGCTCTGGGCAACCTGGGACAGGGCCTCCCCACCCTCACATGGAAACATTTCTCCCCAAGATCTCACAGTATCACAGTATTACAAGGTTGGAAAGGACCTCTGAGATCATCAAGTCCAACCTATAACCCAACACCAACACCAACACCAACACCAACCATCATCTAAACCATGGCACTCAGTGCCTCATCCAGTCTCCCCTTAAACACCTCCAGGGTCGGTGACTCCACCCCCTCCCTGGGCAGCCCATTCCAATGGCCAATCACCCTTTCAGTGAAGAACTTTTTCCTCACATCAAGCCTAAACTTTCCCTGATGAAGCTTGAGTCCATGCCCTCTAGTTCTGTCACTGGTCACCTGAGAGAAGAGACCAACCCCTGCCCGACTATGACCTCCTTTTAGGGAGTTGTAGAGAGCAATGAGGTCTCCCCTGAGCCTCCTCTTCTTCAGACTAAACAGCCCCAACTCCCTCAGTCGCTCCTCGTAGGTCTTGTGCTCCAGCCCCCTCACCATCTTCGTTGCCCTCTTCTGAACACATTCCAGTATCCTAACATCTTTCCCAAACTGGGGGGCCCAGAACTGGACACAATATTCACTCATCTCAATCTCCCCTCTTTCAGCTTCCTGTCCCTGCACTCCATGGTCAAGAATCCCTCCCCAGCTTTCCTGTAGGCAAATAATTAAGCTGAAAAAAGTTTGAAAGTCTCCCTAATGGATGTTCAGCGAAGTTAAACAGCAGAGATGCTTCAGAGACCAGTAGTTGTCAGCCAAAATGGAGTTTACTTCATCTGCTTTACCCTGCAAAAGTCAGGTATTCAGTCTGAGTCACCCAAGCTCCCTCGGCAATCAATGGAGACACAGAGATGAAATCATTTAAGCCAGAAGTGCCCATATAACCCAACCACCACACATCAAACATCAACATTCAACACCTAATTCAACAGTGCAATCACAGTGGCTGCAGGGTTAGAATCTGGTATCAACTCCACTCAGGACTTGCAGAAGCATGGAGGGATTGTGGTGGCAGATTGAAAAATACAGAATGATCTGTGGTCCTGGGATCAACCTCTGCACAAAGGGCATTGTGACTATGTAGAGCACAGAGCAATGCGACTGCCAGAGGTGCTACAGGAGCCCCCATGATGGTTTTGACAAGCAGGGTACGGCAATAATGACACAACATCATCTGTGATGTTTGAGAAGATCTCAGACAGGCTCTGACCAAGAAGAATTACATGGTTAAGCACCAGAAGAAGTCACAACCAGGTGGGAAAGTGGATCTTACATGCCTGTGTGATAGGGAGTAAGGAGTTTCCCACGCTGGTGGAGGTGTTGTACTGGGCAATACTGGGCTGTGCTAGTGTCAGCCACTTATGGTTAATGATACATCTGCTGGGAGAGACCTGTCCAAGGAGCAAACTGGAAATGATGGTTGCATCACGGAAGGCTGGCCAAGTATAGTTTCAAGGTCTTGGCTCTGAGTGCTTCCTGAAAACAGCAGCCTTTCATCTCTGCAGAGCCTCTGCGAAGAGCCCATAAGTCATCTTTCCCAACACCATGTGATCTGCTCACCTCCTCTTACAGCTCCCTAACTTTGTGACACAGTTTTTGCATAGCCCTGGCAGGCAAGGACATAGCCTCTGCCTGCCCCAACCTCAGCCAGAAGCCTGTAGCCTGGTGCCTGCCCAACTCCCTCCCAAGGATGCTGAGTAGGTGGGTATCATCGTCACCATGTGTGCCTGTTATCTGCAATGCCTGCTCAACACAACAAAGAACAGGGTTGTATGATGTCTGTTTGGGTAAGGGGCTGCCAGTGCTTGCTGAATCACTCAAAGAAGAGGGCATTTATTCTTTTTTTTTAACAGTGTTAATGAGCTTAATTGTCTCCCTGAAACAACCGAGTGATGATCCCACTGGGAGATAAGGAAGGAATGTAGGTGCGGATTCAGCATTTCTGAAGGAAGACTCCTGAAAGTTGCCCAGCTTTGGAAAGAGCTTGAGCTGGAATTTTAGTGATTTTTTTCCAGAAACATATCACTGATTTTTTTGTTTCTTTTTCTCCTGTGCAGAGTTCAGAGTGAATGACAGCAGGACAGCAAAGGGCCCAGACACAGATCGCTTTGTGTGTTGTGTTATTCAATAATAATCAAAGGGCTTGCCCACTTGAAACCAAATCTTTTCAAATTAAACCGTACTGCATGGCATGTGGGATAGAGCCCTGCATGCAGGCACAGAAATGGAACAGATTTCCAAGCTGAAAAACATGAAAAACCTTTCTTTTTTTTATTGTTAGCATGAAGTTTAAGTCATTTGTCTCATGCTATGTGACATTTTTAAACATATACAGCTGGAAGAAGCTTCATGTGATGAGGAAAATATTTTAGACTGTAAGGATTAATTTTGGGAGGAATTTAGGACCAATTAATCTGTCTCCAAAATCAAAGTTCACTGCCACTGGAGTTTCTGCAGACCCAACAAGAAAGCATTCTCATCCTCGCTGCCTGTGTTGCTGCAGTAAAACTCCAGATGCTGTTTCCTCTGGCTGCTCTTGCAAACCATAGCACTGCTCTGGCATCAGCACAACTCTTTTGGCAGCAAAAGGTGGTAATGAATTGAAATTTTTGCTAATATTAAAATAAGCAGTTTTCATTTCAACTTCCTACAACCCCCAGGAACAAAATCAGTCCCTATTTGCCAGCTGAAGGGCAAGCTTCCAAAAAGGAAGAAGCACTCGTTTCCAGCTCCTATAATGGTCCTGCACACAAAAGAGATGGAAAGAAATATAATCCTGTTGTTGGGGAGGGCCTGGAAATGTGAATGGTTTTCCACAACAGAAGAGAAAGAATATGTTTTGCAAGGAAAAATTGGACAAGCTCAAGAATGACTTTCGTAGAATCGCAGAATGGTTTGGATTGGAAGTAACATTTAAAGGTCATCCAGTCCAACAACCTGCAGTGAGCAGGGATATCTTCAACTTGATGAGGTTATCTCCCATCCACCTAAAACATTTCCTATTGTAGATCCTAATAGAAACTGAACTCATAAATCTACCCTAATGAGCAACTTGCTCTAAGTAGTAAGTGGGAGCTCTCTGTGACCATCACTGATGCCCTCAAAGAGCAGGGCTTCAATATTATAAAGCAGTTGCTGCCAACAAGGTGATGCAGCTGCTGATATCAGCTGAGAAAAAAACTCACATATTAATTGTGATATTAATTGTTCTGGGTCACCCTCTGCAGCCACCTCACTCCTCAGAGTCTTCAAAGCATGGGATGCTCCACAGAAAAGAGCCACCAGGGATGAAGGGAGAGAAAAGCAGCTACAACAGATATCGAAGTATTTGCTCTGAGATCTAGGATGCTGTTTGGTAGGTATGGGGACAAAAGACTGCTGGGTTCAAAGGGGCATAAAGTCCCCTTTGTTTTCCTCTTTGATATCTTGAAGGAGCTCTGGGTTAGACTTCTCTAACCTCACAACACAGGCTGTGTCACCATGAAGGTCACAGGATTTAGACATGATTTAGATGACAAGTAGATGTTGGTTTTGGGTCATAGGTTGGACTCAATGATCTCAAAGGTCTTTTCCAACCTTGTGATACTGTGATTTTGTGATGCTGTGATTAGACACGAGAACAGTCTGATACACACTAGTTTGTATATCATCTCAGCCTTATTTGTCCATGGAGGCAGCTGAAAGGGAAGCATGTGAGGAAAGCTGATAGTGGGGGAGTCAGGCAGTGCCTGTCCACGTGTGTGCAGCAGCTCCAGGCAGTGCTGCTATCATCCTGCCCCAGACGTTCTAAGTCTCTCTTGCTGCCAAAGATAGAGAGTCAAGGATCAGGAGCACCTTGCTTCCTGGAGGCTTCACATCATCCAGGCCTGTTTCTTCATCCTTTCTCCAGCACTATGACTCTCATTATAAATTTCTCGACCAAGGCCCGGCTTTGGTCTGGTGGGACTAAATTTTATTCCCATCTTCACTGGATCCCCTCAGACCAAGGTGAGATTAAACCCATCTGTTTGCTTGTGTAGCCTTAGGTTCTTCTGCAGAAAATAGTTGGCCCCTTTTCTGCCTTCCCTCACTCATTGATCGATAAACATAGTCCTCAAAGTGGTTTTGGAGTGTATCTGCTAAAGGGAGCTCCCACGACATCGCAAGGTTTCCCCATTTGCAAGTCCTAAATTGCTGGAACGTGGAGGCAGATGCCAGGCTCTCAGTGCAACCACAATGAAAGCTGATTGGTTTTTTTGGCCATCAGACTTTCGGCATGGAGTGTGATTTATCCATTCCAACAGCACTGGGAAATATGCTGAATAATCTTCCTTGGATCCACCTATTCATTGAACACAGAATTATCCTTTGTCCCTTTAAGGCTGCTGCTGCTGCAAAATCCTTCCCAGGACCTTCCCAAGGCTTTAGCATCATCAAAGGTGTCTTTTAAAGGACCACTGCCTCCTGGAAGCACTGGCATAAGGCAACCTCATTTCACAGCTGTGCAATACCTCTGCAGAAGCAATGAACCTCCTAAATGTTAACTGCTGATCTGGAGTGGCTGGAAAGCTATCATTAATTAGGAACTGCACTGATTATGCTCTCTTCTTTCAAGGCCACAAGCAGAGCTGAGCAAAGAGTTTAAAATGAGTTAATTAATTAATTATTTTCAGTAGCGTTTGTGCTGTCTAATGCAGTGAAAATATTAGATTGATGCTGTATCTAAAATTATCCAGTTACGGATGTAAGTGGTCCTGTGCTACTGTAACTTGATTATGGCAGTCAAAAGTCATAGAATCATAGAATGGTTTGAGTCAGAAGGGACATCAAACCCATCCAGCCTCACCCCTTTGCCAAGCGCAGGGACACCTCCTACTGGGTCAGGGGGCTCCAAGCCCCATCCAACCTGGCCTTGAACACCTCCAGGGATGGGGCAGCCACCACTTCTTGGGCAACCTGGGCCAGGGCCTCCCCACCCTCATAGTGAAACATTTTTCCCAAAGATCTCATCTCACCTCATCTCAATCTCCTCTCTTTCAGCTCAAAACCCTTCTCCCCCAATCTTTCCCTCCACTCCCTGATCAAGAGACCCTCCCCAGCTTTCCTGTAGGCAATCAACACCCCACATTTTGTTGAGACTGGTTACATAGCTGTGACCCCAGTGAAAATGGTGTTGAGGCTGTAGTTATAATTTTCATTCTTACAACACCAATTCAAGACTGACACAATTTAATCATGTTTTTGTCATGTGTTTAGAATACTCTGGTACAAACAACCTGGTACCAATCTTCATCATCCAGATGTTTATAGCATGAAAAATCTAACAGGTGTGGACAGGGCAGTGAAAACTCCTAAAGCTGGATTTTTTTTCCAGATATCTTTCCAAAGATGCTATAAAAGTAACAGTTGTTCCTGGTAAATAGTGCTAGAGATCTGGATTTACATCCTCATGTTTACTATTTTTTTTTTCAAAATGGATTCTTACATGATGATCACCCCAGCTGTGCTCTGGTTCAACCCAGTAATGCATTAATCAGTGTGATTAATAGTCGTGTGTTGTTCCTTCTCTCATCTATGCAGAAGGAGATGTGTGTATTTTGGAATGTATTTATGTTCAGAGAGTCCTGCTTTACTTAATAATATGCACGCTTGGTGGGACTTTTAGTCTTCCAAAGCCTTGAAATGGAAATTCCTTATATTCTTCTTATAGCCAGAAGACCAAAAATACCAAAAAGACTTCTGGTCTCCAATGCCATCTTTTATTCAAACACAAACTACAAGGTAATATTTTAAATAGAAAACATTCAGCTCCACTGTGCGAGGCAGAATTAGAATAAAGAGACTTGAAAACAGATCTGTTCTAGTGTCATGCTGATAACCTGGGAAATAGGATCCCACCCCTGGCTGGGAGGTAGAGGCCCCATCAAGCTGCTTATTGACAGCCCTGTGACAGGGAAGAAGCTGCTCAGATTTTGGAGGTACCTCTGGGAACCAGTGTTCTCCAGCTTTTTTGCATGAGTGCAGACGCTGGGGAAGGAGGAGGGGGGATCACAGGGAGGGATAAGAAAAGGGAAACCATAAAACTGAAAAGAGTTTAAAACATGCTGGAGCAGTGTGAGAGGCCAGCACTTGGCAGGAGCCCGTGGACAGGAAAAGGTAAAGTCACTGCAACGGTGCCCAGGGGATGAGAAACAAGTTCCTGTGATCAGCTCTCCGAATAATATTAAATTTCTTAATATATTTCCCCACAAGGGGTGGAAAAAAAGGTAGGGGAGGCACAGAGCTCTCCAAGGGGAGTCCAGAGCTGTTATGTCCTTACATGTCTGGCACAGACCCTTCATCTGGGACTGGCACCTCTGCATGGAGGAAAAGCAGGGACAACAATCAGCCAATGAAAGGAAAGCCTCAGGGTGCACTGGCAGCTGAACACCAAACACTTTACTTTCAGGCTGAATCTTTCCAGGCATGACCATCTGAAAGCAGAGAGAATGTCTGGTTCTTGCTGGGGATGTCTTCTGACAGATCCTAGAGTTAACCCCTCTTTCCCAAGACAAGGGCCCCACCCACGGGTCACAGCCAGCTGAGCACATTGTGCATCAGGACCTGTCCTTGACCCAAGAGCTCTCCAGCATCTCATAGAATCATAGACTCATAGAACGGTTTGGATTGGAGACCCTTCCAGTTCCACCCCCTTGCCATGGGCAGGGACACCTCCCACTGGATCAAGGGGCTCAAAGCCCCATCCAACCTGGCCTTCAACACCTCCAGGGATGGGGCAGCCACCACTTTTCTGGGAAACCTGGGCCAGGGCCTCCCCACCCTCAACATGAAGAATTTCTTCCAAAGATCTCATCTCAATCTCCCCTCTTTCATCTGAAAACTCTTCCTCCTCATCCTGTCCTTACACTCCCTGATAAAGAACCCCCCCCAGCTCAATGGGATAAAACTAAAGAGTCTCCAAAATTCACATGAAAAGCCGAGATCACTGGACAAGATTTATCAGGTCTTGGTTCTTGCAAAATCAAACATATTGAGAAGAAACTCCAGAACGGTCATTTTCTGGACCACTTTTCCCACCACATGAGAGGATTTTAGAGAACGAGGCATGCAGAAGATCTATAGCAATTATATTTCTAGTTCTTATCTAATTGTTCTCCAAAAGTCAGCAGAAAGGTTGTCCTGTGAGGGCTAAGCATTTTGTCTTACAATTATTGTAGAATCGTAGAATCACAGAAAGCTTTGGGTCGAAATAGACCTTAAAACCCAACTTGTTCTGACAGCTTGCTATGGGGAGGGACATCTTCAACTGGATCATTGTACCAGCACTGTTTCCCAGGATGACCTCTGCTTAACTTTGTCACACTCTGTTAGAATAATTTCATCTTTATCTCTGGGAATTTGGTTCAGTTCTTCTGTGCTTTTAAGGCCTGGTAGTAATATTTTCCCTTCTGTTTTTTTTCCCAGGATACATCATGAAGGCATACAAAGCAGGTATATCAAAAAGATGGTGATACATAAAGCAGCAGCCCATTCCACAAACAATAAAAATAGGTAAAATTCAATGTACAGCACTTCCAAGTAATTTCAGCAGCAATTTGAAATTTATTGTCTTGTTTATTTATTCAATTGATGACGATAAACATCACCACTCTCTTTTGCTGATGAATCCATCTCTCGAGCAATCTTATGTTTGTTTTCTCTGGAGCCTCACAGGGTCTCCAGAGGCTTGGTGGCACTCCACCAAATTCATCACTTAACAGTGCAGTACCTGCCACACATTTATCTCCCCACCAGATCGAGAGACGTTCTCGATCTGGATCGATATGCGAGGTACAGCACAGCACAATGTCAGGATTCACCACACCGACTCTGACAGATGGGCAGGGACCTGTGCTAAAACATTTGGTAGGAGTCAGTTCAGATACCTGCAACTGTGAAATAAATTGTTCAGCTCCCTTCCTTCAACTGGCCCTTCCAGCGCAGGACTTTCTGTGATTCAAATGGGAACAACCCCCAGGGAAGGGTTGGTTCAGAAAGGTGAGCTGCTCTCTCTGTAATGGTAGGCTTGGTCGTTGAACTGCAAAGGCTGTTGGGCTGTTGAGAGTCTGTGATAATCCAAGGGGCCAGGACATCTTGATTCAAGACCTCGCTGAAAGACCTTGTTCACAGTAGATGTTAAAAAAACGATGTTCATACAATAATAACAGAATAATAGAATCATAGAATCACCTGAGTTGGAAGGGACCCACAAGGACCATCGAGTCCCACTCCTGTCCCTGCACAGGACACCCCCAACATTCACACCGTGGTGCTGAGGGCAGTGTCCAAATGCTTCTGGAATGCTGGCAGAGTGGGTGCCATGACTACTTCCCTGGGGAGCTGTTCCAGTGCTCCACCACCTTCTGGGGGAAGAACTTCTTCCTAATATCCAATCTAACCCTCCCTGGCACATCTTCCTGCCATTCCCTCAGGTCCTATACAAACACAGACTGTCCTGAGTTGGAAGGGCCCCACAAGCATCATTGAGCCCAACTCCTGTCCCTACACAGGACAACCCCGAAATTCACACAATGTGCCTGAAGGCGTTGGCCAAGTGTTTTTCTAAGGTTGTCCAAGGTCTTATGAGCATTTTTAGGAGCTGCAGCAGACTTCAATGATCAGGACAAGGACCAGACACTGAGGGACAGAGGACAGCATTAAGGTTTACATGGAGACATGAGCAGGTCCAATCTCATGCAGTGTCAAGTCAATCTGAACATATTCCTTTGGTGGGCACTGCCCGATATTCTCTGGGTCACATCCTAACCACAGTCACTCTGAAAGACTTTGCAGCAACACTTGGTATAGTAAATGCTGGAAAAAGCTCAGCAGAATCTGTAGTTTTCACTGGCAGTGACACTACGACCCTGGGTGTCCAGGCAGCATGGGGAGTGAGAGTCAGGAGAGCAGCCTTGTGGAAAGGGATCTGGGGATTCTGGACTACAGCAAGTTAAATGTGAGCCAACAGTGCCCTGGCAGCCAAGAGGGTCAATAATATTCAATAAACATTTCAGAATATTCCAGGAGCCTTTGGCCAACACCCTCATGTTGGGAGTGCAGGGACAGGAGTTGGATCTGATGATTCTTGTGGGTCCCTTCCAAATCAGGATATTCTATGATTCTGTTATTTTATGGTCCTCAAATAATGTGATAATTCCCTGTTCCTTGGCTCCTTAGAGGGGTCCATGATAATCGGAGGCACCAGGACCTCTTGCTACAAGCCCTCACTTAATTTAGCACAGATCATGGAAAGGCTCTTTGAGAGTAAAGATTAAAAAAATGAAATACACAGGGATTTTACTGAGAGAGAAGTCCAAAAAGATAAATGTTGTGCATTGCAAGAGGGCTGGGGTAAAGGTAGCAGGATTGCTCTTGCGCTCTCTGTAAATATCCAGGCTGGTAGGACAAATGCAATAAGCTGCCTATTTCTCTCCCACACCACTGAGCCTTCAGCCAGTAATTGTGGGTACCCCAGAGCCTGTCTGTTCCATGGTTACAGCCCAGAAACACCTCAATTTGCATCCTACTAGATAAAAACACAGCAACTCAGCAGCTGATTCAGCTATAAAGTCTCTCCCAATAAGTTATGAAAAGAGGACTGGGGACCTGCATTTTTCTCATTCCTACCCTTCTCATTTTTTTTCCTTTTTAATAAAACAGTGTTTATGATGGTGGATAAAACATTTCTGTCATCCTTACTAAAAGCCTTTACTACCAATCAAAAATGAGCGGTGAATGGATAAACTGTATATCAAAGCACAACTTGGAAACTGGGCGTTTTAGTGAAGCAGCATTTATGAGAGGTGCTGATGGTAGGAGATTACATTTTATATCAGGACATATTTAAATTTAGCTGGAATTAACCTTACATCTTCACTGTAAAATCTTTCAAAGGCATGAACATTATTTGAGAGCTATCTGAGCAAAGAAAATGGCCATCAGTGGAAGGGAGGTGATAGAAAAAAATAACCAAAGGGGGCAAATTTTAACTTAATATGTCCTATGGGGAAAATCTGCAGGAATTTTGACTAGAATTGATTTTTTTTCCTGTTATTTCTTGGTCTCTGGAAGCCGAAATTACAGATATCAGTTTCAGGAATAGCACAAGCTGCTTCAAGCTGTAATGAGAACATTTCATTTATTGAAGTATTTCTGTATATGCCATGAGAATATCTTTCTACTTCTTGACGTTTGGACACAGCCAGGAACTTCAAACAGTTGGTACAAAACAGTTGGTTGTGCTCTACCCCCCAAAGAGTTGCATAAGCTCGAATGGAAAGGCAGCTGATGGAGGTTTTTTATCATGAGGCTGCAAAATATTCCTGCAAAGCCAGACAAAGTTTGAACGCCCACTGGTTCAGACACCCAGAATCATGGAATGGTTTGGGTCAGAAGGGACCTCAAAGCCTATCCGGTTCCACCCCCCTGCCATGGGCAGGGACACCTCCCACTGGATCAGGAGAATCAAAGCCCCTGACAACCTGGGCTTGAACACCTCCAGGGATGGGGCATCTTCTATGGCAGGTACTCTAGCCAAGAGGATCACCTCTTTGGCCTCCTGTGGAGTTGTTCCAACAGCTCCATGTCCTTCCTGTGCTGAGGACTCCAGAACTGAATACAGAGCTCCAGGTGGGTTCTCAGCAGAGTGAACCAGAGGGGCAGAACCACCTCCACTGCCCTACTAGTTACACTTCCTCTGATGCAGCCCAGGATGCAGCTGGCTTTCTGGGCTGCAAGCAAACATCGCTGACTCATGTTGAGCTTCTCATCCACCAACAAGATAATTTATGCACATTACAGTCAAGACAGGAGGAGAAGCCAAGAGCTCAGGCTAAATTCCTGACAAACACTTTGCAAAACATCATTTTCATAAAGGAGTAATTCTTCAATCATTGTTCCCTCCAAGTCTTGGGAATCTATGTAAGAAAATCCCATAAATCAATGCACTCATGGTCACCCCTCAAACCATTGTGTTGTTGGCCAGGTTTGCACCTGGAAACTTTCCTGGGCACATCCAAAAGAGAAGTTCTTGTGTTCTGGAGTGTCAGAGGCAGTCCATGAGGGGGCATTGTGTCTGAAATGATTCGTGGCTCATTGATTTTCCTGATCACTCAGAAATCATCTCTCCTTCCTTCAGCACAATAATCTTTTTTAAGCCCCTATTGCTGTTTAGGGAGAACTTGGAGACAAAGTTCATTTCCCATCACCAACCCTGGCACTTCATGAAGATTTCTTCTTTCACTGGAAAAGCACAGAGATCTGAGCAAGATCCTGGCAGGCTGTGTTCAGCTCAGAGGAACCAGAAGATTAACCTCATCCCCCTTTAATAACTCTGGGATTGTGTGTCTGATAATTAAGCCTTGTGCTTGCTCCTGCCTCAAGCAGACATTTCGCCCCCATTGGCACTGGCGTGTGAGCAGCAGCTTGTCCATGGATCTCTTTGATGGGTTTGAGCTGCAGCAGGAAAGCCAGTGTGTGATGCTGAGAGCCCATCTCCACCCTCCCTCATTACACCACAGCCCTTATCAATAATTCATTCCCCTGCTCCCGTCCGAGGCACAGGCGAGTCTATTTGTAACTCAATACTGCCCCAGTCAATAAGCACCTGTGGTTATGTATTATTCTCCTTGCAAGGATGTACAAGCCTGTAACTACAGAATTGAAACCTCAGAAGGAGACAAAACACAGGCTCAGCTGAAAAATTGCCTTCTCTCAACACAACAACGATGGACCAGGTGTGTCACGGGAGAAACCTTCATCTGCTGCTCTGGAGTTGGACCATCCAGCCAGAAACGTCTATCTTTAAGAGAAAGGACTAGAAAGGATTATCCTTTCTGAGGGCTTGTGTATCACAAACCTTTGCTATGTTCCCAACACCTGAAGGCTAAATATTTTACTCCTCAGATATAACTCTGTAGAGCATCAGTGAGGAGCATGGGGGTGCAAAACCCCAGCGTTACCCCTGCACCCCCAGGAAGCTGATTAGACGCAGACAAAGCGAAGCCCAGTGACAGACAAATTCTAGTGACACTGATTTCAGCTTCCCATATAAATAAGGGCTGAAGGATCAAGCACCTGCTGGAGATTAAGTTGAACAGGAGCAATTTAAATAATGCGAAGAAGAGAGCAGAGGAGTAGATAAAGATAATTAAGTGCTACTGTTGTGATCCATTTGACATGCAGAGAATAAGAAACCAGAGTTATTTTTTAATAAAAATAGAACTCCTCCTGGATATTATCCTGCTACCTTCAAAACCTTAAGACAAATACTGTTGGCACTAAATTAAGCTGCGAAGTCTTTCATTAAGCACCACCCATGGGAATGTAAAGATGTTCTTGGAGAGTTGAAGGAAGAAGCCTCGCTCTACGAACACAATATAAACAGTAATGAAAAGAAGGAGAAATATATCCAGGATATATAATCCATAAAACAACAGAGACACTCGCAGTGGGTCCAAAAAGCAATCACAAAGTGTCACAAAACAAACCTGGTGTTACAGTGTCATGATGCAAAGACAGTGATCATCTTCATTAAGTAAAATATATCTGCAGGTAAGGAAGGAACAAAACATTGTAAACAACAAAATCACTGCAGCAGCAGCAGAGAGGAACATCTCTGTAAAAAATGTGCAGCTCAACTCAGCAGAGTGTCTAGAGAACGGCTCCAGTGGTAAGAAATCCTTGCTGCCAGGGTTCAGGTAGTGACCACAGCCTGTAGGTGATTTCCCCAAATATCCAAAATTTGCAAAAGAAAATTACCACACATAAGACATCTGCAAACAGAGTGGCTGGAAAATGAGATTGTGTACCTGGCTGTAAGTCAGCAATTCTCCCCTGGGCTCTGGAGGGAGAGTAATATCCACAGAAACGCCACTCGGCTGGTGGCCACTTGCAGCATGGGTTGTCCTCATCTATCCTTCTTGATGCCTCATTAGGACACAGTGCTGTGGCTCATACTGCCCTGGTTTTCATAGAATCATAGAACAATCGAATGGTTTGGGTTAGAAAGGTCCTTTAAGCCCACCCAGTTCCAATGCAGGGACACCTTCCACTGGATCAGGGGTCTCAAAGCCCAATCCAACCTGGCCTTGAACACCTCTAGGGATGGAGCAACCACCACTGCTCTGGGAAGCCTGGGCCAGGGCCTCCCCACCCTCACAGTAAAACATTGCTTTCTAAGATCTCATCTCAATCTCCCCTGAGATTTCCTCAGGAAATTCTCAAGGTTAGGCAGAGAAGCAAGGAAGATTTTTCGTTCATTATCAGAGGAGAAGGAGGCACAAGTGAGTTTGGCTGCATCCATTTCTCAAAACAGACAGAGTGGCACTTTCAGAGAGTGTCCTGTTTAATGAACCCAAGTGAGCAGAAGAGGAATGTTACTGTTTCATCAGAAAACTAGAATTGAGCGTCTTTTGGTTCCCCTGCTGGTGATGGTTTTTGCTCCATTGCAGGACGGTTCCCAGATAATGGCAGCTCATTTTCCTATTACAGATGACACTGAAACCTCTAATTCCAGTGTGGCTCCAGGGGAAGGCAGGGGTGTTGCTATCAGTATCAGTATCAGACTCCACAGCCATTATAACCTCAATGTGGTATTTCTGACAAAGCATATTACAGCAAACATAGACACAGCCTGAACAGAA
Source organism: Tapera naevia (assembly GCA_033556795.1). NCBI lineage: Eukaryota > Metazoa > Chordata > Aves > Cuculiformes > Neomorphidae > Tapera > Tapera naevia. Next base: position 1,581,095 of record JAUMJJ010000317.1, read on the forward strand.
CTGAGGTTGGCAGACCAATTTTCACTCCTTTTCTTGTAATACTCCTTTCTAATTATAGTCCCTGCTGTGTGTGTTTTTCTTCTTGCTACGCAGAACTAAGAGGACCGCCAGGATAGGAACAGGTGTCTTTTCTTTATACTGTCTAGAAGATTTTGTTTCTTAAGATTAAAATCAGCCTGATGGCCTCTGACCTGTGCTGCAGCCAGGAGCATGGGCATCATCTCTCAAGTAACAAGTGACAGGGTGAGAGGAAATGGCCTCACGTTGCACCAGGATCAAATTGGATATTGGGAAAAATTTCTTTACCGACAGAGTGGTGAAGCCCTGACAGAGACTGCCCAGGGCAGTGGTGGAGTCTCCATCCCTGGAGACACTCAAAAAAAGGTGCAGGTGTTGTGCTTTGGGACATGCTTTAGCAGGCACAGGGGGTTGTGTTGGTGGTTGGTCTGGGTGAGCTTAGAGGTCTTTTCAAGTTTAATGATTCTACTCTATGACTTCGCTTTAGGGTTTACAGGTCTTTGTCTTAGGCTATATTTAAGACAATGAAGACAGTTCCTTTACCCATAGATTTCTCCTGCACATGCCTTGAGTTGCCATAACCTGAAGGTTCTGCTCATCCCTGCTCTTTAAAGAGGGAAAAGTTAATGAGTCTTTTAAATTTAACTAAGGGGCTTTTGCATAGTTGTGGGAGTGTTTTAACCTGTATTCAAGAGAGCTGGCGTACATAAGGCCAGGTTGCTTATCACCTCACACTGGAAACAGAAAACTTAGGTGGCCCAAGAAGTAAAGCTGGACAACAGGGTCTCCTGATGTAAGGAATTGACCACAACAGCCTTAGCAGGACCCAGGACTAGGATCTGTCAAGGCTGTGGAATAAAAAGCTTTCCAGTAATGCTAAACACCTCCTCTGTCCTCTCCTGTTCCCCTCCAAGAATGCCACAAAATATAAGCAAAAGTGCTTGCAAACAGCACAGTTCCTCACCAGCTGAACCCCTGCTCAGTGCCAAAGGTTAATGCTTCCTAAGGGCTTGTTATTTTACAGCGCATCATAAGCATTTGCACGCATTTGATCTCTTCCTCATTTAAAAGACCATCAGGAAGACTCAGCAGCAATTACAGTGGAGATAGAAGTAGGAGGGCTGCTAATACTCAAATACTGTCTAGCTGAAGAGTTTCAGTGTGCAGTAGGATGCAATTTCTGGGTGCAAATTCGTGGTGTGTGATCCCATCACAGCACGGAAGGAGCTTTGGTTGGACTGGATGATCTTAGAGGTCTTTTCCAGCCTTAATGAATCTATAATGATTCTGTGAACCATCTGAAAGCACAACCATAGCCCAAGTTGTGCCAGTTCTGGGCCAAATTCAGCTCTTGGCACAGGTAACACAGGACAGAGCTCTTTGGATGGGGTGTAGTAAGGGGATAGGGATGCCACAGTGGCCAGCACAGGGCTATGATGGGTGGCCACAGCAAAGATCCTCACATCTCCGAAGTGCCTCCCTGCTGCTCCGTGTGCCATTGCCACCCAGAAGATGTCCCAAGACAGCCCTAGACTTTCCTTCATTTTAAAATCTCTTTACAGATGAAGCCAAGGCAGAGTAACCTGGAGAGTAGAGGGAAAGGCTGAGCAGGGCAACAGTTTCAGAGAAGTCCTCAAATATGGAAGCCTGGGAAAGTCAAGTTTCTCAGAGGGGTAGAAAGACTGCATTCCCTTTTGAGACCCAGCAGCCACATGGTACCACTGGTGCAGTGACAGAGCTGGTGGTGTATTTATGGCTCCTTATAAACATTCTTTTGCAGCCTGTCCACAGCCATCCCTTGATCCATGCCTTCTCCAGAAGTGGCTAATTTTAAGAAGCATCAATGAGCCCCCAGGGCGGGCTCCTGAGTCTAAAGTCTTTGTGATGTAAACACAGCATGGCAGTGCTGGAAGAGGGCTCTGAACTCATTAAGTTAGGGTGTGGAGGAAGGGCCAGTGAAATAATACACTACAGACTGTTCCCAGGTCCTGGGAATGGAAATCCATGTTTTCTAGGTAGAAAGGGAACCTGCAGGTGGGAGTGACCTCTGGCAGTGCAACAAAGTATGGTAGACTGGCTCTGAGAGAAGGATCTTTACCTACAATAAAGGGTGTGGGGAAGCTGAATCCAGAGGAGATGAAGGCCAAGCAGCAAAGGGTGGGATAAGGATGGATGTGACCCACATAGCTGCAGATGAGGGACCTGTTTCTCCTGTAAGTGGTCAAGGGGCCGTTGACACTGGAGTCTCAGGAGGTCTCATCTCTGAGCAGCGCTTCCCTGTTGATGGTCTAAGCTGATGGTTGATGGTCTAAGCTGAGCCTGGCACCAGAGCTACCATTTCTCGAGCTGTGAAACACAGCAACTACTTGTAAGAGAACATTCACTTGGGAATCACTGTGTCTCACACTGAGGTCCTCTGAGCCGGACTCCAGGCAGGGGAGGAGAACAAGCTCCTAGTTTTGATATGAGGGAGGAGAGCTGGTGCAGACAATTAGACAACCCAGCAAAGACTCCTCAGTGAGTTAACACCAGGGGGATGATCTGAGTCATGGGATAAGGGAGCTGTTACTACCAAAATGAGACTGGCAACAGCCTGGGGGCCACCTGGAGCCATTCAGATCAGACCCTGGGTATAGCTTCAGGTGGACTTCCTTGGAGTGTTTAGAATCATAGAATGTCCTGAGTCCAAAGGGACCTACAAAGACGATTGAGTCCAACTCCTGTCCCTGGACAGGACACCCCAACGTTCACACCGTGAGGCTGAGGGGTTTGGCAAGAGGCTTCTGGAATATGGTCAGGCTGTGAATGCTTTCCTGGGGTTCCAGTGCTCCACCCCACTCTGGGGGAAGAACCTGCTCCTCATGTCCAACCTAACCCTCCGTTGGCTCATGTTCCTGCCATTCCCTCAGGTCCTGTCATTTGTCTCCAGAGAGAAGAACTCAACTCCTGCTCGTCCTCCTCCCCATGTGAGGAACCTACAGAGTGCAATGAATTCTCCCCTCAGTCTCTTTTTCTCCAGGCTGAACAGACCAAGTGACTTCAGCTGCTCCTCACATGACTTCCCCTCTAAACCCTTCACCCACTTTCTGTCTCTAAAGTTGAGTTTTTACTAAAGTTCAACTGGCCCTGCTGGGAATGCTCTTGTTGATGTATCCCAGCTACTGGTTCTGCTTCTGGAGAAGCTGTTCTTTCCCCCCCTGCACACACACAGCAGCATTCACAGTCCATCTGTCTCACGGTGCACACCACCAAGCAGAGGAAAACAAAAATTAGCAGCCTCGATTTTCAACTACAATATTCTTCATAATGCCCAGGCTTCTCTGGATCCACCTGCCCTCACTTGCCTGGTAAACACTAACAAACATTTCATCTAAGAAATATAAAATGGTAACTGTGCTTCCATTTGGCAGGGTTCAAACAAGACCTCATTGTTGCGCTTATCACATCTGCCACCTTATTTTTACATCAATCTTACCATGATTATAGCACAAAAAATCTGAAAAATCCTATTTTCTGCTTGAAAGTCAGATGTGGATAGGTAAAAGCTGTTGTTTTGTTACAAGACAGCAAGCTGGACTAAAAGAAACTGATAATTCTAAAATATGTATCTTGGATAGTGTTAAGATGTCCTTCAAGAATATTTTTTCTGATAACTATATTTAACAGAAAGTTTTTTCTTGCAACACTTCAGTAGTCTCTCCTAGCAAAGAAACAAGAATTTGGGGGGTGGCCAGAGTCTCTTTGCAGACAGGACATTGCAACAAGTTGAGTTCAGTTGCATGCTCCAGTCACTGCCTCTGCAGAGAGGGGGGAAAGCATGTGATAGATCAGCTACGAAAGGCAGAGCACTGCTTTTTGAGGTGCTGAAGTTCATTTTTAGAGGCTGATATTCACACCCACAATTAAATAACTGATTTGGCATCAGTGCTTGGTAAGGAGGGAATGTCTAATAATATTTCTCCAGTAAAGAAGCACAGAGGGGTAAACTTGGGATCTCCTGTCTGACCAGCAGCTGCTGCTGGCACCAAGCAAGTTGGCTTTGAAACTTGTTTGTTCATCCTCTGCTGAAAGCAGATGTCTCCACAATTAACAGAGATTTAAACAATCAAAAGGAAAATGAGAATGGAGGCAGGACATCCAACATCGTTGTTCAAAGGGATGTGCAGAGTTGAGCTGCATAGGTGCTCCTATTGGATGAACAAGAAGGGAATGACTTTCTGAGCTGGACTGCAAGGCTGGCTGTCTTGATCCACTCGTTCCTCCGCCCGCAGCAGCAGCACTTCTGTACTCTCTTCTCCCTTTTCACAGTGCTTTTGTAGTCCTGTTTCCCCAACCCCACAGAAGCAGTTTGGTAAGCTTAAGAAACATACAGCAAGCCTTTTGCCTCCAGTGCTGTAGCAGAACATCTTGCTGACTGGTCTGGGGTTTCCTCAAATCACAGCGTAATTGATGTTGGAAGAAAACTTTTCAGGCTGCTTGGTCTGACCCTCCACTCAGGGCAAGGTCATCTTCAAAGCATCAGGTTGCTGGGGGTCTTGCCCAGTCACTGTTGTTGTATCTCCAAGGATGGAGGTACCTACAGCTCCTTTGGGCTGCTGCTCCAGTGTTAAGCACCTCCATTTCACCTTACTTTGCATCAGGTGCAGTCTCTCATCACAAAGCCTTATCAGCAACTCTTGGGACAAGGAGGCAGATTTAAGAGAGACTCAGAGAGTCCTTCGATTTAAGAGGGACTTGCCCAAAGAAGTGGTGGCTGCCCCATCGCTGGAGGTGTTGAAGGCCAGGTTGGATGGGGCTTTGAGCCCCTTGATCCAGTGGGAGGTGTCCCTGCCCATGGCAAGGGGGTGGAACTGGAAGGGTCTCCAATCCAAACCGTTCTATGAGTCTATGATTCTATGAGATGCTGGAGAGCTCTTGGGTCAAGGACAGGTCCTGATGCACAATGTGCTCAGCTGGCTGTGACCCGTGGGTGGGGCCCTTGTCTTGGGAAAGAGGGGTTAACTCTAGGATCTGTCAGAAGACATCCCCAGCAAGAACCAGACATTCTCTCTGCTTTCAGATGGTCATGCCTGGAAAGATTCAGCCTGAAAGTAAAGTGTTTGGTGTTCAGCTGCCAGTGCACCCTGAGGCTTTCCTTTCATTGGCTGATTGTTGTCCCTGCTTTTCCTCCATGCAGAGGTGCCAGTCCCAGCTGAAGGGTCTGTGCCAGACATGTAAGGACATAACAGCTCTGGACTCCCCTTGGAGAGCTCTGTGCCTCCCCTACCTTTTTTTCCACCCCTTGTGGGGAAATATATTAAGAAATTTAATATTATTTGGAGAGCTGATCACAGGAACTTGTTTCTCATCCCCTGGGCACCGTTGCAGTGACTTTACCTTTTCCTGTCCACGGGCTCCTGCCAAGTGCTGGCCTCTCACACTGCTCCAGCATGTTTTAAACTCTTTTCAGTTTTATGGTTTCCCTTTTATTATCCCTCCCTGTGATCCCCCCTCCTCCTTCCCCAGCGTCTGCACTCATGCAAAAAAGCTGGAGAACACTGGTTCCCAGAGGTACCTCCAAAATCTGAGCAGCTTCTTCCCTGTCACAGGGCTGTCAATAAGCAGCTTGATGGGGCCTCTACCTCCCAGCCAGGGGTGGGATCCTATTTCCCAGGTTATCAGCATGACACTAGAACAGATCTGTTTTCAAGTCTCTTTATTCTAATTCTGCCTCGCACAGTGGAGCTGAATGTTTTCTATTTAAAATATTACCTTGTAGTTTGTGTTTGAATAAGAAAAGGGGGTTGGAACAGAAGGTGTTTGAGGTCCCTTCCATCACAAACCATTTCCTAATTCTATGATTCTATGGTAATATTCCTCTACTTACCAGCATTCCTGCAGGACAGCACTGTGTTTAACCTGATTTGTGTATGAGCTTCAGGAAGGCTCCATGTTATCACAGTGTCCATCTGCCAAGGTCTGAACCATAAGCTTTTGGAGAGCTCATAGAATAATTAAGGTTGGAAAAGACCTCCAGGATCATTCATCCCAACCATCAACACAACACCACTGTGCCTTCTAAACCATGTCTCAAAGTGCCCCATCTACAAATTTTTTAACCCCTCCAGGGATGGGGACTCCCTCACTTCCCTGAGCTCTCTTCATCTAAAAAGAATTGGTACTTAAACTCTGGGTCTTCTTGATGATCTTAAAGGTCTTTTCCAACCTAAATGGTTCTGTGATTATGTGATGTTTGGTGAGAGCGACCGCAATGTCTGCAGGATGGTGCCAGGTATTCTCTGTGGTGCAGAGCAGTCACTCGAATGCAAGTTCTTGGAGCTCAGAAAATAGTAAAACCCCTGACTTCTGTCCCTCAGGAAGTTCCATTGTCCCAGATTCTGCTGTGAAGTTCTCTGGGTTAAAGAGACTTCACAGGTTATAGAAACCTCACCATATATGTGCTTCTTTAGGCATCTACACCCCTTTCAAACTCTTCAACAGATGGAGCACAAAACCCTGAATCGGTTGGCTCTGAGACAGCTGATTTCACAAAGTTCCTGTGCAAATTTGCAAGTCTTGTTATTTGTAATAAAAAGCCCTGGGAATACCTGAGCTCTTGGTCAACACCTCGCTTGACTTTCTCAGAGAAAAATGCCAGAAAAAGACCTAATGATATCATTTCATGCATCACTCTGATGCACGTTCAGTGCTGAACATAATGGCTAGAAGTCCCCTTGCTCAAGGGTAAATTTATTTCCTGGCTAACAGCTGGCTACAGACTAATCTTCCTGCAATTTGCCAGTTGCTGGCATGAGCGAAAAAGAGAATTATTGAGCTCTTTACCTGCTTGTATCCAATTAGGCAAAGAAAAGTTACTGGAGGTAAAAGTGATGCACTAATAAAAGATGCAAATGCCTTTCTCTCTGCTGGCTCTTTTGTGCCAGAGCTTAGTGCACGTGTTGGCACTCAGATGAGTCATAGAAAACACTGAGATGGACCAGGACCAGCATCACCCACTCTGGAATCTTATTTCCCTAAGCCAACACTTAAAGAAAAACTACAAAAAGCAGAACAAGAGGGGATCACAGTCACGCGTGGTACTGGGTGCAGTTTTGGGTCCCTCAGTACAAGGATATTGAGGTGCTGGACTGCGTCCAGAGGAGGGCAATGAGGCTGGTGAGGGGTCTGGAGCACAAGTACTACTAGGAGCAGTTGAGGGACCTGGGGCTGTTTAGCCTGGAGAGGAGGAGGCTGAAGGGAGACCTCATCACTTTCTACAACTGCCTGAAAGGAGGTTGTGGTGAGGTGGGTGCTGGTGATAAGTCATAGGATGAGAGGAAATGGCCTCAATTGCACCAGAGGAGGTTTAAGAAGGAGGTTTTACTGAAAGAGTAGTGAAGCCCTGGCAGAGGCTGCCCAGGGCAATGGTGGAGTCTCCATCCCCGGAGGGGTTCAAATGATGTGCAGATGTGGGACTTCAGGACATGGTTTAGTAGGTGTGTTGATATTGTGTTGATGGTTGGACTTGATGATCTTAGAGATCTTTTCCAACCTTAATGATTCTATGATTCTGTGTGATACCTGGCAATCAGCATATGAGGATGTTCTGAACCAGAAGCTGCATTTGACATCAAAGCCTCTTTCTACAGGAAAATAGGAAGCATAAAGTGGTTACACGGATCTATTGACAAGGAATAAATCTCTTACCTTCATGTTAAGCTCAACACAAAGACCAGATCGGGGGTAAGGACATATTGACCCTGTATTACTCAAGGTGGTGAAGACCCCATCCCTGGAGGTGTTCAAAAGCTGAGCAGATGAGGTGCTCAGGGATCTGGTTAAGTAGTGGACAGGGACGGTTGGACTTGATGGTCTCAAAAGTCTTTTCCAACCAAGTGATTCCGTGATTCTATGAACTGAACAGAGTTGAAAGTAGTGTGGCAACTCAATAAGGTGTCTCTGTAAGGCTGCATTATGGTCTTGTAGAGCATGAAATTGATTTCTTTCTCAAACACAAACATACAGGATCCTCTCTGTCAGTCACAGCCAGGCAGAACCATTTCCACCAGCTCCGCTGTGGCCAACCCAGACCCATGTACGCATTATCCCTGTCCACTCATGGACAGGCAGGTCCTGGGTCACCACACATGGAGCCTTGAAAGATAATTTTTCAGGCTTGGAAGTCCTGTATATTTTACCTTTATGTCCTTCTTCAGTGTCCTTTATGCCCTTCTTCAGTGACCAGCAATCTTTACTTTCAAGGAAAGGCCCAAGGAAAGTAGAATCACAGAATCATCTGGTTGGAAAAGACCTCTGAGATCATGGAGTCCAACCATACCTGTCTTCTTACTAAACCATGTCCCCAAGGAACTCATCTACCCAAAGACTGGGAAGAAGAAGGCTGAGGCTCAAGGAGCAAATGCAGCTGGTGCTCAGTAATGCAGGTAAATTGCTACAGTATGCGTGGTTTATAACTTCCTTCTGAGCCTTGCTCCCCATAATCAGATTATGAAACCTTAGAATCAAGTTAATGCAAACAAACAGATCATGCGGAGAGCAATAAAAATAAAATATCATAATAAAAGCCTAAATAGGGAGCATATTCGATAAACAGAATGCTGTAAGCAAACTAATGTGTCTCTCTGCGACAATATTCTGCGAGATATGGAAAAGCCCTAAGAGATGGCATGAAAACACAGCTGTTCTCTCGTTTCATTAGGTGAAGAGTGAGAGGAGGGACACGACTGCTGCACAGCCCTGAGGGCACCAGGGTCACAGCAGGGACATCTCTGCCCATGCTGATGGAGCAGGAGGGTGGTTCCTCCTGGTGTCTCTGCTCCAGGGATGTTCCTTCTCTTCCAGGTGACACCCATGGGAAAATGATCATCTGAACAAAATGAAGGTCATCAGCCAGGCTGCTCTCCCAGCCAGCCCTGGCTCCTCTGCAGACACAGCGTGGTGTGTGCTCAGCAGCATTTCTGAACTTTCTCTTCCCCGTGAGCCACGTGGATGAGCCACAGAGCTCAGTCAGTACCAGGCTCCATCTCTGCAGCTCTGGGGACAGCACTAAGTCATCACCCTGGGCTGGGACATAATCTGAGTACTCAAACTATATGACCTGGGCCTTGAGCACCTCCAGGGATGGGGCAACCATGGCTTCTCTGGGAAACCTGGGCCAGGGCCTCCCCACCCTCACAGGAAGACATTTCTTCCTAAGATCTCATCTCAACTTCCCCTCTTTCAGCTCAAACCCATTCCTTTTCATGCTGTCCTTGTACTCCCAGACCAAGCTCCAGCTTTCCTGGAGCCCCTGTCAGTACTGGAAGCAGCTGCAGGCACAGCTGCCTCTCCAGAGACTGGCAGGGTAGGGATTATTAGGGCAGAGATAATTGAACTGCCCTACTGCCTGCGGGTGGCTATCACATGCAGATTTTTGTTAGCCATGTATCTAAATATTATCTGGGATTGCTGTAATTCTTTCCAGTGGTGATGAATAAGAAAGAGGCGCGTAGAAAGATGGCAGGTTTATTCAAAAGGAAGCATTTCAACAACTAAGCCATTGCTGTAGCAGTTATTAACAAATATGATGAGAGTTTTTCTTCCTAAACACACAGATTTTTCCTAATAAGACCAAATTCTGTCTGCTCTACTCAGAGAGAAATGGAAAAAAGGCTATAGAGAGATGAAGCCACTGAAATATCCATTTGTGGAGTGGGTTTGTAAGGTATTCTAAAGTGTTTAGTATTTCTAAAGGAAGATCAAATTTCTGTTCAAGACATTTTTCTGACAATGAAAATAATTTGCTACAAAAATCAACCTCTTCTGAACTTTCTCTCAGCTCTGGAGTTCTGTGATGACACAACTCAATGCTATTTTCAATTATCTCCCTTTGACAATGAAGCACAGCATTGTCCTTTACATCAAGGTTTTGACAAGAACCTTCACACTTTAATGTTGAGGTTGCAATTCAGATGTTTTCTTTCGCTCCTAATTTTTTAATAGACTTGCCTAGCTCAAAATGGAATTAATCTAATTTAGATTCAAACAACTCAAAATGAGACTTTAAAGCCTTTTTTATTTCTGAGAAATACAGAATCAGGAGAAATCTTTGGACACAAAGGAATCCCCAGTCATGAAGATAATTTTGGCAGCAGATTGTGTCCGTGTTCAGAGGACAAGATCTTGGGGATGTGACAATCCACTGCTTCCAGGGAATGTGACAATCCACTACTTCCAGAGAATGAGACCTTGGGGATGTGACAATTGTGGAAATACCTGAAACAGCTGTTGCTATTCTGATCTAGGAATTATCACTTTTTTTTTTTTTTTACCAAGAAGGTCTCAAAATGATGTGGACCAGGAGTTTCTGTCTCCAGTTCCAAGCTCCAGCTGTGTGAACCATATGTTGAGTCCTCAGATAACCCAAGAAGTGATCATGCTGGGGAGAAATTCAAAATACCTCTGTTTTACATGGCATTGTTGTTACTGTCACCTCTAAGTACTTGAAAAAATTGATGCAACAGACCTATTCCCAGTGGTGGCAGATGTTTAAAAAAGAAGGGCAGCAGCCATGGACTGGGAGCTTTGATTTGAACTTCAGGAAAAATCTTATGTACCAGGAGGCTGGAACAGTCCTGGGGGAGTGTTCCTGTGGATGGGAGAATCTCAGGTCTTTAATGTTGACCTGCTGTTTGGAAATAGTCCTATTTAGACTGAGAAGTTGGAATGGAGACCCCAAATGGTCCTTTTCCAACCAAATTTTCCATGCTTCTACATCTGATGAACCATTGACAGAGCACAGCATAAAAGAAGGGAGAAAATTGTATGTCTAGATAATACCAGAAGGTTATGTACAGTCGTATCAAAGAATCAAAGGATGATTTGGGTAAGAAGAGACCTCAAAGCCCATCCAGTTCCACTTCCTGCCATGGGTAGGGACACCTCCCACTGGATCAGGGGGCTCAAAGCCCCATCCAAACTGGCTTTGAACACCTCTGGGGATGGTGCAGACAACACTTCTCTGGGCAAACTGGGCCAGGGCCTCCCCACCCTCAAAGCAAAATATTTCTTCATAAGATCTCATCTCAATCTCCCCTCTTTCAGCTGAAAACCATTCCCCCTCATCCTGTCCCTGCACTCCCTTATCAAAAGCCCCTCCCCAGCTTTCCTGTAGCCCCTTTCAGTACTGGGAGGCTGCTCTAAGTTCTCCTTGGAGCCTTCTCTTCTCCAGGCTGAACAAACCCAACTCTCTCAGCCTGTCCTTATATGGGAGGTGCTCCAGCACTTGGATCACCTCCGTGGCCTCCTCTGGACTCACTCCAACAGCTCCATGTCCTTCCTGTGCTGAGGACTCCAGAACTGAATGCAGGACTCCAGGGGGAGTCTCACATGAAGGTATGTGGTCCCTAACTGTCACAGAAACACTAGGAGGCCAGTCCCAATGGAAGTTTGGCTCTCAGATGGTTAGAGAAAGGCCATTGCTAAATGAATAAACCAGGGAGCAGCAAAATTTGCAAGAAAAATAGGATTCTGTAGTTCATACTCTTTTATTGGGCAGCAAATACAGGTGCTGAGTGCAACCTGCTATGACCCTGTTGCAAGTGTGGCAGGTGCAGCCACCCAGTACTCACCCAGGAAATTTCAAGACCTCATATCCATTGAGCAAAGTGCTGACCATCCCCATACCTGTGAAGTGGCTGCTGTCTCTACACTCTGTGTGCAGAAAGAACAGGGCCCTGACGAGAACTAACATGTCCACATTTGACCACAAGTCAGACTCGACTGGGTTATAAATGAGACCCTGTCAGAGAGCTATTGTGAGTTGGTCTTCTTCAGAGCTGCAGGTCACCAGCCAGGGACTCTCCTTTTGGGTCAGGATGCCACCCAAGGTAACTCTGAGAGCCTGAGAGCCCTCAAGGATTAGGTTAGTGATTGCATATTTTAGGTCACTGTTCCCTGAGCTTAGACAGGGATCACCAGTAGTGTGGTACTGGTTTCCACTCAATATCCCAAATCCATAAGTTGTAAAGTTGTCGGAGCTTTGACCATGCACATTAACATTAGAATTTCCTCATGGAGATTGGTCATTTGGTCATTTTCCTTTGGTCTCTGCAACAGCAAGAAAATGCCTTGTAGATCCCACCCATGAAATCCCACGTTTGGGCTGTGAATGTGATGTCAAAAGCTTCCTGGCACTGAGAAGCAGAGCAGCTTGTTTAGCACAATCCCAGAGGGATGTGGAGGTGATGGGGGACACACACTGCTCTGCTGTTCATCCTACCACCTCCAACAGGCACAAAGAGCCTCCACAATGGCAGATCCCAAACATGGACCTCTGATTAGGAGCATTTTCGGCCTCTCTTTCCTTTACTGGGTTACCTTCCTGATACAACGTACCAATCTCTGGGTAGCAAAGGGAGGCTTACATGGAAAACTGGAGACTTCCACAGCTGTATCTCCATTGCTTTTTCTGCTGCACACACATGACAAGCTTCCTCGGCCGCTCAGACTGTGCCATGGTCCTCACCCGCTCTTTCCTTGGCCATGTGGTGATCACAGCACGTTATGCCAACTGGGAGCTGCAGTCAGAAATGGCTCCCAGCTGCTGCTTGGTTCATATGTGATACTGGTGTCATTCTGTCATGCATGGTGATGATGACACACGTGGTGGACAGCAGTCATGGCTGGTACACCTGGCCACACCAGCACCTTGCAGCATGTTTCTTCTAGGGGCTGAGACAAGTGTTGCTGCAGGCAGAGACAAGGAGTTTCTGAGAGCTCCTGAGGCCCTTTGCAGTATGTAAAGGTGCTCTATCATGGAATGTAACACCTGTAGGACTTTGGAGCTCTTGCCAAAATGTTAGTTGGCCAAACAGGCCTTCCCAGCAGTCTCGTGTCACCTTGCCTGAGCCCCTGTCCCTCGCACTGCTTACTTCCACCTTTAGGGTCCCCATATCTTTGAGAGTATTTCTATTGCCCTAATGCTTTATAGCTGTCACCTTAAGACATGGCTGGATGGCAGGGGGAGAACTGCAACACTGTGCTCTGAGATCATTTAGTGCCTTTCAGCTCAGCAGAACTTCATCATCACTGCAGGAGCAAAGCTGAAATCCTCTGCTAAAGGGCAGATCCCCACGCCTGACACAAGACAATCATCTCCATTATGCTTGAAACTGCTTGCTTCTTTGCTTGATTATTCTCCTAAGGAGTTTTGTTCTGCAAGGGACCTTAAAATGTTCGGCTACTGCCAAAGTCTTCAGCAGAAAAACTTGACTTTTATAAGAAAGTGCCAGTAGTTACTGAAATTGAGAGTTTTGGGAGACAAAGTGTTGATAAGAATAACAAAAATAATTTTGCCAATAATCACAACGTAGAGGCTTCCTGCAATATGATTAAAACCTTCCACATTCCAAAGAAAAGGACCTGCAGGTTGTGCTGCAATTTGGCCATATACAAAAATTAGAGATATTGTCTGTGAAATGGTTACCTCAAAAACATTTCATGACCCCTGGATATCTATTTAGGGGCTAAAACATCCAGAGAAGCAGTTGTAGTCCATTCAGGAGAAAAATCTTCACAACACATAAAGAAGTAGCAGAAATAATTGAGGTCTAGAGGGGCTGAATGCAAGGAATGATTAAAAGAGATACTTGTGCATAATGACTCGAGATGGAACATAATAAGTTTCTTGGAGGGTATGTGTAACAAAAGGATGGGATTTGTTTAGCATTGCACACTGGGGCATAATTAGAAATAATAGGATTAAATTTGTGCATGGAAAAATAATCTGATTATCAGGAATCATTTGCAGCTGTGAAAAAGAAGTCGTATCTGCAAAGGGTTAATTGGTGCTTAAAAGCTGAAGAATCTTCTCCCCAGGCTCATTCCTGCCTCAGTGGCTCTGGAGCACTTCCAGCAGTTTGCCATAGGCCTTCTACAGTGAATCCCTTTTGGCAGGGCTGTTCAAGGCAGCTCCCTCTTTGCCAGTGCAGTTTAAAGTAGTTCCTTCAGTCTGACAACCGTATCCTGGGCTGCATTAGAAGTGTAACGAGACAGGTAAAGGAGGGATTCTGCCCCTCTGCTCCGATCCGGTGAGACCCCACCTGGAGTCCTCTGCCCAGTCCTCAGCACAGGAAGGACATGGAGCAGTTGGAGTAAGTCCAGAGGAGGCCACAGAGATGATCCAATGTCTGGAGCACCTCCTGTACAAGGACACACAGAGAGAGTTGGGGTTGTTCCGCCTGGAGAAGAGAAGGCTGTGAGGAGACCTTAGAGCAGCCTCCCAGTACTGAAAGGGGCTCCAGGAAAGCTGGGGAGGGGCTCTTGATCAGGAAGTGCAGGGATAGGATGAGAGGGAAGGGTTTTCAGCTCAAACAGGGGAGACTGAGATGAGATCTTAGGGAGAAATGCTTTGCTGTGAGGGTGGGGAGGCCCTGGCCCTGGAAGTGTTCAAGGCCAGGTTGGATGTGGCTTTGAGCCCCCTGATCCAGCAGGAAGTGTTCCTGCCTATGGCAGGGGGTTGGAACTGGATGGACTTTGAGGTTCCTTCTGATCCACCCATTCTATCATTCTTTTTTAGGAACATAATTGTTTCAGTGTAGAGAGGAGGTTGTTTCAATGGGCCTCTTCCTCCACAGTCCTTCAGGGACCACAGCTATATAAGAAGGGGATGTCCCTGGAGCAGAGACAGGAAGGGGAAAGAAAGGGAGAGGATAGGGACCTCCTTCAGGAGAACAAGGAGCCGAGAGACAATGAAATTGTAGAGTCTGGTGGGTATTGAAATGAATCCATAACCCAAGGCACATGACATGTTTCTATTAGGAGGTGGATCAAAGCTGTTTCTCCTACTGAAAGACCTTGTGGAAAAGGGTAAGACAGTTGAAACTACATCTAATGGTCTCATTAAAGTGCTGAGTGATTTTTATTCACCTAAGAATTATGTTCTTACTGAAAGACATGATTATCTCCGAGACCACAGGCAACATCAAGATGAAGAGATGTCTGAATCTATAACAAGCGTGAAAGGCTTCGCTTCCAAGTGCATGCCCAGCCTGACAGCAGAACAATAGCTGACTGTTTGGTATGTGCTTGCATGTGTTAGGAGTGAAAAATGCAACAGAATCAGCCCAAAACGAGAGAAGTGGCCATTTTGTAGAAGCAAGAAAAGAACAATGTGTCCCTCTTAGTTTTGTACATCAGGTCTGAAGGTTAAATCCAGGCTGAGCAGTCAGAATTCATCCTGCAACCCTCACACATTGGTGGTCTGAGCATCCAGATTGTGAACCCCACTGGACTGCACCAGCCTCTTGCTGCTTGAAAGCAGGCAAGGAAGAGGAGGAGGGATGGTTTACTCCAAAGCTGTCATCCTGAGACTGGGATGTCCCCAGGTCACACATCTGAACCTATGAACCTGGAAGAGATCCTGAACCCACCAGGCTGGGACAGGCATGGAGGATTCTCTTGCTGAGAGCTGGCTCCAAAACTCCAGGTGACAGACTAACATGGACTCACGATCTCTGCACAGTATCCTGTCTCCAATGGGTCCTTGCTGCATTCATTGCCAGTGGATCTGCTTCTCATACCTGGAATCAACCCCTGACATCACCAAATCTTTCACTGTATTTGCACTACCCCTGTCACTGTGACTGCATCTGAACACCCGTGCAGATGGACTCCACAGTGTGTAGGTTCACTGCAGGCTGTGTCTTCTGCTGGGCTTTTATAGCCCATCCTAAATCCTCTGCCAGCAGAGTCCCCACTCTCTGTACTTGGAGAAGCTCTCTTGGTGATGTCTTTCCTTACTAGGTGGGGAAAAAAACCAGCCAAGGTCATCTGTCTTCCACAATCACATCACCATCCTGTCCTCCTTCTCCTAATGAGCCAAACAGATTGAGCCCTGAAATCACTCCGTGTAAGACATTTTCTTTAGTCTTTGAATCACTGTGTTTCCTACAACCTTTCCTGTCTTTTTCCAGACTTTGAGAAGGTCAGGACTGGAACAGAGATGCATGGTGAGAACCTTTCTCTTCCTAGGGGAAGGGGAGATACACAACACCTGTTGTGTCACTTGTGTTGTAGCAGGAATGTATTAAGTTAATAGCAGTAGCTCTAATGACTGTGTAACTGGAATTATTGCGCATTTTCAGCTTGTGGATTTCAACAGGTACAATGTAAACCAAACTGAGAATCAGAGAATCAGGGAATGTTTTGGGTCGGAAGGGACCTCAAAGCCCATCCAGTTCCAATTGCCCTGCCATGGGCAGGGACACCTCCCACTGGATCAGGGACTCAAAGCCCATCCAGCCTGGCCTTGAACACCTCCAGGGATGGGGCAGCCACCATTGCTCTGGGCAACCTGGGACAGGGCCTCCCCACCCTCACAGCAAAGCATTTCTTCTTCAGATCTCATCTCATCTCCCCTCTTTCAGCTCAAAACCGTTCCCCTCATTCCACCCCTGCACTCCCTGACCAAGAGCCCCTCCCCAGCTTTCCTGGAGCCCCTTTCAGTACTGGGAGGCTGCTCTAAGGCCTCCTCTCAGCCTTCTCTTCTCCAGGCTGAACAACCCCAACTCTCTCAGCCTATCCTCATACAGGAGGTGCTCCAGCCCTCAGACCATCTCCGTGGCCTCCTCTGAACTTGCTCCACCAGATCCATGTCCTTCCTG
This sequence comes from Tapera naevia, assembly GCA_033556795.1. NCBI lineage: Eukaryota > Metazoa > Chordata > Aves > Cuculiformes > Neomorphidae > Tapera > Tapera naevia. Next base: position 1,597,756 of record JAUMJJ010000317.1, read on the forward strand.
GGCTGAGGACTCCAGAACTCCATGATAATGTCCACCTGAGAATGATTTTATAATCAGGAATAAGAACATACAGGTGTCTGATAGTCAGCGGGTTTTATGTTTCCAGCAGGCAGCCTTTCTTTAAGGAACAAAGAACAGTAATAAAAGATCTGGAAAAGGAAAAAATTAAGTTCTTCATGCCAAGATGATTTCTCACCAACAGGATGCCTGAGAGGACACCAAGTTAATGCTCCCACATTAGAATTTTTTAATAATGAATGATGCCTAAATAAGAGACAGTTACCTATTTTGGTTATCTTTCAGTCTCCCCCATTTCTCTATGGTGAGGATGTCCCATATTTTTTTGAATCTATAACCCAGAGTGAGAAGTATAGATTTTGCTGGCTTCAAGCAATAAGAGTCTAGAAGCAATGAGGAAAAAAAAAAACAGAGGGATTTGCCTTCTCTAGTGGGGAATCATTTTTAATTCCTAGCAGCACGTTGGATCCATTCTGTTGAATGTTATGAGTAATATTTTTTGATCTATTGTTTCACCTTCTCTCAGGCATATTTTATTTCAGAACCATCTTCTTTTGATGTTTTAGAAGCCCTCTTGGCAGGTCCCTGAAATGAATCACATCTTTGTCTAACTATTCCCTTTTGAGACAAGGAAAGAACAACCCAAACTTACTTGGGTTTGTAGCAATAGGACAAGGGGTGATGGTTTAAAACTGAAAAGCAGAAGTTTAGACTAGATGTTAGGAAGAATTTTTTTCACTGGGGGTGATGGAGCACTGGCCCAGGTTGCCCAGAGCAGTGGTGGCTGCCCCATCCCTGGAGGTGTTCAGGGCCAGGTTGGATGGAACACTGAGCAACCTGATCCAGTGGGAGGTGTCTCTGATTTCTACAGGGCAGTTGGAGTAGATGACCTTTATGGTTCCTTCCAAACCAAACCATTCTATGAATGAAGAATTGCCATGAGAATTTGGGACTAATGTTTATTACACATTGGAGAGAAAACCTTCTGTCTCGTGCCCCAACATCAATTATTTTCGTACACCAGGATATCAAATTACTCTTTCAATTTCTCTGTCTTTTGTTGAATGAGTGTTAGGGACAATTCTCCTCCCTCTTCTAATACAATCAGCCTATTTTGTCACCAGCATCACATGTCCCCAAAATGAGCCCTTGCTTTCTGGGAGAGATCAGTGATACAAGGTTTTAATCACATTCTGAGTGCCTTGAGTTTATTCCTGCACAATCAGAGAAACCCAGACAAATTTTGATGCCTATATAACCACTTCTTCCAGGAATTACACTTCAACAGCCATGGCCACCTCCTGAAGAACATCTGCTGAGTTTTCCACAAACTCTTCCACCACCCAGCATAGCCTCTGACATCAATTGCCTCTAAGCCAAACCTACAAAATAAATCCCACTACAGGGCATGTCTTGTCAACACTGAACATTTGCTCTTCCATAAACCCATCATAAACAAAAAAAAGAAGGAAGACTCAATGTAAGAGTGCCATCTGGTGACATCTGCCATAACCTTAGAGCATCAACTGCTGCTTCTCTGCACGGCAGAGCAGAAAAATCTAGGGACAAGATCCATGACTCTACAGGAGTTTTACAAAACTGATCCATTTTCTCCACAAAATTGGTCAACTTCTGTAGGTAATTCAAAATTGGTAGCTGAGAGCTAAGCTCTTCAAATACCTAACCCCAAATACAGGTGCAAAGTTCTTGTGTAATGTTCATGGCCATGCATGCAAATGGGGTAATTGTCCTTGCAAATGGCTAATTAGGTGCATTGGACATGGAATTGGGATAACAGTGCACACAAATTAAGGCTGCTCTGTTGTGCTGAAGTGGTCTAAAAAGCTATCTCTGGGTTTCGTACCCTAATCTGTTTAGGTATTAACATCTTGTATTTATGCAAATGCCTGCCATGCTTGAATGTTTTGAAATGCAATCGTGACAATTGGAACATGACCTAACGTGATCCTCTGCATAGAAATGTCTCTTCTTGTCCAAAAGAGCTTAATTTCTATTGTGGCCCAATTGAATCCAGTTTTCTGCTGGGAATCTTCTCTACTTAAGAGAACAGGATGTGTTTCAGGGAGAAGTTACTTGGAGTTGTTTGTTATTTGTGAACATTTTTGCATTGTCTCTGCCTGTAGAGACTGCACAAGACCAAGATTCTCAATTAAAGAGTCTTTGAGTGGGACTTTGTCTCTGCTTGCTGAGCTTGAACTTGGCTTCAACAAATAAGTTTTGAGAGACCTAGTTACCATTCTGCCTGCTAAATATAAGGTCCAGCCTGATATTTTAGAGGTAAATAATAAACCCCTATAAGAAATCTGGGAAAATTAAACCAGTGAGCTAATTTTTGGGGGTGACAGCTTTTGTCTTTTGCAAATTTCTGCTCTTTAAGTAAGATGGTACAGAGCAGACAGAGATATGCTCCTTGGCATGGCTTTGATTTGAGCCTAATAACACTGGTCCAAACTCACTGCAGGCATGATCTGGGAGCAAGAATGGTCCAGGGACCACTTCCGAGAGACTTTCAGTATGCAACCAGGAGGTTCAGGAGGGCAGGAGATGTTGTGAGCAAAGACACAACTCTTCCATGTTAACTCAGAGGCTGGCTACATGCTGGTTTAGTTGGCGTGGTGGTGGAACGACAGTTGGACTGGATGATCTTAGAGGTCTTTTCCAGCCTTAATGATTCTATGATTCTATGTCCAAGGCATCTGGACCCAGAGCAGATCAGGTGCTTTGCTGGGAACCCTGCTCAGGTTGTTACCTTCTTGCTCAAATGATCTGGGGCTTTGGACAGGTCATTCAAGGCATAACAACCCTAAAGCAAAGAGGGATTAAAAGTGCCAAAAGTAGAGTTTACCATCCCTAGACAGTCAAAAAGTAAAAGGAGAATGTGAATCAAACTTCTAAATAGTGCCACAGTAAGCCAAGGATTAACATCCTACAACCCACCAGTACAATCCAGGCATGGGTGTGCCCCTGACCTGCCCTACTGGAGCTCCTCTGACCAAAGCAGGGACAGCACCTGCCAGCAGTCCCAGTGCAGAAGACTACACTCACGTGAAAATCAACCCTTCTGGGAATGCAGTTTGTTCATTTCAAAATACAGCCCATGGACAAGGAGATGGTTTAGCAAGGCCTGGCACACCTCCCTTACCCTGAACACGCATCCTGCTGGCTCCAGGAGACAAGTTATGCCTCCTCCTTGCTGTGCTGCCATATTCAGGACTGCGAAAGACTTTGATGGACAAGTGTGGTACAACACATTTTATCTGTGTCCTGAAAGATTTTTGCAAAGTGACTCTGTGAGTTGCAGCAAACTCTGCCCAGTCCCCTCCAAACCCCACAAAGTTCACTGCTTCCCAGATGCAGCTCCTTGTAGGTGGTTGCTCACCCACAGTCTGTGCTGAACCCCAAGATCCAGTGTGGTCCTGCCATGGGCTCCCCTTCCAGCAGACACACACCAGTCTGGGAAAACCTCTCTCCCAGAGCAGGTTTGTTCTTCCCAAGCACAGAAACAACTTTCTTACCAGGGATTTCTACTAGACCCTGCTTTTAGCTAAGAGAAGCATAGTGTATAAACTAGGGACAAAGAGTATTGGGGTGCTGGCGCTGCAGCAAAGCAGACCATTGCATCACTTTGTGTGGCTTCATCTCTAACTCACCAGCTTCAGTTATTCACCATCAGCATCACTTTCCTCCCATTTACCTCCCATGGTTTTGACAGAGATCTTGACTGTTATCTCTGGGCATTTTCCTCCGGACTAATTCAGCCTTTCTGTCTCTAAGTTTTGTTAATGATGACAAACAGCACGGTGTACCAGCTAAAATGGATTTCTGTCATTCCAGAAAATATAGGACACAGGGATCTGCAAAATATGACCTCAATTTAAGTCCATTATTTTGTCCTCCTGGAATTGCTCAGCTGGAATAAATATCATTACCCAGACCAGGGAGACTGGTTGAGTGAGTGGATTGCAGCACACGTACCCAGAGTAGAAGAAATGCAGCTAAAAATCCTACTTCTGAGACAGAAACAGTGAAAAATTGAACTGGAATTCCCAGGGGTCCAGTGAGGACCAGTGGCTAGCTGAAAGACGACCTTTTTTTCTTTCAGTTCAGGAACAAATTTCATGGTTGGCCTGAGAAATGACACTGACAAATCATGCAATGGAATCAATTGTTTTCCAGGAGAGAAAAAAAAAGTCCCACCTCCCCCTGCCCCCCAAAAATTATAGTTCCAGATTAGTTTGAATATAAATATTTTTACAAGTTCATACAATTATTTGGGCAGTGGTGTGCGATGACACAACCTTGTTTTTCCTGAGAATAAAGTTTTTTAGATAGAGAGTAGAAGGGAGTAAACTTTGACTTTCAGGGAAAGTTCAGATTGGACATGAGGAAAAATATTTTTACAGAAAGAGAGGTGAAGCCCTGGCAAAGGCTGCCCGGGGCAGTGGTGGAGTCTCTGTTCCTGGAGGGGTTCATAAAACATGAAGGCTCTCTGGAACAGGGTTCAGCAGGCATGGTGGGGTTGGGCTGGCGGAGGGACTGGATGAGCTTAGAGGGCTTTTCCAAATTCACAGTATCACAGTATCAACTTCAATGACTCCGTGATTCTCTGATTCTATGAACTTGATCGCAGGATGAATTGGGATATAAAGAGGAAGAAAACCTCCACCTCTCTAGTAGGTACCTGATAAAGTTGTGCAAGAGCCACCACCAGCGTTACAGGAGACAACAGACACATGTCAGTTAAGCAAGCAAGTACACAACAACTAGCAAAGATTTCAAGTGAGAAAAATATCCAAAGTAATCTTTGGCAGGGATTCAGTACTTAATTTGGAACAGAACCATTGTGCAAGGCAGGTAGTGCAGAGGGTGGCTTCCCAAAAGGTGTACTGTTGGTCCTACATCTCGGCAAGAAATAAGCAAAGCACTGATATTAATTTATATTAAATAGAGTAGAACTCCTACTAAGTAAAAGACAAAAGCACTCATAATCTCATGTTGTCTTGGACATCTGGACCAAAGAGAGATTAAATAAGGCCTTGTCATGAAGATTGCCAATTTGGCAGAGAAACATAGAGGAAAATTATCCTTAGAGCAGACCCCGACCCACCATACATAACACATGATGTAACCACTTGTAACTTCATTAAATCACCAACCGATCATTTACAGAGGGACACACTTGGTGTGTATTCACTTTGTAACTTTTGTAACGAAGAGAGCTCAGAGGGTCTGGTGGGATGTGCTTGGTTTGTGGAAAGGCATCGAGCACCCAGACATGCACAACACTGAAATAAAACCAATGTCTTGACTTGGTGTGAGGTATTGGCTGTTTGCAGGCTGGGTAATGAATCCAACTTCTCCTGGAAGAGTGGGAGGGACTTTTTCCAAGGGCATGTAGTGATAGGACAAGGGCAGTGGCCTTAAATTGGAAGGATGATTTAGATGTGGCCTTAGGAAGAAATTCTTCACTATGAGGGTGGGGAGGCCCTGGCCCAGGTTGCCCAGAACAGTGGTGGCTGCCCCATCCCTGGAGGTGTTCAAGGACAGGTTGGACAGGGCTTTGAGCCCCCTGATCCAGTGGGAGGTGTCCCTGCCCATGGCAGGGGTGGAACTGGATGGACTTTAAGTTCCGTTCCTACCCAAACCATTCCATGATTCTATGATTCTCAGTACGTGTAGAGAGTGTGGAAGTGAGAGTGGAGTGGGCATTCAAACATGGGGGGAGTTCAAAAACTCAGCTGCCACAGGGCTCTTCAGCAGGAATATCTTTGGAAAGTGCTGAGATGAAAGAGTAGGTAACCCCGCTGGAGTGAGAGGGAGGCTGGCAGGGGAAAATGTCACAGGCTATTACCCTCTGCAGAGCGGAGAGAGAAAAGAGTCATTGGCATTTGTATTACAGGAAAGGGTCAATCGGAACAAGCTGAAAATGTAGTGTCTCCCCTGCGTCCCTGATTTTCAATCACCAGTGAAGTTATGAAATTTGAGTTCCTACATTCTCCTTCTGAAGGTTTTGGTCACTTCTGAAGGCTGGGACAGAGAGGTCAAGGATGAAGTTGTTGTTTTGTGAAAAAATGTTCGCTCAGGAATAACTGTTTTTACCCAGGCTTAATAGATCATTTGTGTGAGTTAATTCTGGTGGGCACTGCTTGACCTCAGTCCAAGAGCTTGGCAGGAGAGCATCAGGTAGGCAAGGCAGCTCATGTCACTTGTGCCGTTGGCATATGTAGGATTCTTGGATTTTGATCTGCATTCCACACATGGCTCACAGTAATTGCAGAGAGATGCTGACAGATTGCACGTATTTACACATTTACTGCATTCACAAACTCAGAAACATAGAATTATGGAATCACTGAAGTTGGAAAAGACTTCTCAGCTCATCCATCCCAACCTTCAGCCCAACCCCACCATGGCTACTAAACCATATCTAAAAGTGCCACAGCCACACGATTTTCGAACCCCTCCAGGGATGGAGACTCCACCACTGCCCTGGGCAGCCTCTGCCAGGGCTTCACCACTCTTTCAAGTAAAAAACTTCTTCCTGATATCCATTCTGAACCTCCTCTGGTGCAACTTGAGGCCATTTCCTCTCATCCCATCCCTTGTCACTTGGGAGAAGAGCCCAGCACCCACCTCACCACAACCTCCTTTCTGGGAGCCGTAGAGACCGATGAGGTCTCCCCTCAGCCTCCTCTTTGCCAGACTGAACAGCTCCAGGTCCCTCAGCTGCTCCCAGAACCCCTGTTCTCCAGACCCTTCCCCAGCTCCGTTCCCTTCTCTGGACGCTCTCCAGCCCCTCAATGTCCTTCTTGGAGTGAAGGGCCCAAAACTGAACTCAGGATTTGAGGTTTGGCCTCACCAGTGCTGAGTGCAAGGGGACGATCCCTTCCCTGCTCCTGCTGCCACCCCATGGCTGATCCAAGCCAGGATGCTGCTGGCCTTCTTCACCACCACTGGCTCATGTTCAGCCACTGTCAACCAGCACCCCCAGGGCCTTTTCCACTGAGAAACTTTCCAGCAGCTCTTCTCCAAGCCTTTTCTGGGTAGACAGAACATTTTCTCCCAGTCAGAGGGCAAGCTTTGTTTGAAAGATAGGGAGAAAGAGTCTGGGAAAAATAATTGTGTGGCATAATATTCTCTTGGTAGCAGCTGTAACTATTCACAGCCGTCTACATCTGCCTCAGACCATCATTATTCTTCATGGACTCCAGCACAGGACTGTGTAAGTAAGAGAGAGAGATGTGCAGTTGGAGGGGTGGGAGCTTCCTTGTTTATTGTAATAAGTTCCTCCAAAGTGTCTCAGTAACCTGTACATAAATGTGATCTATTTCCTGGGAGACTGTCTTATGCGCTGAAAATCATCTTCACTTTGGTGAGATCTTGCTAATTCTTCTCTGAGCAGATGTGGTGATGTCTGAAGGCCTGGCTGTACATCACCGCTTTGGGTACTTTTTGCAGAGTTGTGGGGTTTATGAAGCATGTAAATGGGCTTTTTTTGTAAGAAATAAGTTTCAAGATGCCATTTTCATACATCACTTTAGTACAAGGATCTGCTAGAAAAGCATTCCCTGGAAGGGCAGTAGCTGTTGGAGCTGTCCTGGGAGAGTGAGAAACCAGACCTTTGGATGAGGGAATGCACAGGCTTTCATGTATGGGCCGTGAGAACAACACATACTGGTGGAAGGAGACCTCGTGACGAATGCAGTCCAAAAGGGGAGCACCCAGGGTTTGGAAATTCAGTGTGAAGTTTCTCAGTGCAAAGCTTGGCTTCACAGCTGGCACGGAGCAAACAACCTGACATGATCCATACTGGGAAAAAAAAAAAGGACATATCTCTCTGTCACACACACAGTTCTGTGCTGGAGTCCATGAAGAAAACAACGGCCTGCAGGAGATGGCTGTGAGCTGTTACAGCCTGTACCACACTGACTGTATCCTGGGCTGCATCCAAGGAAGTGTGGCCACTTTGCTGCTGGAGGGGATTCTGCCCTTCTTCTCCACTCTCATGAGACCCTCACCTGGAGTCCTACATTAAGTTCTGGAGTCGTCAGTGCAGGAAGGACATGGAGCTGTTGCAGCGAGTCCAGAGGAGGCCACAAAGATGACACAGGGCTGGAGCACCTCCTGTATGAGGACAGGTTGAGAGAGTTGGGGTTGTCCAGCCTGGGTAAGAGAAGTTCTGGGGAGACCTTAGAGCAGCCTCCAAGATCTGTGGGCTTTAAAGCCCATCCAGTCCCACCCTCCTGCCATGGCAGGGACACCTCCCACTGGATCAGGGGGCTCAAAACCCCATCCAACCTGGCCTTGAACACCTCCAGGGATGGGGCAGCCACAGCTTCTCTGGGAAACCTGGGACAGGGCCTCCCCACCCTCACAGCAAAACATTTCTTCCTAAGATCCCATCTTAATCTCCCCTCTTTCAGCTTCAGATCCTATCCCTTGTCCTATCCTTGCAATACCCATATTGTTCATTATATTTGAATGATGGTTTATCCTGCCCAGATCAGAGCACTGTGCCCAACTATTTAGGGTACGTCAAAGGGTATGGGAAGTTCAGATCCTTAAAGGTAAGGTCAGAATGTAGTGCCCTGTTTCTGTCATCAAATCACAAGATAAAAGAACTCATTTGAGATTAACCAGTGTGGCCATGCCCTGTGCACTGTGACAAGGCAGTGGCAGAGGCTGGGGTTCACCTTCTCACAGCTGGCCAGGTAAAGTGCACTCTTTGTTATACTCTGATACTTAAAAGTTTTGATGTTGGCAAGGAATCAATTTTATATAATAACCTTTCTCAACAAGCCCTTGATGGAAATGTGAACACTGGAGATATCCCGATCGAAATCTGGGCTGGAAGCTCCTTTCAGCTGATCAGACTCACAGCTGGGGTCCTGAGAGCATCAACAGGCCCTGCAGCCCATTCTCCTCATCCCCAGGGGCTTGGATGCCCCTGCTGAAGGTCAGCTCTGACTTCACACAACCTGGGATGACAGCTGGGAGAATTCTTGCTGGTGGTCTCCCCTCTTTGAATCCAGAGCAGTGCCTGTGCTCAACGATCCTGGCCTTGCCCTGCTGACCTGTGTTCCTGCGTTGGCCATGGAACTGTTGTGTCACTGTAGACTCTTTTGGGCATTGCTGGGCTTTCAGATGCCCCTGGTTGCTGTCACTGGACCCATCCTGCTCTGCCTGCTCAAGTGCTGTGGGAGTGCATCCCTTGCCAGTGAGGCCTTTGCCTTGGCTCCCATCTCACCCCCCCTGCCCACCACAGCCCCAGTGACAGTGGGACGAGTAACCAGATGGGCATGTGAAGCTTTTAGGTACTGGTTTCTTGGAGTCATCAACTCTTGGGCTCTGTTGTGCCTTGATTAAATAGCTGAGAGTGATGGAATTAACAAACCTCAGTCCAGCTTGCTGAAAACTTACATTTCAGCCTATGCCACAACACAGACAGGCCAGGATCATTGTTTTTCTCATAAAAAGGTAAATTTTGATGAAAGATGAGTGTCTCTGGCTCCATTTCTAGAACAATGGAGAATATGTGACTTCTCAGGGCCCTTTAAGAGCTGGGAAATCAGAAGCATTGCTCTACAAGGAAGCAGTGTGCTGGGAATCATGAGACCCAAGTGAAGAATTTAAAGAGATGCCCAGGTTAGCAGGAGGAATTGAAAGAAGTAGGTGGTGGGAGAAGAAGACAAGAGCCAAAGTGGGCTCTTCAGGCTGGGGAAAGGGAAGGGAACTTTTTAGGTTCTGAATAAAAGACACTGGAGGATTTGCATGATTGGATTATAGGAGTAGTGATCTTTTTAAAAGCATTTATACCCATGTATATGAGAGAGGGAGGTGTTTAAGCACTGGAAATAAAGCCAGATTAACAGATCAGACAGGGTGTCCAGGTTGGTTTGTTTGCCTGGGGTGACAATAAAACAGGAACAGCAGCTGCCCTGCTGGGCTGGTGAGTGGAGCAGATTCAATGCCTGCAGTCCAGGCTGCCCAGGTCACAACTCTCTGAAACAAAGGCAGACATTGCTTCTTGGTGATGAGATGGCTCAGAACTAGCAGAGCTCTGCCTCAGCTCCTCCTCCTGGAGATCTCCGTGGCTAGAAATACAGCTTAGTCAAAACATTTCATGCTGCAGTGGTGGGAGGGTGCAGGAAGCACAGAATCCATCCCACGGAGGAATTCATCAGCGTGGTCCAGGCGTGCCCACCAAAGGGAACAGATTTGTGAAGGGGATAGTTAAGGGGATAGTTAAGGAACTCTTAATCTGTTCATGAATTATAGAAAGGGGCATTTTCTTCTTTGGGGGTCAGGGTAGTTTAATAAAGTTTTGGCTGAGGTTCTATTGATTTGTCACTGAAATGTAACTATTGCAACATGAATTTTAAAGGTCTTGGTCAGATGAATTTAGAAGTACTCGAGAGCCATTCTGTGCCTGGTATTAAACTGGAGTCACTCCACCAGATTTGGACTGTGCTACTGCAGCACCTCTCCTATACAAGCAAGGCTGCAGCCTGGTGGATTAATCAGCTCTTCTCACCCCCTCCCAGGCTGCTCAACATCCACTCCACCAACTTCCTGCACTGTGCAAAGTTTTCCTATTATATGGAAATTGCTTTCCTGCCTTCCAGGGAAAGCCTAAGGAGAGCCAGGTTCTTGGCTGTGCAAATTTCAAATGAAGGATTCATAGGACATCAAAGCAGCCCTCCCTTAAAGAGCTTTCTCACACAAGAGCTATTGCCTCCCTAGGCTAAGCAAATTTTTTTTTCTGACAGAAAGGGAGTTTCGTATCTGATAAAGGGAATTCTTTTGGATGTGCAGGACTGCAGCATGGAGGTACATCTAGATATATAGATATATGTCCAAAGGCTCCAGGGAGACCTTAGAACAGCCTCCCAGTACTGAAAGGGGCTCCAGGAAAGCTGGGGAGGGGCTCTTGATCAGGGAGTGCAGGGACAGGATGAGGGGAATGGTTTTCAGGTGAAAGGGGGAGATTGAGATGAGATCTTAGGGAGAAATGTTTTGCTGTGAGGGTGGGGAGGCCCTGGCCCAGGTTGCCCAGAGAAGTGGTGATTGCTCCATCCCTGGAGGTGTTCAAGGCCAGGTTGGATGGGGCTTTGAGCCCCCTGATCCAGTGGGAGGTGTCCCTGCCCATGTCAGGGGGGTGGAACTGGTTGGGTTTTGAAGTCCCTTCCAACCCAAACAGCTTTATGATTCTGTTATAAATATGTATTTTATATACACCTCTGTGCAAATTTTACTGCAGGTACACAGTTTTTCTTTGCATGGCTTTGTTATGAAGCTGCTCACAGTAGAAATACTAAATGTTGGAATGAGTATTACAAGACCAGTGAGGGATCTGGTTCTCTGTGATAGTGAGCTCCAGCCATTCTTCTCCATCCGGGTCCAGCTTCCACTTCCCTGTGGATGCTCAGCAGCTGTTTCCAACTTCAAAAAGAAGGGTAGTGTCACCTGTTTCATAGCAATATGCACCTTTTGTCCTACAGCATCTCCTACCAACATCTTCATAGCCTTTCTCCCCTGATGTCCACCCTGTGATCATCCTGAACAGCAGTTCAATGTTCAGCATTTCTTCTGGGAGCTATTGCAGTGAGTAAGAGGATCCTCATGGATTTCCTTAATTTAGTAGGTGTGCTAGAGCCTGGCATTATTTTTAATTACTTCTCAGCTGGCTGTGTGTCAGGTGTTTCTGCACAGTTATCAGAGAACTCAGAGCAAGCCCAGAGAGACAGGCTGCTGCTAAAAGGAGTGCTGGGAAACAGCAGACTTTGGAGACCTGAAAGAGAGAAACAAACACTTTCTAGGGCATGATCAGATCTCCAGAACAACTCAGATTAATGACTCCAGCAACGCTTCCTTCTCCCCATAACTCCTTGGAGGAGCCTGAATGATGAGCTCAGGTGCAGAACTCTACGCTATAGGCACCTGAAGTTAAACAAGGTGGGTGCTGGGCTCTTCTCCCAGGGAACAAGGGATGGGATGAGAGGAAATGGCCTCAAGTTGCACCAGGGGAGGTTCAGATTGGATATTAGGGGAAAATGCTTTACTGACAGAGTGGTGAAGCCCTGGTAAAGGCTGCCCAGGGCAGAGGTAGAGTCTCCATCCCTGGAGGGGTTCGAAAATCGTGTGACTGTGGCATCTGGGGACAGGGTTAGGCAGGCACGGTGGGGTTGGGATGAGGGCTGGACTTGGATGAGCTTAGAGGGATTTTCCAACTTAAAAATTCTATGATTCTGTGATTCTAACATGCTGTCTGCATGCCTGATGCTGAAGGGGGCTGGCACGGCCAAGGGCAGAGCATGGGCCAGCTGGGGAAACGCTCAGGGCACCGGGTGGAGAAACTGGGTTGCTGGCAATAGGACAACTGCCCTGCGAGGAGAACATCAGGAACTAAAACTGCATCCAGACACAGAGAGGAGGAAGAGAAATCAGGCAAGTCTCAGATATCTGCTGGACATGACTGATGAGCACTTCTCTTTGCTCCTCTAATAGAGGATTCTTTTATCTTTCTTAGTTTTCTTTCTTTTAAATAAAAAATCTCTGTCTCTGGGCCAAGATAACCTCATCAAATCCTGGAAGGGTGCACAGAGGGGATTGTTGTGGGTTCAGTGTATGGGAAATTGAAACCCTGTATCCCTGATGGAGCAGCACAGTATGGCTGACAGCTAACAAGAAATTAATTTGGAATGCTTTTACTGCTTATTTGCTTGCTTGTCATCCTCACTATTGCTGTAGCTTCCTGCTGCTTTAATTTTTCATATCCTTCCAGCTCATGGTAGAGTTTATGTGATGCTTTGTCTTTCCCTTCTACAAGACCCAAGTCCTGGATTCACATCTGCAGCTTCCATCAAGGCAGAAAAAGAAGTCAGGGAGAGGGAAGCCCCCAAGAGAATGTGTTTGGATATTTTCTTGTTGGGGAAAAAAGCCCTTATATTGTGACCCCGGTATGTTTTAAAGGTACAGAAAATAGCAGACAATGAAAGTGAAATTTAAAAATGTTATTAAAAAACTAAATCTTGCAACAAGTCTGGGATTCTTCTCTCTGGATTTGAGATGTTGGGAACACTCAAACAGTCTCTTCAGGAAAAATACCACCTCCTTTTATCTTTGCCAAGTGCTGGCATCAATAAATACATGAAATACGAGCTGGGATTGTAGTGGTTGCTGTCACTGGGCATGTGTGGAGAGTCCTGGAGAGACTTTTGTTAGGATCTTACTAGGAATATGGTCAGGGACAGCCAGTGAAAGGTGATCCCACACTACCAGAATTACCACTGACTCACAGCTGACATATCCCAGCTTAAAAATCCTCACGTGCAGCAGCGTAAAGCCACACCCAGTGCCCGTCACACCTCGCACCAATTCCATGCAGTTGGGAGAGGCAGCAGAAAGTGCATCCTGGCACCATAATCTGCACAGCCCAGCAGCAAGGGCAGCACTGGGTACACAATCCCCTCTCCTCTGTAAGCCCCTGGTTTTCCATGGTGTTGGGGCCCCTCAGCTGAAGCCAAACTTTGGCAGAGATAAGAACAAAATGAACAGATTTGTTTTTCCTTCTCTCGCAAAGCATTGCAATGTTTTCTCCCATCAGCAGTGGGATGTGATGTGCTTGGATGTGAGATCGTGTTTCTAGGGAAGAACTTTAAGGAGGGCATTTTTAAGTGTTTGTCCCCACAGAGAACCAGTAAACACTGGAGATATTAAATTAAGATCTATTGGTCATAGAATCATAGAATGGTTTGGGTTGGAAGGGATCTTAAAGCCCATCCAGTTCCACTCCCCTTGCCATGGGCAGGGGCACCTCCCACTGGATCAAGGGGTTCAAAGTAAGTTCACCTGATGGGTGAACTTGGCAAGTAATATTTGGGGTGATGACCACCAGGCACCCCTCAAGACCCCTTGGAGCATGGGAAGAAGCTGCAAGGAATGACTTGGAATTTACTATAATCACATGTAAATATGTGATTCCATGCTTGATGAGCAATGTAGGGCTTTGTGTAACTCTGTATAAATGACAGCAACAAACCCCTTGAGGTGTGCTTGATTTGAGGGAAGAGAAACCCTCCAAGCACCTGGGATTTGTCCAAACCTAAATAAATGATGTCGCTCTCAGTGACACAGCGACTGGCTTATTGCACACCGGGTAATCAATCTGTATTTTGGATAACACTGTCACCTAACACTAAACTCTTCCCTTTCCACTCAATTTAGTAAAACCTGAAATGAGCAGCAAGTAGCAAAGGCTAAAGCTCTCCAGATGCAGTGAATTCCCCTGTGCCAATGGCTGCTGCCCTCAAAAGCAAACCCAGAGACCTTCCTCAAACACGTCATGGTGTGGGGAAAGGACAGGCATCTCATTAAACCCAGTCAATCTTCCTGGCGCCCTTTCCTTCCAACAGCCTTAGCTCTTCTGAAATCTATCGATCAGCACTGCTGAACTCCAGATAAAGGTCAGGTTACAGGGCTTGTCTGCTGTGATCCAACAGCTCTTTTGGAGTAGGCACCACAGCTACCCTTGCTGTACTTGGAGCAGAGCCGGTTGCGTGATCTCCCCACCCAGGCTCTCTCCCGGACAATGTGCACACTCCTGCCCTGCAGCTCACAGCCACCCTTGCTCTTCCTAGAGGCTCGTGGGTTTGCAGAGACACCCCAGAGCCAGTGTATCCAGGGATTTTCTCTGCCAGTCTCAGCCATGTTCTTCGCACTGGGAGGTGAGGAGCATGTGCTGCTACACGGGAGAGTGGAGAGACGGGTGGTTTGTGTCTTGTCCTGGCAAACCCAGGTGCAGGGGGACAGAGAATCCTCAGGGAAACTCCAGCATCTCATTGAGGGACAACGTGGTACAGCTGCTTTGTGGGGTCATCCTCCTCTGTGTCACAAATTCAGGGGGAAACCACCTCCTGGCTTATCAAACCCTTACGGGAGCAAAAAGACACTTCTATCAAAAAAAAAAAAAATCTTAAAACCACAGAGGGTTCTTACATTTGCACTTTTTTATCAGAAGGTTATTTGCATTTCTAACAGTTAGAATTTTTCCAGTGACAAATGCAGGCAGGATTGCATGGACCAAAGTGATGCATCTTCCAGGCCTTATGCTTGCAGAAGGCTCCCAGTCTCACAAATCTCAGCATCAAAATCTTTCTATAGTATTCTATAACCCAAGGGCTGGAGCAGCTCCCATATGAGGACAGACTGAGAGTTGGGGGGTGTTAAGCATGGAGAAGGCTCCAGAGAGATCTTAGAGCAGCCTCCCAGTACTGAAAGGGGCTCCAGGAAAGCTGTGGATGGGCTCTTGATCAGGGATTGCAGAGATGGGATGAGGTGGAACAGTTTTCAGGTGAAAGAGGGGAGATTGAGATGAGATCTGAAGAAGAAATGTTTTGCTGTGAGGGTGGGGAGGCCCTGGCCCAGATTGCCCAGAGAAGTGGTGGGTGCCCCATCTCTGGAGGTGTTCAAGGCCAGGTTGGATGGGGCTTTGAGTCCTCTGATCCAATGGGATGTCCCTGCCCATGGCAGGGGTTTGGAGCTGGATGAGCTTTAAAGTCCCTTCCCATCCAAACCATTTCATGATTCTATTCACCTTTATCTTTCTTAATATTAGCCTGTTTATATTTAGTTCCCTGCCTCCATTATATTTACTGTTCTTCCTCTTTGGAGCAGGGCTGTTTCTTCAAGCCTTTTTCCTTTATGCATATTCGGTTTTATTTAATGAACATTAGCAAAACTGGGCATTCTATTCCCATCGTCGAGATATTACTGTCCTCTTGTCATGCCTCTAGTTGTCTGCCAGGAGTATTTTGAATCCCAAAACATATTACAAAAAGTCACTCTTCTTTCCTCTGGCTTGGGAGAAAAACCTACTGGCCTGGTCCTGTCTGAGAATTCACTTCCATGCTTTGTCACAGAGTATCTGTGTCCCTTTGGGTAAACGTTTGTGTCCCAAGCCCCTGATGTAGCACTTCCCACTCTTGTAGTGCTCCTCTCACTTCTCTTGTACAGTCCAGGCAGAAAGCATTGACACTTAGGAGTGTACTGGAATTAATCAGCTCCTTACAGCCTGTCCTGACTAAAGGAGCAGAAGTGAAGTGCAAGGACCCTGGACTCGAAGAGCAATCAATCCAGGAAGTGACCATGTTAAACGAGTCAGGGTGGCCCAGAGGCAGCACCAGTGGCAGCCAGTGGTGCTCTTCAAAAACACCCTCCCCCTTTGCACCCCTTCAGACCATCTCTTTTGAAAGGACTGTGATAACTGAGTAAAGGTGTTCTGGTTCTCCTAAGAGCCTTCCAAATGATCATTCCTGTGGGCATTTAACCTTAAAACTTTACCAAAAATCACATCCTGGTGTTGCCTGGTTTCCAAACTCTTTCTCTGCGAAATTGCACATCAGATCAGCCCTGCACAACCCCGCTCCTGGTGCCCTGTCGGTGCAGAGAGTGGTTGTGTTTCTTTTCCCTTTGGCAGGGGGATGTGTAGGAGTGGGCAACAGCCTGAGGCCATTGTTCAGCTTCCCTGGCTCTTAGCCAAGGGCACCTACCTGCACAAAGTCACAGCTCAGACCTCCGCAGGGCCAGAAGCACTTTGGCTCCAGCACTGATTTTCATGTCCATGTTGTGCTTTCTCCCAGCAAACTTTGTGCGTGGGTGAGTGAAGTCTTCTGTTATTTTTTCTCTTTTTCCTCACCACTGAAAGCCAGTAGCAAATAAAAGCCCTTTGTATAAGGAAACATCAAACTGTGCTCTAAGGGGATCCTCTGGGATAAAAGGTAGGAGAGAAATGCAGATGTATTCTTTGGATGAGCCCTCCGGATTAGCATGTGAATTTTCATCCGGGATCCCTGGAAGAGCTTGGAGCTGCAAGGTGCTCTGATTGCACTAATTCACATGTAATCTCCCTGCCAGGCTCTGTACAAGGCTGGGAGATCCCACCTGGGCTCTCTGCTCCCAGCTCCTACTCACCTGTCCCTGCTCCATGGTGACCTTCACAGAGTGGGTCAGGCTGGCGCTTCTCAGTGGGGAGGGCGTGGGGTTTGCTCATTGCCCTCTGACTATTTTGGGGAGAAAACAAGCAGTTTTTCTGTGTGTTCACAAATGAAATGCAAGCTGAGGTTTAAACAAATAAACAAAGCCTGTTATTATGCAATCTGCTTTTTCTTGGCATCTGAGTATCAGGATGCAAATCTTGGGAAGGCTTTGATTACCGAAACTGGGGCACTCGCAACCTTGACAACAATTTCAGATGTGAGCTGAATACAATGTGCACGGATGAGAGCAGTTACTGGATCCCACGGGGACTCCTCAGCAGTCTATCTGGGCTCTCACTATCCCAGGGCTGTTTCTTGGGTACAGGAACTGCTGGAAATGGCTGCTTGAGAGAGGTTAGACACATTTTCATCAACAGAAGAGTTTAAACCAAAGCTCCTGTTCTACCTCCACAGAAGGTGCTCAGAGCAGCAACTCCATCTGAGCTTCCACTCTCAGTACAGAAATGTATAAAGGTGATATTTGATATGTGTATAATGTATATACTGTATAAAAATGTTCTTGTAGATATGGCCATGAAATCCAAATAAACAGCTCTCCCATCCTGTCCCTGACCCCACCACACTAGAGTTGGCTTGGGCAAGCTTTCAGGAGACCCCTGCTGAGGACAGAGCCCTGTCATCAGATTTTGTGTTCCTACTTCTGCTCCAGAAGTTGGTATCAGCTCACAAAGTAATTTTACTTACTCTTTACCAGCACCCTTTCCCACTTTCCCCTGTAATTGTCTAATTAACGTACTTCATCCATCACCTTTATATCCACCATTCATCATTGTTTACGTTGAGCACGGCCTTACACATAAGCATGGCACACATTAGCAAGTGCTGATGAAGGGGAAATGTATGTCCAGTTGTGAGAAGTAGCTGCAGGTAAGCCCAGATAACCTGGAGGATTCATGGGGCTTTTTCACACCCTTCTTATCTCTGAATATAATCGTATGCATTTCCTAAACCAGGTGAGTGGGGTTGTCCCCTGGAAATGTCTGCATTCATAGAATCATAGAACAGTATTTGTTGGAAGGGACCTCAAAATCCATCCCGTTCCACCCCCCTGCCATGGGCAGGGACACCTCCCACTGGATCAGGGGGCTCAAAGCCCCATCCAACCTGGCCTTGAACACCTCCAAGGATGGCACAGACAACACTTCTCTGGGAAACCTGGGATAGGGCCTCCCCACTCTCACAGCAAAACATTTCTTCTTAAGATCTCATTATTTCAGCCTAAAACCATTTCCCCTCATCTTATCCCTGCACTCCCTAATCAAGAGCCCCTCCCCAGCTTTCCTGGAGCCCCTTTCAGTACTGGGAGGCTGCTCTAAGGTCTCCCCACAGCCTTCTTTTCTCCAGGATGAACAACCCCAACTCTCTCACCCTGTCCTTGTATGGGAGGTGCTCCAGCCCTCGGATCATCTCCATGGCCTGCTGTGGACTCATCCCAACAGCTCCAGGTCCTTTCTGTGCTGAGGACTCCAGAACTCCATGTGGGACTCCAGGTGGGTTCTCACTAGAGCAAAGTAGAGGGGAAGAATAACCCCCTCACCCTGGCGGTTACACTTTTTCTATATGCATTTCCTAAATTAAATGAACTGTGTTGTCCTCTGGAAATGTCTCTCTCTGCTCCAGAGATGTGTCCAGTTTCTGCATGCTAAAATGAATCCATGTAAAGGACACTTAAATGACCTCATACCTGCTGTGTTGGCCTATCAAGCCATTCATCTGGAGCTATGATTGACCTCTTTCAGTGCCTCTGCTATCAAAGAAGAGGAAATAAACTGCTCTTTATCCTGTGGTAACCAATCAGGATAATAAAATATCTCTCAGGCTGTTTAGAAACCAGCTGCTGCTGATAGCTTTCCTCACAAAACACTGTTCTCAGTGCAGCCACAAACACTCTTTTGCGTCTTTTCTTCTTGCTTTGATTATGTCAATGTGACATTGCCAATACACCTTCACCCAACAAACCTCACTGAATAGCAGTTACCTCACTAATAATGATACCCCTGCACTATTTTCTCATCCTGAACACATTTCCAAAATGCAAGGAGGAGTTTTGCCAACTGTCCATGTGAATCACATGTTCCCACTGTTCCACCTTCTCTCCCTGGAGGAACTGCAGCCTGTCCACAGCTCCCCCCCCAGATCTCTGCAAGCCTCTCCAGTCTGCAGGAGCTTACTGACTCGGGGTGCTGCCTTTTCTTTGCAGCCTTCACTCTTCTGTCTCATGGTGCCTTCACTTTGCTCTCATACCCTCTGGACTGCTTTCCTATGTTCTGTCATTTCAGCTGGCACCTACTTGAAGTCGCGCTGCTGCATTGTCACTGCATCTCTTTCACCTGCCCACTTTGGCTCCCAACACCTCCTTTTCAGCTCTGTGTCTGCAGCACAAAATACCCCAGCGAGCTCCGTTGGGAAGACTGTCAAGGGCTCTTGATTTCAACTCTGCTTTAGAGAGACCACGAGCTGTCTTCCTATCAGGGAGGTACATATTTCTCCTGCAGAGTTCCTATTATTCCCCTCTCGGTGGATCAGGGAGGAATACTTTTATATTCATGCCCTAATTTATTTTGCAAGAGCTTTCTTGTGCAGCAAATGCTGCATCTCCCTCACCCCTAAGACATCTTTGTTCCTTTACCTCAGCATCAGAAATATATAGAGCCAAGCAGGGAAAGGCTGTTTGCTTGGTTCCTTATTTACAGATTCACCTCTGTGTTTGTGTCTTCTGGGGTAAGTTGTCTCCTTCGCAGCAACATGAAAGCAAGGAGGCTGCTGTGGGCTTTAGAGCCCACTGTATTTGTCAGCATCTTTCATTTTCATTTAATGAGGCCCTTCAAGAGCAGAGGCTGCAGCCAGGCTGTGCCTGTTCCTCTTCCTCAGGCAGCAATGGAATGCCCCAGCACACAGGACCACCTTGGTAATGCTCCCCCTTCCCAGGCTCCTGCCCTGTCCAGGAAGTGGATGGGGTGGAGGAGGCTGATGGGGAGAATCTCTTTGAAGGAGGGGAAATGCTGAGTGGGGAGGGTGGAAGCTTAGCTGGAGGAAGGAGGAATGAGAAATATCAACAACTTCCCAGACATTTAGGTATTCCACTGGGTCCAGGAGATGCTGTGCACACAGAGGATTGCTTATTGTATACAGTCAAATTAAAAGGAAGAAAGGAAAATCCCAATGAGCTGAAGGTGGGAGCGGTGAGAAAGCCAGTCCAGGGACACCAGTGGGCTTTACCAGAGGGAGAGGAGAAACACCCACAAAGAAACGGGAGAACTGGAGAGGAAAAGAAATGAAGAAGGGAAGCTGTTAAGGCACCCCCAGACTGCCAGCATTCCAGAAGCATTTGGACAATGTCCTCAGTCACATGCTGTGAATGTTGGAAGTGTCCTGTGAAGGATGAGATTTGGACTCGATGATCCTTTTGGGTCCCTTCCAACTGGGGTGATTCTATGATTCTACATTTTCATGTGCTCCATGGCTTCTGGGGATGAGGCTGACTTGGGATTGAGGGCAGAAGAGGCTACAATTGAAGGATGAAGCACTTCTCCACATGTGCTCCAGCAGGATGTAGTAGAAGGGCATTGAGATATTCCTCAGAGCCTTTTTGCATCACACCAGGGGTGAAATCAGCAGTGCTCTCACTCCTTAATTTCTAGAAAACAGCAACCTTGGCCCTGCAGAGCTGCTCTGTGAAGGCAACAGTCTCCCCCGTGCAGTCCCTTGCAGCTTATCAGAGGGTCTGCTTAGGGCTCACAGGAAGAGAAATGTCCTGCAGCTCACAACCCCTGTTCCCGGGGGAAAGGAGGCTGTAGAGGAGGCAATGACTACTAACCCTGCTGCTTAAGATATGAGGTGAACTTGTCTGCACCCTGGGCAAGCAAAATGTAAAAAGAAGGCTAAATAAATTAGAAGTCTGAAAGTCACAGTCAACAAAGCTGAATGCTTCATGGGAGCCTTGATCGTGTCTGTGTTTAACAATGACTTCTTTGATACGAGAATAGTTCTAATGGTAGTGTTAGAAAACCCTGTAAATCTCCAAGCTTGAGCACCAAAGGCTTCATGAGACAATGGAAGGGCAGAACCCTTCCATGGACTGTTGCCATGTCACTTGATTCACCAGCCCAAGCCAAAAGGCAACATCGGGACCCCAGCCACCCACAGGAGTAGCGCCCCTTTCAGAGATGACAACGGTGCTGGAGCTGCCTCTGGTCATTCTCCAAGCTAAGGAGAACTGAAAACTTCTCCAGTACTCCTGGGGCTCTGAGGCTGTTCTAAAGCCCCCACAAGGGGAGGTTTAATTACAAGTTCACACACTGTGAGCAGCCTTACAATCTGGTTGCTTTGCTATTCTCTGTCTTCTTTGTTGCTCTGGCAGCAGTCTGCTGCCTCGGATCCTCATTTACAATAGAAGGGTTTGGGAAAAGGCTGTTTTTTTCAATGTCTATTGAGTCTGTAACATGTTTTCGTGTGCTCTAAAGTGAATAACCATAACAGTGGGAAAGGATTCCCTGTTACAAAGCACGTGAGCAATAAAAGCTTCACACTTCTTGAAGAAATTTCTAGGAAGCTGTAAAATGGCTCTGTGACATGCATGGGTTTGGTTATCACAGAATGCAACTGCATTGTGATGTGTAAGAAGCGTGTGCATGGAAGGCAGATCAGAAAGGAGTGTCCACTCCGATGCTCACTCACAGGAAGAGACACAGTGACTGGGAGCTGGCTGCCATCTCTGGGACAAGGAGCACACGGAGAACGTGGCCGGGTGGGAAGGATGCATGGAAGATGCTGGGTGGACTCATGCCCACTACATTCATGGATTTAAGAGCAAAACAGTGTGTCTGAAGTAGTCGCCAGATTCATTTTAAAGCCCGTGGAAGAAAACAGCCTCCTTCATGTGGGAATTTGTGTGAGCTGACTGAGAATGTGGTAAATCACCTTTGCTTTAGTGTACAGGAAACTAGATGGATTTTGTGGACAGAGATATCCAACTTTGGTGTCCAAATTGGGGCAAAACCATTGCCACACTGAAGTCCATGCAGACATTGCAAAGCCATCAGGCTTTGGTCTCTTTCAAAGAGCTAATGGGGGAGTTCCCAGTTATCACCAGCCCATTCAGCCCTTGGCCAACAGGACCAAGTCCCATGTTAGACATGCATGGAGGAGGTTCCGTATGAGGAGAGGCTGAGAGAGTTGGGGTTGTTCAGCCTGGAGAAGAGAAGGCTCCAGGGAGACCTTTGAGCAGCCTCCCAGTACTGAAAGGGGCTCCAGGAAAGCTGGGGAGGGGCTCTTGATCAGGGAGTGCAGGGATAGGATGAGGGGGAATGGTTTTCAGGTGAAAGAGGGGAGATTGAGATGAGATCTTATTGAGAAATGTTTTGCTATGAGAATGGTGAGACCCTGTCCCAGGTTGCCCAGGGAAATGTTGTCTGCGCCATCCCTGGAGGTGTTGAAGGCCAGGTTGGGTGGGGCTTTGAGCCCCCTGATCCAGAGGGAGGTGTCCCTATTGGAACCAGATGAGCTTTCACGTCCTTCCAACCCTTCTATGATTCTATGTGTCACCGTTCCCAGTGCTCTGATAGTTTCAGAATCAACTGCCATAAGTCAGGAGAGCAAGAATTTTGCTGGTGCCTCCGAGGAGATCTCAGTCCCCTGACAGTACTCAAGGCATTCCCATGTGACTCTATTTAAATAATGAACAGGAATCTCCAGCTCTTGCAGGTTTCTCCATCAGGTGATGCATGTGGGAATACAGAACACACTGGTTTAGGATCAAAAGTATGTAAAGTTTTGCGTTAAAATAGAGCAAGACGTGATCGTCTCCCTAACTTCAAAAGAAGGGAAAATGCCACCAAAACTTTCTGGAAGGTGAAAAAGTTGGTTATAAATGCAGATGTGTGTGAGCACGACCGTGTCTGTGTTGCGATATCGAACGAGACACGAGATGGCAACTGGTGCCATCTTCAGCCCAGCCGAAGACATTCAGTGTAGCGCCCAGTCGAGGAGTGATGTCGAGACCACTGCTCAGGCTGCCCGACAGCTGGGGAAAGACAGCCCGGTTGCTCAGCCTGCCCTGTTCTCCAGGGCTGCTGCCAGTGCTCCCTGGAGGGTTACCCACACTCTGGAGAGAGGCAGAGTCCTGCAGCTCCCCTCCCTGCTGACAGCAAACCCCACTGCAGCAGCTTACAGAAACGTGGATGAAGGAAGAGAGCAATTAACAGCCGTCCCTCTCCAGACAGAGTCTTACCCAGAGCTGGGCTGCTGACTGACCTGGGCTGTTTTCAGAGGTACTTAATGCACAGACTCAGTATTAGAAATTTGGAGCCTGTTCACGTACTTAGCAAGTTTCACCACATGAAATGTGGGCACCTGCATCATAGAATCATAAAATATCCTGAGTAAGAATGGACCCACAAGGATCATCGAGTCCATCTCCTGTTCCTGCACAGGATAACCCCAGCATTCACACCCTGTGGCTGAGGGCAATGGCTGAGGGCAATGGCCAAAGGCTGCTGGAATATTGTCAGGCTGTGACTGCTTCCCTGGGGAGCTGTTCCAGTGCTCCACCGCCCTCTGGGGGAAGAATCTTTTCCTAATGTCCAACCTGACCCTCCCCTGGCACATCTTCCTGCCATTCTCTTGGGTCCAGAAGAAGAGCTCAGCACCTGCTCCTCCTCCTCCCCTTGCGAGGAACCTGCAGAGTGTGATGAGGTCTCCCCTCAGTCTCCTCCTCTCCTCTAGACTGAACAGACACAGTGACTTCAGCCTCTCCTCACACGGCTTCCCCTCGAAACCCTTCCCAAACTCTGTGCCCTCCTGTGGACACTCCCCAGCAGCTTTAGATCCTTTTTATCCTGTGGATCCCAAACTGCCCCCAGTGCTCAAGGTGGGGCTGCCCCAGAGCAGAGCAGACTGGGACAATCCCCTGTGCTGGATGCCCCCCAGGACACGGTTGCCCTCTTGGCTGCCAGGGCACTGCTGGCTCAACTCGCTGTCACCCAGCACCCCCAGGTCCCTCTCCGCAGGGCTGCTCTCCAGCCTCGCACTCCCCAGGCTGTGGATCCAGGGCTGCCATAGCCCAGGGGCAAAATCCAGCACTTGCCCTTGTTCTACTTCATGCAGTTGGTGATTGATCAGATCTCCAGTTTGTCCAGATCCTTCTGGAGGTCCTCTCTGCTCTCAAGAGCATCGACAGTTCCCCCATTTCATGCCATTCTCATGGCCTCCCAGTTTTGTGTCATCAAGTCTAGCAAGACCAGCTTTAAGAAATGAGAGGAGAATGAAGCGGCACCAAGGAAGACCCCAGGCGTGCTGTACCGACCAGCTCCAAACACGAGCGCTGGGTCTGCAGACAGAAGAACTTGTTGATAAAAGACACAAGAAAAGAGTGTGATAAGGAGAAGCTGAGAAGGGATAAAAATGAGCCAGCAAAAGTAAAGCTTTTGTTATTTTGTCAAGGAACAAAAACTAGAGGAAGTGAGAAAACTCAGTGAGGAATAATAGCAAAGCTAGCAGACAAGTTAATAAATATGTCTGATGAACAATGTGGCTCCAGCCAGGAGGAGACAGGTGATGGGTACCATTTTCAATTCAAAACCAAAAAAAAAAAAAAAAAGCAAAAATAGGGGAATAAATAGTTACATTTCTGTACAAAACTCTGGTATCCACATATAATAATGATAGTGGAAAAGTTTCTCTATTTAAAGATGAGGTGATTGTCAGGCACATCATGTCACCTTTAAGGTAAAAGTGTTTTTTAGAAGCAAATCTAACTGCAGGTAAATATTCCTGACTGCACAGACAGCTGAACTGCCCTAGGAAACAAATCAGGCTATGGCAGGAGAGGAGCAGTTTGCCTGGGTGTCCTCCAGTGTCCTCCAGCGCAGGACTATGACAAAGGCACAGGCTGTCACGGCACAGGAGGGGGACACAGACAAACTCTCTCTGCAGACATCTGAGGTCACAGTGGATATCGCAAAAAGCTTTACAAAAGGAAAAAAAATGCCCATGCTGTTTGATGCCACTTAGTTTCCAGATGACAGGGCCACACAGGCAGCAGTACAGGCACCTGGGTTTCTGTTGGAAGAGAATTTCTGAGCAAGTTTGGCAGATCCAGAGACATTCTTCAAAAGGCGTCTACTGACCAGGAATTTCTCGGCACTGCTATTGGACTGATGATTTCTGCAGCCTCTTAACCACGGGGCTGTAAAACCATAGAACTATAGGATGTTTTAGGTTGGAAGAGACCTTTAAGGGTCATCCAGTTCCAACCTTCCCGCAGGAGCAGAAACATCTTTAACCAAATGAGGTCGCTCAGAGGCCCATCCAACCTGACCTTGAATGTTTCCAAGGGTGTGGCCTCCACTATCTCCATAGGAAATCCATGTCAGTGCCTCACCACCCTCACTGTAAAATATTTCTTCCTTACATCTAGTCTATATCTTCCCTTCCTCAGTTTAAAAACATAACTCCTTGCCCTGTCACAACAAGTTTTGCTAAAAAGTCTGTCCCTCTAATATATTTCAAGCACATTTATAAAAACTGAATCGCTGCATAAAGTATTTTTTCCACAAAGAAGCCACAAAACATGATGCACTGATGCCCAAGAGGCCTTTGATCAAGAGAAAACCCAGCCTTGAGAACAAAGGCATTGGTGGCCAATGCTCACAGAACACTGGGACATAGCAGCATAGTGGAGAAGGAGCCTGGCATAATGCAAACCAAATGCAAGGCAGTTTCTGCAGCCAGGTTCCCAGCACACAAGCAGAAGGCAGAGACAGACCCCAATGCAGCCTATGAGACAGTGGAAACACATTACTGCATGAGCACTGATGGAGGAGCAATTGAGGGGTCTTCAGCTTAAGTCCTCATTGCTCCCATGGAAAATGTGCAGAGTGTTCAACGGTGAGAGAATGTCAGGTGACTGGAGGAACTGATTGACTGGAAACTACTGAACAAAACCAAGATGCTCTCTATCTCCAGAGCCTGGGCACTAAGCTCTGTCTCAAAGGGCCTGCTTTCAAGCAAAAATTTCAAGCATCTAGGATTGGTTTTAATTCCTTTTTCTTTGGTTTTTTTTTTTTTTGTCCCATGTCAATTCAGCTCAAGTGTCTGTAAATCAGATGCCAAAGTCTGGTTGTATCACCCTCAGACCCCTTCAACATCTCTGCAAAGTAATTCCTGTGACCCACCCTTTGCCCCTGGCTGGATATCATCTCTCTACCTGCCTGCAGAGGAAGGAGGGCAGAGTGGAACAAGTCAGATATGGTGCCTCCAAGGTCTGGTCTTTGTAAGAGACAGGATTTTTATTTCTTGGCAGCAGTGAGTCCATCTGCAGACAAAGAGGATTGCCCTTTGCCCACTTGTGCCCAGCTGCACCAAACCCTGCTGCCATGAAGCGCAGCGCTTGCAAATAGCACTGACACTTGAACGGCACAAACTTTGTGCAAAATATTGTGATACTTCTTTGAAAAAAAATGTGGTTGGGGCAATCCCAAGCACGAATACAGGTTGGGAGGAGCCCTGAGGAGAAGGACTCAGGGGTGCTGATGGGAGAGAAACTCAACAGCAATGGGTGCTCTTAGCCCTGAAAGCCAACCATGCCCAGGGCTGCATCCAGAGCAGTGGGACTAGCAGGGTGAGGAGAGGGATTCTGTCCCTCTGCTATGCTCTGGTTGGACCCCACCTGGAACCCTGCATTCAGTTCTGGAATTGTTAGCACAGGAAGGACATGGAGCTGTTGGAGCGAGTCCAGCAGAGACCATGAGGATGACACAAGGTCTGGAGACCCTCTGCTATGAGGACAGGCTGAGAGAGTTGGGGTTGTTCAGCCTGGAGAAGAGAAGGCTCCAGGGAGACCTTACAACAGCCTCCCAGTACTGAAAGGGGCACCAGGAAAGCTGGGGAGGGGCTCTTGATCAGGGAGTACAGGGACAGGATGAGGGGGGAATGGTTTTCAGGTGAAAGAGGGGAGATTGAGATGAGATCTTAGGGAGAAATGTTTTGCTGTGAGGGTGGGGAGGCCCTGTCCCAGGTTTCCCAGAGAAGTGTTGTCTGCGCCATCCCTGGAGGTGTTCAAGACCAGGTTGGATGGGGCTTTAAGCCCCCTGATCCAGTGGGAGGTGTCCCTGCCCATGGCAGAGGGTTGGAACTGGGTGAGTTTTGAGGTCTCTTCCAACCCAAATCATTCTGTTGCTCTATGATCAGCCCAAAGGTCTTCCCTTGACAATCGTGACTTGCAGTCACGTCCCTATCAACGTGGCTGTTGGGCCTGTGGTCAAGGAAAGAAAGAGTTCAAAGTTATATGTTTAAAAAAAGCAAGACATTAGAAACCGCAAGACTTTTGAGCTATTAGGCTGCCAGGCAAGGCAGAGAGATAGCCCCTAAGATTTATTAACATTATCTGGTACGCACCTCCTGATACAGCTTCAGAACTTGTGGGAAGTCTTATTTATCAACCACAGCGAAAGGACAAATCTAAGAACAGGCCATGACAGATAATAATTCAATGTGCTGGGTGAACCTACAGAGACTGGCATTTTTCATTTCACTTCTCTGTTTGCAAAGAACTTGGCACTGGTGTTGTTTTCATTTAATTTCTCTGTTTGTAAGAGATTTGGCCATTCATTTTGGCTGGAGATCTGATAAGCAAAGCTAAGGAAACACGAGGCACATGTTGTTCCTGAGTGGAGCAGAAAAGAATAGTTTTTTGTTAAGAACTCAAATATTGACTGGATGTTGCAAGGAGGGAAGGAGGAAAAAAAACTTGCTCCAGAAGAAACGTCAGAAGAACCCCAGGCTGTTGTTGGAAGTCTTTATCTTCTGGCTTCATGGCTTGATGAGCCCAGTATCACACTGGAACATCGAGTCTGGCACTGTGCAAATGTCAGTGGCCGCTGTGGGGAGATGCACAGGCACATAAGGTGTGGACATGCAGGGTCGAACACAAAAAAATTGAGACTGTGCCTGTAACTCTTTTTATCCAACAAATTAAGAAAATCAACTCTGATCACCCGCACAACAGTTCCCTTCTGAGCTGATACACGGCTGCCAACTTCCAAAGCGATTCCACAGATAGTTTTCTGAGGCTGTTGAGGATCTCTGTAATTTTTGCTTTCACATCTTCTACAAAAAAAAAAGGTGGGTTCCTTTGGGCATTGACAGGATCTTTGGGATAAGGAATTAATCACAGGGAGCCAAGTCTGGTTGATAGGGTGGCTGCTCAAGCACAGGGATGTTGCTACAAGTTAAGAACTGCTTCACAAACAGAGTGATGTGGTCTGGAGCCTTGTTTTCATCTTCACTCACTTTTCACCTTTGCACAGCAACATTTTCTGATCGAGGATAGAAAACGTCTCTGTCTGAACACGTGTCCACTCTCACTGAGTGAAGCAATCAAGTCAAGCCTGGTCTCACTGTGACAGGTCACAACATGCCCCATACCCAACTCTTTGTCTCTCCCCCACAACCTCAGTTCCTGAGCTACAGGTTTGGTGTCGGGTTTTTTGTTTTAGACCTCAGTTATTTCCAGGAGCCACTGTGCACGGGGTTACACAGGGCTGCTCAAGTGTAGTTAGATGGGGACATGCCAGGGCAGCATCAGTTCGTAGGTCAGGGTAGATGTAGAGGTGTGAGCTTGGCATGGCATGGTTGTGTCAGATGGATCTGAGTGATGGAAGAGCAGTCCCATGTGGAGCACAGGAGCAAAGGGATGGCTGTACCAGCACACCATGGAGCTGGAGTGTGCCAGGCTGCAGGCAAGTGAATGGCTGCAGGCATCAAAGTGTAAAGGCTGGGGGAGTCCACAGGGACCATCCTGGGGCTGGGAACAAGAGGGACTAATGGGCTCCCTTGTTGTCTTCTTCCATCTTTCAGTAAAGGAATGATACAGGAAAGAAAATTCTTGTTAGCCAGCCAGAAATGACCCTGCGCTGCCTCATCAACTCTTCCTGGCTTTGAAACCGGTAGCAAACTAGGGCAGAGAGGATGCAGCCTGTTAGGCATTGCCAGATTCAGTTCTGAGCTGAAGTCTGACACAGTTTTCTCCACCAATACCCAACCTCTTGGTTTAGACCTCCAGGGGCAGTAGCTGGTGAGTGACAGGGAAGGGAATAAGGATGGGATGTTCTGATGTGGTGGCTGATATAAAGTGAAATGCCCTGCAGACCAGAATTGGCAAGCTTAGAGATACAGACAGGGAAAGTGAACGTACCCTACATGGGAGCAGTCACACCAGGATAAGAAATGGGCCATCTGGGTTACCTCATTCCCAACAGATCTACTTAAGTCTCCTGCAAAGAATTAAGAAGCTGCTCCTCTTTTAGGAGGTAGAAAATACGATCTACTGGTCGAACACTTCAGGTATGGGCTGTCAAAAGCATTTTCTGCCCCACATTTCCACTGTTGTGTGAGACAGCAGTGGGGTGGAGCAGCTCCTCCAGAGGCCTTGATGGGGAGGAATTCCCTAGCAAGAAGGCTTTGCAGGGGTGTGAAAGTTGAAGGGAAGTAATGAAACACATCTAGGTTACACACGCTGATTTTTCTTGTAGGAGAGAGCTTCCACTTCAGGTTTTCCTATCAAGGACACTCACTGAAAAAGGGGTGAGGGAGTTCAGAAATAAAGGCAAGTTTCATTAGAAACGAAACTGGAAAAGGCATCTTACAGCAGAGATGAAGGAAGCCAGAATAAGATTAAAAAGGGGCTGTAAATAGATTTGCCTCCTGCCACTGTGCTCTGTCTCCAGCTCTTTTTTCCAGGTGTCCACACCAGCTACAGGCATTTTGGCACAAGATGAGCCAGCAGTGGCCCAGGTGGCCAAGAAGGCCACCAGCATCCTGGCTTGGATCAGCCATGGAGTGGCCACAGAAGCAGGGAAGGGATTGTCCCCCTGCACTCAGCACTGGTGAGGCTGCACCTCGAATCCTGGTTTCACTTTTGGGCCCCTCACTTCAAGAAGGACACTGAGGGGTTGGAGAGCATCTGGAGAAAGGAATGGAGCTGGGGAAGAGTCTGGAGAGCAGGGGTTGTGGGAGTGCTTGAGGGACCTGGGGCTGTTCAATCTGGAGAAGAGGAGGCTGAGGGGAGACCTCATCACTGTCTGCAGCTCCTGGAAAGGAGGTTGTGGTGAGGTGGGTGCTGGGCTCTTCTCCCATACTACAAGTGATAGGATGAGAGGAAATGGCTCCAAGTTGCACCAGGAAAGATTTAAATTGGATATTAGGAAATATTTATTTATGGGAAGAGCAGTGAAGCCCTGGCAGAGGATGCCCAGGGCAGAGATGAAATCTCCATCCCTGGAGGTTTCCAAGAAACAGGTAGATGTGGCACTTAGGGACATGATTTATTAGGCACAGTGGGGTTAAGCTGATGGTTCACCTGGATTATCTGAGAGGTCTTTTCCAATCTTAGTGATTCCATGATTCTATGATCCTATAACCCTAGGAAGAGCAGCTTCTTCTGCTGGCTCGGAGGGTGGTCACTGTGTGCAGCCTTTGCCCCGCTCCCATATGACCCTGGGTCAGTGCTGCTCCTGAGAAGCACTGCCTGGAGCTCCAGCCAACAACCACCACCGAGTCCCAACACTGCCGACATGAGTGTGAGACTCTTTTGTTACCTCCAGCCAGGTCTTGAGGTCGGGAATCACTCCACAGGCCCCCAACATTGCTCCCGGCCCTTGCTCCTGTCAGCCAGGTCCTGCCAAAAGGTTACAAGCTGGAAACAGGAAAAGCAAACAGCACAAAGATGAGAAGGAAAACAACCCAATTTGTTCAGCTTTGCTCATCTGAATTTACTGATGTTACTTTTCATCAGAAATGTGTTTTCTTTACATATTATTTAAAACATGGTGTCGGCTGCTTGAAAACTGAGGCATCTTTAGGCTCCACCTCTCCTCCCCAACCTCTGCAGAAAATGTTCTTAAAGGTAGAAGAAAGAAAAAGCAAAAGGAAGAAAATGAAACAGACTTCTGCTTTTCCTACTGGTTTCAAAGCCCTTTTTCCACTGGAAAAAAAAATGTGTAAAAAGAATATTCTACCTGAACTACAGTGAAATAAGAAGTTATATTTGGCTGGGATTCTAGGGATGGGTATGGATTAAGGAGATTAACTTTTCCTTGCAACTTATCCATTTTGTCTCACATAAAAATATTGTTCAGCCTTTTCTCAGGCTGAATATTTTCTCATGGATAAAAAAATAAAAATTGCAGCTTTCTTTTGAGCATCTCCACAACCCTTCTGATCTTCCACCAAAAACAGTCATTTGTGAAGAAGATATTCTGGTATCCAGCAGGCACTCTGCAGCACCCATGGGTATGTGTCCTCCTTTTTGGGCAAGTTAAAGCCTGATGAAAAACAGCTGAAGTCCAAAATATTTTATGATTCTACAATTCTATGACACCATGGATTATGCTGATGTACAGAGTTTAGCAATGTTTTCAATGTGGTAGCTATGCTGTGGAATCATGGAATGGTTTGGGTTGGAAGGGACCTCAAAGCCCATCCAGTTCCACCCCTCTGCCAGGGGCAGGGACACCTCCCACTGGATCAGGGGGGCTCAAAGCCCCATCTGACCTGGCCTTGAACACCTCCAGAGATGGGGCAGCCACGGCTTCTTTGGCTAACCTGGGCCAGGGCCTCCCCACCCTCACAGCAAAACATTTCTTACTAAGATCTCATCTCAGTCTCCTCTCTTTCAGCTGAAAATTGTTCCTCTCATCCCATCCCTGCACTCCCTGATCTGTTATGGACTACAGGAATATTTTACTCCAAATATATTGCACGATTCATGGCCACTCAGAGCTCAGAGTAAGTGCAGGAACAAAATAGGCTGAGTTGTGAAGGGACAAGTAAGGTAACAGGGCTTTGTGACTCCTCCACAATGATGACTTTGCTTTCTCTCCCCAGATCTTTTCTGCCAGGCTGAGGCAGTGGAGAGCAGGGAAAGGGGACTCGTTCCAGTGACTCATTTCACATCTGACAGACCTCATTCCCATCACCTTGGAAATGCAGAAGGTCCTACCACCTGCTTAGTTCATACCCTGGGCAAATACACTCAGATCACACTGCAATGCCCTGTTTGGACAAGAACATACAAGTCTTCCATGTTTTTTTAATGCCTGTGTCACCAGCAATGCAGTGTCCAATTTCCACAGCACCCATGCAAAGTGTGAATGGAAAAGCAGCCACACAAGGTGTAATTTTTGTAAAGCTTGTGGAGCAATATAGGGATTTTTGGTGTAGGCAGAAGCTTTATTTGTTTGCACATGTGCTTACACAGTGCAAACCTTCAAGGCTTCATTATTGGAATAGAAATGAGGTCCAGGATGAGTCATTTTCTTCGTCAGGAAAAGGTACAGATGAAGCCATAGTGGTACTTCTGCCCAGCTTCTGCTTTGGAAACAAACTTCCCAGCCATTTCCACTCAACAACGGCAATCCAAGCAGACAAAGCTGGTCCTTCATTAATCAGCCTTCAGATTTGCCTGGGGCTTGCTCTAATTGATTTAGAGCAGAGCTGCAAATCTCCAGAAAGGAAAAATATATTTACCAAATTGAACTCGAGCCTGTCAATCCAATTTCCAGCAGTTTTTATGGTTTTATTTCCTTAGATGATTTTCTGACGCTCACAGCTTGGTACTGCAGGAGCAAGATGCTAAAATCAGGTGTGTGGGGGAACACGGGCAGGACTGTGTGTTACCCACCTCACTCCAGTGCCAGGGTTTGGAAGAATAAAGATTCTTAATGAGTTATACATTCTTTGGCATCACCTGGTTCTGAGATTGGACCATTTCTTAGACCACTGTAGGTCTTTCTGAACGATGTGAATGAACCACTCTTAGAATCACGGGATGATTTGGGTCAAAAGGAACTTAAAGCCCATCCAGTTGCACCCCCATGCCACGAGCAGAGACAACTCCCACTGGATCAGGGGGCTCAAAGACTCATCCAGCCTGGCCTTGAACACCTCCAGGGAATGGGGAGTCACCACTTCTCTGGGCAACATGGGCCAGGACATCCCCATCTCACAGGAAAGTGTTTCTCCCTAAGATCTCATCTCAATCTCCCCTTTTTCACCTGAAAACCATTCCCCCTCATCCTATCCCTGCACTCCCTGATCAAGAGCCTCTCTCCAGCTTTCCTGGAGCCCCTTTCAGTACTGGGAGGCTGCTCTAAGATCTCCCTGGAGTCTTCTCTTCTCCAGGCTGAACAACTCCAACTCTCTCAGCCTGTCCTCATAGCAGAGGGTCTCCAGCCCTTGTGTCATCCTCATGGTCTCCATGAGGTTGCAGAGGGGCAGAATCCCCTCCCTCACTCTCTAGTTCCACTGCTTTGGATACAGCCCAGGACATGGGTGGTTTCTGTGCTGTGAGTGTACATTCCTGGCTCATATTGAGCTTCTCCTCCTCCAGTAACCAAACCCTTCTCCTCAGGGCTGCTCTCAATCCATTCTCTCCCCAGACAGGTTTTTTTTGCTTGGGATTGCCCTAATCCAGGTGCAGGATCTTACACAGCCCCACGTCTCCAGCCTGTCCAGGTCCCTTTTGTTCATCCCTTCCTCCAGTGTCAACCATGTCACATGGCAAGCTCCCTGGGGGTGCCCTCAGTCCCAGGGTCTGTGTCTGACAAAGATGTTAAACAACGCTGGTCCATACACTGACTCCTGCAGAATGTCACTTGTCCCCAGTCTCCACCTGAACATTGAGGCACTGACCACAACTTCTTGGACCCTGATTTTCCTTGAAGGGCTACAAGTGGATTTTAAATTCCATTTTTCTGGGCTGTGAGGTTTCTTGTGGGTCCAAAATTACTGTCATATAAATTTCCCTGGCAAATAGCATGGTGTCCTGGGTCCAGTTGAGTGTAAGAAAGGGCAAGGTGGTGGAGAACCTCACTCATTTAGCTCTTCGCTCCTTATCTGTCATTTATGCAAATATTGGCATGATACTTCACAGATAAACCTGAGCAGCTCTGCTATCAAAGAGAGCCCAGCTGGTGCTCCTTCTCATCCACACTGCTCCCGTTTGCCCAAATCCCCATGTACCTGTTCTTCACATTGCCCCCTGCAGCATCACCTGCAGACAAGGGACATCACTGCAAGGGAATTGAAGGGGGCTGGTTACCTGCTGAGGTAGGCAGAGAGAAGGAGAAGCACAAAGAGCAAACACTTCTCCTGCACAGTTCATCACTGCTGTGGATGTTCACACAAGTTATCCAGGCCTGGGGAGGTGGAAAAAGGAAGCTCTTCATCCTGGTGACCAACGACTGGACCCAAGGGAATGGCAGGAAAATGTGCCAGGGGAGGGTCAGGTTGGATATTAGGAAGATGTTCTTCCTCCAGAGGGTGGTGGAGCACTGGAACAGCTCCCCAGGGAAGCAGTCCCAGCACCCACTCTGCCAGCATTCCAGAAGCATTTGGACAATGCTTGGGACATTTTGGGTCCCTTCCAACTCAGGTGAATCTCTGATTCTGTGATTCTAGGTTATGTTTAAAGAGAAGCAGCAGTTCAGCAATAAAATGCATATTTGGGATCAGAGATTTGAAACATCCTCTCAGCTGTTCTGAAATGTAAAAATGTAACTTTTGACAACCTGACCCACAAAGATTTCCTTAAAGTTCACACCTCTCTTCTTTTTTCTCTCTCTTTTTTTTTTTTTTTTTTTTGAGCTGCAGCCTCTGAACATAAAATCCAACAATTTGCTCTTTTGGTGTGCATAATTTTCTGTAATAAATGTCACCTCATTCATGCAAGAAGCAGAATTTCTGCCTGTCCCTGACTCTGCAACAGGAGCAGCAATTCTCACACTGAATCAAGAGATATAATCATTTACAATGAGACATCCCTGATTTGCCTCCTGTATCTCATAACACTGGGTAAAATTGAAAGTGCTGGGTAAGAATAAAGTGTTATCAAGTGAGGACTAAAACCATCTATAATCCCTCTAATCCAAATAGGATTAATTATTTGCAAGAAGTGCTAAAAGTTCTTCTATTAGATGAAGGGCTAAATGGGTTGGAGTGGGTCGTAAAATTTCATAGAGGAGTGGCTTAAGCAAAAAGAGGATTTGTCAATGAGAAAACCTTTATTAAACAGCTGCTAATTGAAAACAAACTTGTTAAGGAGCTGTCTGCAGCCTGAAGAGATCTTTATTAATTTTTATATAAAGAACTATTGAATTGAGTCCCTGGGAACTCCCGGCTGGTAGTGCATAAGAGTTATAGAATTGGGGAATCACAGAACTGTTTGGTTGGAAAAGACCTTTGCAATCATCAAGTCCAAATGTATCTGTCCACAACTAAACCCAATCCCTGATCACTTCATCTGCCCATCTTTTAAACCCCTCCAGGAATGGGGACTCCACCACCTCCCTAGGCAGACTCTGCCAGGGCCTGAGAACTGTTTTGGTGAAGAAATTTTTCCTGATACTTGATCTGAACTTTTCCTGGTGCACCCTGAGGTCATTTCCTCTTGTCCTATCACTCTGTACTTGGGAGAGGAGACCAACACCCACCTCACTGCAACCTCCTTTCCGAGAGCTGCAGAGAGGGATGAGGTGTCCTCTCAGTGTCTTCATCTCCAGGCTAAACAGCCCCAGGTCCCTCAGCCACCTCTCATAAGGCTTGTTCTCCATCCCCCTTCACAAGTTTTGTTGCCCTCCTCTGAAGGTGCTCCAGTGCCTCAACGTCCTCCTTGTAGTGAGGGGCCCATATGCAATCTGTCCTGCTGAAGAATGGGTGAGCAAGGAAGGATCAGACGGACAGAAACGGCACCAGGGATCCTAAGCCTCTTTTCCATTTGTGACACAGACACAAATATTGAGATATTTGCAACTCTATAGTCAGTGAGATAAGCCCATCCAGAAGGCACACCCAGTTGTGTTCGTAGGAGGTCTGTTGCAAAGCAAGCCTTGTGCAAGTTGTGAAGGAGATGTCAATGGCTTGGGGTGTTCCTATGACACACGATAGTGCATTTTAGCTCTGAGTTTCCTCCCATAGAAAGAAAAGACCTTTCTGCTGTGTCATTAGGGGGACAGGATGCTGTTATTCAACCTGCCCAGGTTTTGTTCAGAGAGCTTTTAAAAGGGCCATGCTGGCAGGGGCACTGCCTTTAGCTCATTGTTATACATTTCACCCCAAGCTGTCTCAAAACTCCAAAATTCTGCCACTACTCTTCAGTTCTCCTCCCCACAAGTGTCTGTTATTGCCCCTGGTGCACTTCCAGGAGAGCTCACCACTGGTCTTCCAGTTTCCCAGTTGTTAAAGTTGCCAAGTCTTCCTAGACCTTCTTCTTTTCCTTTCCTCAGCTTCACTGGTCTCTCTGGATTTTCTCCTCATTCCAGTTTCTCACCATAAACTCTGTTCTTGACTCCCTCTCCCTCTCATTGCTGTTCCCTGCAGCTGTAACTTTATTTGCCCTTCATTTTTCTCTCTTCCTAGTGATTTTGACCCTCCTCTAGATCCTCCAGGAGCAGAGCAGCTGCAACCATCCCAAAGTACAAGCCAGTTCTCCTGCCTGATCCACTCCTCCTCCCTAGTCCTGCATTGCCTTCCCAGTTGACTGACCAAGTCATCCTCTTCCAGCACTTCCTCACGGGCAGCCATTGGTATAAATATAAATAATGATGAGTTATGAAATGGCTTAGTGCTATTTAATAATTTACTCTTTACTTTAAGTTCTTCCAGAAGTTCGTTAGAGTGCAGTGTTTAGCTAACGACCTTTTGAACATTCCATACTGTATTAATTGGTTCAACAAGAAGTGCAAGGCCCTGCACCTGGGTTGAGGCAACCTTCAGTATCAATACAGGATGGGGGATGAAGAGATTGAGAGCAGCCCTGCCAAGAAGGTCCTGGGGTGCTGGGGGAGGAGAAGCTGGACATGAGCTGGCAGTGGGTGCCTCCAGCCCAGAAACCCCCTGTGTCCTGGACTGCATCCAAAGGTGATTGGCCAGTAAGGTTGGGCAAGTGATTCTGCCCCTCTACTCTGTTCTGGTGACACTCCTCCTGGAGTCCTGCATTGAGTTCTGGAGAACTCAGCACAGGAAGGAACTGGAGCTGTTGGGGTGAGTCCAGAGGAGGCCACGGAGATGATCAGAGGCCTGGAGTACCTCCTATCCAAGGACAGGCTGAGAGAGTTGAGCTTGGTCACCTGGAGAAGATTCCAAGGAGACCTTATTGCAGTCTTTCAATACTTAAAGGGGGATGATAAGAAGGATGGGGAAAGACTTTTTAGCGGTTTTACTGGGGCCTGTAGCAATAGAACAAGGGGTGATGTTTTTTAACTAAAAGAGGGGAGATTGAGATGAGATCTTAGGAAGAAATGTTTTGCTGTGAGGGTGGGGAGGCCCTGTCCCAAGTTGCTCAGAGAAGTGGTGGCTTCCCCATCCCTGGAGATGCTCAAGGCCAGGTGGGGTGGGGTTCTGAGCAGCTTGATCTAGTTGAAGAAATCCCTGCTCACTGCAGTGAGGTTGGACTGGATGACCTTCATGATCCTTTCCAACCCAAACCATTCCATAATTCTGTGATAATTAAAACAAAATCTAAAATTAAATCAGAATGGGAAAGTTAGAAAAATAACATAAAATGGTTCTGTGGGGGGAATAACGGCCAAATATCTCCATTTAAGAAAGATGATTTAAAGTTTTATCTGGGAGAAATAATAGAATGTCATAGATCCCACGGACAATAATCAGGCCTTATCTCAAAGTGCCAATCTTACCTCATTCGCTATTCTGGGGAAGATGACTTTGTTATCAATAATGAAATGAATGGGTCTCTTCATTTAGAATCTTGTTAATGCCACGCAGACTCTTCTGTGTCCATTTATTCAGTAGCCTTAACCAAAGATTAATTCCATGGCTAAAATGGAAATAATTTCCTTAAACATCAATTAGCTCAAGCACTGTCTTTGGGGGCAATGAGTGCCAGCCTGTTCTTTCCTCACCCACACACACTTCAGAGCAGCTCCAAGGAAAGGATGAGCAGACTGAGGTTATCAAAACCAGGATGAAATGTGGGACTGTTGGTGTGAAGTTCTCTCTAGAGATCTCCCATAGCCCCTGTCCAGGTAAAGAGCAGCTCAAGCCCAAAGTAGGGAATTTTCTCTTTTGCATAATTTAACCATCATCGCAGAAAAGTCATCATTATAGTTTGATCCTCCACTTGAGAACCACACAGCACTTCATCTAGTGAACATTCTGGCTATATATTAATTCATTAAAATTAGGGTACAAAAATGTATTTTCCTGTGTTAAACTTCCCGCTATTGCGTTTCATCACAATGACAACCAACTTTTAACATCTTCTAGGTGACCCAGCAAAGGTTTGACAGTCAGGGATGTCCTATCCATGGTTCCTTTCTCTTCACTCCCACATTGTTCTGGTGGCCAGGAGGTAGGTGGCTATGAGGATCGTCCCAGACCTGTATTCCCAACACGGAAGATCCCTGAAGTGACTTATAAACTACAGATACATAGACAATAGTAATCTAATAGATGACCTTCCTGTGACTTCATGGTATAAACAGCACTGTCGTCTTCGCTATTTGTGTGTCAGAGCACCAACATCCCAACATCTGCTCAGAAATACCAGGAAAGGTTTTACTGTCCATCAGAATCAGAGAGAGGTCTCTATCAGCATTAAAATTGACACAACTGCACAGGATCAACACCCATGTGCATGAAGGACTTCAGGAACAATAAGATACTCATGTCAATCTGCCATATTTCTCCCTCCATACGGACCTGAGGAATGAGACTGAAGAAGATCTCCACAGTCTTTAGTTCTTCCAGAGAAGAATTTTTCTTTATAATTTTTTTTTTCCCACAAAAGCTTTTCTGTTATCTGGACAAGCTTCCCATGGAATCAGATGAATTTCGACCACAACCTGACAAAACCTCCCTTTATCTCTTACCTCCAACGCAACGCGTCTTTATGAAAGATGTTTTCCTGTGAGGGTGGGGAGGACCTGGTACAGGCTGTCTGGAGAAGTGGTGGCTGCCCCTTCCCTGGAGGTGCTCAAGGCCAGACTGAATGGGGCTCTGAGCACCCTGATACAGTCAAAGGTGTCCTTGTCTGTGTTAAGGGGTTGGAATTGAGTGGGCTGTGATGTCCCTTCCAACCTAAACCATTCCATGATTCTGTGATTCCATGTAAAGAACACCATGGGAGGGAAGGTACAAAAATATACAGTCTTTTCAGAGTCTTGGAGATGTCCACTTTGAATAAGCTGATGTAGCAACCCAGCTCATGAAATGAGCAGATCCTCCCCTCCTACACCTTTCTAGTAATATTCACTGGGTTACAAGCAGTTCATCTTAATTACAAGCTCGGAGTCAGAGCACTCATTAATCACTGCCATGGCACACCGCACGGCACCAAGTGCTGGAACAACTGACTGCCTGGTGGAGGAGAAGAGTGGAAGAAGTAGTGCTGTGAGGGGAGAGGGAACAGCTCAGTAGATCAAGCGCTGAAGCGTTCCAGAACAGAAGAGAGAACCAGGAGAGACTCACAGAAGTTTGTTTTTATCAGTCAAGTGAGCTACAAAAGTGAAGATGAGCTACTTTTCATTTTGCAAGATCAAAAGCCCAAGATTTGTTTAGAAGTGTACACTTAACTGCAAAAGAGAAAGCTGGTTATTAGGTAGCGAGCGGCTGGAAAAGATCTGAGTACAGAGATTTTGTGCAGTAAAAAATCCATATATTTCTTGAAAGCACCAAAAGGCAGCAGTATGCAGTGACTCTCACATCACCTTCAGCAAGGATAGACCCAGGTGTGCTGGTTAATGTGGTATCCAAGTTACAGCCATAGGTTTAAGAGAAAAGCTTGTCTATTAAACACAGGCTCATATCATTCAGGTCGTAAATCATTCCTAACACAGCTGTCTGGGAGCTACCTGAAGAAAATAATATTTGGGTGTTTTTTCCCTTTCCCTTGTTGGAAAACAATGCCAGCACTAGAGCTTGATATAGGAGGGTAGGATTCCCCAGTAATAAAGAGAAAACAGAAGTGAATGAAAATGTAGAAATAATAAATTAAGAAATAAATAAAAAAGCAGCCAAATCCCACACCTATCTAAAAGACAAAGAACATGTACAGCTAGGATTAGTCCTTTTTGAAAGAAAGAAAGAAAAAACTCCACTCACAGCTAATACCAAACCCTGACATTGGGCATAAAGGCACAGAAAATGAAATCGTTTTAATTAAAGTTTGTTGCAGGCTGGTTTATACCTGACAAAAACACCCCATTACAATTGCTAAATCCCTAATTCTCATACATGAAACTAATATGTGCTACGTGTTGCATATTTGCTGTCTTAATGATAGACAACAGGAGCACAAATTAAGAATAAAAAGAGTCAATATATAAGATTCCTATGTAAACAAATCACAATCCAGAAATTAAATACTCACGTAGACCAGGATGCCAAAATGCTGTCATAGAATCATAGAATCATGGAATGGTTTGGTTTGGGTGGGACTTCATAGCCCATCCAGTTCTACCCCCCCTGCCACGGGCAGGGACACCTCCCAATGGATCAGGGGGCTCAAAGCCCCATCCAACCTGGCATTGAACCCCTCCAGGGATGGGGCAGCCACCACTGCTCTGGGCATCCTGGGACAGGGCCTCTCCACCCTCACAGGAAAATATTTCTTCCCAAGATCTCATCTCAATCTCCCCTCTTTCAGCTCAAAAGCTTTCCCCCTCATCCTGTCCTTGCACTTCCTGATCAAGAGCCCCTCCCCAGCTTTCCTGGAGCCCCTTTCAGTACTGGGAGGCTGCTCTAAGGTCTCCTTGGAGGTTTCTCTTCTCCAGGCTGAACAACCCCAACTCCCTCATCCTGTCCTTGTATGGGAGGTGCTTCAGCCTCTGTGGCCTCCTCTGGACTCACTCCAACAGCTCCATGTCCCTCCTCTGCTGAGGGCGCCAGAACTGAATTCAGTGAGGGGAAAATAATGGAGATTCTGGAGTGGAATGGAGAGGATAAATTGATAGTTCTTCATATGAGTATAGGAAACAAGGGGCCTCAGGCTGGGGTGCTGTTAGGAGACTCAAACCCATGAGAAGATAAACCATAGACTCGCCATCACTGAATGCTGCAGAGGCTGAAATTCAGTGTGAATTTTCAAAAAAATTAAACAAATCCACAGATGAAAAACTGTTCAACATCCTTACGCACAAGGATACCAACCTATCCAATACGGTCCCTGTGCTCCAAACCACCAGAGCCTACAAGACCATCCTGGAAAACATCCCTGTTTTTCCTCTCTTTTTATCCTATTCTGTATCCGCAGTGGTTACTGCTCTGAGCAGAAGGATCCTGTGGCCGTGCCTTGTCTCCAGGAATACCATTCAAACACAAAGTAAAATCTGAGACCTCTGCAGGTAGCAAGTGAAAATAATTGCAAATCATATCATTTCACAGAACCCGAATCCCTCACCAGCGAGAGCTGCAAACTTAGGGGTTTTTTCTCCTTTCAGAAGGGTTCATTATATTAAACTTAATTTGTATATTTCATCGTTTCTACTATTTTAAGGGGCTACTGGACTGATTTAAAAGTTGTTTACTCTGTTCATAAAAATGAGAGGAAAGCTGATTTTTAACACTAGAAAAATTTTTCACTGCCTGGATGTGCATAACCAAGAAAAATTATTAGGTATGGACATAAAACTGGAGAGTTTGAGCCTAGAGGCCATTGAAAGATACCTGCACAAAAATAGTTCTGGTGTGCAAGACATGTGGACAGCCTGTGCAGAAGATGAAGTGTTCCTTTCAGCAACTATTTCTCCAATTACTTGCTGAGATAGAAACATACCTTCAGAATAAAATCCAGATCCCGGGTAGCTGTTGCCTTTGTGTATTCACAGATTGTGGAACTGTTCTGCCTTTGTTACTTGCATTTGTTAAGCATGGATCCTGCACAGACGGCTATAATATAAAAATCCAAACAAAGTGGGATACAATTTCCATGTAACTACACTTCCTTTATCCCAGAGTCACATCAGGTTTGGAGTTTTATCTGCTTTATAATCAAATATATCCTTTATATCCTTTATAATAAAAAAAAATGGCACTAATCTCTTCTCTCTGGCAAACAATGACAGGACCCAAGGGAATGGCAGGACGTTACGTCAGGGGAGGGTTAGGTTGGACAGCAGGAAAAGGTTCTTCCCCCAAGAGGGTGGTGGAGCACTGGAACAGCTCCCCAGGGAAGCACTCACAGCCTGACAACATTCCAGAAGCCTTTGGCCATCGCCCCCAGCCCCACGGTGTGAGTGTTGGGGTTGTTCTGTGCAGGGCCAGGAGTTGGATTCAATGATCCTGGTGGGTCCCTTCCATCTCAGGTCATTCTATGATTCTATGGTTCTATGTCTAGGGATGTTCATATCCCATTTCAGAAGAGCTGCAGTCAGTGACCAGACCCACTTTTCATGGAGTGAATCTGTTTTGTGCAGGAAGTTGCCAGTTTTCATACTGGCAGATATCCTTTCAGGATTTCCCTTACTTTGCTTTGCACAAATTTCTTTCCCTGGAGAGTACAGATCCCACTTAAGGATGTCACATTCAGCCTCAGAGGCTTTCAGTGTGTGTTCTTCCTGCTTTTATGCCAACAATTTACTCCCATGAAAGCAAGAGGAAGATTTGGTTTTCAAAGTGAGTCTGAGTGGAGCTGCTGAAAGAGTGACAGGCTGTAATTTGCTGAACAACGCAGTTTCTACCTTCTTTTGATCCCTTTACTATTAGAAAATTGGTCTGGGATATCAGGAAAACAAACAATAATACAAAGTTACAGAGCTGCTCCTCAGAGCACACCCCTCCTCATCATAGATTTAGGCATAAATTTAGTGTGAGAGAACATGTGTTTAGGCTGCTGGGTCTCAAATTAGGGAAGGAGCAGAGGAATCCTCATTCTGGGGAGTTGAATTACATTCTGATATTTGATGCTTCTCCGGATTTCATTGTTTTTCCTTGTGGTTTCTCCACTGGCAGCATCTGGTGTGTGCTCTCAGACTGCCAAGTGAGGTTGTGTTTGTGATAAAATAGAGATATTGTCCCTATGAGAGGAGCTCTTTATCAGGCTTGGAAGGGCACCATTGTGAGTAGGAGCTCAAAGATCTCAGAGCAGACACTGAAGCAAGAAGTTGGAAGAACCCACCTGCTTCTAGGTTGTAGCAAGGTGCAAGGTGGGTGTTGGTCTCTCCTCTCAAATAACAGAATATGGGATGAGAGAAAACGTCCTCAAGTAACGACAGGGAAGGTTTAGGTCAGATATTGGGAAACATTCCTTCACTGACAGAGTGGTGAAGCCCTGGCAGAGGCTGCCCAGGGCAGTGGTGGATTCTCCATCCCTGGAGGGGTTCGAAAACCTTGTGGATGTGGCACTTTGGGACATGGCTCAGCAGGCACGGTGGGGTTGGGCTGATGGTTGGACTGGATGAGCTTAGAAGTCTTTTCCAAACTTAATGATTCTATGACTCTAGGTACTTATAAAAAAAGGACTGGGAAACGGCCCTAATGTGGGAAACAAAAAAAGTAATTGCAATAGAAGCACCTTGTGGCTGCATCGGGTAATTTTCAGTGACTTGGAAACAAAAAAGGAAATGTATCATGAGCAGAAACTGAATGTAAAAACGTATTAGCAGAAGGTCTCTATGCAACAGAAGAATGAATTATAATGAGTAAGGCACAAAAAAGTTTCAAGAAAATAAATATTATGAATGAGGAAAATGAAATAAACCTATGGATTTATGTATTATTATATTACATAAATATATTATATATATATATATACACAGAATAAATTAAAGATGATATGGAAACACTTAAACATTCAGTGCTGCCCTCACCTGAAGAGAAATTGTTATTAATTCACCAATTATTATCATAGAATTAAGATTCATGGAATGGCTTTACTTAGAAGGGACCTCGAAACCCATCTAGTTCCACCCCCCTGCCATGGGCAGGGACACCTCCCACTGGATCAGGGGGCTCAAAGCTCCATCCAACCTGGCCTTGAACACCTCCAGGGGTGGGGCAGCCACCACTTCCCTGCACAACCTGTGCCAGGGCATCCCCACCCTCACAGGAAAATATTTCTGTCTAAGATCCCTTCTAAATCTCCTAATATCTAATCTAGATTAGTGCAATTAGTTTTAAGAGAGGAAGAAAGAAAAAAGGAGGTCATCCCAGAGGGCTGAGGGAGCGACCTCAGCAGCCACAGAGTCATTTGCCTTTTCCTGTGAGAGCATGCAGAGGAAAAGTGGCATCCTAGAAGATGAGGAAGGAACAAGTATAACATCTACCATTAAAAGGAATAATTGAGGAGCCTAGGGA
Organism: Tapera naevia; assembly: GCA_033556795.1. Classification (NCBI taxonomy): domain Eukaryota; kingdom Metazoa; phylum Chordata; class Aves; order Cuculiformes; family Neomorphidae; genus Tapera; species Tapera naevia. The sequence goes on from JAUMJJ010000317.1 coordinate 1,642,161, forward strand.
AATACAGACAGGTCAGTTTAACCTCAGAACTGGAAAACCACTGGAACAAGTGGTTAAGCAGTGGTTTATAAGCCCCTGGGGTGTAATAGGGTGATAAGCTAAGAGCCCACATGGATTTGACAAAAATAACTCATGTTGAAGCAATCTGATTTCCCCTCCTTGGCTGGATAACAGGTCTAATGGAGAGGGAAAAGGATAGATGTGATGTACCTTGGTTTTATGAACGTTTATGATGTTGTCCCACAAGGCAGTGTTGCAAAAGTGCCTGAGAAATACAGTCTGCAGAAAATTACCCCGGTGAATAAAGAGCCCTGGAAGCATTAACTGGGCACGAGCACCAGGTGTTCACAGCCCACTGCAGAGGCTCTATCAGACAGGGCTCTCTCTTGTGCTGCATGCTAGTCAGCATTTTGCTTTGCTGCTTTTAGGGTAGAATACAGCAAATTTTACACTACGTGTTCTGATGTTCTGGCAATTCATAGAGCAGCCTTCCAGTATGGAAGGGGGCTGCAGGAAAGCTGGAGAGGTGTTCTTTATCAGGGAGTGCAGGGATAAGAAGGTGAGGGGGAATGGTTTTAGACTAAGAGAGCATAGATTTAGACTGGATATAAAGAAGAAATGTTTCACACTGGGGTTGAGGAGGCACTGGCACATGTTTCCCAGGGAGGTGGTTGAGGTCCCATTCCTAGAAACATTCAAGGTCAGGTTGGATGGGGTTTTGAGCAATCTCATCTGGTTAAAGATGTGTATGTTCCTGCAGGGCGGTTGGACTGGATGACCTGTAAAAGTCCCTTCCAACCCAAAGCAATTCTTGATTCTGTTTTATGACTCTATGAACTCAGGCTGTGTCTTGGCAGGCAGAGAGACCCCCGATGCCTGCTCATTGGAAACAGAGCTGATTTGTGCTCATCCCCTCCCCAGCCTGGCGATTACCAACCCAGGCCTTGTACTGACCTTCTACAGATGGGCAAAACACAGTTCCTCACCTTGTACCTCTCTGACACCTTCCTCACAGTGATCTCTTTGGAGTGCCTGTGCCTCTTGCAGTACTCCAGGCTACTCTTCCAGCAGGAGCAGTGTCACCAGCCTGATGATTTCTAACATAGTAAACACATCTAGCGGCAGGGGAAGGTTCTGAGGAGTACTTACCAAATTTGGGAAAAGAAAAGATCAGTAGTGAAATAAAACACAAAACACAACTGAACTTGTATCGAGCTACAAGGGAAATGTCTATATTTTTCCCATGTAGCTCACTTCCAATGAGTGGTGCAGTTTAACACTGTATGGAACTTGAAAGAGTCTCAAGCTGTCCCATCCCCATCCCACTCTCTCTTTCCTCTCTTTACATATTCCATCAATTTTTCTTTCTCTACTCTTAAAAAACTGCATTTCCTAGAAAAAAAGGCCTGGGAAGGGGCTGGAGGAGCTACGTGTGCATCCTTCCCAAAGGCAGGAAGTACCACACCTGACATGGTATCCAAGACCAGGTTGGATGAATCTTTGAGCAACGTGATCCAGTGGAAGGTGTCCCTGTCCATGGCAGGGGATTTGGAAGTGGATGAGCTTTACGGCCCCTTCCAACCCAAACTGTTCATGATTCTGTGATTCTATCCCAAGTTTCTTGCATATCTCTAGTGACAGAGTTGCCCCAGCCCGTGTCCTACATCTTCAGGAGGCATCTTTGTCACATCTGGGTATCACCTCTACCTGTGTTCTTGGCACGAAGCCTTTACATTTCAGTATCAAGTGTTCCCTGTCTGCTTTGGCAGGTGAGCGGTAACCTTAACACCTTATGAGCATTATAAAAATGCCAAACATTTTACAGGATGAAAATACAGATCACACCACTCTTTTTAATGCTGAGACCTATGGTGTGCTCTCAGCTTTCCATACACTTCACTCACAGCCTCGCTCAGTGCCTCAGAAGGGAGAAAACAGACAGGAATTGGGCCAGGGAGGGTCTGAGATGCAAACACTGGGAAGATTTCAAAGTCCTCTGGAGGCTGGGTTCAGAACTGAACATGATCTTGATGAACTGGAGGCGTGACCCAAAATAAATCCAATCAAATTCAACACAGACAAATGCAAACTGCTCAGTCTGCTCAGGCAGGTGAGGCTACCCTTGCCATCAAATCAGGTTTGAGAATTTTCTGTCCCTCTCCCTACCTTCCATCTGCTCATTTCTGCCTTCATATGAGTTTGTTGCCCTTTTAGGTGTGATGACCAACTGTTTGTGGGGATGCAATGCAAAGCAGATCCCTGAGACAACTCAGAATAAAAATACCTTTTCCTTATTTATAAAGTGTTATCTCTAACCCGGTTCACTTCTCTGCTCTGCTTCACAGCACAGCCCCACAAGACATTGCATCAATATATCTGTGGGGGAAGCAGTCTGCAGGAGGGAGAACCAAATGAGCTGCCAGGCACACGGAAGTAGAAACACCATTGCAGAAGCCAAGTTTCATGCAGATACATTTTGATGAAGGAGAAACAAGATGTACGAATACAATGTGGGGAACAGATTGTTAGCAACAATACAGCACAACTTAGGCTCAGAATTAGAGCCCCCACGAAAGCTGTGTGAGCAAAAAGCAAAGCAGATGGACAGCAACCTAAATCTGGCTGTGGAATGCACTAATGGGAGTCATTAAGGGATGGGAGATCACCAGCTCAGTGCTGTTGCTTTTCCTGTCAATGGACTTCAGTAATCATCACAGAATCACAGAATGCTTTCAGCTGGAAGAGTCATCCAGTCCAGCTCCTCCTGCAGGAACAGGGACATCTTTAACGCAATCAGGTTGCTCAGAGCCCCATCCAACCAGACCTGGAATATTTCCAGGGATGGGACCTCCCTGCACTCCCTGATCAAGAGCCTCTCCTCAGCTTTCCTGGAGCCCCTTTCAGTACTGGGAGGCTGCTCTAAGGTCTCTCCACAGCCTTCACTTCTTCAGGCTGAACAACTACAATTCTCTCAGCCTGTCCTTGTAGCAGAAGGGCTCCATCAGCCCTGGTGAGGTTGCACTTCGAGCACTGTGTTCAGTTCTGGGTCCCTCCATACAAGAAAGATATTGAGGGGTTGGAGCACATCCAAAGAAGGGCAACGAGGCTGATAAGGGGGCTGGAGTATGAGTCATATGAGGAACAGCTGAGGGAACTCAGGCTGTTCAGCTTGGAGAAGAGGAGGTTGAGGGGAGACCTCATCAGTGCCTGCAACTACCTGAAAGGAGGTTGTGATGAGGTGAGTGCTGGGCTCTTCTTGTATGTGACAGATGATAGGATGAGAGGAAATGTCCTCAAGTTGCACCAGGGGAGGTTCAGATTACACATCAGGAAAATTTCTTCAGTGAAAGGGTTCTCAGGCCCCGGCAGAGGCTGCAAGGGAGGTGGGTGAATCACCATCTTTGGAGGTGTTTAAAAGGTGGGTAGATGAGTTTCTTAGGGACATAATTTAGTAAGGGGAAAGGTATGGTTTGACTTCATGATCTCAGATGTCTTTTCCAACCAGATAATTTGGTGACTCAGTGATTCTATGATCCCTCAGATCATCTCCGTGGCCTCCTCTGATCTCGCACCAACAGCTCCATGTCCTTTCTATGCTGAGGACACTGGAACTGAACACAGGGCTCTAGATGAGGTCTCATGAGAGCAGAGCAGAGGGGCAGAATCTCCTCCCTCACCGTGCTGGTCCCACTTCTTCTGATGCAGCCCAAGACATGGGTGGCTTTGTGGGCTGCAAGTGCACATTGTCTGCAGCTCACAGGGAAACCAGAACAGGATGTCACATGTTGAAAAACTGATAAATCAGAGGAACTCGTATTTTTTTGTCCTCCAGAAAAGAGGGTGAGAGAAGACCTACCATTCTTCCATAACACAAAAATAGAAAGAGAGCAATAGCAAAATGCTCTCCATCTTGCATAGGGTGAAAGAGGAAAAAATGAACAGCTGATTCGGCATAAAAAATATTTCAGTGATATAACAAGAAAATCCCTACTGCCCATCATGAGTGAGAAGTACAGGAACAGGCTAGGGACAATTAGATTGGCACACTTGCAAGAGAGACCCATATTAAAACACCTATTAAGGGCTGATCCCTGGCTGTGCTTCAGTTCAAGCGGAAGATTAAATGATCTCCTGAGGCTCCTTTAAGTCTTGTATCCTATGATCTGTGCAATTTTTTGTGTCATAGGAGGTTGTAGCCAAAAAAAAAAAAAAAAAAAAAACAAAGAAAATACTACTTTAACAATGACAATGCATCTACACATGAGGCAACCTCATCTTGAACTTGGCTAGAAAGAGAACTTATAAAAGACAGGGTAAGAATAGAGGAGGCTGTAGGAAGAGCTAACGTGGTAATAAGAGACTCAGAAAACAGCAACAAGTTTTCCATAAAGGAGATGAAATCTGGGGAACATCACATTAATCAAACTGGAAGGCAATTGGGTGTACTCAGAATCTTGACTCTGCCTTGTACAGAATCATACTTTATTGACACACATCAGGTGGAAGCCTAATCAAGAAGACCAGCCAGAAGTGGAGACTGGGTTTTGTTTGTTTTATTGTAATTGGTTTCCACAATGGATAATTAACTGTGGAACCCATTGCTGTAAGACACGTTAAAGACTGAGGACTTACCAAGAGGAGATAGAAAAAGAGAGGTGTTAACAAGAATGAGAGATAGAATATGTATTTAGGAGGAATAAATTATTGCTGCTTGCAAATGAAATCAGCCACTAAGCCCTACAGGCAGGAAAGATGTATTTTGTAGCACGTTATTGAGTATTTCCTTATTACGGACATTAATTCCATATGGTGCTGTCCACCATGTCTGGGAATAAGCCACCAGGTAGATTTATGTCATTTTAGTCATATTTGTGCCTTCACAACTCCAGCAGGGACAGAAGTTCTGTGGACACCTGTGGACTGGAAGTGGAAATTGGCATTCCTGGGCACCAAAAAGAAAAATCTCTTCAGAACTTAATAGTATCAGTCAAGTGCCAAGCTTGTACTGTATTCAGGAATTCAGCCCCTGGAGGAATGTTAGGTCAGGTTGAAGAGTTCCCCAGACACAGTGATGAGCCTCATGGAGGTGTCCAGAACAATTCAGTGCCTCACTGAAATCCTCTGTGAATCAGCAGTAAGTGACTGGGGTATAAGAGAGAGATTCAGATCTCCTAAAGGAAAGCAATGGGTAAAGGCTGTTTAACAGTGGGGTTTTTTGAAGGATGGCTAATGATAGCATTGGAGGAACTGCAGAGGAACATATTGATTTCCAAAGTTGCATGAAAAAGAAACATCATTGTTTAATGCTTAAGCACAGTACCTACAATAAATACCTCTTCATGCGAGAATCTACACCCACCGCCTGCTTCTGAGTTTGCTTTATCACCATGAAATCAAAGCAGAGATCAGCTTCATTGAGATGGGTGTATTATGAATTGGTAGTTAGAATTTGATGATAATAAGTAGCTGTGTGATGGGGAAGAAAGATCTCTGTTGAATATATATCTTAAAATTGCATTCAGCAAAACCAGTGGGCAGGAAAAACAATAAGAACCAAACCCTTTCTTTCCAATACATGTATTTTGTTTTTATTTTAGGTCTTCTTGCCCCTCTAGCAAAGGTCATAAATTATTTAACTGCTGCAGCTCAGACTTCTCTTTTTTACTGTCTAATAAAATCTCAGAAATATAAATCTATTTTAGGTCCTTTTTTAAAATAATTGAGAGTGGCGACAACCAAAACAGGAATTGAAGCAACAATTCACAGCAGAGTGTCAGCGAGCCTGTGAGCACACCAGGGCATGTCAGCAGAAAGCTTATAAGGAGGCACTTCACTTATTTCTGGCAAAAGATGTCTTGTTCTCTTCTTAAATTTAATAATTTATAGATTCAGTGCCTGTTTTTTGTCTCCTGGCTGCACGCTTCCTATTAAACACATAATTCAGGTGGTTCCATTATTGTATGCTGGGCTGGTTACATTTCAGCCAAGTGGTGTGGAAAGAGGCAGTGATAACTTTCATACACTCACAGAACAGTTTGGGTTGGAAGAGACCTCAAAGCCCACCCAGTTCCAACCCCCCTGCCATGGGCAGGGACACCTCCCACTGGATCAGGGGCTCAAAGCCCCATCCAACCTGGCCTTGAACACCTCCAGGGATGGGGCAGCCACCACTGCTCTGGGCAACCTGGGCCAGGGCCTCCCCACCCTCACAGCGAAGCATTTCTTCCTAAGATCTCATCTCAATCTCCCCTCTTTCAGCTTAAAGTACATTTTGCCTTCCACCCTCAGCTATCTTCTGTCAGTTTTGGAGCCCCTGGCATTCCAGATACATTTCTATTTTTTAATGATCCTCTTTTTAGCTGGCACAGACCCTTTACCCTGCTGTCAAAGTTTAGTATTTTCCCCACTGCTCCTCCCAGAACCACATATCCATTCTGCCTGAGTCTCTCATTGGACACCCTTAAACAGACTTTGTGTTGTTTGCAACCTGCTTAACCTTTAATTCCTCCCTTTAAATCCTTTTACCTTGTTTCCAGCTCAAAAACAGTTGTGAAAGATGGTGGGGAAGGTGCAAAGTGGGCCCTCGGTGCCCTTTGAATTCACCGTCATCTTCTGCAGAAGGAGCGTGGAGGTGCAGCTGATCTGGTTGGGATTCTTGTGGGAGTCGTTACTGTTGCTCAGCTAGAAATGATGAGGAGGCTGAAGCAATTCATGTGTGAGGAGGCAATCTATTTTTATACAGAAATATCTATTACAGTGTGCTTAAACTAACCCCTTGTCATTTATGTTCTCTTAAGTGAAGGAGATGAGTACAGGGAGAAAGAGATGGGCAGAAGCACTGGAAGGTTTGAGGTCTGAAAGGGCAAATCTTGTCCTTGGTTGAGATTTCCAAGATAAGACTGTGCAGAGCAGGGTCCAGGAAACAAAGCAGGGCTGCTAAAAGCAGCTTTGTGCAGCCGTTTGGCTCTGCCACAAGACTGCAAACCTGAAAGGCCTCCAGACTGCTCAGCCTTTTGCAGTTCATCTCAGGGAGGGCACTTGAATGGTGTCTTCCCAGCACTGGGAGAGACACCACTGTTCACTCGTGAGGAAGGGTGCTTGGTCAGCGAGACAGAGTCAGGAGTGTGTCACCTCTCTGGCAACACTCCTGGCCATCACCTGGAAGCTTTTCTCAGTATTGGAGGATCCAGCAGCCAGAAACCCACCTTGTTCAAATGACACAGAATCATTGAGGTTGGAAAAGACCTCTAAGCTCATCCAGCCCAATCCTCAGCCCAACCACATCGTGCCTGCTAAACCATGGCCCCAAGTGCTAGATCTCCCTGATCCAGTGGGAGGTGTCCCTGGCCATGGCAGGGGGGTTGGAACTGAATGAGCTTTGAGGTCCCTTCTGATACAAACCATTCTATGGTTCTTTGGTTCTATGATGCAGTGTTGATGATCTAAAGTTTAGGCAGGCTGGTCCAGTCAGGTCTCTGGGCTCCTTTGCTGTCTGCAGAGAGAGAAGAGACCTTCTAGAAGTCATGCTGTCCAACCATGGGCACGAGTTTTAAGGTAAGATGAGCTTCTGTGCAAGCAGTTCTCTCTCCACTGACCATACAGAGAGATTCAAGGCAGCTCAAATGAGATGTTTTTGATATTGAAAATTAATCCCGTTCAAATGGTGAAATCAATCACAGTCACAAACTAAGGAGATGAAATGCAGTGTGAGGTTGTTCACCCACAGCTGCTGCAGCAGATGACTTAGATGGGGATGAGGTGATCCTCGACCCTTGGCCTTCTGCGAGGCTCTGTGCTTCCTTGGGCCTCTGGTTGGGATGATCCTGGCCTCTGGGCCTTTCCTGGGCCTCTGGTCATTCTCCTTTCAGTACTGGGAGGCTCCTCTAAGGTCTTCCCACAGCCTTGTCTTGTCCAAGCTGAACAACTCAACTGTCTCAGCCTGTCCTCATAGGGGAAGTGCTCCAGCCTTTGGGGCATCTTTGTGGTCTCCTCTGGACTCCCATTGTGTTTCCAATTTTATAATCAAGAGCTGAATGCCTCATTAGGATAAATTTGGTTCGTTTTGCTTGGCTGGTTCCCAGCAATGATGGATAACTCCTAAGAATGGGAGAATACTGCTTCTCTGGAAACAGTTCAGACAAAATTCTTTCTGTACCAGCATTTTTGGTGAATTTGGGACCATGAGGAGCTGGGATCTCTCAGGTTGGAAAAACAGAGTACTAGGAGTTGGAAAGCAAACTTCCCGTAGGCTCTGAGTCCCCTACCAGACACAGCAATGGGCCACCGACTGTCACAATGAGACACCTTCCCTTCTTCCACTGTTGAGGCTGGGTGGCCGATGGAAAGACCTCCTCAGTAAAGCTGTTCTGATGAGCCTGAATGCCGGTGACTGAGTCTGCCGTATTTCAGTATCTCTTCTAAGAAGTGCACAAGGCCTCCCACGTCTTCATGTTTGATCTACCCATCAAATCAAACCCAACTGTTCTCTGTCTATGACCTGCCATTGTCATATGGTTTTATTCCAACCTTTGTTTTAACTCTAAATTTCTTAACGATTTCACGTCTCTTTTCTCAAATCAGTATTGAATAATACCAACTGGTAAGGAACAGGACCTCCTAGAAAGAGTATAATTGCACAATTATTCCCTGCTGACGACTGTTTTGTCAGTTACCTGATTGTTAAACCCTGAAGAAATGCTCTAATGATATGATCCAGTGCTCACTTTGAAAGCAGAGATTTTGGCAGGTAAATCATACATCTCACAGAAGGTAAAATAATGGCTGTGTAGTGCCTTCTGCTCTGTTTCCTCAGCAAGTAGAGCCCAGCTCACTGGGCACAAGCACACTGAGTTCCTTCTCCACCCCCCAGTGTTCAGGTCCTGAGGTACTATACATCCTCCACCCTTATGGTCGTAGAATCATGGAATCATAAAGGCTGGAAATAATCTCTAAGCTCATCCAGTCCAACTTTCAGCCCAACCCCGCAGTGCCTACTAAATCCTAAATCATGTCCTGAAGTGCCACTGCCACACTCTTTTAAACACCTCCAGGGGTGAAGATTTCACCACTGCCCTGGGCAGCCTCTGCCAGGGTTTCACCACTCTCTCAGTAAAGACATTTTTCCTGATATCCAGAAAACCTCCCCTGGTGCAACTTGAGGCCATTTCCTCTCATCCTATCACTTTTTACTTGGGAGAAGAGCCCAGCACCCACCTCAGCACAACCTCCTTTCCAGGAGCTGCAGGGAGCGATGAGGTCTCCCTTCAGCCTCCTCTTCTCCAGGCTGAACAGCCCCAGGGCCCTCAGCCATTCCTAGAACCTCTCTTCTCCAGACTGTTCCCCAGCTCCGTTCTCCTTCTCTGGATGTGCTCCAGCCCCTCAATGTCTTTCTTAGAGTGAGGGTTCCGAAACTGAACTCAGAATTCAAAGTGTGGCCTCACCAGTGCTGAGTACAGGGGCATAGTTGAGATTTTGTGTTCAGATCCTCTAGAGCAGCGATGTCAAATTCACGTCCAAAGGGCTGAATCCGGACCTCCACCTTGTTTATCCAGCCCAGAACCTTGTTTCTATTTGGCAGCAGCCCTGCCCCTGCACTCCTGCTAGCGCTGGTTACGTGTGCAGCGTGTGACGGGCGTTACACTGAGGGAGCAAGAGACCAGCTGGAGCCGCGAGTTTGACACCCCCGCTGTAGAGATTGGAGGGAAAGATGTTCCAGTCCTCTACCACCCCCTCCATTGTTCCCAGCTATTGTGGATCAAGGACATCCAAGGGAATGCAAATCCTCAAGGAGCCCAAAGCTGTTCTGGGGAAGACAATTGTTCCCCCTAGGGACAGGAGGGCTGAAAGCTCCTAGCATTCAGCTCAAGTGAAACCAATCATTGTAGGCTATTTCTCCAGGAGATGATAACTTGATTTTCTCCTGGGAGTTTTAAACTTGGGATGTTATTGATCCCCAGGGTCCCCCGAAGGCTGTCAGGTAGTGCACAACAATGCTCCAACCTGGCCTTGCAGGTTTACATAGGACTTTCCTATTTAACATAAACCAATGTCACAAAATTCATTCACTGACCCCAACTCCTTGTAAACAGGTAAAACCACGGGAAGAAAATGAGACACAAGGAAAGAAAGATACACATTTCTTTTTCTGTCAAGGGTCACTGCCCCATTCAGTCATTTCCAGTGGATTTTTGAGCTACAGGCAATCAATAAAGAGGCTTCTTTAATGAGTACTTATTAACCTCTCTCTCTAACACAAGTGCTAACACAAAGCCTATCGATACCAAGAGAGCTCTTCATCAAGGACTTGAAATGAATCCTGTATTCAGGAAAGATATTCTGGCTACAACAAGCACCCAAAGCAGTAAAATACTTGGCAAGCCTACAACCCATTCCGAGTGGCATCAGAACCCTCTGACTTTCTGTGAGACTGAGACCATGTCCCCTATGAGACACTATTTCGATTTTACAGAAGGACTTCACTCTTGCCCCAGCAAGCTCTACCTCCTGCCTCCCAGGAGGTGAACACCATGATGAGCAGTTCCAGTCTCCTGGAGTATGTGATGGCATGCTAAGCACTGCTCTGATTCATTGTCCAGTCGCATGCATCCAACCAAAAGTCACCATGATTCTCCTCATCACTTTCTAGCCCTCTGTCCTGAAGCTCTTTGCAAAGTGAGATGAAGAGCAGCATAAAAACTGCTTCATCAGCAAAGCAAAGGTGGTGCCATGAGATGTCACTGCCCAGCCCCCTGCGACTGTCATAGCATGGGACAGGTTGACATGGATGTCTCCTCAAGGCATGTAGAACACTGCAGGTTATCCAGAACCATCAGCTCTTTCAGACAAATGTGTAGAGAGAATGGGCAAGGGAAAGTGAGGGGTACATCACTCCCAGTTGTGAGGAGAATCTTGATATGGACAGATTTGTCCCTCATCCCCATTCCTGGTTTCAAAGCATCTTTTCTACACAGTGACCCTTCCTTCCACACTTTTGCTCAACAATGACATCACCCTGAGACCATCCCACTCCTGTCCAGGCAGCCAGCCTGTGGCTACCAGCATCCAGAGTCATCTTCCTGCTGACTCTCCACCATTTCCACAGGTGGAACAAGGACTCTAATTGAAGACTCACCGGCCCCCCTTCCACCAGTGGTAATGGAGCATCTCATTCCAGATGTCTCACAGGCTGCATCAGGATCTATTTCTAACATTCATCTGCAAAACACAGCTTTAGACTCCGTTTGCACACTGCCCAAACCCCAACAACCTTATTGTCCTTCCCTGTTTGTTGAAGGAATGTCACAGCACTGCAGGGCCACACCACCCTGCTCCTCCATGCCCTGCTGAGGACCAAATCCTGCCTGCCCTAGGTGACCACACCTTCCATTTCAGGGCTTCCTTCTCAATGGCCCAATTATGCCCAGTGGTGTTAGGATGGTTTGACTGTCCTTGAAGAGCACTCCCTTCCTCTGATCTAATTTTGCTGCTTATCAACATCACTGATTTCCATGTGTATTGCCTCGTGTTCAGCAACACAGGGGTAATAAATTTGGTGAAATGTTTAAGAATTAGAAAGTGAATCTCTAGAAGATGCCTTCTCTATTGCAGCCATCTTGGATCAGCTGAATTCACACTGCAGATTCTTCACTGCACATGTTTGGACACCTTCAGTCCCTGCCTGCGTTGATGGATTTCATCCTTTAGAAAGACTGTGGGCAGCTCCACATCCAGACCATTCAGAGCTGTCCCTTCCACTTGTCCTACTTTCAAGAGAACAAATATTGTTCTTTCTACCTTTTGTATTTATTGCTTTCCACACAAAAGGAACTGAATCACAATGCTTACATTTTCCCTGATCCATCTGTGACTTTGCTTCCTGCATCCCTGTAGTCTGAGCCTTTATCATGGTTCTGCTTTAGTGAGCAGCCACGCTCTCCTTGCTGTTAATCCTCTGCAAGGACAGTTCATCTGTCCCTGCTATTTGGAGATATTTCCTTAGGGAAAGATTTGTTTCTCTAAAAAATCTCTCTTGTAATTAGGAGTCGCATGGCCTCATTCATCCCAGTCCTCTCTCATCTTCCCCACAGTGAAATGATAAAAAAAGGCTATATTGTATGGCAACCCAGCACCCTCAGCCACTCACATCTGTCCACAGTCCCTGCTCATTCTTTGTGTGGGTGATACTGTTTTTCTCCCTGCTGTGGGCTTCATTAGGCTTAACAGCTGCCACCACCTGCATTTCATAATGCACTGGTAACGTAAAAAAAACCCATGTTCCTAAAATTAGACAGGTTCTTCAGCAAGGAAATAAGCTCCAAAACTCTGATTAGGAGCTGCAAGGTAGTTCTGGAGACCAATGACAGGACCCAAGGGAATGGCAGGAAGATGTGTCAGCGGAGTAGGTTATGCTGGACAAGAGGAGCAGGTTCTTCCCCCAGAGGGTGGTGGAGCACTGGAACAGCTCCCCAGGGAAGCAGTCACAGCCTGACAATATTCCAGAAGCCTTTGGCCAATGCCCCCAGCCACATGCTGTGAATGTTGGGGTGTACTGTGCAGGCAGGACACTTCCAGCTCAGGACATTCTGTGGTTCTACAGTTCTAGGCCCTGAATATCACTGAATAAAAGAGAGAAAGAACGTAGACGTTGAGCAGTTCAAACACTTCCGTGCTCGCTCACCCCACTGAAAGGCCAGTCTGCCTTCAAATGGAAACGGTGCAAGTGAAAATAACAGCAAGGGGCAGAGGCATGAAAAAAAGAAATCATGAATCAGAGCTTTGATCACACACCCTGTCCTGCCACCACAGAAGTGATGTCCTGCTAATCCCTGCAGGGCACCACTCTGCTCAGTGTCCAGCTGTGCAGACGATTTTTCAGATGAATCTCACCAACTCTTAGAAAAATCAGTTGTACGCCAATGGCTTACAAATATTTGCAAATCAGGTCAACAACCTCAACTTTACAAATCCCATCTTGGCCCAGGTTTGTTTGTTTATGCAATATTTTATCAACATGTTCTTCATGAAATAGAATAATATTTATACTTTCATTTCCTCACAGGCAGCAGAAATCTGAGTTTAAGGAGTCGAAAACGTATTTGTTTTTCCACTCCTCACTGAAATCTTCATAGGACCTCTTTACTGACAAAGAGAATATTAAACCAGAGCCGCTTTTTTGCTCCAATGAATTTTGATATTACTCTACATTTGGGCCAGGTAGGACATCTTCTAGAAAGCAGCCCTGGATTTATTAATGGTTCCAAACCTGCCACTGAAAAACAATTTCCACGGCATGTCCAGCATGGCAATGGGCCTGAATGTAAACGCAGGGTTTGGACCCTTTTGGTTTCTAATATTCAGCTTTAAGAATCAGATTACATGTTTGTTCAATAGCAATAAACTTACAGAGTTTTATAGAGTCATAAAACCACTACAACTGCTTCCATTTACGGCCTGTATATAATTTACTTGGGTAGGTTTCCTCTCTAATGGTGCAGTGCAAGTGATTTGAGTTCTATTAGCTGGAAACAGTGCATCTACATTTGCAGAGCTCTCATAAATAATTCTGCCCAATGGACGGCATCCCTTCCAGACTGCTGGGTAGGGAAGGGAGGGGGGATGGCAGAGGAGCAGGGGAGGAGAAGAGGGGAGAAGTGCTAGAATAGAAAAGAAGGTCAATAAGTCTTCACACAAATTAGGAATTCAGGGATTCTCTCTTTGCTGGTAGTATCCAAATCCAATTTTCCTGTTTAATTTGTGTGATGCTTTGAGCTTGAAATGTAACCACAGCTCATGCTAGACTGCAGGCTGAACTCATTCTGAGCCTTGCAGAGGCATTAATTTGAAATCGTATCTCCCAGGACACAAAGAATTCCTGAGCACTCAGAGATCCACTCAGCTCCCTGGAAGCTTTAGAGCAATAAATGAAATGTTAGACTGACTTACAGCTAAATTAATTACTCGGTCTCAGGTACAAAACCAGCCAAGCTGTATCTCGGTTTTAAGATCCTCCTTAAGAGGAGGTGGGGGTCACCCTACTGTAAGAGAGAGGATGGATCACTGTGCAAACACCCCAGGCAGAGACAATACCATCTTTTATGCCAATATACAACCTAGTGGTTAAATTACTGCATTGGGATACTGGTTGTAAGCGGGGCTGTCTGCCTTCTATCACTGTAAATGACATTAAAGGTAATGACAGTTGATTTCACCTGAAAAAAATCAATTAAAGAACATCAAGTCCTTTTCAATAGAATTATAAAACAAAGGGATAGCAATTGTCACATTTCTTTAAGGCATAACTGGATGATTCTCAAGGATAGTGAAGAACAGATATAGATTTGCTGTTATTTAGACTATCAGCCATGTGACTTCCGTATGAAGTTCTGTGCTCTAACACAGAGCAGAAGAGAAACACCCTGGCTCTTAGGCACTGCCATTCTGGCTGTGGCTGCAATGACTTCAGAAGCTCCCAGACCCATTTAACCCAGCAAACTGACGTCTACAGAGTCAATATGATGGTTCTTTAAAATTTACCGGGTGAGTAAATAACAAGGATCAAAAAGGAATATGTAAGTTAGAGGATCACACTAGAATCAGATCGAAGTGGTCATGAATAAATTTAGACTAGAAGGTAGAAAAAGCTCCAAACAAAGCCATTGTGGAATTATAGCCTGGAATGACTTTGCAAACAGTGCAGCAGGGGCAAGAAACTTAAATTACTAAGGTGAAAAAAAACGTAGGAAAGCTTGTAAAGCAGAATATGGGTCAGCCTAGAGTAATAAATGGAATGAGCAATACAAGTTCTTACGTGACTTGCTTTGCCACAGCACTGGAGGACAACAGAAGATGGAAGGAGTCGTGGTTGTTGTTCAGTAATTGTATTTGCTTCTTATTTATTCTATGTTGTATACATAGTAAGCAGAGCAGTCCTGACAGATATTTTTGTAACCCTGTCTACTCTTTTCATAACAGTAAATCCTGTGGAACGGCAAAAGGATTTATTTCAAAGGAATTTTATGTCAAAAATGGATTCAGACACGGACTTGTGGACTTGTACCCACTTTGTTCAGCCTTCTGTTCTCAACACCGCTGGTCTTCGCTTTCCTGGATGATGAACAGAAGTAGCTGTTTGCTAATGGCAATTGCTACATCCTCCAGGGCCCTAATTCTTTCATAGCCACGAGCTTGTCTTACGATCCAATGTAAGAAGTCATTTTCTTCCTATTCCAAGCTGACCTTGCAGTGAATGGAATTAGACTCAAAGAAACCGATAAACTAAAACATATTGGTAACATTTGCTCTCAGCTTTATTTACTCAGGTGCACTGAATAAATTTCACATTACAGCATGATGCCATGATAAATGGAAAAATAATCAGGAAAACTGTAAAAGGAAAACCAATTCTTAATTGGCTGCGTCCAGTTGATCTGTTTGGGGGTAGGGAGGATCTGCAGAGGGACCCGGCCAGGCTGGATCCATGGGCTGAGGCCAAGGCAATGGGGTTCAACAAGGCCAAGTGCTGGGTCCTGTACTTGGGACACAACAACCCCAAGAAGCTCCAGGCTTGGGGAAGAGTAGCTGGAGAGCTGACTAGCTGAGAAGGACTTGGGGGTGCTGGTCAACAGGGGCTGAACACGAACCAGTGGTGGCCCTGGTGGCCAAGAAGACCATCAGCATCCTGGCTTCTGCCAACTCGTGTTGGTCTCCTCTGCCAAGAAACACGTGATAGAACAAGAGGAAATGGCCTCAAATTGCACCAGGGGAGGTTTAGATTGGATATTGGGAAAAACATCTTCACTGAAAGGGTTCTCAGGCACTGGCAGAGGCTGCCCAGTTTGAGTCACTATCCCTGGAAGGGATTAAAAGACAGGCAGATGAGGTGCTCATGGAGAGGGTTTAGTAGGGGACAGGTATAGTTGGACTCCATGATCTTTTCCAACTGAACAAGTCTTTGATTCTATGATTCACTGCAACCAATGCACAATAACTGACAGACGTGTTCCTGTCAAAAGCCATCCATAACAACCATCACAAAGTGCTGATGATCAGAACCTATGTCAGAAAAAAAACCAAAAATTAAGAAAATCATTGCAATAGATTGAACTTCAAAAATGGGCACTAATTGAAAATTATTTCTTATTATCTCTTTTGTCTGAAAAAAAAAGAGAATAAAAAGAATAGTCAGAAGAGTAAAATCCTTGTCTATAGAGTAGAAACCAGAAATATCACACTGGGGCTCTCAACAAATGCGTATTACTAGCCCAAAAAGTCTTAAGAAAGATCAAGAGAAGCCAATAAGAGTAAGCAGAGAGGCAAATTGGCACTGGATATACAAAAGGATAATCAAGATTTAGAGAAATAAGTGTATAGCAAAGATCTAATGCAATTTTTGCAGCTGTTTTTACCATGAAAGAGGTCAAGGAAGCTCCTGCACAGCTACTCTTTCTTTATGAGGGGACACATCAGAGGATGGTTCCCATATTGAAGGAGATCATGAAGCATATCAAAAGGTATTATAGCAAATCACCGAGACTGAAGGATATTCTTCCAAGGGTACCACTGTGAAACTGCTGAAATAATAACTGGTGTGCAAGCTGAAATGTATAAATGTCTCACTGTCAAGACACTTGAAGGTAGCTAATTTGGTTTCAATTTTTAGAGGTTCCTATGCAAGATTCAGGAAACTACAGATTGGTAGCACATCTGTACTAGACTAATTGATATAAACTGTAAAATAAAAGAGGATCCAAGGATAAATAAAGTATAATGGGGAAGAGTCCATGCAGTTCTGTAAAGGGGAATAAAGCCTAATGTAGCTCTTTGGAGAAGTCAGTAGTCAGGGAATAAGGGGGATCCAGCCGATAGCACGTTTGCATTTCTAAAGGCATTTTACAAAGCCTTTCACAAAAAAAGCTCAAAGAAGTTAAGCTACCATGGAATGAGAGGGAAGATCCTCACACAAATAATTGTTTCAAACTTACAAAACACAGGTTCATAATGAAATGATCAGCATTCACAGGTAAGGGTTGTAGCTGCTGAAATTAGCTCAGTGAATAAAATGCTAGAAGTTATTATGACAACAAAATACAGAGCATCACTGGGACAGGAAGAAAATCAACGACACAAGCACCAACTGACCATGTGTTTCTGACACCCAACTCACAAAGGATGCACCGGAACTTGAAAAAGGCAGAACAGGGCAGCAGGTGCAATGAAGGGTTCAAAGTGATTTGTATTCAAGGAACAACCATACACACTATGATTCTTCATCCTGAAAGAAAGATAACTGAATGGGAGGAAGGGAAAGGGAGAGGTGGGGTAGATGGCTAAAAAAGCATGAGATAAAGAGAATTGCCAACTAAGGGGTTGTTGAAGGATGCAAAAGCCAGCTCTCAGCGTAAAGAGGCTCAGCTAATTGGGACCATAAACCTTGGAAGGGAAGAGCTGATAACATCTGGTGAGGAAAGGAATTTGGGAGGAAAGGACTTTGGGAGCTGACAACATCTCCTGAGGAAAGGAAGATCTATTGCCATGCAACCTTGGAAGGAAAGCCTGGTTCCAAGAAGGACTGAGAAAATACTTTTTAAGATGATTGTTAAAACAATATCTAAACTCCCTCTATCTCCCACATAACCCTAATCTGGATAAAATTTGATTAGTTGGAGATTGCAACATTAACATAGGTTGCCCTTTCACTAAAATGTCCAGCCCCTCAAGAACTTAAAATTGTGTCCTCATGCTCAATAAAGTATTCCAGTTTTCCCCATGCTGGAATCGTGTTACTTTTATTTTTCAGACCAGTGGGGTTGTAACTGTTCATTTTCTCCTCCACAGCCAGCTACACTCAGCTGTCAGATGGCAGGTTCAAAACAAACAAAAGGAAGGAGGTTCTCCATGTAATACAGAGGTACTCTGAAATTTGCCACAGATAGTTGTGGAGGTTGGAAGGCCTATTTGTGTTGAAAGTGACACTGGGCAGGTCCATGATCCACTAGGGGCTCTGAAATAGCAAGTTACCACCTTAGTCTCTCTAGAATCACAGGCAGCCAGAGGTTTGCTCCGTTGTTACACCCTTTCTTTAGCATCCATCAAGTGCCTTCTGGGAAAGGGAGCACTCCCTGTCTGACCATTCTGGAACACTGAGGTCCTTGTAGTAGGTGATTATCAGCAGCAAATGACTCTTCACAGCAGTTTTATCTTTCAGCACTGTCAAAATTAGCCTGGAGAAGAGAAGGCTGAGACTTCATCGCTTTCTACAACTGCCTGAAACGAGGTTGTAGTGAGGTGGGTGTTGGTCTCTTCTCCCAAGTAATAAGTGGTAAGACGAGAAGAAATGAACTCAGGTTACACCAGGGGAGGTTTAGATTGAATATTAAAAAAGCTCCTTCACTGACAGAGTGGTGAGGCATCTGAAGAGGCTGACCAGGGCACTGGTGGAATCTCCATCCCAGGAGGGGTTCAAAAAGCATGTGGCCATGGCACTTCAAGACATGGTTTATAGGCACAGTGGGGTTGTGTTGTTGGTAGGACTTCATGAATTTAGAGGTGTTTTCCAACCATAATGATTGTATGATTCCATGAAAATCAAGTCAGGAGTGAACTGAGTCTTTGCACCCAGTTCAAACTTGTTGTCTACTTACTGTCTTTTGTTGGTCCAAATTTTGGACACAATGCCAGTTACACAACAAGCTGAGGAGTTCAAACAATGCTGTGCACAGGAGGGGAGGAAGGTGTCTGCCACACAAACATGGCAAAACACTGTGGAAGGTGTCTTGAAATAGCCTTACTGATCAGACTTTTCTGCAACAGTCACGTAATGACAACGAGTTGATGATCCAGCAAATCCTTAACAGAGAGGCTGTTTGACGTAAAAAGCTGCTTGGAGTCAAATCCTCCGAGTGGATCATAGTTTAAAAACACTCTGCAAACTGCCTTTAATGCTTTCCATAATATTGAGTACGAAAAGCTTTAGATCAAGACATTTGAGTCAAATCATTTATGATGCTCTCATCTCCTTTAAGATAAAATTACACATACCAGCTGTGAGTCCACAGAGAATAAATGGCTACATTGCACCAAAGAAATGGTCTCCATCAGCTACGATGGACTAACCTTTATTGTTTGAATCCTCTACTTCAGAACTTTTTTGGTTGCCTGCCAAGTCCATGAAGGAGTAATCTTCTCTTGATTCATAACCTGGCTCTTGAGAGAAGCTCCCTTTCCCTCTCTCTTTCTCTGAAACACTGGAGGCTGGCAGAGAGAGAGACATGCAAGCAAGTAACTTAGGCAGTAAACCTGCTCTAAGATTGCACTTAGAGTAGCATTAACAAGTTTCATTTCAAAGTTCAGCATTTCTTGCTCACAGATTCAGGGTGAAAATCTTTGTCATGGTGCTTGTCAGACTCTTCTTCAAGATTTTAACTCTGGACACCCTTCAGTGGCTTTTTGTCCCTTCTCCTAACCAGCAGGTTACAGCCCACACATACACATTGTAATGAGTAACCTCAAAGTATTTGTTAATCAAACCCAGAGAACAATGCTTTGTTTAGTTAAGTATGCTTGATTCCAATGTTATGTTACCCTAGTGATCTGAATCTTTGTTTACTTTCAACCAAGCATGAAAAACGGGGACTGTCCTGTTCCTTTTTTAAGACTTCTTTGTTAAGAATCAGTGGTATATTTTGTAACTTGATATATTGATATACTGTAATTTTTGGCTGAGCATGAAGACATGTGTACATGGACCTCTGAAATGAAATAAAAGGGACTGCTCATCGCACAGTTAGCACGGACCCAGGAGAAGTCACGACGCTGTTTTGCTTTCCTATCTTAATAAACTACTTGGAAAATTCACCAAGAGATTTTGATTATCTTTATTTGACTATAACACACACCACAGAAAATAACTCATGAGAGTTTCTGAGATACAGGGGGTACTCAGGACATTAACCAGTGCTCTCATCTGCTCTGATCCCTTCCTGCAGTCCAATCAAGATGTAGCTTTTACTTCCTTGCTTTAAGTACTGGGCAACGTGACATGGTTTGTGAAGGAATCATAGAACCATAGAATTATTAAGGTTGGAAAAGACCTCTAAGCTCATCCAGTCCAGCCATCAGACAAACCGTACCATGCCTGCTAAACCCTGTCCCAAAGTGTCACAGCCACACATTGTTTGAAACCCTCCAGGGATGGAGACTCTACTATTTCCTCTGGTAGCCTTTTCCAGGGCTTCATTGCTCTGTCGGTAAAGAAGTTCTTCCTAATATCCAATCTGAACCTCTCCCAGCACAACCTGAGGCCATTTCTTCTCATCCTATTGCTTGTTTCTTGGGAGAAGAACCCAGCACCCACCTCTCCACAACCTCCTTTCCAGGAGCAGCAGAGAGCGATGAGGTCTCCCCTCAGCCTCCTCTTCTCCAGAATAAACTCATCCAGTTAAGGACCCTTCTCAACCAATACATCATTGCCTGAGATGACAAGAATTGGCCCAGAGAACCAATCTCACATTTCAGCCAGCATCCTCTCAGTACCAATGAGTGGATCAATGAAAGCTTTTATTCTGAGTTATGTATCATGAAAGACACATTAATATCTGCTGATAATTTTCTCTCTTTAACTCCTATAAGAATTCTTACAAAGGAAGAATTTCTAAATTGAGAGGTTAATAGGCAATACAGGCTGCGTACTAAAGCCCTGCAAACAATGCTGGTGATCTTGGCTTGGATTCCCATGTTGAGACTGGGATATTCCTGACATTTTCTGCCTCCAAACCAGCCCTAGAGTGTCCCAGAGGTGGGTTTGTTTTACTTTGTTATTAAGTACCTCAGCAGAATGAAGTATGGACAGGGACAAAAAGATAAATCAAAAATTTTGGCAAGCATGAAGAGAAGTCAGGCACCTGTGACAGCTCCCTTTCCAACACCCTGACAAACCATCGGAGTGGCCCATTAGCATTATTGTTGCTGCATCAGCAACGGGTACAGTTTTGTGAGGATGCGCAGGAGCCCTTGCCAAGGCATGGAACCCTCTGCCATGCAAGAACTCAACTCAAAATTTACCTCTTTCTCACTCAACATACAAGATTTCAATGTGATCCATCCAGTGCAGTGAGAAAACAAGACTTGTGTGTGATCTTCAGAAAGATAAGCGAAGGATTATTTCATTATTTCACATTTTACAAGGCAATGGTGGGGCTAACATTGGAACAGTGCATTTAGTCAAGTGAAAAATTGAAGCCAGTACAGTGAATAAAAATACAATTATTTGAAGACTGGGAAATGAGTTTTTTATGAAACACTGAGAGAGTTCAATACATTCTGACTATCAAATAAAACAGGCAAGACTGAGAAATGAGTACTATGTGGTGTGTAAACAGCCAGAGAAGGTAGGACAATAAATATGCCCAATGAAGGACTCAAGGAAATGACCATCAGCCAGAGGGTAAAGTTGCACAAATTCAAATTAGGAACAAAAGTATTAACAATTGGGAAAGTCTCTCTGATGGCCCAGAAGTGCAAACTCCACCACATCAAATAAAACCTGGATGCAGTTCAGGATGATGTTTTAAACACAAGTTATCAGGCTTATTCCACAGTTAACTGGAAGAAATCTTTTAGTACATAAAATCAGACTAGAGACCGTAATGGTCCTTTCAAACTCAAAACTATGCATTTTATATCAAAATGTTATCTTCAAGGAATACTAACATAGCTCAGCCACCAGACAGAACATAATGTCAGAACAGAGCACAGAGAAAGACTTGGGGCGCTGGGGGATGAGAAGCTCAATGTGAGCCAGCAATGGGTGCTCACAGCCCAGAAACCACCCATGCCTTGGGCTGCACCCAGAGCAGTGGGACCAGCAGGGGAGGGAGGGGATTCTGCCCCTCTGCTCTGCTCTGGTGAGACTTCACCTGGAGTCCTGTGTCCAGTTCTGGAGCCCTCAGCACAGCAAGGATGTGGAGATGCTGGAGTGAGCCCAGAGGCAGCCACGGAGATGATCCAAGGGCTGGAGCACCTCCTGTATGAGGACAGGTTGAGAGAGTTGTGGTTGTTCAGCCTGGAGAAAAGAAGGCTGTGGGGAGATTTTAGAGCAGACTCCCAGTACTGAAAGGGGCTCCAGGAAAGCTGGGGAGGGGCTCTTGATCAGGGAGTGCAGGGACAGGACGAAGGGGAAATGGTTTTCAGCTAAAAGAGAGGAGATTGAGATGAGATCTTAGGGAGAAACAGGGAGGGTGTGAGGGGAGAATGTGAGGCTGGGGAGGTCCTGTCCCAGGTTTCCCAGAGCAGTGGTGGCTGCCCCATCTCTGGAAGTGTTCAAGGCCAGGGTGGATGGGGCTTTGAGCACCCTGATCCACTGGGAGTTGTCCCTGCCCATGGCAGGGGTTTGGAACTGGGTGGGCTCTAAAGTCCCTTCCAACCCAAACCATTCTGTGATTGTATGATTCATTGCTAAAATATGGCATTGCTAAAACGTGGCCTCCAAAGACAGAATTTAAGTAGAATTGGCTAAATCCACTTGTCAGTGTGGAAGGGAGGCTGTGGAGAGGAGGTCAAGGCAAAGCAGATTTGTAGATATTTGAAGCAAGAGATGACTTTCACAAAAGGTGGGCATTGAGAAAGCTTTATGAAAGAGATGTTCCTTGAGCACCATCTGGGAACCCTGCGACAGGAGCAGGAGCCTGGCCCTAAGTTGTAACAGTCCCCCGCCGCGACCTCAAAATGGCCACCTTCTGTCTCAATTACTCACCCAGCCTCCAGCTTCTGAAAAAATGAAGGTGCTGGGATGCTTTTTTTCTTTTTCCCTATTTATTTTAAAAATGTATGGGATTCACCTGGGAAAGTGAATCCAGACTTAGCTATCTAACTCTCAGGTATTTGCCTTGGGCTCTTCTACGTGGAGAGAAGCAGAGATGTTAAGGGTAGGATAATCAGATCTGGTTTTGATATCTATTTTAAGGTGAGATGAATCCTGCCTTAAACACCACTTACACTGTCGCCTGCCTCTCTCTGACTAAGCAAGATTAAACCTGTTCAGGCAGATACTTCTGCAAGGGCAAAAGTAGCAGCTACACAGCTGAAAACATCATCAGCCTGGCTTGCTCTGGGAACACAGATAACTGAAACAAAACAAGTCATTTCAGACAATCAAAATGTAAACTAGAAATTAGTTCACAACTAGGATTATTTTTACTTCATTTACTTTATTATTCCTGTAGGTTAGAGATTAGGAGCAGGTTCTTCCCCCAGCGCGTGGTGGAGCACTGGAACAGCTCTCCAGGGAAGCAGTCACAGCCTGACAATATTCCAGAAGCATTTGACCATTGCCCTCAATCCCTCAAGGTGAATGTTGGGGGTGTCCTTTTCTGGGGCAGGAGTTGAACTCGACGCTCCCTGTAGGTCCCTTCCAACTGAGGTCATCTTATGATTCTATGATTCTACTGCACCCCGGATAAAATGAAGGCATTAGTACCAATTCACCCCAGAGCTGTATTGGGAAGATATATGCATTAAATTTTGTAAAGAAGGAAGATTTTATGGAGAAGCACAAGAGGAAAAACCTGGTAAGAAATTAATAATTCTGTATTCAGCCCTGTATGTAGTAAATAATGTATTAAGCCACACGCTGCACGATGAGACTAAATGAAATATTGAAGAGTCGCTCTTTCAGCGAGCAAGTCTATTCTATGCAGTGAATGAGGCAGGGATTCTGCCTAAAGAGAAGTGATCACATATTTAAGACTGTATTACAATGTCTACACAGAGGAATGAAGATTTTGAAGATATCCTTAAATGTGATGCTTCCTAATTTTTGCGTGTTTGACTTTATGGCCTGGAAAATGTTTTAGTAAAATATTATTGCAATTATTATTATTATTATTTTTATTATTATTATTTCCCTATTTTGTTTATATTTTTGGAGTTGGCAGGAGACACCTGCTTTACAGATGGTAGCAGAGACAGGAAATGCCTATATGGGACCAGAAGACAACTCAAAGGCTTGATCTTGCTGGGGAGTGTGTAAAATCAGATGAGAGTAGAATCAGACAATCATAGAATCATTTGCTTGGAAAAGACCTCTAAGGTCATTGAATCCAATCGTTCCTGTCCACTACTAAACCAGATCCCTGAGCACCTCATCTGCTCAGCTTTTGAACACCTCCAGGGATGGGGACTGAACCACTTCCCTGTTCCAATACATGATAACTCTTTCAATGAAGATTTTTATCCCAATATCTAACCTGAACCTCCCCTGGAACAACCTGAGGCGATTTTCTCTTATCCTTTTACTTGTTCCTTGGGATAAGAGCTCAGCACCCACCTCATCACAACCTCCTTTCCAGGAGCTGCAGAGAGTGATGAGGTCTCCCCTCAGCCTCCTCTGCTCCAGGCTGAACAGCCCCAGGGCCCTCAACTGCTCCCAGACCCCCTGTTCTCAAGCCCCTTCCCCAGCTCCGTTCCCTTCTCCGGATGTGCTCCAGCCCCTCAAAGTCCTTCTTGCAGTGAGGGGCCCAAAACTGAACCCAGGATTCAAGGTGTAACCACACCAATGCTGAGTACAGGGGAAGGAGTGGCATAGGTCAGAGATGAGCGATGTTATTGTTTATATTACATAGAGACAACTTTTCTCTCCACCCTAGTTCAGAATCAGTGACAAATAGAGGCTTGCAAGCCACGAGAATCACAGCACAGAATCACCCAAATTCTCAATCATACATACATTCACTTCTTTCTTTATATATGTCACCCTGTTTCCAACTGTACACAAAGCCTGGCATGACATGAAGCTGATTTTTTTTCCTCTGTAGTTCTGTAGGCACCAGGGATTCAGGATGTGCTCATTTTTAAAACAAGTGCAAGGCTAACGCTTCTTTGAGACTGTAGAACTGACACATTAGGTGGGCTCAGTTCTAATCTGAATACAATTTATACAAATAAGCAGCCAAAGAACTACACATTCTCCTGCTTTCTCTTTCCAAGTTGACAAATGCTCTTACATGGCTCAGAGATCGCTCTTCATTTTTTAAGATAAAGGCTTACAAAGAAGCATCATTTTTACACGAAGAACTCTCTTTTTCCTTTAACTTTTGTCATTATTGTATTTGTACTTCAACTTTGCATTAAGCCCTGCGTTACCATCCCATGGCACATTATTCATCCTCTCTCACATTTCATGTGCCGGCAGAAAAGTTAGAAATCTCTCTGTCTTCTGCGTTTTCCCTCATTCTCCTTTGTGAGATTGCTCATCTCCCCTTTTTTACCACCTTTTTCATTGCCTTCACATTCTTCTGATTCTCTACGATCACTATGCAAGTCAACAATGTTGAATATCTGGAGACGTATCCATTGCCTTCTGGCTGCCACTTGGAAACAGCTTGGAAACCTCTGTGATGTAGCAGCATTGGTGTCAGGATCTGAGGCTGCATCCAAGAGGTACAAAGAGATCCCATAGTTGAAAGAGGAGTGGTTGCTCTTCCTCTTGAGCTTTGGAGGCTTCAAGTGTGTGTAGGTGTCCTACCCTCCCTCCAGCTACTCTGCCATTTCACCTGTCCCTTCCTGCTGAGCTGTAGGACTGTGTCTCCACTGCTGTCCTTCCACTGGCAGCATCTGTCTAGACTGGGATGGGGCAGATAGAACCAGCGTTTTTTTCTGTTCAAAACTGAAGATCCTCCACAGTGAGAATGGTCAGGGCTCATTTCACTAGAATTCATTCCACTAGGACGAGTTGAAGTGATGCTCTGTGGTGTCCCTGGAAAAACTGATCCATGACCCACAGAGGAGACAGCAAAAGCCATCAGGTGGATGCTACCCACCACCTCTTTCTGTTTCAGAGACACGACCAAGCCACAAGGTCACATCAACACTGTCATTCCTCTGCTCCTTGAATTTTGCTCTTCCTCCCTGGTTCTCCAATCACCCACACACTGGTTGACCTCAGCTGTGTGCTCTCCTCTCTCCCACGGGTATGTCTCTGCACATTCCTCCTGTGCCACCACAGGGCACGGTCTCAGTCACCTCTTACAGAAGCACTGCTCTGCAAGGCCTCGTCATCCTCAACACGACACAGAGGAAAAGATGTTTCAATGGCTTGGAAATTACCACGATATCCAGCAGCCTGAGTACATTCCTTCTGCAATGTCAAAAATATTTCCTATAACAGTAGACAAAGATTCAAGCAAGACTCGCTGAAGAACCTTACCTTTTCCAAAGACTACAACAGGGTGTGAGCAAACGGCCTGCCCAGGCTGCTGAGTTGGTAAATGGGTAACATGAGGTTAAACGGAATATGACCACTGACAACATAACCCTTGGATCTTGGGTTCAGTTTTAGGCCCCTCATTCCAAGAAGGACATTGAGCTGCTGGAGTACATCCAGAGAAAGAGAATGGAACTGGAATAGGGTCTGGAGAACAGAAGTTCTGGAAGCAGCTGAGGGACCTGGGGCTGTTCAGCCTGGAGAAGAGGAGGCTGAGGGGAGACCTCATCGCTCTGGGCAGCTCCTGGAAAGGAGGTTTTGGTGAGGATGGTGCTGGGCTCTTCTCCCAAGTGACAAGGGATGAGATGAGAGGAAATGGCCTCAAGTTGTGCCAGCGCAGGTTAATATTGAATATCAGCAAAAATACCTTTACTGAGAGAGTGGTGAAGCCCTGGCAGAGGCTGCCAAGGGCGGTGGTGGAGTCTCCATCCCTGGAGGGGTTCAAAAAAGTGTGCAGCTGTGGCACTTTTGTTCAGCAGGCACGGTGGGGTTGGGCTGATGGTTGGACTGGATGCTCTTAGAGGTCTTTTCCAACCTCAGTGATTCTATGATTCTACATTACTGTGTCTCTGCTTCCCATTCCAAAGAATCAAGTTTGGTAGCTCTGCTATGGTGGAGCAGCAGAATTTTATCTGTGAGGTACCCTGTTCCCATACACTGCAGGCCAGACCAAGACAGATAATTCTCACTGAAATATATAACCATTAATTTCAAAATAGAGAATTATCACATATACATTAATTTTCTTATCATGTTTTGCTTCCCATACATATTCATAAATAGAAATAACAACTAATATGCCTTTAGTTACTGTGTTTGTCTGTTTTCCTATCATAATTCATGACCTGTTTCAACAAACAGGAGAACAAACATATTTGCCTTTGATAACTTAATATGGTTTGGTGAATTTCTTTATTACATTCCCTTTTTTTCCTTCCCCTTCAGTAGTATTTTCCTTACAGTGATGCTCTTACTCTACTCCAATGGCCACAGACTCAGTCTAAGCCTGGTTTCTATTACATCACAGCAGCATCAGAGTAACTCCCCTCAGTGGATCAAGACTGAGATCATGGTCTGGTGTTCAACATCTGAAAATGAGCAAGACTCTATAAACACAAGCACAGCTTGCGGGAGGAATGGGAGCCTGTAATAACGAAAGAGAGGAAGAAAGATCCCCACGTGTGATGTTCAGATGAGCTGGAATAACCACGTACCAGGGACTCAAGGGCAAAAGGCATCCAGCAGCTGAAGAACCCTCTAAAACCTTCAGTGCAACACTACCCATCAAAAGATCTGAGCAAGAACCCGATGTCATGCACTGCCCCATCCCTGAAGGTGTTCGAGGCCAGGTTGGATGGGGCTTTGAGCCCCCTGATCCAGTGGAAAGTGTTTCTTCCCATGGCAGGGGGTTGGAACTGGATAGGCTTTAAGGTCCCTTCCCAGTCAAACCATTCCATGATTCTAGCAAGACTCCTGCTACTGGTCATCAACTTAGGCAGAACGAAAAAAACTCCATTTCTTTTAATGAAAAGGAATAAAATCAATCAAAACGGCAACAAACACGCTTCCCTCTCTATCATATGATTACATTTCAAATGTAATTACAAATGTTTCCAGAGGGTGCAGATGTATTTAGCCTCACAAGGCAGAGCTAATTTATTCATAAGCAGATCTGCAAGGCTGCCCAGGCAGAATCCACTCCATATTCAATGGGATTATTAAATTGCTGAGTGTGAAGAGTTTCTTTGCAAGAGTCTCCAGTGCCCAGATACAGCAGGCAGCCAAACGAGAGAAGATGGGAACGGCAGGCAAGGCAGGCAGGAGGACCTATCTGCACAATGAAAAAAAATTGTCACAGTGACAGACCCAAACTGGCAGCATTTCAGGAGGGAGAACGGCCGCACAGCATTGTTAGGCAAACATCTCCAAAACCAGGGAAGCAGCCCTGCAGGGACTATCAGCTTGGCTGGGTACATCTGTGCTGTTAGCTGGGTTGTGGCCTCCAATTTGTGGGGAGTCTGGCAGGTCTTTCTGCTGGAGCCCCTCTGGTACATCTTGGAAGCCAACCAGGAACATGAAACCAGTGAAGAGTCAGCATCTCCAGAAAGGCTGGTGTTGTCTCCCCTACTCTGCTTGTACTACCTGTAAAAGAAAAAAGAGAGCTGAGAAGTGATAAGCAGCTTTTTAAACTGCATCTCAGCAGTTCTTGACCCTGCACGTGTTCCTTATCTCCTCCAGCCATCAGCGATTTCAGGTGACTCGGATGGTTTGCATTGGGACAGGATAATGGAGACTTTAGAAGGTGCAGGAGAAATAAATGCAGAGTGGTGGATTTGCCCCTGCTGTTTGCTCACCGGGTCAAGGCCAACTGCAAGGTGATGATAAGATGTTCCTTTCTGCCTTCCAGCTCTCAGCTGCTATTGAACCCCACTGGCAGCTGTACACTGATCCCCACAGCAGCAGCAAGTGGGGACAGAGGCTGCAGGAACTGATAAAGGCAGAACACCACCTTAGCAGTCCTGGAGAGTGGCTTCTATCCCACCAAATTCAAACATCAAGATGTGCTGGGACAGGAATCTTATCCTTTGTTGTTTTTACAGGGTCCAACGTCTGAAATTTTGCAATCCAAAGAACAAATCCAGGCTGGGCGGAGAAAGGATTGAGAGCAGCCCTGAGGAGAAGAACCTGGAATGCTGGGGAATGAGAAGCTCAACGTAGGTCAGCAATGTGCACTCACAGCCCAGAAAACAACGGTGTCCTGGGCTGCATCCAGAGCAGTGGGACCAGAGGGGAAGGAGGGGATTCTGCCCCTCTGCTCCGCTCTGGTGAGACCCCACCTGGAGTCCTGTGTCCAGTTCTGGAGCCCTCAGCACAGCAAGGATGTGGAACTGTTGAAGTGAGTCCAGAGGAGGCCACAGACATGATCCAAAGGCTGGAGCACCTCTTGTATGAGGACAGGATGAGAGAGTTGGGGTTGTTCAGCCCAAGAGAAGACTGCAGGGAATCCTTAGAGCAGCCTCCCAGTACTGAAAGGGGCTCCAGGAAAGCTGGGGAGGCCTCTTGATCAGGGAGTGCAGGGATAGGATGAGGGGAAGGGTTTTGAGCTGAAAGAGGGGAGATTGAGATAAGATTGTAGGAAGAAGTGTTTTGCTGTGAGGGTGGGGAGGCCCTGGCCCAGGTTGCCCAAAGCAGTGATGGCTGCCCCATCCCTGGAGGTGTTCAAGGTCAGGCTGCACAGGATTTTGAGCTCCCTGATCCAGTGGGAGGTGTCCCTGCCCATGGCAGGGGTTTGGAAGTGGATGGACTTTATTTTCCATTCTGACCCAAACCATTCCATGATCCCAAGATTTACAGATGAATGCAAGAAAAAACAGAATCTTTTCTTTGCCCTTTCCTTTCATTTTCCCCCTTGTTCCAGTCACGGCTTCTTGCAACTTTCTCAACTTTGGAATAGTGAGGGAGCTGAAAAAGAAAAGTGAATTTGTCACGGTGTCACTTTCATGAATTGGAAACATTTGTAAAGTTACAAAGTAGAGAAATGGGGGAAAGGGTAAAAATCACACTTCATATTCTTCATGAAAGGGGGGAAGGAAACAAACCAAACCCAAAACCAATGTGTCAAGTGATGAAAATATATCTTGTCAAAACAAATGGCAGAGTGGAAAAATGGATCTAACCCAAATTTCTTAAGGGAGAAACAACTTCTCTATCTCCTGCTTTCTCCTAAAACCATTTCATTGTTTCCCAGAGCTCTTTGGTCAGCTGGGAGTGACAGAGCACCAGGTGGTCCCTGTGCCTCTGGAGAGGGGAGGAGGATTCAAAGTCAGGATCTGCCCATGACTGCAGAGCTGTGGTGAAATGGATCTGGAGCTCAAGAACCTGACTTTGTGACAGCCCAGGCTTCCTGGTGGAGGGCAGGTGGGAGTCATTTTCATAGGATGTAAAAGTCACTGTGGGAGTATCATCTTTTGATAAGATATTACTAAAAGTTGGTGCCCAAGGGGCACAACGCTTGCAGCCATGAGTGGCAGAAGAACTGTGTTTGAGCTGGATGAGATGAAGGATCCCTGAGGAAGTAGAGCTGGGCAAAGGGCCATCAAACAAGGGAGGAAGGAAAGAGACATCATG
Organism: Tapera naevia; assembly: GCA_033556795.1. NCBI lineage: Eukaryota > Metazoa > Chordata > Aves > Cuculiformes > Neomorphidae > Tapera > Tapera naevia. Next base: position 1,672,543 of record JAUMJJ010000317.1, read on the forward strand.
CTAAGCAATTTTTGTCTTGTAGTAAACACAAGGCAATAGTTTTGTGTTCCCTGAGTGTCTCTGCATATGTGGAGTGCTGGAATGACAAGTTCTGCCAGCCAACAGCACTGGGTTCACAACAGAACTGCAGCTGAGAAAGCTGCTCGTGCTAAGTTCTGTCCCTCTACTCTGCTCTCATGAGACCTCACCTGGAGCCCCGCATCCAGTTCTGGAGTTCCCAGTGCAGGAAGGACAGGGATCTGTTGGAGCAAGTCCAGAGGAGGCCACAGAGATGACCCGAGGCCTGGAGAACCTCCTGTGCAAGGACAAGCTGAGAGAGTTGGGGCTCTGCCTAGAGAAAAGAGGGCTGTGGGGAAAACTTAGAGCAGCCTCCCAGTACTGAAAGGGGCTCCAGGAAAGCTGGGGAGGGGCTCTTGATCAGCGATTGCAGGAATAGGATGAGGGGGAAGGGTTTTCAGGTGAAAGAGGGGAGATTGAGATGAGATCTTAGGGAGAAATGTTTTGCTGTTGGGGGGTTGGGGGGCCCTGTATCAGGTTGCCCAGAGAAGTGGTGGCTGCCCCATCCCTGGAGGTGTTGAAGGCCAGGTTGGATGGGGCTTTGAGCCCCCTGATCCATTGGGAGGTGTCCCTGCCAATGGCAGGGGATGGAACTGGATGGGCTTTGATGTCCCTTCCAACCCAAACCATTCTATGATTCTAAGACTTCTGTTAGTGGGAATCTGGACCCTGTTCTACAGTGCCTGATGATGGTGCTGAATCAGGAACTCCCTTTAGAAGGGACAGGCTGGAAAGCTCTTGGAAATGGGACATCTTTAAAGGAGCAGCAACCAAGAGTTGAAATCCCCAGAGCCCCAAACAGAGCCAGTAGAGCACAAGCAGGGTTGGAGGGCAGACACCTGTTGCCTTCGAAAGCACACACAGCTGTAGAAGCAGGGCTGGAAGATCAGTGCAAGCACAGCACAGAGTTATCCACTGCTGATCCATCAGACACAATGATATTTTAGTATTCCCTCCTTCTTTAGACAAGTGACTGCTCTTGATTTTACACCCTTGCTGGAGAGGTGAGCATTAAATGATGACAACCACATGGCTTTGTAATTTCTGTGGGACCCTCAAAAGGCAGTGCTTTTTCATTCTAAGTGGCAGAGAGGGCACAAGGCTCTGTAGAATCTGTCTGGATGTGCCCAGACAGGAGGCTGTGCCAGTTCCCTTGGGCTCTCCCAGCACTTCCTAAGGATGCCCTTGCTCAGATCTGCCGTAAAGGCCGGAATCAGCCACACGTTTACTCCGCCAAGCGAATGAGGGAAAGTTCCTGGGGAAAACTCTGCTATCTCTGAAGTAATTAGACTAATTAGAACAGTGATTATTTGCATGTCCTCCACTTTGGCTGAACACTGGAACTAAGTCTATGTCTTAATTTGCCATCCCCAAGTAGCACAGTAAGACAGCCTGGAAAAACACAGCTGCTCTGTGCAGCTTCCACATGCTGAGGCACAGGCACACCCAGAGGAGAAGCCTCCTCTTAGTCTGGGAGCTCTGGAAGCACAAGAGTTTTTATGGCTCAAGGGAATTCGTGGGCACTAAGCACTGGGCAGATTCAGAAACACTAAAAGAATTGCACCTTCCAGTTTAGCTCAGGTAAGATTTCATTTCTTGCAATGTATGATGTGTTGTGGTGAGAGTGAGCTCCTCGGGGTGGCCGAGAGGAGAGAAGAAGCTGCACAAAGCACTGGGATATGACAGTCCCAGGATGCTTTCACCTGGCATAGGATCATAAATGGTTTGGGTTGGAAAGAGCCTTAAACCCATCCAGTTCCACCCCTCTGCCATGGGCAAGGACACCTCCTATTGGATCAGGGGGCTCAAAGCCCCATCCAACCTGATCTTCAACACCTCCAGGGATGGGGCAGCCACCACTTCCCTGGGCAACCTGGGACAGGACTTCCTCACACTCACAGCAAAACATTTCTCCCTAAGATCTCATCTCAATCTCCCCTCTTTCAGCTCAAAACCATTCCCCCTCATCCTATTCCTGCAATCCCTGATCAAGAGCCCCTCCCCAGCTTTCTCACAGGCATCCTTACACCAAAAACATAAGTGTAATTATTTCCAAGCCTTTAATTTCTGCACTGGCACTGTGGAATCTGCTGGGTCTGCTTTGCAGTTGCTTTTCAAGAACATTCAGGTGAGCACCCAAGTGTGCACAAAAGCCAATTTTCAAATCACCTGCCTGAATATTCATCAGGCTGCACATTCAACTGCATCCAACAGGAGTATCTATGTTGGAAGTGCCTGTGCAGACATCCAGTCAGTGGGAAAGCCACCACCAGCTTATCTGACCAGGCACAGCTCACTGACATAGCACAGAGAGGTTGGAGATCTGCTGGTGGCTGATAAACAGGAGTTAAGTGATGAGTATGTGGAATAACTTTCACTAATGTAAACATTTGAAGGATTTGCCACCTCTTTCCTTACATCCCGAGCAGTAGAGGCAGTGGTGTTTCCACATCAATTATTCATACAGGCTTCATTCACTCAGCTTCAGGCATTGAAATGGCTAAAACTGGGCCTGCACTCAGAAAAAGCTCTTTGGCTTTCTTGGCTCCAGCTTTCAGGATTGACTTCTGATTCCAGAAATGACTGCAGTCACACAGGGAACATGCAACACTGTGCAGTGAGATGGGGTGGCTTCTGGCAAACTTTGGCTCTGTCAAGGTGTGTGTAATTGAGCCCTGAGGCATTCAGCTCTCCAGTAACATTTGAAATTTTGCTTGGGTTTTTATTTTTTGTTACTGTTTGGCCAAAATCTCTGCCTGCCCTCGTGATTTTACATACAATTCTCACAAGGTAAGTGGGTAGTCCCATGTCATACAATCATGGAATGGTTTGGATTGGAAAGAACCTCAAAGCTCATCCAGTTCCAACCTCCCTGCCATGGGCAAGGACACCTCCCACTGGACCAGGGTGATCAAAGCCCCATCCAACCTGGCCTTGAACCCTTCCAGGGATGGAGCAGCCCATGCCTGCTCTGGGCAACATGGGACAGGGCCTCTCCACTCTCATAGGAAAAAAATTCTTTCCTAATATCTAAACTAAATCTCCCCTCTTTCATCTCAAAACCATTCCCCTCATCCCATCCCTGCACTCCCTGATCAAGAGCTGCTCCCCAGCTTTCCTGGAAACCCTTTCAGTACTGGGAGGCTGCTCTAAGTTCTCCCCAGAGCCTTTTTTTCTCCAGGCTGAACAACCACAACTCTCTCAGCCTGTCCTCATACAGGAGGTGCTCCAGCCCTCAGATGATCTCTGTGGCCTCCTCTGGACATGTTCCAATGGATCCATGTCCTTTCCGTGCTGAGGATTCCAGAACTGGATACAGGACTTTAGCTAGGGTCTCACGAGGGCAGAGCAGAGGGGCAGAATCCCCTCTCTGGCCCTGGTGGTCCCACTGCTCTGGATGCAACCCAGGACACCGCTGGCTTTCTGGGCTGTGAGCGCTCATCACCGGCTCATGTGGAGCCGAGAGAAAGGCAGTGCAGGAAAACACAACCATGACTGTCATGTATTCAGTTTCAGGGCATCATGTCACAGACATCCAGGGATCATGCAATTTCGAACTCCATGACACATACAGAAGAAGAGTAACTCAAAGACCACAAAGTGGTTGTGTCCAGTAGGAAAAAAAGACCAAATGTATTTCCAGCATATTAATCCCAGATGCAGAAAGCTGAACAAACTGTTAAACAAATATAACAAATTTCCTCATCAGTCACAGAGAAAATCATTGCCTGACTTGAATTTTGATCAACAAAATGGATGGGGCTTTGAGCACCCTGTTCCACGGCAGGGTCTTGGTACAGGATGATCTTTAAGATCCTTTCCAACACAAACTGTCCTATGATTCTAAAACCTTGCACTTGAAAGCCAGACCCATCCCTGCCATCCTGAGATTCCTGAGTTTCCGAGGATCACAAGGACACCAAGACTGCATTTCCATCCTCTGGTTTTGCCCATTTCCAATTCTCCAGCCCTACAAGTGGGTATCTCCTATTTGTTAGAATACTGAATGCTCTTAACCACTCCTTCATACCTCTCTCACTGCTGCAGATGCAAAGTGCAGCATCCTCATCCTTGTTTTACGAATGAGGAAATTAAGACACATCAGATGGATGTGACCTGTCCAAGAGAAGTGGAAGGCTCAAGAATGGAGCCCATGTTTCTCGTCTAACTGATGTCTCAGCTTGAAGGACAAGAGCTCATCCTTTGTCAGTGAAGGACAATTCCCATCGCTAAAAGTCTGCGAATGTTTCTGCTTTCAAGAGGGAGGTTCTCTTTTACAGAGCCACTGTCATCCCCAAAAGCAGACACATCTACACTGCACTTGTAATGCAGGTTCAGTTGTTTCAATCACCCTTGCACACAACTGCAGGCCCTGTTCACTCCACACACTCCAGTGCCGTGTAAAACCGCTGAGCTCACACAGGTCCTTGAAGCTACTCGGTTTCTCAGCAGAGTAAATTAGCTTCTGTAGAGCTCCCTGATGTGGAACTGTGCTAAACATCTTAAGGTATTTCTTGTTTAATTAAGGCTTTTAGCAATAAAGCTTGTGAGGGATTAGGAAAAGAAAGCAATTAGGCTCTTGAGAGACCTAGCTACTGGTTTTCTTAACTTCCACAATATAAGCATGAGTACTTGACACAGCAGAAAAAAAGGGTAGGACCTCGGATGCAAGGGAGAAAGAGCACACAATTCTGTTAATAGAATAAAAATAATTGACCTTGTAGTGATTTATTTGATATTTTTTAATAGATGTACATAGGGTAATGAAAAATGTTTTGGCATCAGGTGCTCATCTAAGATGCCGGAGAAGATTTCTGATGTGTTGTGTGGTATTGGGATAGGAATTGGTGACAGCCTTGGTGTTCCAGGTGCTCTGTGGCACAAATGAGTTGTGGACATGGTCAAAAAAAACCACTAAGCAGACAGAATGGCTTAGGCATAAAAATAACTTGATTGAGAGACAGGAAAGAAGCTATTTTGTAGAATCATAACATCATTTGGGTTGGAACGGACCTTAAAGATCATCCAGTTCCAGCCCCCCTGCCATGGGCAGGGACACCTCCCACTGGATCAGGGGGTTCAAAGCCTCTGTTTCTGGACAAGGAGGCTGCTGTTCTCCAGGCTTTAAGCTTGAGGAAAAACTGAATTCATTAGTATGTTTGAAATCCTACAGAAGAGAATCACCAAGAAGCTCCATGACTCATACCTAACAATGTTTTCCATAATTTTAAAAACTTGCAGGGTCTGCCTACCTGATTGTCCAAAACCTGGACTGCTTTTGGTCCCCATCTGAGTTCATTTAGCTCAAGTCAGCAAACACAGCAGGTACCTATGAGGAGTTTCAAATGTATCCCAGAGGAAAGACTTCTTACCCTGAAAAGGCAATCTAGCCTGGGCAAGTACAAAGTAGGTGCCTCAGGAGGGACCCAGTGATGGCAAATTCACCCAGGTGCCACCATGGTGTGAGGCAGAGCGGAAATCATGGAGCCCAGGAGGGCCTTCATTACTCAGCACCCACTGCTGAGAGCCACTAGCACCGGGTGCCACCCTCCTGTACGGAGCAGGAAGCGGGTCGGAGCTGACTGGGAAGCAGTGGGGTTTTCCTACCCCATTGCTGCCCCATGGGAAGCAGAGAGGTCCTGGAGATGCTGGGTGAGGACTTCTACCAGTTTCTCCTCACTCCTAAGGAATCTTAGCAAGGACCTTTCCAAGGAGACCCCTGTGCAATTCCCATTCTTCCTATTCTGCTATGCAGAGGTGAAGCCTCTTGCGCTGACTCAGCGCTCTGTGCCGGCCAGGGACAGGTACGATCTCTGTCCTGACAACAGGCAGTTCCTGCCTGAGTGGCAACTACACATTTTAGGTCTCTGGAAAAGAAATCTAGATTGTTCCAGAGAGGATAAAGTGCATCCTTGCATAGCAGCTTGCTAATAAGAGACTTTAATTTAAAATCAGAGGTAACCTGTGCTAAGGTCATACAGATAAGCATGAAAGATGGAAACCTGGACAAAAGTTAGAAACGGAGCAAGCAGAAGGCAGTGGGTCAACATGATAAACATATTGTGTGCTTTATAGTAGTTCAAAAGGTACAAGGAATAAGCAGAAGTAGCTTAGAGGCTGAAGTCATGCACAAAAATAGGATTTGGTTTTGGAAAGGCACTTTTTTTGAAAGTCACACAGATGGGAAAAGGAGCCAATGCTCCATGAGGCTCCACAGGAAACCCTGAAGGTAGAAATATCAGGAAGACTAAAAGCCTCCATGATAAATTGAGAAGCAAGTGTGAAGCCTTTGTGATACCTCAGAGTATATCCACACACTCTCCCATCAGAATGATCAGGAGCTCAAAGTTTTCTGCCCGTCCATACCCCAGGCATCACATGGTGTCATAGAATCATGGAATGGTTTGGGTTGGAAGGGACCTCAAAGCCCATCCAGTTCCAACCCCCTGCCATGGTCAGGGACACCTCCCACTGGATCAGGAGGCTCAAAACCACATCCAACTTGGCCTTGAACACCTCCAGGGATGGGGCAGCCACCACTGCTCTGAGAAACCTGATTCAGGGCCTCCCCATCCTCACAGCAAAACATATCTCCCTAAGATCTCATCTCAATCAGCTCAAAACCATTCTCCCTCATCCTATCCCTGCACTCCCTGATGAAGAGCCCCTCCCCAGCTTTCCTGGAGGCCCTTTCAGTACTGGGAGGCTGCTCTGAGATCTCCTCACAGCCTTCTCTTCTCCCAAGCTGAACAACCCCAACTCTCTCAGCCTCTCCTCATACAGGAGATGCTCCAGCCCTCAGATCATCTTCGAGGCCTCCTCTGGACTTCCTTCAACAGCTCCATGTCCTTCCTGTGCTCAGGACTCCAGAACTGGATACAGGCCTGTAGGTGAGGTCTCACGAGGGCAGAGCAGAGGGCAGAATCTCCTCCCTGGCCCTGCTGGTCCCATTGCTTTGGATGCAGCCCAGGACACTGTTGGCTTTCTGGGCTGTGAGGGCACGTTGCCAAATAACTCAAGGCACTGAACCATAGAATCATAGAATGGTTTGGTTTGGAAGGGACCTTAAAAATCATCCAGTTCCAACCCACCTGCTGTGGGAAGAGACAGTGAATGTGCTGATTTCTGGGGCCTTAAAACACACGGATAGTTCCTGGGGAAAGTCTGCAGCAGGTTATATATTTTCCATGCGTTCTTTTAATGTGAAGGAAATAATTCATAGAAATGCAGAAAAAGCTACGGGAAGGACACTGCAATAGTGTTTGATCCTCACTAATAAGGAAAGCAGGAGAGAACTTGGTTAAAAGCATGATTAGGAAATGACAGTAGTCAGTGATCCTTAGAAGAGAAAGAAAGGAAGAAAGCAAACTAAAAACTCTGAGTTTTAAGGCAACAGATGTCAAGAACTTCAGAGAGCTGATTAGTGTTCATAATAAAAGCAGCTGAACAGAATAGGAAGCTCAGGAGCACTTAATTAGGCTTCTTAAATTGACTGATAGCAAGGGTGTACATTCAGTTTATCCCTGTAAAGAAATGCCAGAGAAGAATCAGGAATGACCAGCTTGACTAGCAGCAAAAAAAGTGAAAAGTAGGTGATGTTGCTGAAGAACAGGGCAGATCGTCAGAGACAAAGCCAGAGAGATCAAGACCTGAATAGACCACTGCTACTAAGGTAGATAAGGAGTCATAAGGAGCCATCAGGAAAGAATCATCTCTTGGAAAGCACTGTTTTATGGATCAACAGGGTGAGAAGGGTCCTGGTTGCAAAAGAATTAATTGTGGTCACTTGCAGTGAAGTTCATTATCTAAAAAAAGAATTCATGCTTCAGAAATCATCCTGACCTAGAGAGGTTCTCTCTGCCTCTGTCATTTCTGAGAGGTCGGTAATCTCGGTGCCTTTTTAGGGTTTTTATAGAATCATAGAAAGATAGAATGACCTGAGTTGGAAGGTATCCACCAGAACCATCGAGTCCAACCCCTGTCCCTGCACAGGACAACCCCAACATTCACCCCGTGGGGCTGAGGGTGTTGTCCAAAGGCTTCTGGAATATTGTCAGGCTGTGACTGCTTCCCTGGGGAGCTGTTCCAGTGCTCCACCACCCTCTGGGGGAAGAACCTTTCCCTGATGTCCAACCTAACCCTCCCCTGTCACATCTTCCTGCCATTCCCTCGGGTCCAGAGAGAAGAACTCAGCACCTGCTCCTCCTCCTCTTGTGAAGAAGCTGCAGAGCACAATGAGGTTCCCCCTCAGTTTTCTTTCAAAGTAAGCTGGGGTAGGTTTCAGAAGGATGAAAACTGGCAGGCACAGCATCTGTTTTAAAGAGGTAGAAATACGAATTATAGGCTTATCCAGTTCTGGAGAACCACACATCCAAATACAAAAACTTACAATATTTGAAAACCCGGAATACAAGGAGATAAAAACAGCCAACAGATTTGTAAGGAACAAGTTATGTCAAACTGATGCAGTTTCCATCTGTGACAGTAACAGGCTCTGCAGTGAAGGGATAAGTGGTAGAGATCATGTATCTTGATTTTCGCAAACCTTCTGTCACAGGTTCATGTCACATTCTCATCAGAAAGTCAAGCAAACACAAACCAGATGAAAACTCTGCTGAGAAGTTTAAAATCTGCACTCAGGGGCAGTTATCAACACTTCATCATTAGTCTGGAACAGGGATTCAGATGGGGATTTGAAGGCACCTGCTCAGGGTCTGATAGCAGTCGGTATTTTTATAACTAGCTTAAAGAATGGAATCATAGAATCATGGAATGGTTTGGGTTTGATGGGTCCTTAAAGCCCATTCAGTTCCAATCCCCTGCCATGGGCAGGGACACCTTCCTCTGGATCAGGGTGCTCAAAGCCCCATCCAACCTGGCCCTGAACACCTCCAAAGGGAGGTGTCCCTGCCCATGGCAGGGGGTTGGAACTGGATGGCCTTTAAGGTCCCTTCCAGCTCAAACTATTCCGTGGTTCTGTTACCTTGTCTGTACTGTTTATCTGTAGTAGATAAGTTCTAGGACACATTTTAATTAATGTTTTAGCAGAACTTTGTTATGGGTAAATAATCTCCTCAATGTTGTAACAAAACTCTCAGCTTTTTTTCCCAGGTTTTGCATTTTCTGGTCTAAATCTGCAGCCCCACTCTGCTGGATGAGCACCAGCCTTTTCCAGCTCTGCTCCTGGTCCTTCTGTCATTATTTCTAGAAATCTACAGAGCTTCGCCTGCTCATCAGTCATTCATTCTCTCTCCTGTGGCTTGTTATCACTTAACGTCCTGTAGCAGTCTTAGCATAATGTTAGCTCCTCTAGAAGAAAAAAAGAAGTACAAGAATATATAGAATATGACACTCCTAATAAAGACATAAATGAAAGGGAGGAAGTCACGCCGGGCTCATGAAAAGACTCAAAGGTCAGAGACAAATTCTGGGGCTTCATCTGAGCAGTGAAACCTTCAGTGGAGAAAACTAAATCTGAGGTATAAAAACACATCAGAGAATCTCGGGAAGCAGTCACTGCTGTCAGCACCTGTAAGGCTGGGTGAGTTATCCGTGTAGGTACTGATCGCCTTCTGCTCACTTTGAAGGGAGCCCAGGGTGAGCTGTTCGTAGTCAATCATCCTCACTGGACTCATCTGGTGTTTGGTTGGTTAGTTAATGATACTGCAAGTCCTGCAAGAGGATGTGTAATGTGATGGCAGCTCCCCCGTGCTTCTGTCCGAGCACTCAGTACATTTATATCTCTTAAGAGAGAAATAGCTACTTCTTCTCTTTCCCAGAGACAAGAGAAAAACATAACCAGGTCCTTGAGATTCTTCTAGTAGGAAGGAAGATCTATTTCTTCTTTATCCAAAACCTTATCACAAACAATCTGTTGGTAGAGCCTTGCCTGAGGTAGAGGAGAAGAGGTCTGTAACGTCACCTATGTAGGAACTCCTGCCTCAACAAACCAGTGCAGTAAAGACATAGTTCAGACCAGTCAGATAATTTTTACAGCAACACAGCTGAAAAGTCAGACCAACAGCAAACAGGCCAACCAGCCTTTTGTTTCCAAACAGAGTTTGCTAATTCTTTGGCATTAAAATTTTTCCTCCAAACAGTTCCAGGTAGAGGAAACCCCAGTGGGATTCCCTACGGGTTTCAAAGCCTCTCCTTGTTTCTCTGCTGCTTCTCAGTAAGCTGCTGGAATACCAAGGCATCCAAACTCCTTTTCTGCAGGCTGATGGGGAAATGGGTGCCTGCAGGATATGGATCTGTCAGAAATAGTTCAGAGAGGGCCTCAAAGAGGACAAAAGGGTTGGAGCACATCCCATCAGAGGACAGGGTGAGAGAGTTGGGGTTGTTCAGCGTGGAGAAGTGAAGGCTCCAGGGAGACCTTTCCCCTTGAAAAGACTTTCTCCAGTGTTGCTGAAGGGGAAAGCCATTTGTTTTAAGAGCCTGTGAGCTCTTAAATAAAATAACTTTTCTTTAGGATGTTTTGAAGATCCCAAGGCAAGGAAAGGAGTTGGCCTCCTGCTACTGCCTCTTGGAATAGCTCAGCTGTTCTACTGGTGAGGAAGGGCTGGAGTCTCTTCTCCACTTTTTTTCGCTGTGATCAGAGTATTTTTCAAGACTTAAAACAAATGGTGCTGCCAGGAAATATTCTTCTGTTCAGCATCAGGACACTGCTGTTCAGTACAGGAGAACAGAGCTCCCTGATATTGGTCTGGGGGAATGGCTGATTTTTCAGTTTGACAGCAAAATTGAAAAATCAAGTGGAAAAAAAAGGCTTTGCTTGGCTTGTACTGGAATATTATTTTTCTTGCTAAACCAAAACAACATTGTTCCATTCAGTATGAAATATTTCATACAATCCCAAATGAAATGTTTTATTTTGTGCACTTGTCAGAAAAGCAAAGAAACTAAAAAGAGAGGTTCACAAATGTTGTATCAACACGGGGTGGTGAGGCACTAGCACAGGTTGCCCAGATTCCCTGTCCCTGCAGGTGTTCAAGGGCCAGGTTGGATAGGACTTTGAGCCCCCTGATCCAGTGGGAGGTGTCCCTGCCCATGGCAGGGGGGTGGAACTGGATGGGCTTTGATGTCCTTTCGAACCCAGATCTTTCCATGATTCTGTGATCAAACCCAAGGACTGCAACCCCTACAGATCCTGCCCTGCCTTTGAAATCTCTTACCTCCCAGGAGGACGAAGTCACAGTTGCACTTGAAATCCAGTAATGTTCATTACCCCATTCTTCAGTGCTGAGTGTAAATGATGAACATCTGTGTATTAAGAAAATTGTTCCATTTGTCACTGGTTTCCCTTTTTAAATGCCCTCAGGACACAATTCCAGTGACTGGGATGAGCTGGCACATCAGCAAAGAGCTTACAATTAAAATGTGTATGCAGAATTTTAATTGAAGCACATGAACATTACAGAATTGATAAAGGAGGAGGGTATCATAACACTTTTTTTTCTAATCTTGTTATCTAACCAGAGGCTTCCATAATCAGCAGAGAAGCATCTTCTTACTTCATGAACTTCTGAACCGCTGTAAATGAAAATGCCTTGAATTATTAGAAAAGAAGATAATATCCCAATTGCCAGTAAAAACTTTACCCTTAGCTGGGAATTCCAAGGGCAACAAAGAGGCGAGAAAATCATCCTTTCTTAATTCTAACTGGCAAAACCATAAATTTATATTCAAGACAGTAGAACAAACACAAGGGCAAAGCTTTTAAAAATAATTTGATTGCTAAATTACATTAATATTTACCCAAATGCCCCAAAAGGAATAATGAATAAGGGATAAAATCAGCTGGGAGTATGAGAGAAAAGTATACCAACAAATGTCAGCATATATTTGCCAACCGTGTCCAGAGCAGTGGGACCAGCAAGGCCAGGGAAGGGATTCTGCCCCTCTGCTCTCATGAGACCTCACCTGGAGCCCCGCATCCAGTTCCGGAGTTCCCAGTGCAGGAAGGACAGGGATCTGTTGGAGCAAGTCCAGAGGAGGCCACAGAGATGACCTGAGGGCTGGAGGACCTCCTGTGCAAGGACAAGCTGAGAGAGTTGGGGTTCTGCCTGGAGAAAAGAAGGCTGTGGGGAAACCTTAGAGCAGCCTCCCAGTACTGAAAGGGGCTCCAGGAAAGCTGGGGAGGGGCTCTTGATCAGCAATTGCAGGAATAGGATGAGGTGGAATGGTTTTCAGGTGAAAGAGGGGAGATTGAGATGAGATCTTACGGAGAAATATTTTTCTGTGAGGGTTGGGGGGGGCTTGTATCAGGTTGCCCAGAGAAGTGGTGGCTGCCCCATCCCTGGAGGTGTTGAAGGCCAGTTTGGATGGGGCTTTGAGCCTCCTGATCCATTGTGGGTGTCCCTGCCCATGGCAGGGGGTGGAACTGGATGAGTTTTGATGTCCCTTCCAACTCAAACCATTCCATGATTCTGTGGTTTTATGATATTTCTGTGCCTCCAAGATGGAAAAACCTGAGCCATTTCTCTGTGCCAGAAGGTGTGATATGTTATTCTCTGTATCATAGGAAATGAGTACCTACGGAGGTAACTACTGCCTTCTGAACCTAATTCACAATTTGAGAGTAATAGATATGTCATTTAAAAAAGAACAAAACTATCACAATGCAGCAGCAGCACAGTCTCGGTGGGACGAGACAGAGCAGTGCACAGGAGTCCTGGAATGTTAAACAGGAAAGGTTTGTCTTTCCAGAGGCAGACGGATGGCACACTTGGGACTGCTGGTCATCATCCTCGAGGATGTTTTTGCTTTCCCCAGCATTAAAAGCAGCAGCAGCACACTCTCCTCTGATCTGATGACCCTGCATGGTGGGTGGCTGTGGTCAGCAGTGCCAGGAATACAGCTCCAAGGGAAGAAAGGACAAAGTGGCCTCTGCAAGTCCTGGTCATAGACTTGGAGACCGATACAAGGTGGAAGGGTTTTAATTGGATATTATGAAATACTTCTTTACTAAGATAGAGGTGAAGCTCTGGAAGAGGCCGCTCCGGGCTGTGATGAAGACACTATCAAAAAATGAGTAGAAATAGCACTTAGGACATGGTTTAGTAGACACAGTGAGTTGGACTGGATGAGCTTAGAGGTCTTTTCCAGTCTTAATGATTCCATGATTCTGTCATTCTCTGAGGGTCTCTGGTCCAGCCTCCACTGAAGACAGAACAGACTGTGATAAAGGTGCTGGTGAACTTGTTAAGTGACTTTTGACTGGAACAGATCTCCTGCAGGAAATCCCTTGTGGCTTCTCTCAGCTCCTTGTCTCTGTCCATAAGAGCTAACAAGCTAGAGGAGCTGCTGCATCCACCCAACAGAAAATCCCAAGTCTACAAATGTGGATATCAGGGCATGGCTTACAGCAGAGAACAGAACTGCCCTGGGAGAAGCTTGGAGGACTGTGCCTTTCCCACCTCAACCCAAAGCAGCAGTTATTCAAGATGAGGTTGCTGCTGGAGCCCAGAGGTGGCATCTGCCACGTATGCAGCACACGAACACTGCTCAGGGCAGGCAAGGAACTGATATGCAAAGTGGTTTTTGGCAGAGTCTGTCCTGTGCAGAGGTGACAAAGAAGTGCAAACAGCGCACAGTAAAAACATATTTGTTGTTGAAGAGCTCAGAGAATCAAATTTCCCTTTGGCCTGGGTAGAGACATAAATCCAAGGCAGTTCAGTGACTCAGAAGGGACCCACGGCAGACAGGGGCTGCTGTATCAGCCACCTTCCCTACCTGCTGCCAGGTCAGCCCTTTGCTGTAAACCTGGGTGAGGGCACAGGTGTAAATGGGTCTGTGTTACCTTGTACTGAGGTTATCAAGGACCTTTTCCACCTGCTGGTGAAAATAATTCCCCATATATAGTTGTTCTTTGGGGATAGTGTTTGGGCCCAGAAGCAGAGAGCTGGGTGCAGCAAGAAAAAAAATGCCGGTCACAGTATCAATGGAAGATGCTTCTCTTGTTGGAAAACTGCCCTGTGAGTGAGAATACATTGCAAGGGGACAAAAAAAAACCTTGTTAGCAAGGCAAAGAGCATTTTCTCTCTCTACCAGCTGCGATGAGGCCTCAGAATCCAGTGAACAGCACAGGCTGCCTGGTAATTTCAGACTAATACGCAAACCATAAGGATAAGCCAACATATGGACCTTGTGTTCTGCCATGGTTTAGCAGAGCTTAATTGGATCATCCATTTTTGCAATATTAACATATCAGGGCTGGTGCTGATCCCTCGGGAAGTCCTGTATGTTGCAGATTAAAGCACTTTTCACAATCTGCATGATATGGTTGGCTAAACAATATTAAGAAACTAAGTCTCCAAACACTTAACTGCTAATTTAATGCAATTTCACAAAGTCTGATGCTTTCTGTGGGTGCTATTGAGACACATGAACCCACAAGTAAATTCATCAAGATAATCTACCCAAAAGAATATAAATGTTCCAGGGGATGCCTTGCTTTAGCTTAAAATACTGCTTCTTTACCGCAGCTGGATGTGCATTATTGAGATCTAAACTAACAGAAAGAACAAAAATCTTTGAAGTATTGGTCCCTTTCTCAAAGAGTGCACACACTGTTCACAACAGACTGCACTTCCAGGCTGCTTCTGGATCCTAACCAACAACTGCATTATGTGGTTCCTTGGATCTACATCCTCAGCACAAGGAATTCTTTATACAAAAACTGACATCTGGATCCCAATTCTCCCAAGTTCAGATATGCTGGATTTTGCACCTGGGACACAGCAACCCTGGGTATCCATGTGGGGAGCAAGAAGCTGGAGAGCAGCCCTGGGGAAAGGGATAGAGGGGTGCTGGTCAATGGCAAATTGACCATGAGCCAGCATTGCCCTGGCAGCCAAGAGGGCAACCGTGTCCTCGGGGGCATCCAGCACGGCATCGCCAGCCAGGAGAGGGAGGGGATTGTCCTGCTCTGCTCTGCAGTGGGGCAACCCCACCTTGAGCACTGGGGGCAGTTCTGGGACCACAGGATAAACAGAATCTAAAGCTGCTGGAGAGTGTCCAGAAGAGGGCACAGAGTTAGGGAAGGGTTTAGAGGGGAGATGTGTGAGGAGAGGCTGAAGTCACTGGGTCTGTTCAGCCTGGAGAAGAGGAGACTAAGGGGGGGTCTCAGAGTTGCTCACTGCCTTCTCATAAGGGAGAGAATGGAAACAGGGGCTGAGTTCTTCTCTCTAGACCTGAGGGAATGGCAGAAAGATGTGCCAGGGGAGGGTTAGGTTGGACATTAGGAGCGGGTTCTTCCCCCAGAGGGTGGTGGAGCACTGGAACAGCTCCCCAGGGAAGCAGTCACAGCCTGACAATATTGCAGAAGCCTTTGGCCATCGCCCTCAGCCCCAGGGTGTGAATGTTGGGGTGTCCTGTGCAGGGACAGGAGTCAGACTCAATGATCCTTGTGGGTCCCTTCCGTGATTCTGATTTTATGAATCACGTGGATTCAGATCCTTGTTATTGTCAGACAGCAGCAAAAGGTCAGAACAGACTCCAGTGTGTGATAGGCTGAACAGGTCAGCAGTGTTAATAGGCAAGACTTGATGAAAGCCAGTTTATAGCATGTAAACACTCAATCCATATCTATCTACAGTGCAGAAAACTATCACAAAATTTAGTTATTTCTTTATATTTGTGAAAAATGTTGGAGATCATGAAACTTTAAAATTGGTCGTAGATAACCAGTTAAAAAGAGGAGAAAGCCTTAATAAAAAATGCAGATTTTGTACTGTTGCTTGCAGGGGTTTAGGCACATAGTACTTCATGGTAGGGAGGTGATTATTTTTTCCATGTGAAATTTAAAATGAAAAAAACCCAAACAACTCACAAAAGAAAGTTAACAATAAAAAATATTTAAAATTACACGAGGAGATCAATGAGCTGGCCACTGAAGGGTATCCAATACTCTCTGAATTTAATTCTAATTACTATGGATTTATGGCACTAACTAGTCATTTCTCCTCCATCTCAAAATGGATCTTTGCTACAGATAATTACACTACGATAATTGTAAAGATTCCTCACATTATTAACTCGTGTGAGTCTCTGCAGGAAAACAGTAGGACAGGAAGCTTATATCAGAGCTGTACCTCTTCAAATATACAGGGAAAGAAGCCAGAATCATAGAATCATCAAACACCCTGAAATGGAAGGGATCCACCCATCGAGTCCAACTCCTGTCCCTGCACAGGACAACCCCACATTCACAACCTGTGATTGAGGGCGTTGGCCAAAGTCTTCTGCAATATTGTCAGGCTGTGACTGCTTCCCTGGGGAGCTGTTTCAGTGCTCCACCACCCTCTGGGGGCAGAACCTGCTCCTCATGTCCAACCTAACCCTCCCCTGGCACATCTTCCTGCCTTTTCCTTGGGTCCAGAGGGAAGAGCTCAACACCTGCTCCTCCTCCTCCCCATGTGAGGAAGCTGCAGAGCAGGATGAGGTCTCCCTTCCATCTCCCCTTCTCCAGGCTGAACAGAGCCGCTGACACACTAAGCACTGGGTAAATAAACCTCAGGGGAATTGGCTGTGTCAGAGGAGCTGCAGTCAGAGCCTTGGCTGTGATTCATCCTCGCTGCCCCGCGCTGCACCTGCAGAACCTGCTGACCCTTCTTGGGCTGGAGGAGCTCAGAGCTCACGGGGGAGGCAGACAGCTCCCAGGGCACCTTGGGGGTCCCTTCCCCGCAGCCAAGATGGATCATGTTCAGAACAAGTGCCTCTTCTCCTGAAAGGCCTTCATCCTTGAGGGGCATCGATCTCCTGCTGCCTCTTGATTTACTTGTTTAATCTAATTGAGCTGTTGGAGACAGGGCCTTGGCGAGGCTGCCCATGTCCACTCCAGCATTTACTTTCCAAGCATGTGACTTCCCAGCACCTGGAGGGCTCTGCGCTGCTGAGGCAGCATCGCTGAATTTAAGTAATGAGAAGCTGCATTATTAATCTGTCCCAGCAGGCAGGGAGACAAAGAGGTTTCCAGTGCAGAGAGTTGGAACCTCCTTGAAAATTCACTGGAACTTGGGATGCTGAAGAACCCTGCTTTTCATTTCTACACAACAACCCCAGCCAAGTCCTGATTCACCAGGCTGGAAACGCCACTGGCAAGAGACAGCAGAACTGGAAACCGCTGAAAGAGGGGGTTCAGTCACATCACTGCTGGTTGAAGTCATTTCAAAAAGCAAATGAATCATGAAATGGTTTGGGTTGGAAGGGACCTCAAAGCCCATCCAGTTCCACCTCCTGCCATGGGCAGGGACACCTCCCACTGGATCAGGGGGCTCAAAGCCCCATCCACCCTGGCCTTCAGCACCTCCAGAGAATGGCCAGCCCATGACAGCTCTGGGCAATCTGGATTAAGGCCTCACTATCCTCACAGGCATAAGTTCCTTCTTAATACCTAAGTTAAATCCCCCCTCTTTCACCTCAAAGCTTAGAATTGATGTTAGGAAAAAGTTCTTCACTGAAAGGGTGATTGGCCGTTGGAATGGGCTGCCCAGGGAAGGGGTGGAGTTGCCGACCCTGGAGGTGTTTAAGGGGAGACTGGATGAGGCACAGAGTGCCATGGGTTAGATGATGGGTTGGTGTTGGTGTTGGTGTTAGTGTTGGGTTATAGGTTGGACTCGATGTTCTCAGAGGTCCTTTCCAACCTTATGATACTGTGATACTGTAACTGGTCCCCCCTCATCCTATCCCTGCACTCCCTGATCAAGAGCCTCTCCCCAGCTTTCCTGGAGCCCCTTTCAGTACTGGGAGGCTGCTCTAAGGTCTCCCTTCTCTTCACCCAACAATCTCACTCTGTCTTTGTATGGGAGGTGCTCCAGCCCTCTCATAGAGGATAGATAGGATGAAAGCCTCTAATCAGAATATTCTGGAAGGTAGAACTCTGTATTTGCAGTATTATATGTTCTTCCAGGCTGGATGCTGTCCCTGTACTGCTCATAACTCTTCAGGGCCTAAATTGTAGGCTCTTTTTGAACATGCTATGACTTGGGAATCCTCAACTTGGGCCATATTGCACTTCAGCAGGAGATGAAGCCCAGGGTGGCACCTCACATTTTTGGACCTCATCATCTCCACCCTGGCTCCACAGGCAGCTGTAAGCCGAGATGTTCTGCTCTTTAATATTAAGCACAGCTATCTCTTTGCATCCTTCAAAGGGCCGGTGAGCTGCTCTGGACTGCTGCTTCAGCAGGGCACTTCTACACACCAGGCACGGCTCTTCCCCTGGGGAACTGTTGCTCCAACATCCCTGGGTGGTGAAAATGCAGTCCTCCAGGTGTCCACCTGCAGCTGCCTCCAAATCCTGCCTCCCACAGCAGCACAGCCATCAAATCAACTTTCCGTGCATGAAAGAGCAAAGCAACAACAAGGGAGCTGGAACAGTTTGGGGTGATTAAAGATATTACTAGGTGGCTCAAAAGAGCACAGGGACTTATCAGCTGGCAAATGTTGGATTAGGACATCTCTGAAGTTACCCGCCCCATGCCAAGAACCTTTCAGGCCATATGCTGAGAGGACTTGGGCAGAGAAGGATTAATTGAAAGCAGGCTTGGGCAGTGAGTTAAAGTGAAAAATCACTCTCTAAATGAGGGAAGATCCCAGGGACTATACAGAGTGATTATAGAAGCTGGTGCTTAGCCTTTAATTCAAAACACTCTGGATTTTCTCTTTATTTATAAGGCTAAAGCTGGCCCTCCCCTCACCCTGAGCACAGAGAGTAAATTAAAGCTGCTAGAACACCTCAAAGCCCGGAGCAGCCCAGATAATCCTTGGGTGTGCAAGTCAGAGGTTGGCTCATATAGACATTGCAGCTCTTTGCAGCCTGAAGGAGACATGAAAAAACAGTTATTTCTGGCATCAGGTTTGAAGGTGTCGGAGAATTTCCTGGGGAAAAGAAACAAGGCCAGAAGGGGACTTTTACTGGCAGGGGGTTGACTTTGCCACAGGTTAGATAGAAATGATATAGAAAGTGGTAGAGCTGGGAATTAGGTAAACATGTGGTAGGGATTTCTGGGTCCATGTGGCCACTTCCAAACTCAGTAGTTTGTTTTGCTGAAAGTTGCTACTTGGGATATAATTGTCCAGCCTAGACTAGTCAAGGGAGGTGATTCTGCCCCTTTGCTCTGCTATCGTCAGAGCTCACCAGGAGCCCTGCATTCAGTTCTGGACTCCTTAGCACAGGAACAATATGGGTCTGGTAAAGCGAGTCCAGAGGAGGCCACAGAGATGATCCAAGAGCTGGAGCACCCCCACCCAAGGACAGGTTGAGAGAGCTGGTGTTGTTCAGCCTGCAGAAGAGAAGACTCCAATGAAACCTCATAGCAGCCTCCCAGTACAGAAAGGGGCTCCAGGAAGGCTGGGGAGGAGTTCTTGATCAGGGAGTGCAGGGATAGGATGAGTGGGAAAGGTTTTCAGCTGAAAGAGGGGAGATTGGAATAAGATCTTAGGGAGAAATATTTTGCTGTGAGGGTGGGGAGGCCCTGGCCCAGGTTGCCCAGAGAAGTGGTGGCTGCCCCATCCCTGGAGGTGTTCAAGGCCAGGTTGGATGGGGCTTTGAGCCCCCTGATCCATTGGGAGGTGTCCCTGCCCACGGCAGGAGTTTGGAACTGAATGGGCTTTGAGGTCTCTTCCAACCCAAACAATTCTATGATTCTCTGATTTTAATGGAGTCTCCCACACCTTAGGGGTTTGGGGAGTTATGGGGGAGATGGGAGGACAGTTTGTGGAAGAATCCAGTGCCATTATGATTCTGTATTTCCATGGATGAAGTTCAGTGCACTGCAGTGAATAACGTTGGTGTAGATGTGTTCACCATGGCTGGCTGGAATTAGACCCTGGCCTTAAGTTGGCACCCACAGGTTCCTCTTTGCTGGGAATGCACGTGTCATCTTGATATTCAGAGTGCTCATTAAATACTGGAAAAGGAGCTCTGATCTCTCTGAAATTACTGCAGTGTATTTCTGTGAAGCAGTACTCTGGAGTTGAGCAGTGAGAAGGGAAAATGAATGCTCCAGTAGATAAACCCAGCAGCCCTGGAGGAGGAACATGCCCAGGCTTTTGCAAGCAGTACATGTCCTTTATCACTGTCAGCAAACATGAGGCAGATCCCAAGATCCTGGAGGGTAGAAATCTTTCCTGCTGAAAGGCCCTGCCTGAAAGGATTTGGATTAGCTCAGAGCAGTAAAGAGTCTCTTCATTTCCAGGGAAACTGGCCTTTTTTTTGCTCACGGGTGAGCTCACTCTGTGCCAAGGAGAGAAATGCAGCAGAGAGCCCTGTTTGAGGACAGATGGTCCTGGGAGGATAAACACCACCAGCCTCTGGCAGGGTCTCCATCTGCTACAGCTGGTAGCATCAGATCTGTGATGCCAGACAGCCCCACTGGCTGGATCTCCATCTCTATCGTGTTGTCTCAGCTGCAATGCTGGGCTCATCACAACCCTCCCTTCCCAACAGGCCTTGTCTCGGGCTCCATGGAGGAGCTGTTTCTGCAGGGAGTGACTGTACAAATCCTGGCCAAGCCGCCTGTCACAGCCCGAGGACCTGGTTGGTGGGAACCTGCAGTTCTTTAGGCCTGCACTGATTTCCAACCTACATTCAGGCATGAAGAGGATCGCCTTGCCAGGTAACAGCAAACAAGGACTGGCTCCCCAAGAGAAGGGTGAGGGAGGCTGAAGGAGGGTGCTGTGCCCATGGCCTCCCCTCAATCACCCCTTTGTTCTTGTCACACACCCACAATGGTCTGGAATCACAGAGTCATGGAACGGTTTGGGTTGGAAGAAACGTTAAAATCCATCCAGTTCCAACCCCTGCCATGGGCAGGGACACCTCCCACTGGATGGGAGGCTCAAAGCCACATCCAACCTGGCCTTCAGCACCTCCAGGGATGGAGCAGCCACCACTGCTCTGGGAAACCTGGGACAGGGCTTCCCAACCTCACAGCAAAATATTTCTTCCAAAGATCTCATCTCAATCTCCTCTCTTTCAATTTAAAACCCTTCCCCCTCATCCTGTCCCTGCACTCTCTAATCAAGAGCCCCTCAGCTTTCCTGGAGCCCCTTTCAGTACTGGGAGGCTGCTCTGATGTTTCCCTGCAGCCTTCTCTTCTCCAGGCTGAACAACCCCAACTCTCTCAGCCTGTCCTCATACAAGAGGTGCTCCAGCCCTTGGTTCATCTCTGTGGTCTCCTCTGGACTCACTCCAACAGCTCCATGTCCTTCCTGTGCTGAGGGCTCCAGAACTGAGTGCAGGGCTCCAGGTGAGGTCTCACCAGATCAAAGCAGAAGGGCAGATTTGGGTACCTCTCCCTGCTGGGAAGAAGTCCTGTAGCACTTCATCCTCTCTGGAAATCAATGCCTATTCTCAGTTAGGTCTCAACTTTTCCCTGTTCTGTTATACACATGAAGGTGGCAGCAACTGAACAATTGTGACACTGTCCTGAGCAGAGTGTCCAAGGGAGGGGTGTGCAAAATAGGGTGGGCAGGATTAGACTGTGATTTGACCACCTTTCTTGTTGCCAGCTGCTGGATTGATTAAGCCACAGCCTCAGCTGAGTCCCTGCTCTGGTTGCAAAACTCTTCTGTTCAAGGACTTTAACGAGCACCATGTGGAAGGACTTTGCTTTATTAAACTAGAGATTTAGGTCAAAAAGAGTCAAATAACTAATTCTCAAAGCTCTCTATCCTCTTAGTGGACTCCTGCTTTTAATGCCATTTGTCTCTCCCGTTCCATTCCAGCCGGCTGATCGCGCCGTTTCCGATTACACAGAGATCTCTGCTAGGAGACATCTTTTTAGATATCCCTGGGCAGAGTTTCTAAAATACAAAATGGAATAAAGCCAGCAATTTTTTTTCATGTGAACGAAAAAACAGAGGGATTTTGAGAACATCTTGAAAGGTTCTGCCCCTTGTCTCAGATACGAAACAGAGAAACCTCCTCCTTTGGATGGAGGTAACATTTCTGGGCTCTGGCAGCTGAACTGGGAGCACAACTACACCTGCACTGGGCTTCAGAGAAGCTCTTTAGGGGAGATGCTGCCATGAAAACCTGCACCTGGCTTCTCAAAGCACTTTGTTCCTCCACTGTTAGCTTCTGTGGACATTGCCCTTTAGGTACAGGAGCCTGTAACAGGTCTAGGTTGGTGAGGCTTTGACATATTTAATCTTCTTATGCTAAATATAAACCATAATCCATATCACAATTGCTATAAAGTCACTTAGGGGACTGTAAGGAGAAATCAGAACTTAAAATAGTTGTTCTTCACCCTAGACAAAACTCTGAAACTCTCTACAGGCGCTGAGTGGGTTTAGCTGCATCAAGAAACTTCCAGAACCATTTCAGGTGGGAAAGAGGCGTGTGTGTCATGCAGGGGATTGAAGTGTCTTGGTGAATGGGCAACTCATAGGGAGCAAAATACAGAACTGAAGCACAGTAAAAGTGTAAGTCAATAAAGGCAACCCAAGCCACTACCACTGAGAGACCAGCATTAAAAAATCCCACAGGAAAACCAAAATCCACAAGCAGAAACACTGAAGTGCATCAAAGTAACCCAAAGTGTAGATTTGGCTGTAGGAGATAAGGTGCAAGACCCTCTTCAAGGATGAGGCACAGAACATCATTTAGCCAGAGGATGCCTGGATGCAGGGACAGAGGAAATGTAACGCCCAAGGCTTGTATGTGGCACTTTATACCCAGATATTGTTCAGCCTTTGTAAATACTGCAGCCCTGAAAGCCTTTGGAGGATAAAACCCCTACATCTAGAGCTATGGCTTTTCGGGGAGTATGTGTGGCTGCACCGAGAAAGCCAATCTACCCAAAGCCGTGGGACCAGCAGGGAGAGGGAGGAGATTCTGCCCCTCTGCCTAACCTCCCCTGGAGCCAAGTGTTCATTCCTGGAGTCCTCAGCACAGGAATGATATGGAGGCATTGTGTGAGTCCAGAGGAGGCCACAGAGATGATCCGAGGGCTGGAGCACCTCCTGTATGAGGACAGGCTGAGACAGTTGGGTTGTTCAGCCTGGAGAAGAGAAGGCTGTGGGGAGGCCTCAGAGCAGCCTCCCAGTACCTAAAGGGGCTGCAGGAAAGCTGGGGAGGGGCTCTTGATGAGGGATGGGCTTTGGGATTTGAGGTCCCTTCTGATCCAAACCATTCCATGATTCTATGATTCTATGAAATGTGGCAGTGAGTTGTGGTAAGTCCATGTCTGAAACGCAGTGTGACTGAGCTCGCCAGCCTGACCGGCTCCTACCAGCTGAGGAAGAATATTGGGAAAACCAGGTCTTATTTCAGGGAAAAGCTAGAAGTTACTCTAAGTACTAAGTACATTTTCATTTTCATCGGGGAAATGTTTTAATATCAAGGACTGGAACTGAAGGACTGGAAGTTGAAGAAAAGAATTTGGGAGTATGAATAGGTGTGTAGCAGAGATCCAGCAAAGAATGTTTGGATGCATCCAGACTTTGGGAGTGACCAATGACAGAAACTTCTACCTTATAGGTAGCTGCTGTATCCTTTAGCCCCAAAGGCTTCCAGGCAACCGTCTGAAAGTGCTGAAAGTGTCCAGAGGAGGCCACAAAGCTGGTGAAGGGTCTGGAGGGGAAGTCGTATGAGGAGAGGCTGAAGTCATTGGGTCTGTTCAGCCTGGAGAAGAGGAGACTGAGAGGGGATCTCAGAGCTGTTCACTGCCTTCTCACAAGGGAGGGAGGGGAAACGGGCTGAGCTCTTCTCTCTGATGACCAATGACAGGACCCAAGGGAATGGTAGGAAGATGTGCCAGGGGAGGGTCAGGTTGTACCTTAGGAAGAGGTTCTTCCCCCAGCGGGTGGTGGAGCACTGGAACAGCTCCCCAGGGAAGCAGTCCCAGCACCCACTCTGCCAGCATTCCAGAAGCATTTGGACAACGCCCTCAGCCCCACAGTGTGAACGTTGGGAGTGTCCTGTGCAGAGACAGGAGTTGGACTTGATAATCTTTTTAGATCCCTTCCAACTCGGTTCTATGAGTCTATGATGCTATAATTCTATGATCTGCCTGTCGTAGGGATGCTGTCTGCCCCTTCACCTTGGGTTGCATTTCAGGGAATGCAAGTCAACAGCTTCCAAATACAAGTATGATAACAAGTGAACCGTGATATTTACCTGTGAAGTGCTAGAAAAATAGAGAGAGACTTCACTCCTGGAAGTTCCTTTCCACGGGGCAGGCCAGCTTTTCTTTTCTCCAGTCATTACTGCATTCATTATGAACACACTTTGCATTCTTTAAAGGCCTCTGCGCACAGGACTGACAAGCAGTGGGGCTTCTCCTGGCTGTTAACAGCCATCTGGGCTGTCTCATTTTGGTGCCAGTGTGTTCTGTTTGGAAGACCGGCACCGGTCTCCAAAGCAACCTGGTGCGTGCTACGGAAGATGCCGACAGTGCTGAGGCTGGATCTGTTCTGCCTCCGACTTCTCTTGAGTGCAGCCCTTGTAAGAAGCTAATGCACTGCATTACACATGCACCTTCCTGACAGTTAATAGCTTAATACACAGTACAATATCTCCCTTCCAGAGCAAGAGAAGAACGGCTGTTCTGCCTTTGTGCAGGGATCTGAATAGTACTTTAAACGCATTCATATTTAGCTGAAGGCCCCCAGAGGGCTGGTGATTTATCTCAGCTCCCGGGCTCCCTATTTGGGGCTGGTGTTGTGTGTCAGAGAGCAGAAGGGAAGGATTTGCTGCACCTTATCTCCATTCAGACGCCAGTGACGCTCCCTGATAACTCGCTAATCTGCCGTGATAAGAGCTCTGCAAGCACATTTTGCAGCCTTTAGGATGAAACGTGTGCAGGGATTTATGTTATTCTTGCAAATACTGAAATCATACGTTTTGCTGTGCGAGCAACAAATTTCATGTCGCTCTATCAATTAGCTCCCGGGATCAGGCTTATTTTGAACAGCATTAACCAGATGAGCAGACATTGTGTTGTAATAAAGAGAAAAATAAGATCAGATGAACAACACTTTTAATGTAATGTTGCTTATGGCATCACAAGCCATTAGGAGAGAAAAAGAATTAGAAGATATGTTTTCTTGCGTTTTTAATTTTTCCTACTAGAGTTGTTGTGTTGGTGATGGCTGTGGTGAGTGTGAAGAGGAGAACAAAGAGAGGGTTGGCCCTGGAAAAGCCTCCAGATTCTCGGAGCATAAATGTCTGCCACAGATGTTGCATGTGAATCATAAGAATCGTGGAATGGTTTGAGTTGGAAGGGATCTTAAAGCCCATCCAGTTCCACCCCCCTGCCATGGGCAGGGACACCTCCCACTGGATCAGGGGACTCAAAGCCCCATCCAACCTGACCTTGAACACCTCCAGGGATGGGGCAGCCACCACTGCTCTGGGCAACCTGGGCCAGGGCCTCCCCACCTTCACAGGAAAATGTTTCTCCCTAAGATCTCATCTCAATCTGCCCTCTTTCAGATGAAAGCCTTTCCCCCTCATCCTGTTCCTGCACTCCCTGATGAAGAGCCCCTCCCCAACTTTCCTGGAGCCCCTTTCAGTACTGGGAGGCTGCTCTGAGATCTCCCCACAGCCTTCTCTTCTCCAAGCTGAACAACCCCAACTCTCTCAGCCTGTCCTCCTACAGGTGGTGTTCCAGCCCTTGTATCATCTCTGTGGCCGTCTCTGGACTTGCTCCAACAGATCCATGTCCTTATCTTGGGGGTCCCAGAGCCGAATGCAGTACTTCAGGTGAGGTCTCATGACAGCAGAGCAGAGGGGCAGAATCCCCTCCCTGGCCCTGCTGGTCCCACTGCTTTGGATGCAGCCCAGGACACGGTTTGGGTTTCTGGGCTGTGAGTGCCCATTGCCGGCTCATGTTGAGCTTCTCATCCTTGAGCACCCCAAGTCCTTCTCTTCAGGGCTGCTCTCAATCCATTCGCTCCCTAGCTCGTACTTATTCTTGGCATTGCCCCCAACCAGGTGCAGGACCTTGCCCTTGGCCTTGAACTCCTTGAGATTTGCACAGCCCCACCTCTCCATCCTGTCCCAGTCCATTGGGATCTATCCCTTCCCTGCAGCATGTCAACCACACCACACAGCTTGATGTCTTGGCAAACTTGCTGAGGGTGTCCTCAATCCCACTGCCCACGGCTGTGACAAAGATGTTAAACAATACCTGTCCCAATATAGACCCCTGAGGACCACCATTTATCACTGGTCTCCACCTGGACCTTTTCCTACTTAATCCTCCTGTGTTTACTCCTAATACTACATGATCTGTCTTTATCTTGATTACTGCTGCAGGGTAAAGTTCTTCATAGCCTGTGAAAACAGTTGGCCCCTGAACTTTCTACCATATCGTATGTTTTTAGACACTACCTCAGATAAAATCTTAGTCAGACCTTAGTCTTTTGTGTTATTACTACTATCTCTACAGCTGTTTTCCTTTCTCTCTATCCCCCAGGATCTGACTAGGGCTGGCTGTGCATTCTTACTTTTGGAAGTTTACTTTTTGTATCACTCAGCTTTCCTGCTGAACACTGGTTTGTAGCCCCACACGTGCCCTCAGTGTGTTCTGGCTTGGACAGTTGAAGTTCACCCTCCAAGCCCTGCACCAAATGTCCCAAAAGCAGTGCCTGCCCCAGCTCCCTTATTTATGACTCGGGCATAGGATCTTGAGCTGTCCTTACATCACATTGGTCTGATTACACGTGTAAGTACTACAGCTTAGGCACAAGATTCCACACACCTCGTCCATACTTGATAACTGTTTTAACTCAAGCAGCCAAGTCTAATATCACTTATAAGATTTACTCTTCAAGGGTGCAGATGTATTGGTAGGAAAAGCCTGTCTGAAAGTGTCACTGAGTGCTTCTGGGTACCCACCTCTTCTGTTTCCATACAGGTGGAATTCGATACCAATCTCCCACGTGCACACAGGTAACATTTAGGCAATGGGAACTCACAGAAGTTTGGTTTTTGCTGTATCCTGCTCCACACTGCAGTGATGAACAGGTCAGCTACTGCCAACAGCTCAAATATACCTGCAGACAGGCTTTTACACCAGCACTTTCCTATCTACCTCTGGTGCTACATTGCTAGATAACACAGACTGCCCTGATGGGCCACCTCTTGCTTCCAGTCTATCTCACTTCACCTTGGGCTCTGGGCAACCCCCTCTCCATGGGCTGTAGCCAGTGTCTCTTGTCACTTATTCTCTTTATGTTAATTCCATGCATGTTTAAGAAGATAAGAATAGCTACAGCAAAACCTGTCCCCAAACACCCTCCCAAAAGAACACTGACAGAATGCTTTCAAACCCAGACAATTCATTCCATCCACAGACCTTCAGTATTACTGGGAGCCTACGGCGTGGGCCAAAACTGTTCCAATTAGTGATATAGAAACACAAAGTAGAAAGATCATAGAATCATAGAATCATAGAATGATTTGTGTCCGAAAGGACCTTTAAATCCATCCAGTTCCAACCCCCTGCATGGGCAGGGACACCTCCCACTGAGTCAGGGGGCTCAAAGCCCCATCCAGCCTGGCTTTTAACACCACCAGAGATGGAGCAGCCAGCATCTCCCTGGGCAACCTGGACCAGGGCCTTCTCACTCTCACTGTAAATAATTTCTTCCTTATATTCAGTCTACATCTCCCTTCCCTTAGCTTAAAAACCCTTATTCCTTGTCCTGTCACAACAAGCCTTGCTTAAAAGTCTGTCCCCATCTTCCCTGTAGCCCTCTTTAAGTACTGAAGGCTGCTCTAAGGTCTCCCTGCAGCCTCTAATTGTTTGCAGAAAACAACTGTGAGACCAAGAAAGTCAACACCCCATCTGCCGGAACATTTTCCGTGCCGTGTGCGCTGGGCATGTATTCAGAATTTCCTTTTCAATATGTTTTTTTTTCTTTACACGTGCATTTGTTTTGATTTTCTGGTTCTGTTCTGTCCTGTTTTACTCTGTTCTGCTGTGCTCCATTCTGATATGGGCTATTCCATTAAACTTCCAATTTCACACTAATTATGATTCAGTAGAAGCTTTCAAGAAACCTTGAGAGACTCTGTGCAGGTAAAATACTGACAGAATGAGGGGGATTCATGATCCACTCAGCTTAGCAGCCTACCTCTGATAACCCAGCAGGTAGATATGAACCAAAATGTCCCACGTGAAGATCTTAATCCTAATCCTAAAACTATAAAATGGATTTAAGCCTTGAAGCAAGCAGTTCTATATCTGTTCCAAAATGCTCTTAACACCATCTGTGATAAGTCTAGCTATTCCTGGTTTTTGTATTTATTCCGGTCTCAGGTTTGAATGCAGTTTATCTTTTTCCTTCCAATAAGTTCCACAGTTTAATATTCCAAGAAAAAAACACACCTGACTAGGCAGGTGTCTAATCTGTGCTGGCCTTCCTAGTCAGACTCATTACCAGTGGAGATCCAGTCGATAGAGTCAGCAGAGCATGGTGTGAGTTATCTCTTCCACAAATGGATATTTCTATTTGGCCAAATGAGTCGCTCCCAGAAAGTGCCTTTTTCCTCTGCTGTCTCAAAGAGAAGCCTGAAATAGCCAGTTCAGGAGCAGATGTCTGTGGTTTAGACGTCTCTAGCTGCTGAGCTGAATCCCATCTCACTGTGCGAAGGAAAATGTCCTTTCATCAATTCTGGATTTACCACCTCTCACTTTAATTGAAAAATATGTTTCTGCCTGTGTCGTGAGGCAGAGAGGATTTATCTTTACCCGGCTGTTTTACAGGCAGTTAAACCACCCTTTGTTATTCATCTGCTCACTGTATGAGTACTTTCTAATGCTTTCCAGCCCCTTTCAGGGATATTTTCTACAGCCTTTGATCACTCTTGGTGCCCCCTGTAGCCCTGGATGCACAGTCTTTTAAAAACCCTGTTATAAGGCTGCAATGACAGCTGCCAGACCAAAGCTCTTGCAGACATCTGCCCCTTATTTGGGTCTCTAACAGGAGCTGTATTCTTGCAATTTGACTCTGAATCTTATATCTGACTCCCAGCACCCTCCTAACAGTCTTGTAATGTAATGAACTCCTCCCAACATTGCAGGGCGTGACCAAGCCCTGGCTTTAATTGGAGCGTTTTGTGTTCCAGATGCTTCCTCTTCCCCCTTCGTTTTGCTGTGCAGCAGTCCTGCATTAGGACACCTAATGCAGGTGATTGATCTCCCGGGACCATTTCTTGAGGTCTCTTGGGTGCTCACCCAAGGGAGCACACAAGCAAAGGACCTGGCTACTGCTGCCTCTTCCATCCTGCTTCTGCAGGGTGCTCATCTGGCTCCAAAAAAAGAGAGGCACAGCAAGCTCTGCTCTGCACTTCATGCAGCCCAACACTCTCCTCCTCTTGTAGCAAATATCAACAAGACAGTTGAAATTTCCATAAGCATGCAAAAAAGCCAGATTGAAGGCACAGCAGCTGAAACAGCACCACTACCAAGCCCTGTTTTTACAGTCCCCCACCTCTGTCACAGAAAGGCTACTGAAGCTAGTGAGAACCTTTCTTCCAGTTTCTCCTGATCCCATTTGCCAAGCATTGATTTTCTTTTCTTTACTACCAACAGAGCTTGAAATTAACGATTTCTATTTTGTTTTGTCACTTGTGTCTCATCGATATCAGCACTGCTGGACAACTGCACAAGCAGAAATGTCCAGGGAGATGAGAGCCAGTGACAAGGTGCAGAAAGCAGCAGCTTGGGATCAGTGAGCAGGTCATGGAGCAGATCATGGCGAAAGGGTGAGCATTCCTCACTTGCTGGCTGTCAAGGAGGTGATTTACTGCAAATTCAGCTCCCTTGCAGAGTGGTGGGTCCCAAACCCAACATAACCGTGAGATCACTTGCAGGGAGAGAATTCCTGTGCAATAAAGGATTTAACAACTGCAAATACTTCATTTATGTCCCTAAATGTAGGTCAGTCTCTCTCCTCCAAGGAGACCTCAGAGCAGCCTCCCAGTACTGAAAGGGGCTCCAGGAATCCTGGGGAGGGGCTCTTGATCAGGGATAGGATGAGGG
This sequence comes from Tapera naevia, assembly GCA_033556795.1. Classification (NCBI taxonomy): domain Eukaryota; kingdom Metazoa; phylum Chordata; class Aves; order Cuculiformes; family Neomorphidae; genus Tapera; species Tapera naevia. The sequence goes on from JAUMJJ010000317.1 coordinate 1,702,605, forward strand.
GGAAAGGTTTTCAGCTGAAAGAGGGGAGATTGAGATGAGATTAGGGAGAAATGTTTTTCTGTGAGGGTGGGGAGGCCCTGGCCCAGGTTGCCCACAGAGGTGGTGGCTGCCCCATCCCTGGAGGTGTTCAAGGCCAGGTTGGATGGGGCTTTGAGCCCCCTGATCCAGTGGAAGTGTCTCTGCCCCTGGCAGGGGGTTGGAACTGTATGGGCTTTGATGTCCCTTCCAATCCAAACTGTTCTATGATTCCATGATTCTAAACTGGACCTTCAGGATAACATGGCAAGAAATGTAAACAAGCATTTCCATTGTGAACTCCAGATGCTTTCTTTTCCTTATCTGCAATGCTGTGTGAGCACCGAAGTGCGTGCAGTCTCTGTCTGCTTTGGAAGTGATGCTGGAGAGAACACCAGCCTGTCTGTGCCATCAGCTTGTCCTGGTTTCCAGGTAAAAGTCACATCAACCAAATCTTCTGGGTGCACCTTCTGTCATCTATGAAAAAAATCTGAAGCTTCAAAGCTTACTCCATAACAGAGAAGATGACTGGTAAGCTGTAAGGAAAAGCAAACGCTGAGCTGAATGAGAGCCTGTGAGAGCTGGAAGTTGAAGGACTCTTTTGGACTCTGCCCTGCTCCTTTTCCCCTGTGATGGTACAAACATTAATTCTGCATTTATGTTTCTCAGAGGACAGAGGTTTTCCAGAGGTCATTGATCATCCTTCAGGCCCTCTGGTTAGTGGGAGAGCCATGTAGGAACCACTGCCACCTCCATGGTAGCATGGACAAGAAAGTGAGAGGGTATAACCATAGAATCATTAAGGTTGGAAAAGCCCTCTAAGCCATCCAGTCCAACCACTGTCCCAACCCCACCGTGACTGTTAAACCATGGCCCCAAGTGCTTTTTTAACCCCTGCAGGGATGGAGACTCAACCACTGCCCTGGACCTCTGCCAGGGCTTCACCACTCTCTCAGTAAAGACAGTTTTGCCTAATATCCAATCTAAAGACATTCCCTGAGGGGCAGTTTGAACTGCACACAGCAGATCTGGGGGCAGGATGGCTGCTGTGCAAATTGCCTTCTAATGACCTGCACCACTCCAGCAGAGCAGTGATCCACAGCCTGCAGAGTCCCCCAAGTACCAAAGCTGACTTGCAATATCTTTTCTAGTCTTGTTTTCCTGAAGGTATTTATTCGGATGGCTTACTTGAAGATTGGTGAGCAATACATCCATGTGAGCTTTGGGATATGTCAGGTCTTCTCAGTTTCCACTGAAGCCCATGGATGTTCAGAGCTGTGTTCAGAACGAGTTTGACCATTTCGGCCTAATTTTGGACAGGTTGCATGTTTTGTCCAGGTCTGGCTGCTCCAGCTGGGACTGTATGTGCATGAAGGACACATGCAGGGAGCAGATGAGTATCACCAGTCTCATGTCTGGCTCCAGCTGTGGTGGGATTCTCCCTCGTACACCGCTGGCAAGTGCACGTTAATGCTATCTGGGCAGAAGGGTCTTATAACCCAGATCAAGCCTGGAGTCAAGATGCAGTCCCAGCCCAGAAGAAGAAAGGGAACTGCATGCTCTGAATTTTTTTCAGGCAGACTATCTCACTGCTGAAGTGCTGGAGAGGGGCTGAAGGCAGGGAGGGGAAGGATGTGGGGCAGGCACAGAGAAAAACAGATCTTGGCTGCTCCCAAGCACTGTCTGCTCTTCTCACCCAAGCTTACAGACTCTCAATGAGACATTTTTTAGACTGTCTGCTTGGCAAATGCCAGAACAAGTACAGGCTCTGCTTCACCTGTAACTCAGCTCTTGTCTGGATGAACACACACATGTGGCATAGCTGGTGTAAGGATGGGAGATCTCTGAGAAGCAGTTGTGGTTGAATCTGTAAAGGTGTGTGTCTCCTATGTTACCCTCCCAGTCTGATGCCCAGCAATGAGTCCTGGCCACATCCTCACTGGAGCTTTTGCAGGCTCAGGAGGTGCCCATGAGTGTGGAGTATGTCCAAGAGGACTCTTGCCCCATGGCACATGCCTCGTGAGGCCTTCTTCAGCCGTTCACCTTCTGATAACAAAACAATACCTCGGTAAAGGAAAAGAATAGTGCTTTTTCTAATCTTTTCAACACCAGCCATGTGCTGCGGTGGAGTGCCTTGGTGTTCAGTGTGGGCAGTGTTTTGTTAATAGCAACCAACTCTGGCTTTATCTTTTGAATGGCAGAGACAGATCAAACATCTCCTCCCTTCTCAAGTACAGTTTTATCAGCTGGAGGTGCAGTGGGGCACCCTTTAACCCACTGGTGTACGAGGGGTGGGTGGGATGGGGTCAAACATGGCCTGAGAATCTGTACCAATGCAGAATGGGGGCCAGTGCAGGGCCAGGGCTAGGGGTAGGTATGGTTGACTCGGAGAGGAGCATGGATTTCCACCCTCAGCGTGGAGTGGCTCTGGGACTGAGCCCTAAAGTTGGCTTCTTGAGATCTGCACTCTGCAACTCTCTCATCACTGACTTATTTCTTCTTGACTTTTTCATGAGCTGAGACAAGCGTGCTCTTCATTTCACCGAGGCCATGGTTTCATGATGGTTAAGAGCGGATCCGAGCACAGATGCTCACCTGGCAGAGCAGATGTCAGACAGCTCAGCTCAGCGATGAGATCATGTTTCAGAGGGACAGGGCTGAATTAGCTCTAGCAGACAGAAGTGAGTTGTGGCAAAACCCTGCCTCCCCAGCAGCCCTGGCAGAGAAGCCATGTTTTGCTGCTGCTTCTCCTCATGGCTTTGTTGGCCCCAGCAATGATGACCACAATTCATTCACAAAAATAGGGCTGAGATTTAGGGGAAGCTAAACTCATCCCCAATCCATCTCTGGGCACTGGAAGACTGTCTCCCAGAACTAATGACTGATGAGATCTCTCTCAGCTTGAGACTCAGAGATGAAAATGATTCTGGGGTGCATCCAGCACGGCATTGCTTTCCAGTCGAGGGAAGTGATTGTCCCACTCTGTTCTGCGCTGGGGCATCCCTATCTCGAGCACTGGGGGCAGGTTTGGGTGTCACAGGATATAAAGGACATCAAACTACTGGAGAGTGGCCAGAGAAGACTACAAAGCTGGTGATTGGTCTAGAGGGGAAGTTGTGTGAGAAGAGGCTGAAGTCCCTTGGTCTGTTCAGGCTGGAGAAGAGGAGACTGAGAGGGGATCTCATAGCCCTTCACTGCCTTCTCACAAGGGAGGGAGGGGAAACAGGGGCTCTGCTCTCTGGTGACCGATGACAGGACCTGAGGGAATGGCAGGAAGATGTGCCAGGGAAGGGTCAGGTTGTACCTTAGGAAGATGTTCTTCCCCCAGAGGGTGGTGGAGCACTGGAACACCTCCACAGGGAAGCAGTCACAGCACCCACTCTGCCAGCATTCCAAAAGGATTTGGACAATGCCCTCAGCCCCACAGTGTGAATGTTAGGAGTGTCCTGTGTAGGGACAGGAGTTGGACTCAATGGTCCTTTTGAGTCTCTTCCAACTCAGGTAATTCTATGATTTCTGTATTTATCTTGAAATCATTTTCTGTCTGCGTAAGGGCCAGTGTAACTGAATCAGATGCATTCTGTATATGGAGCCATTGGTCCATCGGCTCTTGTCTGTGCCTGACTCACAGGAGTATCATCAACATCACGGAAGTGCCTTCTGTGCCTAACTCCACCCTTCACCCTCCTAGCACATGATGATCATGGACTACAGGTAGGATGAGCCAACATTTAATTCAGGAAAAGCATCCCTCTGGAGCCCATTTGTGTCAGAAATTAAAGAGTTGCATATGACTGGGCAGAAGAGCAGTAAAGGTGCCAGAACCCTGTACACAGTAGCATCTGTTAGAGCACCACAGGTGGCTGTAACCCACTTAAATGATCATTAGAGATCATAGGAGAAATGAAAAATTGGCATTGTAGCACCTCACCCTTTGATTTCATGCATTTATATTCACCAACCAACAATATAAAAGTCAACATGAATCAGGACCTCAGGCTCCCAATTCTGATGACTCCTTTCATCACAAGTTTCCCTGATCCTCTGCACAGTCCTCCTTCACACCCCATGAGAGTTGCATTTTGGCTGCCTGTTGACTCACAGCTGCATTGGTGCATCGTTCTCTCTTACCGTGGGCATGGCAATCAGACATGATTCTGACACCTAGAGCTGCACAGCTCTCCTGGCTGAGCACCCACATCGAAGCACTGCTGGGCTCTGAGCTCCACAAGGACCACACCTGTGTGGTATCCTGCCAGGCAGACACAATCACAGACAAAGACCACATCCATTGGACAAAAAGGATGATGCTGCTGCTGTTAAAAAGAAGCATCAGTTTCTACCCTGATGAAGCAACCGGTGCATTTGTTGTGTGCTGAATGAGAGGCAATAGCATGAGTGATTTGAGAAGCTTGATGAGTCACAGAGAATATTAAGAACTACTCTAATCCATGATATATTGCTTTTAAACCATTTCATGGGCTGTGAGTAAACAGAGGAAAACCAAAACCTTTAGGCTGACCATTCCAATCTTGCCTGCTTGCAAGCCTGAGGATCCTCAGCTGAGTGAATTTTGAAGCCTCCTGGGCTCCTGTGCTGGCCAGATCCAGCTGCACCTTGTGGAGTGTGACCCAATCAGCACACCCCATGCTGCTCCCAGCCAGTTTGTCAGGGCAAAACTTGTCTTGATTGCTCACTGGTGCAGCTCTGACAGCAGAAAGTACCCTGTGCTGTGACTGACCCAGCGCTGCGCTGCAGGGAGCAGGGGGTGGAAACACGGTAAAGCTCCAGAGTAAACACATAAGGCAGAAGCAGAAGTCCCCCAGTATTCCCCCAGTATTTTATTGCTGCTCAAGTCTACCAGGCTCCTTCCTTCAGACAAGGGTGATGGTGTAAACAGGGCAGGTAAAACTGGTGGAGCTGGTGGATGGCACAGATTGGAAAGGCACTCATTCTGGTCAAAGCCATACAAGGCTCCCAAAATGTCAGTGTCTATTCATAGAATCATGGAACCATGGAATGGTTTGGGTTGGAAAGGACCACAAAGCCCATCCAATTCCAACACACACGCCCCCTCCCCTGCCATGGGCAGGGACACCTCCCACTGCATCAGGGTGTTCAAAGCCCCATCCAACCTGGCCTTGAACACCTCCAGGGATGGGGCAGCCACCACTGCTCTGTACAACCTGGGACAGGGCCTTCCCTCCCTCACAGCAAAGCATTTCTTCCTGAGATCTCATCTCAATCTCCCCTCTTTCAGCGGAAAACCTTTCCCTCTCATCCTATCCCTGCACTCACTGACCAAGAGCTCCTCCCCAGCTTTCCTGGGGTCCCTTTCAGTACTGGGAGGCTGCTCTGAGGTCTCCGCACAGCCTTCTCCAGGCTGAACAACCCCAACTCTCTCAGCCTGTCCTCATACAGGAGATGCTCCATCCCTTGGATCATCTCTGTGGCCTCCTCTGGACTTGCTCCAACAGCTCCATGTCCTTCCCGTGCTGAGGGTTCCAGAACTGAATGCAGGGCTCCAGAGAGCAGAGTGGCAGAATCCTCTCCCTTGCCCTTCTGGTTACACTTCTTCTGATGCAGCCCAGGACACGGTTGGTTTTCTAAGCTACAAGGCACATTGTGAGCTCCAGGTGTGAGCTCCAGCTCCAGCTAATTCTGAGCTTTTATCACTTTACATGATTGACTGCAGTTTGAACCTTCAGGTTGCTCTTCCATAACCTTGAATGCTTTTTATCTTCCACATCCCTGAGGAGCTGAACCTGTTTTATTTTCCAGAGGAACAACTAGCTTCAGCAGCCAAAGTGTCCCTTATAAGCAGGGTGCAGCACCCAGGAAGGGTTTTTCTGTGACTGGGGTACTCCCTGGCTTTGTTTTTCCTCCTGAAAGCCCTTCTGCAAACGGGTGTCATTTTTAATACCTTGAATCTTAAAGCAAACATTATCACAAATAGGATTTTAGCCTCAACAAATCTCTGCCCGCAACACACTGTTACAGTAGCCAAGGATGAATATCAAAGTGCAGGCTGAACATGGTGCTCTTTAATGAAAGCAAACACATCTTTTAAAGAGCCAGACAAAGACCTGTGTTTCCTAATCAGCTGGTGTAATCCAAGACAAAATGAGCAGCGTTCTCAATGAGGCACCTGGGCCTCTAGAGCTCCTCCACATAGATGCTGCATTAAGAAAACACGTGCCAGAACACAGGACCATGTTCTCAGACCACATGACCCAGCAGCAGGGTCTGCTCCTTTTACCTTTTTGTCAACTGCTTGGTCAAACCTCAGCATCCCCCGGCTCAACACCTTCCCAGCTGCCAATCCATCAGGCCTAGTTGTTGCTGACCCATGAGCTGGAACAGGCCGTGGCTGCCTCAGAGCTGCAAATGGGGAGGGTGGACAAATCCCCCCTGGGCACAGGCAAGAGAGTATAACACAAAGAGGGGAAACAGAGACAGAAAAGTCATAATAAGATCAGCTGATGTCAGCAGGAATTTCAGAAGGTCTCAGGTCCAAACCCCTTTCAAGAGCACTTCCAACCAGGGCCTTTGTGCAGCTGAGATTCAGCTGCCTCTGGAGCTGAATGGGATTGTGCAGCACCTTTTGGTCTCGGTTTGAGCATTTACCTTTGAGCATTCCCCTTTGGGGAATTTCCTTCCTATATTTGGGTTGAATTTCCCATTCTCCCACTTGTGTCTGAGTGCTTTTTTCCTGTCACAGTGTACCTCCAAGAAGAGTCTCTATACCCTCCAATTGGAAGGGTGAAGGTAGCAGTACAATCTTCTCTTCGCCTTCTTTTCCCCAGGATGAACAAATATGATCCCTCAAGCATCTACTTGTATATCCTACCCTACAGACCCTGACCACTCCAATACCTCTACTGGACGGACTCCCATTTGCTTCTTTCACTGGGGAACCCCAAACTGGACGTGGCACAGCAGAAGGGACATCACCAGAGCCAGGAACAATCAGAAAATACAACCTCCACACATGAATGAGTACATGCACACATAGCCTCTGAATTTGATTTTGTGGATGACAGCACACAGCAAAAATGTGGTGTCCACAACATGATGAGGTGTGGGTACTCTTTAGGACACATTGTCTTGGCTCACAGCTGAAGGTTACCCTTACAGAGACCCCTAAATCTTGCCCTTGGCCCTAAGATCAATGAAAATGTCGAAATCCTTACAACCATTACAGCATGACGCTATCCTTCTAATTAATATGTAATAACAACGGTGAGGCAAGGCCTGAAGCAGCTGCCCAGAGGAGAGGGGGCAGACAAAAGCCTCACTCCAAACCAGCACCCACGTCTTAGAAAAGTACCAAAGAAAAGAAGTGGGTCTGAGGAGGATGCAGACAGCAAATTGTCTGGCCAGCGGGAGCAGAAGTGATCGTGGCCCTGTATTCATGAGTGGTGAGGCCACACCTTGAATCCTGGGTTCAGGTTTGGACCTCTCACTCCAGGAAGGACATTGAGGGCTGGAGAGCATCTGGAGAAAGGAACAGAGCTGGGGAAGGGGCTGGACCACAGGGGTTCTGGGAGAGGCTGAGGGACCTGGAGAGGAGGAGGCTGAGAGGAGACCTCATCGCTCTTTGCATCTCCTGGAAGTGAGGTTGTGGTGAAGTGGGTGCTGGGCTCTTCTCCCAAGTAACAAGGGATGGGATGAGAGGAAATGGCCTCAAATTGCACCAGGAGAGGTTCGGATGGGATATTGGGAATAATGTCTTTACTGAGAGAGTGGTGAAGGCCTGGCAGAGGCTGCCCAGGGCAGTGGTGAACCTGGAGGGGTTCAAACAACATCTGGCACTTTGGAACATAGTTTATTATTAGGTACAATGGGGTTTTGTTTATGGTTGGACTTGATGATCTTAGAGGTCTTTTGCAACCTTAATGATTTTATGATTCTAAAAACAGCCAAGGCACGAGCAGAGGAAAACAAGTGCACGGGAGGCAGGAGGGTCTGGGATTGAGGTATGAGGGCTGGGGGAGTGGGACACATTCTGTGTGGAGAGAACAAGACTGGGAAGCATGTTGGTAGGGCTGGGAGCTGCGTGGTGGGAAGGGGAGTTTGAGCAGTGGAAGGCTGTGAGCCAGGGGAACACATTGAGTAAAAAGCTCATCTCCTAAAGCACATTTTCTAAATCCAAAAGAAGACAAATGTGGTTTTCTCTTGGTTATTGTATAAATTTACAAGCTCACTGACACGGGGCAGAGCAAACAGTGGCAGTGTCAACCTCTAATAGAGATGAATGACAAACATATTTAATGAATTAAAAGATGATGAAGTATTACCGACAAAGCAAACACCCACACGTTCGGCACTCTGTCACTGATCTATGTGACACAGCAGCCCTCTGACAAAGTCTGCTGCAGATCAATCACAGCATGGAGAGCACGCAGCATCCGTGGGATGAAGGGCAGTGGACTGGGCAGAGGGATGGGCTCAAGACTTTGAGGGCACTGCTGGGGATGGGAGCTGAGAAAACATGGGCTTGCCCAATGTTGAAGACTACTCAGGCTTGTTCATCTCCAGCACTGCACTTTATTTTATAGAGTCATAGATTGGTTAGGATTGGAAGGGACCATGAAGGCCATCCAGTCCAACTCCCCTGCAGTGAACAGGGACATCTTCAACTAAATCAGGCTGCTCAGAGCCTCATCCAACCTGACCTTGAATGTTTCCAGGAATGGGCATCCAGCACATCCCTGGGAAACTTGTGCCTGTGTCTCACCACCCTCAGCATAAAAAATTTCTTTATACTATCCAGTCTAAACTTCTATTCTTTCAGTTTAAAACCATCCCCCCTTGTCCTATCGCTACAGGTCCTGCTAAAAAGGTTTTCTTCATCTTTCTTATAAGCCCCCTTTAAACACTGGAAGGTCACAATAAGGTCTTCTCAGTCTTCTCCAGGCTGAACAACCCTGACTCTCTCAGCACAAGGGAGGTGTTCCAGGTCTTTGATCATTTTTGTGACCTCTTCTGCACTCACTCCAACAGCTCCAGGTCCTTCCTGTGCTGAGGACTCCAGAACTGGACACAGGACTCCAGATGGGGTCTCACCAGAGCAGAGCAGAGCAGAGGGGCAGAAGCCCCTCCCTCACCCTGCTGGCAATGCTTGTGGTGGGATATTCATACTTCTGATTGTCTTCATGATGAAGGGTAAAAGCTGAGCCAAACTAGAAGTTTGGATAGGGAAGGAATCGATTTTCTGATCCATCCTTGGTTTTAAGTGTTCAGCTGGGAGTTCAGTGCCAAGCAGAGTTGCTGTTGCGACCCAGAAGCAGGCAGCAAGAAAAACAATCAGTTCATGGCTTTGCTAGTTCTAGGGATTTAGGACTGGATTGTCCTAGACTTCAAGGTTAAAGACAAACCATGTTTGTTGCTCATATTGTGTTGTTGTAGGTTCAACAACTCAAAGCTGGGCTCCAACAGAGATGCAAGGCCGTGGCTTGGTGTAAGGGCTGAGCTACACTGCAATCACGCTTCAGATCTAGGACACAATTGGGGCTGCAGCCTCATGGTTTGGGCACGTAGAGATTTGGGGACAGAGATGGGTTCTGCTGAAATTAAAGGTTCAGCCTAGGCAATGATTGGGTTACAGGATAGTCCACAATCTTGTTAAGATGGGGTGCAGAGGCCTTGTTTGGGGCTTAGTCGTAGAGATGTGACTGAAGGCTGGGTTATGCCTGGTTCTGGAAGTGTTTTAGGGGTTGAGCTATCGGGGCCGAGCTCTCAGGGCTGATCTGCATTGACTACAGAGGGGTTTCAGGCACCAGATTGGGGAGGTAGGGATTGGTGTCTATTAAAACTTGCTGTGATTTTGTTCTACCCTCGTTTGGGGGACTGTGCTGCCTTCAGGGCCATCCAGTCCCTTGCTATGCCAATTCCTCCTCAAAGCACTCAATGCCCAGCCCTATGTTGCTGCCCGGCTCCCCCCAAGATGAGGAACAGGATTGTTTGCAAATCATCTTTGCTGGCTTTCAGGGTGTTTCTTTCATGTCTTAAATCTCGTTCACAGCCTGACCCACATACAACTGGAGGATCATTAGGCATTTGGAGCATGTGGGGAGAAGGGAAGTGGTGGGAAGGGAGCAGTGGACAACTGTTTGGGATCAAAAAGTTACTGTCATTGCTGTCACAGCTTGTGTATCCTGCAGCCTTACTCTGGACTCCAGACACACAGAGCCTGTCTTTTTAGCTTTTCTCCCTGGATGGAGGGATCTCTCTGGAGTCTTCAGTTCTTATTTTCAATGGTTGCACATGTGTAACCTCCTCTTGCTGCTGGTTCAGAGAGCACCAGTAGGAGCTGCTCTGCACATGGTTCATTATTAGAAATTCCTTTAGCCAGAAATTCCCTTACAATGCAGGGTTTCAAGACTCTGTCCGTGGAAATCAGCACAAAACCGACATTCTCCCTGAAGAGAGCTGGAATTTAAACAGAAGCAAAACTCAGGAGCAGGAAGGTGTACCCCAACCAAAACCAGCACCCCCCTTCCTGTGGTCTCCATGGGGTAGTGCATGACTTCACCAGCATTGTCCCAACAAAGAACCCCACAGACCCCTTCCACTGGTATCACAAACAGCAGGACTGCACTTTTCTGGGGAAGCAGAGCTCTGCCAACGGGAAGAGGAAGCCACTCCACCCCTCCACCCCTCTCCAGAGAGAAGAAAAGCTGAGAAACCATCTCAACAAGGTAGCAAAAAGGACTAGAGCCACAGCAGCAGCCCAGATGTTTGGGTGCAAGGCAGTGCAGAGCATGGCACAAAGCTTGTCCTGCAGGGACTGTGATGCTGCTCTTCCCACTCACTCTGGTTTTGCTGCAGTGGATGTGTGCATCTGCTGTACACACACCAGTATAGGCTGCCGTGAGTCTGACTTTTTACTGGAAGGGCTCCTGTATCAAATACACAGCTGCTGGCTGCTCTTTTAGAGAGACATACCTACCCTCCACTTACGTGTTATTCAAATATACACTTCTGCCCCTTAGAATCACAGAATCATAGAATCTTCTGGTTGGAAAAGACCTTGGAGTCCAAACGCACCCATCCTCCACAAAATCATGTCCCTCAAAAACTCATCTCCCCATTTTTTAAACACCTCCAGGGATGGTGACTCAACCACATCCCTGGGTAGCTCTTCCAGGGCCTGACCAACCTTTACGTAAAGAAATTCTTCCTGATATCCAGTCCAAACCTCCCCTGGTGCAACTCATGGCCATTTCCTCTTGTCATATCACCTGTCACTTGAGAAAGAGGTCAACACTCGCTCTGCCACAGCCTCCTTTCTGGCAGCCATAGACAGCCATGAGGTCTCACCTCAGCCTCCTCTTCTCCAGGCTAAACAACCCCAGGTCTCTCAGCCTCTCCTCATAGGACTTGTTCTCCAGCCCCTTCTCCAGCCTCGTCGCTCTTCTCTGGACATGGTCCAGTCTTGTCTTTCTTGTATTGAGGGGCCCAGAACTGACCCCAGCACTCAAGGTGTGGCTTCACCAGTGCCCAGTGCAGGGGCACAATCACCGCCCTGGTCCTGCTGCCCACGCTGTTTCTGGTACAGGCCAAGATGCCATTGGCCCTCTTGCCCACCTGGGCCACTGCTGGCACATGTTCAGCTGGTTGTCACCCAACACCCCCAGGTCCCTCTCCTCCAGGCAGATCTCCAGCCACTCTTCCCCAAGCCTGTAACGCTGTACAGGGTTGTTGTGCCCGAAGTGCAGGACTCGGCATTTGGTCTTGTTGAACCTCATCCCATTGGTCTCAGCCCACGGATCCAGCCTGTCCAGATCCTTCTGCAGAGCCTCCCTGCCTTCAAGATCAACACTTCCACCCAGCTTGGTGTCATCCACAAACTTGCACTTGATCCCTTCGTTCAGATCATTAAGAAAAATATTGAACTGGACTGGTCCCAGCACTGAACCCTGGGGACACCACTCCTGACCGGCCTCCAACTGGATTGAACTCCATTCCCCACCACCCTCTGGGCCCGGCCACCCAGCCAGTTTTCACCCAACAGAGGCTGTGCCTGTCCAGGCCAAGGGCAGCCGGTTTCTCCAGCAGGATACTGTGAGAAAAGGTGTCAGAGGCTTTACAGAATTCCAGGTACAGCACATCCACAGCCTTCCCCTCGTCCATTAACTGTATAACCTTGTCATAGAAGGAGATAAGGTTGGTCAGGCAGGACCTGCCTTTTATAAACCCATGTCTTAAACCCTTGTCACGATGCACTTCTTAAAGTGAGCTCTTTAGAATCACCAGCATGGTGCCAAGAGTGACAAAAATCACTCAAGAGGAGGATGTGAACAGTATTTTACTAAAAAAGTTGCATGTGTTTGAAACACTGGATACAAATCATCGAGAACCCATATGTGATAGAGTTCTGACAAGAAACCCCAAAAGTCAATGTTACCATAAAAATCAGCAACTTGGAAACACTGATTACACTGATAACAATCTGCTGAGTGGAACTGAAAAAATGTAAAGAGTCTGATGTTGCTGGAGTCAAAACTAAACATCAAAAACACTCAATACAGCCCGCTGCAGCCACACTGGTTACCAGGAAAGTAGGAAAAGAGAATGGGGAGAAAGAGAGGAAGAGAAAAAAGACACAGTTTAAAAGAGAGATAGAAGAGATGAAAGATAGCCACCACCTTCAAGGCTCCACATGTGGTAGCACGTGTTTCTTTGTCCTGTGGGTCCAAGAAGGTGCAGGTGTCCATGAGGCCACAGGTATACAGTGGTTTTTTTAAACTCTCTGTCCCTGCTTCTCACCTGGGTCAGACTGCTCCTGTAACCCTGCCCGTTCTGTCCATTCAGGGGGGGCACAGGGTCACATTTCAGAACCACCTGCTTTGAGACATTTTAACCCACTCCATGCCGGGTCCATACACCCCTGTTATCATGTCCCTTGATAGTGCTGATACCTGCAGGACCTGCTCCTCAGGGAAAGAAAGGGAGTCTGCTACACCAGACCTGGGATATTTTGAGATATCACTCTTGCTGAAGTCAAAGGGAGGCAACTGGGGTCTTCTGATTTCCTGTAGAGAGCACAGCTCTGTCCTCCAATGGACAAATGCCCCTGATCAGAAAGGAAGCCTACACTGCTCCTGCTCTTTTGTTTCCTCGAGCTCCTGATGTTCTTTGTCTGACCAGACCAGAATAGTTTTACAGAGCAGAAAGCACTGTGGCTGGGGGAGTCTTGTTTGTGGCACAGCCAATTTGACACCTGTGAGCAGTGAAGAGGAGCTGGAGGGGGAAAGGTCAGAATATTTGGTTGAGATACTGTCTCTGCGGGTCCCATCTGTCCATTCCCCATGAAAGCTGATGACAGTCCCAGTGCCACCAGACAGTCACTGTGGCATTTGCACGACCTGAGACAGCTCAGCAGATGGTCCTCATCCCATTAATGTGGACGTGGCTCCTCCTGCATCCAGCTCTTAGGAGACAGATTGTTTCCCAACACCTGTGATTTATTAAGCTGCCTGTTGGAAGGCGGTGTTGCGTGGATTTCCTGTGGCTGCTTGCACATCTGCTCAGGGAGAGCACTCAATAAAACCTGCCTATAAATACAAAGGCCAGAGGGGAACATGCCCTGACAATGAAACTAAACAAAAAGGGGGAAGCTCGGGGTACAGGAGACAAACAGGCAGAAACAGAGCTTGGAAACAAGACTCAAAGAGCAGTTTTTGCAGGCGTGCTGTCAGGCTGGGCCTGCAGGGGTCAGGTTCTGTTTAGAGATTTTATTAATGACAGGGATGATGGACTGGAGATGCACTTAAAAATCTGTGGGTGAACCTTACCTGGTAGGAGCGAGCACTTCAGAGAGCTGGGCTGGCATCAAAACTCACCTCAATAAAAGAAGAGAAACACTGCAAAATGAATAAGAGGAAAATCAGCAGTGATAAATGTGCAGTGATGAGCTGAGGAAACAGAAAACAAACGTTAAAAGCTAAACTGAGATTAAGGTGAAAAAGGGGAGATTGAGATGAGATTTTACAGCGAAATGTTTTCCTGTGAGGGTGAGAAGGCCCTGGCACAGATAGCCCGGAGCAGTGGCTGCCCCATCCCTGGAGGTGTTCAAGGCCAGGTTGGATGGGACTTTGAGCCCCCTGATCCAGTGGGAGGTGTCCTTGCCCATGGCAGGGGGGTGGAACTGGATGAGCTTTAGGGTCCCTTCCAACACAAACCATTCCACGATTCTATGATACCTGAGGAGGCTGAGGTACAGGGAAGGGGTCCTGGCAGGTATAAGCCTGCACATGATGGGTGCTGCCGGCCTCCTACAGTCAAATCTTTTCTCCCTGCAAGAGTTTTAAATCAGGACCCACTGTTTCACCATAGATTCATTGAGCAAGAAGCCAGCTCTCTCCTGGCTGGCATCGCCTTCAGGGGTAGCAATTTCTTCAAGCTCTCAAGGTATGACAGTGGCAAACTGCTCCAAGTATCCCAATCTTCAATTCCAAGCATCATCCCCACAGATCGCTACTCCCCAAGGTCAAGGCTTGCAACTTGAAAGCATCATTCCCTTGCCAGTGGTCTGCCTGGGGAGGAGCTCAGGCCATGGTGACCCATCAAGATTTTAAAGGCATCCTACACCCTGCATTTTCACAGTGGGATGGGCATGGCTGTACCAGGGGGTAAACTAAGCATCCCTATACCTGCATCCTGACTTCTGCTGATCCAGTGGCAGACGCAGGTCAGCAGGAAGGGAGCAAGGGGAAGAAATAGCAAATGCTGGAAAAATGTTGTTCCCCTGCTGCATTCTTCTAGGTGTTCTGAGTGGTGGGGTGAGCTTAGTGATTGCGTGTCACGCTACAAAAAGTGGGATGCCTTTAAGACAACAGCAGAACTCTGTCTCCTGCTGCTGTGCAGCAAACACACAGCACGTACAGACTGCCCTCCCTGGTGCTCCTTGGCCAGGAGTGACTGAGAAACGAATCTTGATTACAGGATGAAGATGTCGTGCATGTAACCAGTATTTAAATGCAGCCTCACAACTAATCAGAGTATTTCCAGCAGAGAAGGGGCCGTCTCCTCCCTCCACCTGCCTTTCATTGGGCTATTGCGATCACTCATGTTCAGAAAGAAGGGCTACAATCACAGCAAGTATTCCTTGAATGATGAGCAATGAAGGAAGCCTGGGTTATACAATGAGGATGCGTGGGGTACTTTGGCAAGACTAGAAGGGGTATTGCTCTCTATAAATTCACTGGAGGAAATTCCATGGAGGAGAAGAGCCCTTTAAGCTAAAAGCAATATTATCACAAGAATATGTGGCTATAAACTGACCAGACATAAATTTAGGCTGGAAATTGGAAGAAGTCTCCTAACAGCTGGAGCAATGAAGATCTGGTTCAGCTTCACAGATGGTAACAAATTGAAAGAAAGAAAAGAAGGGACGAAAAAAGAGCACACTAGCCAGTTCTGAGATGGAGCTTGCTCGAGGAGGGGATGGATGTGGGGGTATTAGATAATTCAGCACCTGGAGTAGCCAGGGACTGGAGGAGTTGGCACTGAAGGTCCTTCCTGCACAAACAGAAGAGGATTCCAGGCTTACAGCAAAGATCTTTAAATCCTGGGTCTCTTCTTCAGTTGTGGTTCGGCACCAAATGGAGAGGTAAAATGTGTAAGAACCTGGATGGCTGCACTCCCACTTGTGCTGTGTCATCCTGGACTCTGCAACATACAGATCAGGACAGCCAAAACCTGGCCTTGCTGCAGAGTTCAGCTTGCAGCTCTGTAATCTCATACAAAGAGTTCAGATCACAAAGAGCTGACCAGATACCTTGGTACAGGACATAAACAAGAACCTCCTTTGCTGTCCAATTTAGAGACACATCCTGAGCAACCGCCCCAGCAGGAGTGCAAAGTGAGGATGCAGGTTGAAAGCTGCAGAGCAATAGGAGTGTCTGAGGACAATTGGGTCGTGGGGAGCTCCTGGAGAAGCCATGGAAGCTCAGAGGAGATGTGCACTGTGATCCGAAAACCCAAGTCCAGAAGCGCAAGCTGTTGCAGGGATTCTGATGCAACAGGGCTAAGGGCAATCACCAATACATAAACCCCAATCAGGAGTTCTTGCCACGAGTCAGGAAGAGGGAATCTAGATACACAGTTAATTCACATTGCAGACATCACTGCAGCCCAGAATTACCACAGAACCCTTGGGGTGCAAGCTAGGTGAGCAGCCCCCTCACCAGGGCAAGGTGCTCTGCAGGGTCAGCAAGACAGCTCTTATGTTCAAAATCCCCCAAGCCAGGGAGCAGGACGAGGGAGGAAACTGCTGTCCTGAGGCACCTGGACTTACAGGAAAGCTGACCAGGAGCTCTTTGGTGTTTCTGAGCACCCTCGACACAGGGTCAAGAGGCTGGATTATTCACACAGCCAGAGAGACTGAGCCATAACCACAGAAGAGAGCCAAAGCCACCATTTCTGCATCACCCTGCTGGCCCAGGTACTTCTATTGTCGGCATGGCAACAGCTACCTTGCTCTCTTAACATGGATGTATGAGCATGGCCATATATGGTCCCCTCTTCTTAAACTGCACTGTAATATCAATTACGCACCCATCTTGTAGTCAACCCTTCCAAGAACAACATCTCCATCAAGCTGGGCTTTATAGAGCACAACCCGTTCTCATTTTTCTCTTTGATGCTTCTGTCACAGAGAGCACAGCTAAT
This sequence comes from Tapera naevia, assembly GCA_033556795.1. Classification (NCBI taxonomy): domain Eukaryota; kingdom Metazoa; phylum Chordata; class Aves; order Cuculiformes; family Neomorphidae; genus Tapera; species Tapera naevia. The sequence continues at coordinate 1,719,300 of JAUMJJ010000317.1, forward strand.
TTATGGAGTAAACTCCCCTCGAGTGGTGTTACTAATGCTCATGAGCAGCTTTAATAGACAATGGAAGCACTTGTGAAAATATGCTTTGAAAAGGCATGTTTAGTGTCACTTAAATGTGTATGAGATCTGTCCCCACGTGCTGCTGGCTTCCCCGTTTATTTTCCACATACAAAAAGCAAAAGCAGTTTTCTCTGCTTGTATTTTGTCTTTACTGTAAAAAGAAAAAAACAATAAGAAGAAAGACTAAGAGGGTTGAGGATTGAATAGAGAAAACGAGAGCGCCGTGTTTCATGTTCACTGCGAAAAGCAGAATCCAGTACAAGAAGCAAATGGCTGCAGGCTCAGCAGGCAGACAAAGAGATGGAAATGTAGACACTGGAAAAAGGAGAGCCTCTGCAGTTTCAGAGGATGTGATGATACAGAAAAAGGCTCGTTAAAAATTCTGTCTCAAATGTGTTTTGAATGAATCTTGGGGGTTTGTCTAAAGTAATTTTTCATGTGTGTGAAATGTGCATGTGCTCCATGGAAACCTCATGTTCTCACTGAGCTCACCATTGCTGAAATCCTGCTGTGATATTGCTTCCAGGGCTGGAGCAGCTTCTTCATGTCCCTGTGCTCTGCTGTGGTCAGAGAACTGCACAATTGTTAAGGTTGGAAAAGACCTCTAAGCAAATCCAGTCAGCCCAACCCCAATGTGGCTACAAAACCCTGTCCCCAGGTGCCACTGTCACATGCTTTTTGGACCCCTCCAGGGATGGAGACTCCACCATTGCCCTGGGCAGCCTCTGCCAGGGCTTCACCACTCTCAGTAAAGAGTTTTTCTAATGTCTAATCTGAACCTCCCCTGGAGTAACTTGAGGCCATTTCCTCTTTACCTATCACTTGTTACCTAAGAGAAGAAATCAGAACCCACCTGACCACAACCTCCTTTCCGGGAGCTATAGAGAGTGATGAGGTCTCCCCTCAGCCTCCTCTTCTCCAGACTAAACAGCCCCAGGGCCCTCAACCATTCCCAGAACCCCTGTTCTCCAGACCCTTCCCCAGCTCTGTTCCCTTCTCCAGATGCTCTCCAGCCCCTCAATGTCCTTCTTGGAGTGAGTGGCCCAAAAGTGAACCCAGGATTTGAGATGCGGCCTCACCAGTGCCAAGTGCAGGGGGACGATCCCTTCCCTGCTCCTATTGGCTGCCCCATGGCCGATCCAAGCCAGGATGCTGGTGGCCTTCTTGTCCACCTGAGCCACTGCTGGCTCACAGCCCCAGCTCCTCCTGCCACCCTTTGCCTGTGCTGTAGCTGTGACCATGGACTGTCGTGACGGACTCCACTGTTTGGCAGAGCAATACCTTCATGACCTTGAGACTGACAGCCTGACATATGCTCAAAAAGGACATTTCAGAGGAGGAACCCACTGGCGAAAAACATTTAGATTTTCAACAACAACTAGAAATTTGCTATTGAATTTATCCAGGGAGGTTTTTTTTTCTTTTGTCATTATTTTCTACTAGAAGAGACTGATTTTCTAACTCTTCAAACAATAAACTTCGTGTCTCCCACACCACATCTTGTCAGTGCTGTTTGACCACACATGAATTATTGATTTCAAGTCTGGCAAAGCCTCATACACCACAGAAAATATAAAATGAATTCCCAGCTAACTCTTGGCAGCTCATGGGAATGACAGACATCTAACACACTTCCAGAACAAGCTCTGCTTTAGAGGTCAGCATTTCAGCTTCTCAGATATTTGATAGGCATACTCAGCTAAACTGGTGAAATGATAACGCGCATTTCAGGACAGTTGAAAGAGCCATCACTCCTATACTTTCTCCTCCCCCTCTACTCTATCTGAAAGATGGCTTCTTAATGTATTTTTCTATAATAAACTTAACATCTTCAGATTTTATTTCCCACCTGAGGTCTAAATCATCTTTGCCATAAACGTAAAACAATGGAGCCAATTGTTTGGGAGTGCAGGTTTACAATATATCGTTACAATAATAATTCAGAGAGCTGGGAAGTTTTCTTTGCTGTAAATTTACTCAGCTAATTACTGATATGAGTCTGCAAAATAAGTGGATTCCCACTGGAAAATGGGGACAGAGGAAATCCACCTGAGAACCACAGGTGTAGTTTTATTCATAGAACCATGGAATAGTTTATCTTTGAAGGTACCTCTAAGCCCATCCAATTCTACCCCCACCTGCCATGGGCAGGGACAGCTCCCACAGATTCAGGGTGATCAAAGCCCCATCCTGCCTGGCCTTGAACACCTCCAGGGATGGGGCAGCCACCACTGCTCTTGGCAACCTGGGCCAGGGCCTCCCCACCCTCTTCGTGAAGAATTTCTTTGTAATGTCTAATCTACATCTTCCCCCTTCCAGTTTAAAGCCATTCCCTCTCGTCCTGTCATTCCAAGCCCTTTTAAAAAGCCCCTCCCCAGCTTTCCTGGAGCCCCTTCAGGTACTGGAAGGCTGCTGTGAGCGCTCCCCAGAGCCTTCATCTTCCCAGTGAGGAAGATGAGCAGGCCAGCCCTCTCCTTCCACCTTTTTGGCTCCATTTTTCACAGAACCAGAGCAGAGTTTCAGGAAGGTGGCTGCAGAACTGCATCCGTTTTTGGTGTGTGGTGATGCCTTGTCCCACGATGAAGAGCCTCCCTGGCTGTATATGCCTTGTTGAATTGTCGCTTGGAATCAGACACTGCGTGGGCTCCCTGCACATATGGTCTAATGCAGACAGTTTGTAAACCAAGGACCCAGACCTGTGTCCAAGAACTGATGCCTTAAAGTTATACTGACTATGGATAGATGTTGCTGGAAACATGAGGCTGGGAGGAACCAAGAGGTTGCTGTCCCATGTTCTGAAGTCACGGACAATCCTGCAATAATGGTTAATCCAGAAGAATCAGTACAACTTCTCTTCACAAGCCAGCTCTCACCAGAGCCCACTAAACAAGCCCAGCAATGCCCTACATGTTACAGCATAAGAAAGTAAACTCAACTCTGCTAAACATCCCAGGAGACACAGTGCCATTACCAGTCTCCTGGGCTCCTGAAACAGCAGGGAATTAATGTAGACTAATTTCTCATATGTGATATTAAGGAATGGACTGCTTCATGCTATGGAATTAAAACAAAAAGCTCTGACAATCCTAGCTTTTATCAGAGAAAATCTAACTCCAGAGATGAAGAGAATTGATGGGGTTGGAAAAGCCCTCTAAAATCAACCAGTCCAACTGCCAGCCCAACACCACCATGCTAACTGAACCATGTCTCCAGGTGCCATCTCTACATGCTTTTGAACGCCTCCACCTCTCGTGCAGAGGGCTTTCCTACACAGAAAACCTTAGTCATGCCCTGCTCTGAAGCCAACTTTCATGGCCAGCACTCGCAATAGTTCAGAGGAAGGCTAAAACAGGGCCAGAAGATAAGTTATGAATCAAGGGGTGAACGAGGCTTCCTCAACCACGCAAATGACCATCAGAAGCCTGAAATTTAAGATTAATGGGATATAAATGTAGCACAGGCAATGCATTTGGCATGCAATGATCAAATCTCCATCCGCTGGAAGAGCAATAAATCACTTGCCCAAGGCCTTTAACTTCCAGTCCCAGAATTATTTCCACTCTATCAAACAACTCCTTTCATCAACAGCTCCATCTTCATGTGATTTATGTTCCTTCCTTCCTGTCTCCCTCTCCTCATCTCCATACAGACAAATGAATCTGGAAAGTGTTTAAGAATTTCACTCTTTGGATAGTTAGAGGTCTTCTAATTTCCAGTCTCACTGTACTCACGACTGGTTTATATCCATTTGATCTATTTCCGTGTTATCCCTTAATATCTTTTCCACATTTGATATTATCCCCCAGATGTATTTATATAAAAAATCATCACCTAACCCCTCAAAGTCATTTTGCTATATTGACAAAGCAAAGCTTTCCAAATGTGCTTTCCTCAGACAGGTGTTCCACTCCCCTAGACTGCCCAATTCAACAGCTTTCCTCTTTCCTAATGCAATTTAAAACTAATTTTTTTGACCCAACTCACGCACAACCGTTCAAGCAAATCCTTGCTCTCTTTGTATTGTGCAAATACTTCTTCAGTGCTGCCAGAAATATTTCCACAAAATTGTGAGGGCTATTTTCACAGCTTTATCATATTATAGAATCACAGAATGGTTTGGGTTGGATGGCACCTTGAAGATCATCCAGTTCCACCTCCCTGCCATGGCCAAGGACATCTCCTACTGGATCAGGGGCTCAAAGCCCCATCCAACATGACCTTGAACACCTCCAGGGATGGGTCAGCCACCACTTCTCTGGGCAACCTGGGTCACAGCCTCCCCACCCTCACAGCAAAACATTTTTTTCCTCATATCTCATCTAAATCTCCCCTCTTTCAGCTGAAAACCACTCCCCCTCATCCTATCCCTGCACTCCCTGGTCAGGAGCCTCTTTAGATGGTGCACTCCCTGCACCATCATATCTGCCACACTCTAAACCTCCCCAAAAGCTGTCCCTCACTCAGCCCATGAAGAGCTGATGCATTGCTCCCCTTTGCCCAGGGGCTGTAATGTGGGCTGCTGGACCTCATTGGCCCTCAGAAGTTGTGTGAGCACTTGGCTCCCCTTACATGGACTCTGCCCTGCAAGAGGTGGTGAAGGACACTGCAAGGACCACAGCAGAGCTGGGCACCCTGATTCACTCCACCGCACCCTGGGGCTGGAGATCTGGACTTTCAGTGCAGAGACAAGGAGGGACATCTCTCCCCAGATCTTTGGGTGTGACCCACAGACCTCCTTCTTTGGAGTTTTGGCCAGACAACTCTCCTCGGTCATGCTGCTCCAGGCAGTCCCAACTACAGTGATATTCCCTTTGGAAATGTTATTATTTCCTTGCAGTATAAAAAGAGGGACACACGCTCCTGCTCATCATCAGATCATTTGCGGTGCGTGGACTCCTCGATGCCTGCAGCTTCAGGCTGTGCAAGCCTCTGCTTTTCCTACACCTTCCCAGACAGTTGTAGGGATGCTGAGTAAAAGAAGTTAGTAGGAAAAAAACGTTTGTTTTTCATAAAAGGTTTTAATGTGGAAATGAGGCTTCTGAGCTGAATTTCGAGCTGCCGAGTCACAAGGTCTCTATGACCTTTGTCAATCCATGAACAACATTACAGAGGTCTCTCTAAGAGCACTGGTTGGAAATGTTTAAGACGCCGCTGTGAATACTCTGCAAATGATTTGTGGCAGACAGTTTGGCTTTTAACTCTGAGGTAATACTGAACAAAACCAAAATATTTTGCTCTTTTTTCCCCTCCTAAGTAGTTATTGAATTATTAATTTTATTTTAGATTATCTAGAAAAAGAAAAAAAATAAACCTAAAATTGAAATTCAACATTTTTTCTTTTTTTTTGAAATAGAATAATCTCATTGATCCTCTTTTCTTTTCCTAGCATGGGCAATTAAAAGAAAATTCATATCCATTGCACTTTGTGGAGTCAGGTATGTGTGAATTAAATGACACGAGTTCTCAGCCTTCCACGCGTTTTAAACAGGAGTGGGTTTTTTCCCTGGTGAAGTGGAAGACCTACCCCTGCCGAAGAAAAGCAGAGTTCATGGAGGAAGGACAGAGTTCCACAGTGCAGCTTGCATTGATGGGATGGTGGTGGAACAGAGCTGAGACCAGGAGAGGCTTGTTGACTGCACTTGGGAGATGGGAGACACAGTTTTTTTCCCAGGCAGAAGCTCTTATTTACAAAACTAGCGTGACAGATTTTTACAGCAAACTCAGTCATTGCCAAACCATGACTCAATTACTCATGCTGGGTTTATATTACCCTGCAAGATTTTCATTCCATTTCCCAGGATATCATTAGTCTTCCTCACTCCCAGCGCTCCCTGCAGCAGTGTGAAGGCAAGAGGAGAGCAGCTGGATCTCGGTCCTTATGCTGATGCCTTCCCATGGCCTCAAATTGTGCCAGGGAAGGGTTAGATGAGATATTAGGAAAAATCTCTTTACTGACAGAGTGGTGAAACCCTGGCAGAGGCTGCCCAGGGTAGTGGTGGAGTCTCCATCACTGGAGGGGTTCAGAAAACATGTTCCTCTTGTGGCACTTTTTGGCATGTAGATGTGGCACTTTGGGACACAGTTTATTAGGCACATTTGTATTGTGTTGATGGTTGGACTGGATGATCTTAGAGGTCTTTTCCAACCTTAATGATTCTTTGGTTCTGTAAGAGTTATGGGACTGCTACTACAAAGTCCAACCAAGCAGTGTTGGTGACTCTATCCCAACGAAAGCCATTCAGGAAGACAGAGGCAAAACCAGGTGACAAGTCTTTCCCCTCTGATTTCCTGTCCAGGTCTGTGCAAAGGACATCAATATAAAGTTCAGAAACTTATTCTGTGCCACCCTAAATGTAGAAACCCAGTTGATTGTTCATTATGATATCACCATTGCAGGGATGTATTTCCAAGTAGCAACTGAGAGCAGACCCTAAACCAAGTGGCTGCAGAACCACCATAACTGCCTAAGAACTGCAGAATTTATCAGAGTATAACCACAGAAATCTCTATAACTTAACCTAAAACCCTTCCTAGTTGTTCTAGAAACAACATTTTGCTTGGTGACAGTAGTTGTTTCGGTTTCATTGCTGCTCACCTGAACTGGTTGCCTACCCTCAGCCTGAGGTATCATGTGAAAAACTTGGACATTAACTCCTACCAGTTCGCTTACAAATTGTCCCTCTCCTGTCACATCTGTTCAGTGAAATCCCTGGATACCCAGCAACATTCTTGCCATTATTTATGGGACATCCCAGGTGTTTGATTCCCTGTCCCCATGCAAACTGGTGCAGGTAAAACAGCTGTTTATATGAAAAAAACATATTTCCAGCCCACACCACTAACTTGCTCACACAAATTGTTTCATGTGCAGCAAGAAATCCACATCAGCCTTTTCCATGGTACCAGAGCCAGAAATTCTCCATGAATCGATCTCGTCCTCCTCAAAGGGGCTGGACAGGCTGCCCCTGGTGTTGTGCATCTTTGTGCTTTGTGCAGTTTGGCTGCAGAGTCACAGGTGATGGAGTGACCTCCCCCTTGCTCAGAAGTGAGTCTTGCAGCCTGCAGTGCCTCACTACTGGCAAGCTCACCCTGGTGTTTGTTTTCTTCCTCCTTCCTAGAGAAACAGCAAACAAACAGACCTCCAGCCACAGCTACACATCACAGGGAAATGGTTCTGTTCATTAATTTGTTCTCAGTAAAAGGGCACATTTTTTTTCCTGTCTGATCCCTGAAAGCATCCGTGTACCAGCACACAGAAATGTCTTTCTTCAGGGGATCGATTTCTCCTCCTCCTTTCCCAGCTCAGCCTGTTCTGCTCACCAAACCAGACACATCCATTTCATTCTCTCACCTCTCCCAATTTCTGTGCCACAGGTACTGATTTTCACAAAACCAGGGAATACTTTGGTTTGGAAGGGACCTTAAATCCCACCCATATCCAAACCCCTGCCATAGGCAGGGATACTTCCCACTGGATCAGGGGGCTCAAAGACCATCCAAGCTGACCTTCAACACCTCCAGGGATGAGGCAGCCACCACTCCCCCAGACAACATGTGCCAGGGCCTCCCCACTCTCACAGCAAAATATTTCTCCCCAAGACCTCATCTCAGTCTCCCCTCTTTCAGCTCAAAACCCTTCCCCTCATCCTATCCCTGCACTTCCTGATCAAGAGCCCCTCCCCAGCTTTCCTAGAGCCCCTTTCAGTACTGGGAGGCTGCTCTAGCATCTCCCCACAGCATTGTCTTCTTTTCCAAGAATCCTCTCCTTTTTGCCCATGTCTTTCTGCTAAGAAGATGCTCAGTTCAGAGCAATCCTCTCCATCTGGAGACTGGCCAGAGCCCCACTGCCTCCCAGCTGTTTGTGCCACCCCTTTTGTGTGAAGCTCAGCCTGGTCCTATCTTTCCCTATTGCCATCTGGCATCTCTCACTTTCCACAGAATCTCACCTTTAGGTTTAAAGACACTCAAGCTGTTTCAGTGCAGTGCTTGGCCAGTTATTCTGTAAACACACCCTTTTGCATGATATAAGTTGAATGTCATTGCATTTTCTCTCCCTGTCTCTACGCTTCCTTATTCCAACTTATTTATCTTTATCTTTGGGGGGCTTTTCAGTTCTTTCCAGCTTCTAGTTTAAAAGGAATTCATGCAGCACTCCTGCCAGAGGAGAACTATTGAGACACAAGTTAACTAGAACCTCAGCTAGATGAAAAAGTAATTTGTTTTCTGCCACTATAAGCCATAGTCAAAAGGAAAAAGGTTAACAGGAAGTTTTAATACAGGGTCACCCAGGAAGCCCTTTTGTCCATTATTCCAGTGGGAAAAAAATAAGAGCTTTTGAACTGTGATCTATCAGATCAAACATAGGCATTCGTTTTAATTGAGATTAATTGTCCCTAGTCTCCAATGCCTATATTGACTCCACAGGGAGCCTAAATTGATCAGCTCAGAGGGAAACATCAATGTTCAACCAGAATGAACCCAGGGTGCCTCAGCCCAGATATCCCTCAGCTGGGTTGGGCTGTGTGCTGCAATGAAACTCGAAGCTGGAGGCCAAGCCCACAGATGTCTCAGCCAGTCCAGTAGAAAAAGAAACCTGAAAAACAAGGGAAGAATAGACTTCTGCCATGAGGAAAGGACTGTGTCCCCTGTTGGATGCATCAAGACCACATGAAAGTCATTGATGGGCCATTATCTCCCTTATTGTCACCTCTGTTCAAGGAAAACTTCGTGAAAACACTCTGGAGAGTTTCTCCCTGAGGAGGGGACTGGAGGCAGGAGCAGGGGTACGCGGTCTAGGTAAGGCTGGCTTGCCCCACCTCTCTAGGGAGCATCAATTGGCAGACTGCAGCTTGCTTGGCCTTTGCCTTGATTATATTAGAGACTGGGAGTCACTAGGAAGCCAAGTCCTGCTTCACCAAGACCATGGAGATGCCACTGGTAGCTGCAAGAACTGCACTGCAGACAAACGCTGTATGAAGTGAGTCATCTAGGACTGGGCAAATCAGCTGGTGGTTTTCTTTTTGACCCTTTTGCTTTTTCATCTCCTCTTCTTCAATGCCTGAAAATCATAGAATCATGGAATCACCCAAGCTGGAAGGGCCCCAAAAGAACCATCGAGTCCAAGTCCTGTCCCTGCACAGGACACTCCCAACATTCACACCGTGGGGCTGAGGGCATTGTCCAAATGCTTCTGGAATGCTGGCATTCCAGAGTGGGTTCTGTGACTGCTTCCCTGTGGAGCTGTTCCAGTGCTCCACCACCCACTGGGTGAAGAACCTCTTCCTAATGTCCAACCTGACCCTTCCCTGGCACATCTTCCTGCCATTCTCTCGGGTCCTGTCATTGGTCATGAGAAAGAAGAGATCAGCACTTGTTTCACCTCCTCATGGATAACTTGAGTAAATTTGATGATAATTTACTTAACAACATGATAACTTGATAAATTAAGCTGAAAGAGGAGACATTTAGGCTAGATATTAGGAAGAAATATTGAAATAGAAAGAAACTTGTTTCTATGAGGGTGGGGAGGCACTGGCAGAAGTTGCCGAGAGAAGTGGTGGCTGTCCCATCCCTGGAGGTGTTCAAGGCCACGTTGGATGGGGCTTTGAGCCCCCTGATCCAGTGGGACGTTTCCTTGCCCATGGCAGACAGGTGGAATTGGATGATCTTTCAGGTCCCTTCCAAACCAAACCGTTCTATGACTTTATGGAAGTCTTCAAGGTTCAGCAAGACCTTCAGCAAGTTCCTCTTCCCGTTCTTCATCTCCTCTAGGCACCTTACAGGAGCAAGCTCACACATGAAATCCTCCTCCTACAAGACTCCTTGTTCTGGTTTCAGGCACCATACTGCAAATATCAGGAAAACAATTGTTCTCCTGAATTTCTCCTGAAGCCCTGTTGTCACCCTTGGTCCTACAGACTGGGTGACCTCTTGATGTCTGGTGGGCCTTCCAGTGACATTCATGGATTCTTCTGTCCAGTTCTTCATTTGAAGAGAAAGTATTTTCCCAAGTTACCATGGAGATGAGTGCAGTGCAGTCAGCTGAGACTTGTTACACAAGCGCAAGGGAAGGGAAAGTGTTTGGAGCAGATGGATGCATACCAAGTGATCTCCTGCTTACTCTCTCTAGCTGGGAGAACAAAGGAAAGTAGAAAGAGAAACAAAGTTGGAACAAAACAACAGAGATTATTTGTATGAACACTGTTGTGGTAGGCATGAGAGCGAGGGTATCAGTGAGGCTGAAGTGCGAAGAGAGGTGGTTGTGTCCAACAGGCTGACAGTGCAGGTGGGGAAAAAACAAAGCTCTTTGAGACTTGCGATGCACAAAGGGGTTTGTTCTTGGAAACATCTTTAGGATTTTTTTCCAGATATGTTGGTTGATCTCATTAAAGTGATTGAGTCACTCAGAAATGTGTCCCAAGTGGCCTTTCTCCAATAAATCTTTTCCTAGTGTATCAACAAATACCGGTCACATTATAGTTGAGGTTGACGAATGAGAGGCATAAGGGATCCACGTGCCTGATGGGATCCTCCTGCTCTGAGAAGCTTTACTCAGTTCTGCAACATTTGGTCTCCTCCACTTTAGAGTTTCTTAAGAATTCAGGAGCCTTTTTCTGTAAAGATGCAAAGTCCTGGGATGGAGGCACACGGCCGGCACGCAGCAGTGCAACAGTGCCCATCCCAGGGCAACACTGACCTACCTGTCAGGTAAAACACTGTAGGAACATGGACACTTGTCCCCAGAATAATCTACAATCCTTCTGTTTGACCATTTCACCCTCCTTGGTGTATCTATAATAATTCACGCAGGAGTGATGGAGCGGTGCTCCTGTTTCCACTGCCCAGAAGAGCCGGGATCTGGAGACACCACAGATTATGGGGAAATGTGTAACTCCCTGTGGTTGTGGTTGGGAATGGGACTTCAGACCAAGAACAAAGGGTCTCTGTTCATGAGGTTTAGGGGTTTCATAACAGGATCAAAAGCACCCCATACACCAACTAGATCCATTGAAAAGAGCCTTGGGAACCACACAGCATCTGAGAGTATCACAATACCGCATCCCAAGGGACAGTCGTCATCTGGGAATTACCCACCAGGTTCTTCTCTCACAAAAGTAGAGGGAATTTTCTGTTGAGGATCTTCTTAAACTCCTACGTGAGGCTGGTGTTTGTGCAAGAAGGAAATGGAATTGGGTTTTGTAAAGCAAAGTCTACAAAACTGCACTTCAAGAAGTCGCACAGGGTCTTTAGAAACTGCCACTGTGATAATTCAGGTGAGCATCTCTAGCAAGGATGTGTTGAAACATGAGTGTTAAATGACAAGTCAGTAAGAAATACCTGTCCAAGGAACAGTGCAGTGTTATTACCCCTCACACTCCATCACCACAGATGTCTCAAACTGCACAAAGAAACCCCGTGGATCAGGCGAAGCCCCTGACTATAGATTTGTGCAGTGACCCACACAATGAGTCCATGACCATGTGTAAACCCACCCAAGATGCTGCAGAATAGGTGCATAATGTAGAATTAGCCCTGAGAGCAATCAGTGTGGCAGCCAACCTTGAAATCTCAGGGTTAATTCTACATTATGCACCTATTCTGCAGCAGTATCATGGCTCTGCCATTGCTGTGTGCTTTAGGTATCTGTAAAACTGTGTGTTACCCTTTTTGTGGGGAGTATTTTAAGACCTAATGATGCACAGTGCTGCTTATTATTATCACCAGAGTAACACATCTTAAATCAGTGTCATAATGTAGTGATCTTAACCATGAGAAAATCACTAGAGTTGTTAGGAAGCAGAAAAGTAGGAAATTACTTGTTACTAAGAGAGCAGTATATGGAGTGCAGATGCCTCCTGCACATCTGTATTCATTACAGCAAAGATTAACCACCAGGACATTCCCAGTACAACAGAGCAAAGCCCCAAAGGTTTGGGGACTGCATCCCTAAATGAGGCACAAAGTTAGAAACTGGTGAGTCATTAATGATCGTTATGTTTTAATAATATTTAATACCAAAGGTGCCAGTGAGACCACATGTTGTTCCAACAGATAATTAGATTTACTGGAAAGTGCAAGTTGCAGCCATGGTGCCAAACCCTTGTGAAAAGGAACCTGAGGAGCCTCTGTCTTTGTGTAGCTGCAGGATACATTCAGGAAAGCGTATTTTGAAAAGGTGAGTCAGGCTGAGTTTGCGAGGAGTAAATCATGTCAGGGAAATGTGATTACTTTCTAATGAAATAACTATCAGTCTGGATAGAGGGGGACCAATAAATCCCATAAATCTGCTCTTTTCATATGACTTGTCCTGATGCAGTTTCCTATGATGAATTCTTGTACAGCCTTTTAATCCTGGCTTGTAATTGAGGTTTGCTGTGCTGTATTTGCTGTGTTTCCTGTATTCGCTGCCTTGCAGACCTTGTGCAAGGATGGAGTTTAGGGAATGGGTAGCCCAAGAGATGTCAGCCCCACATCATGTTTTGCACATCCTATACTTTCCTTCTCCATCTCCTAAAGTCCTGCTTCCTACCACCAACACACGCCCTCCAGGGTGGTGTCTCTTAATACACCAACAGGTATCACAGGCACTGCAATAGTTTTCTTGTCATGTGAGAGCCAGCTGGAGTAATTTGTTTGGTGAGATTCAGCTCTTCTGAAGTTACATTGATGACTCGCCACCTCATGGCTCTGTTGTTATGACAGAGCTGTCACTCAAAGCTTTCAGAGGACATGATGAGCAGAGAGCAAATAATTATGAAAGCTCTGCCACATCTGCCACCAGGATTTCATGCGGACCCAGTGTTGGCATGGAGCAGAGTGTTGTGTTTGAAGTCACAGAATCTCAGAATCATGGAATGGTTGGGGTTGGAAGGATCATTAAAGGCCATCCAGATCCACCCCCCTGCCATGGGCAGGAACACATCCCACTGGATCAGGGGTCTCGGAGCCACATCCAACCTGGCCTTGAACACCTCCAGGGATGGGGCAGCCACCACTGCTCTGGGCAACCTGGGCCAAGGCCTTCACACCCCCACAGGAAAGTATTTTTTCCTCGTATTTCATCTCCATCTCCCCTCTTTCAGCCCAAAACCATTTTCCCTTGTCCTGTCACTGCACTCCCTGATCAAGAGCCCTCCCCAGCTTTCCTGGAGCCCCTTTCAGTACTGAAAGGCTGCTCTAAGGTCTCCCCGGAGCCTTTTCTTCTCCAGGCTGAACAATCCAACTCTCCCAGCCTGTGTTTTTGTGTGTGGTTCTCCAGCCCTTGAATCATCTCCATGGCCTCCTCTGGACTCCAACAGCTCCATGTCCTTCCTGTGCTGAGGACTCCAGAACTGGACACAGGGCTCCAGCTGAGGTCTCACCAGAGCAGAGCAGAGGAGCAGAATCATTGTCAATCCGAATCATTGTCAAGGTGAAGTGGTGTAAACCCTAAAAGGAAAGGGATTGTCCATACCAGTTGACTTGAAAATGTTGTGCTGAATGCTTTGACACAGACTCCTGAGTGAAGAGCAGAGAGATGTTGGTGTTGTTTCAGGATAGCCATTATTCACATTGAGTGATACTGTATTCCTGGGGCACAAAGCATCATCTAGAAGTCAGCTTTCATCAAGGCGCTTTGGACCAGACTCTCATGAACCTTATGATGCACACAGGTTTACTCTCCCAATACAAAGAAAGATCTCATTAAAATGAGAATGGGACAGCCCAAAGCTGCTAAGTTAATGAGAGAAATGAAAGGGCTTGCAGGGAAGGATAAAAGAGATGTTATTACATGCTGGAGGGAGAGGAGCTGAGTCTGAATGATGACACCGAAGACCACTCTGTGATTTGTCAGACTGACTCATCCCAGTGGCCAGGAAATGCTTTCCTCTTGGAAAAAAAAAAAAAAAAATCATAAACTGTTTCAATCAGTTCTCAGCAGTTTGGAAACTAAAAGAAAGCCAGTTAAAATTGTACAGAATGTAAAAGGCTTTATTCAGTTATAATATAAGACATTGACAGCTGCACATATTATCCCACTCTATTACCGCTCTGTCAAGGAATCATATAAACTAATAGTATTAAAATGAAGACCCTATAAAGTGAGATAGAAGTGAGATGCAATTCACATTGTGAAGTCTAGCATTTCCAGACAATTTTAGACTTCTGAAAATCAAATGAGTTCCCAAAAAATATTTTCTCTGGGGAATGAAGAGGTAGAGAAGTGAAAATGGTTTCTTCATTGCCACCCACAGAAATCTGGCAGTTTTTTTGCGGTGAAAAGCACTCACAAGCTGCTTTTAGGGGTTCTGCAAGGAGGAAGAAATCCTAAATAACTTCCTCTGCTGTGATCTGTGCTTCTTCTCTCCTTTGCATGCCCGTTGTGCTGTTCCCATGCTTCAAATACCTGCACAGGTTGGAAATATACTTTCAAAAACAGACCGACAACGTTGAGACTCCATGGCTCTGTTCATCTGAGTTTTCTCATCTTCAAAAGAAAACAATGAGTTTATTAATTAGTGTCTGTGAAGTGTGAGACCGAAAATGCTGATGTTCTGCTCAGACAGCAGTGTGTCACCGAGTCTGGCCCTGAAGAGGAGAGTGCAGTGCTGATGCTGGAGCAGGCAGCCTGCAAAACGTACCCCCAGGAGCTCCACATACCACGTCCCTTTTAGCCATGGAGCAGGGTTCAGCTTCGGACAAGGAAAACAATCCCCTCGGCTCTCTAACCTTGTTCAATGAGACTAGTATTGACACCCTGGGATGCTCTGAAATGAACTCTATTAGCACAGAGGAGCTGCTCCAATACTCTGCAATTAGGGGATGTAATTGCAGGCAGGGTGGAGAGGAGTTTGTGCTGAGAGTTGTCATTTTGCATTACTACTCACCATTCAGTACCTCCAAACATTATAGACTTGTTTTCCAACATTTCCTTTCCCAGGGCTGTGTGGGCTCTGCATGGTCCCTTGGGGATGACAAACTGTTCTTCCCAGTGCGAGATGAGAGAGTTCCTTTGGAAATACTTTTTACTTGTTTAATTTGCATCTTGTCACGGTATAACTCACTTTCCCCATAGTTTTGGGTTTCGTTGGTTCTTTTTATGATGGATGCATGGACTCTGCAGTCCAAGAAGCATCTCCAGTTGGCCTCTGAGGTCTTTGAATGTGGTCTGGGTCGGACGAGATGTGAGCCAGTGTACAGTGCCATCCTAAGGCTTTTTCATCCAGTTTCTATACCTTCCACCATTCTTGACCTCTTTAAACATTCCTCCCAGTTTGAAGGCTCTGAGATTTGCGTAAAGAGCAAATGGGAAAATGCAAAATCAAATGGAAGACATCTAAAGAGCTACTCAAAGCCACTGGGGACTGGGCAGTGACAAAGTCATTTTTGCTGCCAGTAACTTTGGACATAACCCACAGTAGTGCCTGGCTTTGCTTGTGGTCTCTACAGGCCCATTGACATAGTCCCTGCTGACAAGTTTCATCACATTCCTCCGAACACTTGCTGGGTCCTGTACATGGGTCATAACAACTCCATCCAATGCTCCAGTCTTGGGGAAGAGCAGTTGGGGGTGCTGGTTGACAGCAGCTGAACATGAACCAGCAGTGGCCCGGGCAGCCAAGAAGGCCACCAGCATCCTGGCTTTGGATCAGCCATAGTGCGGCCAGGAGGAGCATGGAAGGGATCATCCCCCTGCCATCAGCACTGGGAAGGACACATCTGGAATCCTGGGTTCAGATTTTGGGCCCCTCACTCCAAGAAGGACGTTGAGGGGCTGGAGAACATCTGGAGAAGGGAACCATGCTGGGGAAGGGTCTGGAGAACGGGGTTTCTGGGAGCAGCTGAGGGACCTGGGGCTGTTTAGCCTGGAGAAGGGGAGGCTGAGGGGAGACCTCATCACTCTCTGCAGCTCTTGGAAAGGAGGTTGTGGTGAGGTGGGTGCTGGGCTCTTCTCCCAAGTGACAAGGGATGGGAAGAGAGAAAACGGCCTCAGGTTGTGCCAAAGGAAGTTCAGGTTGAATATTCGGAAATATATGTCTTCACTGACAAAAAGAGAAAGACCTGGCAGAGGCTGCTTAGGGTGGAGGTGGAATTTCCATACCTGGAGGGGTTCACTACATGTGGCCATTGCACTTGGGGAAAGGGTTTATCAGGCACGCTGGGTTTAGCTGACGGTTCATCTGACTGATGAGCTTGGACCTTTTCCAACCTTAACCATTCTATGACTCTACAATTCTATCTGCAGACACAGCACTGGTAACAGAGTCTACACCCAGAGGAGTGTTGGTGTGAAAGGCAGTGATCCTTGTCCATTGAATTTGGATGCTTTTGCACTGCAAGTGGGCTTTGAAGTCATTGTGGAAATTCTGTCGACTGACAGTAATATGGATGCTAAGAAGGACTTTGTCATTCCCCACAGTCTTTCTGCCAGCTTTCATAATCCATGTTGGCAAAGCCCAGAGATGTCACTGCAGAGTCTTTTGAAGTAACTTTACTGGTCTGTAAATCAACTGAAGGAAGAAAAAGTTAAGAAGCAAAAAAGGGGAGATTGAGATGAGATCTTAGGAAGAAAACTTTTCTTCTGAGGGTGGGGAGGCCCTGTCCCAGGTTGCCCAGAGCAGTGGTGGCTGCCCCATCCCTGGAGGTGTTCAAGGCCAGGTTGGATGGGGCTTTGAGCCCCCTGATCCAGTGGGAGGTGTCCCTGCCCATGGCAGGGGGTGGAATTGGATGGGCTTTGAGGTCCCTTCCAACCCAAACCATTCCATGCTTCCATGATTCTATGAACTGACCTTTTTGCATTCGAAAGTGAGGATACCCTGGATTCTGTTAAATGAGGCAACTGTGACATGGAGCAGCTGAAGCACGGTCGGTCAGAACAAACAGGTTCACTGGAAGAGTATCTTTCTGTGTTGCTGACTAAGCAGTATCTGGATGATACCTTGGTTGCTGCCACTTGACTGAAAAATGAAAATGAGCTGTTCTGACGATGGGAATCAAGTTATGAAAAATATGATTTGCACTTTCCAGTGGGAGAATTCCTGTCTGTTTCCAGCTCATCCAGTTCAGACACTTGAGGTTTTCCCAAGATTCATGCGTTCCCTCTGAAGCTCTCGATTGTCTCATTTTCCTACCTCCCTTTTTTAGAACCACAGTATCATAGAATGGTTTGGGTTGGAAGGGACTTTAAAGCCCATCCAGTTCCAACTCCCTGTCATGGGCAGGGACACTTCCCACTGGATCAGGGGACTCAAAAGTCATAAAATTTAGGATTAGGATCTAGAAGAGGAATTCTTCCTCAGAGAGTCAAGTATAGAGGAAAGACTGACAATAGGTTTCCTGGAAAGGAATATGAGGGATGCAACTGGGGAGAAAAGGTTAAGTTCAGGAGCACCATGACTAAAGCTGCATCCAGAGCTCTCTGGGCCAGCTGGAGTGCTTTTAGGCAGTGTTTGCAAACCCCTCAGGCTCAGCATCTGATACGTTGTTTGCAAATATTTATGTCAGCAGGTTTCTGTTTGCTGAGATATTTTGAGAGGGGCTGTTTGCTTTTATTCATTTATGAATTGGGTCCCATATGCTTGATCAAATATTTGTTTTCCATTATTCATTATTTGCAATTCATATGTTGCTGTCGGTAATTTGCTGTCCTTTATTCTCCTCTTTAGAAAGTTCGCTCTGAACCCTCAGAAGCAGAAGACAATCATGGAATGGTTTGGTTGGAAAGGACCTCAAAACCCATTCAGTTCCTTCAGTTCCACCCCCCTGCCATAGGCAGGGACATCTCCCACTGGATCAGGGAGCTCAAAGCCCCATCCAACCTGGCCTTCAATACCTCCAGGGATGGGGCAGCCACCACTTCTCTGGGCATCCTGGGACAGGGCCTCCCCACCCTCATAATGAAGAATTTCTTCCTAATTTCTAATATAAATCTTTCCATTCCAATTTAAGGATTTCCCCCCTTGCCCTGTCACTCCAGGCCTTTGTAAAACATCAGTTCCCAGCTTTCCTGGAGCCCCTCTCAGTCCTGGGAGGCTGCTCTAAGGTCTCCCCACAGCCTTTTCTTCTCCAGGCTGAGCAACCCCAACTCTCTCAGCCTGTCCTCATAGCAGATGTTCTCCGATCCTTGGATCATCTTCGTAGCCTCCTCTAGACTTGTTTCAACAATTCCATATCTTTCTTGTGTTGGGTGTTCCAGAACTGGACACAATACTCCAGATGGGATCTCACAAGAGCAGAGGAGAGGGAGAGTATTAACTCTATTGGGTCAAACTATCCCAGTGCAAGACGTTGCTCAGTGAGAAGAAGATAGAGAGGAAATTGGGTCAGCTTGGAAGAAAAAAAAGTGAAACAACAAGAGGAAGATTTACAGATGTAAAAAGAAAGGGTAGGAAAAGAGAAATAGTCAGCAGGGGATGTGAGGTGTGCTGAGAAGCCCTTCTGTACGCACGCAAGAGGGAGACAAGGGTAAAACTCAGTGCGCATGGGAAGCTCCCGGGAGAGGACACAAAGTAAAATGTTTAATGCCTTTCCTCTGTCTTTACAAAAACCTGGACTGCTCCATCAGCTGACAAGAGTGGCAAAGCCATGGGAATCGGGCTGAAACAGGGCAAAGTAGGGAAGAGTTGCATAAGTTTGTGATTCTCACATTATCTGAACCTGACAAAACTCGGCCACAGGTTTGAGCCATCTCAGAGCTGCGGATTTCTGTCTCCAAGAGCATCTGGAGAAGGAATAGATTTATTTAGGCCTGGAAAAGAACAAGGGAATGGTCTGGGATGTTCTGGAGTCCTCAGCAAAGGAAGGACACGGAACTGTTGGAGCAAGTCCAGATGAGGCCACGGAGATGATCTGAGGGCTGGAGAACCTCCTGTACGAGGACAGGCTGAGAGAGTTGGGGTTGTTCAGCCTGGAGAGGAGAAGGCTGTGGGGAGACCTTAGAGCAGCCTCCCAGTACTGAAAGGGGCTCCAGGAAAGCTGGGGAGGGGCTTTTGATCAGGGAGTGCAAGGATAGGATGAGGACAAAGGGTTTTGAGCTGAAAGAGGGGAAATTGAGATGGGATCTTGGGAAAAAAATTTCCCTGTAAGGGTGGGGGGCCCTGTCCCAGGTTGCCCAGAGAAGTGGTGGCTGCCCCATCCCTGGAGGTGTTGAAGGCCATGCTGGATGAGGCTTTGAGCCCCTGACCCAGTGGGAGGTGTCCCTGCCCATGGCAGGGGGGGTTGTTTGGATGGGCTTTGAGGTCCTTTCCAACCAAACCATTATGTGATTCTTTGATTCTAAGGAATTGAAACCATAGTTTCATAGGATAATTTTGGCTGGAAGAGACCTCAGGAGGTCTCCAGTCCTGCTCAAAGCAGGGTAAGCCACCAGACCAAAGATGTTTGGTTAAGCCTTTATCCAGTTGGTCTTAAAAACCTGCTAGGATGGAACCTGCACAACCTGCTCCAGCAAAGCAGTCAGAACCCTGGGGGTGAGCTGTAAGAGTGCTGAGCCATCTCATTTATGTCTGGCACCTTTGGGGGTTCACAGCCTCCATTGGTATTCCTACAGTAATTTGCAAATGATTATTTTTGGTCTAGTGAGTCTTGCGATTTGCGGCTCTGATTTTTTATAAGGCCCACTTATGGGCTATGATTACATGAAAAAAACACCTTTTCAGGGGGCTTTGCAGGGTGCAGCCTCCATCCCTCAGAGCTTGGCACTCTGGGTATGCTCAAACGGGCATCAATCAGCAGCAGACAATTGTCTGACATGAAAACACAAAACCAAGAGCTGCATCCATCAGATTTCTATCAGAAATAGATTAAAACACAGCAAGAAAAACTGCAGCTTTCTCTCCATCCAAAAAAAAATGAGACGAGTTGGAGGTTTTTTTCTTTATAGTGAAAGCTTTGTGAACGGGTACAAAGTCCATCTCGACTGCAGCAGTTTGTGCTGGAGACAGACCCTCAGACAGCTGGAATCAGAAAGGCTTTCTGAGGTGCTAATTTACTGCAGGAACCACCACTCACGTCTCGAGCGTTTTGTTTCCCCAAGCATCAGAAGGAGCCTGCCTTGTTTCCCTTTCAGTGAGGGTTTGTTTCCCAACAGTGATGAGAAAACAGGGCGGGTCTTCTGTCTGCGTCCTGCTGGGGTTGCCTCCAGATGTTCCTTCAGCAGCAGGAGCTGGCCACCTTCCAGCCTGCAAGAATTTCATCTTAAGTGAATCAGCTTGTAAAAATATACCGGCATCTGGTGCAGATCAGCCAGTTTCTATTGGCCTTTCATTTAGCAGCCAGGATCTCTGTCAGCTGGGCCTCCTGCTTCATCAACTCTTTGGAGCTTATGACCCCTCTGATAACCATTTGGGTTGTGATGTGTAATGCTTTGTTCTTGGTTTCTGCACATCTCAGTCTGGATTGTGACTGACATAATCACCCCAGAATACAGGCTGACTGTCCGGCCCCTTGGCACTGCCTGCACAGAATCAGAGGCACAGAATCACCCGAGTTGGAAGGGCCCCACAAGGATCATCGAGTCCAACTCCTGTCCCTGCACAGGACACTCCCAACATTCACACCGTGGGGCTGAGGGCACTGTCCAAATGCTTCTGGAATGCTGGCAGAGTGGGTGCTGTGACTGCTTCCCTGGGGAGCTGTTCCAGTGCTCCACAACCCTCTGGGGGAAGGCCCCACCAAGAGCAGGAGCATTCCTTCTGACCCTATGGTGGGCTTTGGAAGCCCACCCTGACCTGTTTTCTCCTCAATACCCATACCAGGGACCTGGGAAGGTGCTTATATGTGTTTATAGGGGCTGCAGCTCCACTGCTGAGCAGTTGATTCGGTGAATCACGGAATCATGGAATGGTTTGTGTCAGAAAGGACCTCAAAACCCATCCAGTTCCAACACCCTGCCATGGTCAGGGACACCTCCCACTGGATCCGGAGGCTCAAAGCCCCATCCAACCTGGTTTTCAACACCTCCAGGGACGGGGAAGACACAGCTTCCCTGGGAAACCTGGGACAGGGCCTCCCCATCCTCATTGTGAAGAATTTCTTCCTTATGTCCAATATAAATCTTGCCCCTTCCAGTTTAAAGCTACTTCGCCTCATCCTGTCACTCCAGGCCCTTGTAAAAACCCCTCCCCAGCTTTCCTGGAGCCCCTTTCAGTACTGGAAGGTCTCCCCAGAGCCTTCTCTTCTCCAGGCTGGACACCCCAACTCTCTCAGCCTGTCCTCATACAGGAGATGCTCCAGCCCTCGGATCATCTTTGTAGACTCCTTGGGACCCACTCCAACAGTTCCTCCTGTCTTTTTCCATCTGCCAGCCCTGGCCATGCTTTGCCACTTCATCTCCCTGTGCCATTGCCTTCACAGACTCCACCACTCTCCATCACCTTTTTCTGAGCTTTCACTCTTCTTCTTTAAGGAGCAAAGCCACACTCAGCTTTTTAAAGTTCGTTTTCACTGCTTACCTATTTAAGGAACGTTTCTGAGGAGCAGAGCAATGTGAAAGCTTCTGAACATAGGAGCAGTTAAGCCCCATGCACTGTGTTTTATAGCTTGATGCTGGCATGGGCCCATTCAAATATATTTTGACATACAACGTGTTATTCTTTCCAAGGCAGTTGGTCTCTTTATTTATTTAGTTAGAGTGAAGGATTCATTCCCCCACTGACTAACAGGAGACCAAGGATTCCCACATGCAGCTGAGCCCCTGTACTTCATTCTCTGCTGGTGAAATTGTATTCATCCATTCTGGAGCTATTGCACTTCATTCCTCACCAATATATTTTTATTTGTATATAAAATAAATATGTGACAGCACACGGAAAGTTAAGAAGTGGATAAATTCATAAATTACTTTTATACAGCAAAGCTGATGTGACTGTATTCCTCTGGACTTAACCAGTGCACAACCAAATAGATATTAAAGAGGAGCTTTAAAAACACACTGCGCCCTTCCAGAAGGGATGCACAAATCACGATGAGTTTTCTTTCCTAAAAGTCATTTCCCACCTATAGTCACCACATATCTGTTAGGCATGGATGTCTTCACACTCCCAGTTTTGCCCTTGGAGCAATGCTGGGCTTGGGCACCACATCAAGGTGACCTGCCAAAAGCACATGGTTACCCAACATGGATAAAGCCATCAACTCTTCTGCACATCCAGGTCTGATTTGCAGAGGTGGATATCACTTAGATGTTACTGCACAGGAGGATGTTTTTCTACGGTAGAACTGCGAGTCACGCTGGGACTGGTTGGACTGGAAACCCTTCTTGTCCTGGTGCTCAGACTTTGTGCCCTGGTGGTGGAAGGGACAGGGAAGAGAGGGCTGAAGGTCATCCAAGACCTTCACTGCAGGAGGCAAGAGTTGTTTCTCCTCAGGCTTCCATTCACTCTTTGCCAAAACCCTGCCATCAGTGCTTGTGAAAATGGTTGCAGGAATTTTGGTCTTAAAAGCCATCCATTTTTTCCATTAAGTGAAAAAGTACTTTCATAGCTTTCATTAAATGTTTGTTACATTATTTGAAGTCATTTGCTGTGCTCTATGTTTAGTAATTCTAGTAAAGTTCTTCAAAAGTCATTTCTTTGCTATTTTTGACTTTTCTGGAATCATTACCTTGAAGTGTCTTGGTCCCCTGCTCTAGGACAGGACTGTTATGGATTTTTAAGCCATTCATGTATATCTACACCATATGGACAACGAGGAATGTGCTGGCCATAGATGAAGGGGCTGACAGAAATAGATCAGTACGTGAGCAAGGACGATAGGAATTACCCACCACTGCCCACCTTGCTCATCTGGCAGGACACACTGATACCCATCCTGCTTACAGACCTCCTTGCAGGTGGAGGGGAGCATGTCGAGGCACCTCCCTACCTTGGAGATGTCACCAGGCCATCTCCAACCTTGGGGGTACCCTGAGACTGGGTGCAACTGGTAGGATATCTGAGATGGTTCTGTGCAAACCCCAGGACACGCAGAACACACCATAAGCAAAGACAATCCTTGCAAACAGAAAGGGGAGGGTAGGAATGCTGTGCTCTTAAAGCTGGGGAACCAGTGGCACCAGAACAGAAAACAAATCCAATGGAATGGCAAACACCTGAACATGCATAGCACAGGGTGGTTTTATCCCTGTTCTGAGTCTGTGGAGTCAAGCATTGAACACTTGCACAAATTAGACAGGGCTGTCAGAGCATCCAGGTGGTCCATCTCCAGATAATCTATCCCTGCTCCTGCTCCTACCCAATGTCCCTGCCAGAGCAGGGCATTGCTACCTGCCTGAAGGAGATGGAGATGAACCTTACTCCCCCTCATCCTCCCTGCATACTGGTGCACCTGTCAATGGTGGGAGAGGCCGTGGGGTATGCTGGGAGATGGCCCATTTCCCAAGGTGTGGAGGAGGAGGCACTCAGGAGGAAAGGATGCAGAGCTGCCCTGGGATTGGGTTTGGGGTTTTTTTTGGTTGGTTGGAATCAACCATCAATCATCAACCATCCAATTCCACAGGATCAGGGGGCACAAAGCCCCATCCAAACTGGCCTTGAACATCTCTGCGGATGGGACATCCACAGCTTCTCTGGGCAACCTGGGACAGGGCCTCCCCATACTGGAAAAAATTTCTCCCTAAGATCTCATCTCAATGTCCCCTCTGTCAGCTGAAAACCATTTCCCTTCAACCTATCCCCGCACTCGATCAAGAGCCCCTCCCCAGGTTTCCTGGAGCCCCTTTCAGTACTGGGAGGCTGCTCTAAGTCTTCCCTCAGCCTTCTCTTCTCCAGGCTGAACAATCCCAACTCTCTCAGCCTCTCCTCTTAGAAACTGGAACCGGGTGATCTTTAAGGTCCCTTCCAACTCAAGCCATTCCATGATTCTGAGATGACTGTCACACCTCTGCTCCCATAGGGATCTCAGGCAGAACCACACCAGACCATGGTCAAGGTGGCTGCAGCCCCACAGTACAGGGAGCACCCTGAATCTCCCCAGCACCCCCCCAACACAGCACCACACATCTCTGCCTACTGCAGGAGCTGAGAGGCTGCTGCGCTGCAGGCATCTTGTAGAAATCTCTTGCCAACCCTGTCTCCCTCAGGAATCCTGCTTCCCAATCTCAGTTATAGACCTTTTTATTTCCTCATCTGTAATATTTATGTCTGACCTTTGCCACTCAGACAGGTGTGCAAGGAGGAAAAACTGATGAAACATTCTGGAGTCCTTCTGGGCCAGGTGGGGGTACAGGGATGCAGGAAACTCTGCCCAAGTACTATTGATTTCTCAAGGATCCCCTTGGGTCGGCTACTGCCTCATCAGTTCCAGAGAGAACTAATGGGCTCTTTCTTCTGCTCCAGGGTTATGAACTTGTCTTGTTGACAGTCTCCTACCTTGCTGGGATGGATTCTTGGTGCCTATGCTGGGCTTTAAATCAGGCACATTCATTTTATGTGCAACTGTCTTCCCTTCCCCGCTCAGTATTAAGCACACAACGTGACCAAGCACCTGACAGACAGTGCTTTTCCCCCTGTGTTGCTTATCCTCGCTCTCCTCCTCTGACTGCCAGATCCATGACCGTGTGTGCATAAAATCATAGAATGGTTTGAGTCAGAAGAGATCTCAAAACCCACCCAGTTCCACCCCCCTGTCATGAGCAGGAACAACTCCCACTGGATCAGGGAGCTCAAAGCCCCATCCAAACTGGCCTTGAACACCTCCAGGGATGGAGCAGCCACCACTTCTCTGGGCAACCTGGGACAGAGCCTCCCCTCACTCACAGCAATATATTTCTTCCTAAGATCTCATCTCAATCTCCCCTCTTGCAGCTGAAAACCATTCCACCTCATCCCACCCCTGCCCTCCCTGATCAAGAGCCCCTCCTCAGCTTTCCTGGAGCCCCTTTCAGTACTGGGAGGCTTCTAAGGTCTCCCCAGAGCCTTCTCTTCTCCAGGCTGGACATCCCCAACTCTCTCAGCCTGTCCTCATACAGGAGGTGCTTCAGCCCTCAGATTATCTCCATGGCCTCCTCTGGACTTGCTCCACCAGTTCCATGCCCTTCCTGTACTGAGGACTCCAGAACTGAATGCAAGGCTCCAGGTGAGGTCTCACCAGAGCAGAGCAGAGGGGTAGAATCCCCTTCCTCCATCTGCTGGTATCACTTTTACTGCAGTTTTCTTATTCACATTCCTGTGAATATCCTTCAGGCATTCCACAGCCTCTGCAAAGTTGGGCATGTGGCATGGAGGTTACTGAGACGTGTGTCCAACTCTACACAAAAAAATTCATGTTGATTCTGACAAGCTGCAAGGTCCTTCGTGGTTTAGACACACATTGTAATGCCAGAAAAAGGACTTAGGGATGTAAAGAGAGGACCTATCAGTGGCTCAGAATGAAGGATTTCTCAATAACCAAGCCCTAGGTGAGGGACAAGGGCCACCATAGCCCAGGGAGAACAGGCAGGGATGCTGCTCAGCTCAGGCATTGAGACTGACAGCTCTTGCTATAAACTGCATGGTAGGACCATGAGTACCACTACAAGTTAATGCCCAAGGACCACAAAGCAGGTGGGACTCACACAGAGCATGATCTGTTCCCAGTTTGCTGGTGCATTAACCCTATTCACCCGTAAAAGGAGCAGCCACTGCTCTTGCTGTCTGTAGTTAATCTCACCCTGGCTTAATTAGGAGTCATGAAAAGCTGATGGCTCTGTAAAGGCCCTCAACCTCTCTGCTTAATGTTTTAGTCTCCTAATTTATGCACGGGAGCCCTAGGCAAATAACCATCTTTAATGACCACATCATCATCGTGAAGTCATTAAGAGAGGATGGGAGATGAGGGGGATCTCAGCTATGAATAACAGGAGGAGGTTCAATATGTGCTCTTTCATTACCGTGGTTAAAGGGTGCCAAGGCCAGTGTTGCCCATCGCCTCCTGGGCTCTCAGCCTGCAAAGCACTGAAGGATCATTGACAAGTCCTATCACAGCCAGGCTGCTGCCATCCTTTGGGGCATATTTGTCCTGTAGGGTGACAGATGAGAGGGCACAAATACAGGCTGAAATGGCAAGGCACCACACGGCCTTAAAACCGAATGATCATTGCAGATTTAATTGATGTAACAGTCCTATCAAAGTGCCATTATTTAATAGGCTGCGATTGATGGCTCCTGTTTCTTATTATTCCATCTCGTGCCCTGCCAGGAACAAAAGCAGTCAATGACTTTTAAACGCTTTCTCTTTCCTGTGAGCACTGCAGGAACAGCAGGAGTGGTTCTGGGTTGCAGCAGAGTTGGTGTGACAAGTACCCTTAATCCCTTCCACCAACGTCACAAAGGTGGGGATGAGCTCCAAAGATAGCCATGTACATGACAGCCTGTCTGGAAGCACAAGCTGCTCCAGCCCAGCCTATGACAAAGTACAACTTAGACAGAGGGATAAATAATTGATGAAAGTGGTGATTAATAGAAGTGGCGCAGAGCACAGAGACCTTGGGCAGAGCTGGATCCCAAGGTCTCTGTGGAGATGAAAAAGCACCTTGTCCCTGATAAGCTCATAAACTCCTAGACAGCCACCAGGGGCTGGGGAGACCTCATCTGCCCCACGGATTGCATACGTGTCCCACCATCACCTGCATGCCAAAGTGTTGCATTAGTTTCACTTTATCTTTAAGCTCAAGTCAAGCCTGTGGAAGATCCTTCTAGTTTAGTGGAAAATGACTTAGTGTGTCTTTAGCCCATGCCTGTCACCATAAGTCATTATTAAAATAAGAACATTTATCTTGGACTGGCATCATTTTAGCCGTGCTGGGTTGCACCGCTGTCCGGAGCAGCACAGGCTTTATATAGGGCAGGGTCCTGGCCCCTGTTGGTGTGTTCTCCAGGAGAGCACAAAATTTGATATAGATATAAGGTGGATGAATCCTGCCCAAGGCAATGATGGAGAAATGTGCTATCTCAGCAACAGGGAGCTCAGGACCATGGAGGAGAGGGGTTTGCTCAGTCTATATCCCAGGGGACAGGAAAGCTGAGGCCTGGGTACGGTCACACTCCCAGTTAGGAGCTGAGAGGCAGATAAAGCAATGAGATGAGACATCCAGAGAGAATAAAATATTGATGGAGTCACAGCTTCCACTTGGACTGTGTCTCCTTCTCCTCCAATGCATCCACTTGGGCATTTCATAGAATCATAGAATAGAATCTTCCGGTTGGAAAAGACCTCTGAGATCATCGAGTCCAACCGCACCCATCATCCGTTAAAGCATGTCCCTCAAAAACTCATCTCCCCGTTTTTTAAACCCCTCCAGGAATGGTGACTCAACCCCCCCCAGGAATGGTGACTCAACCCCCTCCCTGGGCAGCTGTTCCAGTCCCTGACCACCCTCTTGGTAAAGAAATTCTTCCTGATATCCAGTCTGAACCTCCCCTGGCACAACTCATGGCCATTTCCCCTTGTCCTGTCACTGGAGAGAAGAGATCAACACTGGCTCTGCCACAGCCTCCTTTCAGGCAGTTGTAGACAGTGATGAGGTCTCCCCTCACTCTTCTTCAAATTAAACAACTCCAGTTCCCTCAGCCACTCCTCATAGGACTTGTTCTCCAGCCCCTTCCCAGCCTCATTGCCCTTCTCTGGACGCGCTCCCACACCTCCAACACCATTTACAAGGCACATGGAGCTGGTGGTGGACCCTGCCTAGACATCATCTCAGTTCATCTGGAGGCTGTTGGAGTCCTCAGCCAGTGACTTCCTCGTGTTCCATGTGCGGCTGGGGAGCTGTCTGAGAGCAGAAATTCTCTGCCACTGAGGACTACCCAGAGCTCTGAGACCGGTGTTGCTTTGTGCAGGCAGGAGCTGTCTTGAAAGCTTGAGCTTTACAAGAAGTCCTTTCACAGAGGTGACCTCTGTAAGATTGCTAAGGGCACACATAAAAGAGAAAAAGTAAGGGAGGAATCAAAATAAAGAGAGCACAAAAGAGGGACATAAAGACTAACGAGGAAACTTTCTGTAATGAAATAAGTAATGGGAAAAAAGACAAAAGAGACTATTCCTGGCCCACTGCTACTCCATGAGGATGAAGAAGTCTTGACTGATGATGCCCCAGGCAAAGGAATTTATCCTGCTGTTGTTTCAGCCTTCACTAAAAGAGTTGATGACAATGATTCAGTTACCAAAACCAGCTGCAGTGACAAAGGGGCAAGAATTCACTCTGCAACAGAGGAATAAAGGGGGAGAGAGCACTTAGATACATTAGAGGGTCTCAGATAGCCTGGGCCTGCCAGCATTCACTGTATGAAGCTTAAAGGAGGATGAATCAATCTCAAAGCAGTTGGCTTTTATCTGTGCAGAGAATGGATAAAATTTTGGAGACCCAGAAAAATAAACGCAAAGCCCATCTTTGAAAAAAAGAAGGATAAAATAGGGACATATCGACCCACCAGCTGCCTGAAATACCTGGAAAAGAAGAGGAACATATTATCAGGCAAACCACACATGAACACCTGGGAGATAATGAGCCAGGGAATAACAGCCAAGTTTGATTTGTCAAGAACAAATCACCTTAAATCAATGTAATACCCTCCCATGGCAGCAGGGCAGGCCTTATCTTCAGGTGAGTAGTGATGGGTGTCATGTATCATGATTCCAATGAAGGGGAAAAAACAGCTGCCCAGACACAGGGTAGGGAATGGCCAGCAACACGGGAAAACATAGAATGGTAGAATCATGGAATGGTTTGGGTTGGAAGTGACAGCAAAGCCCATCCAGTTCCACCCCCCTGCCATGGGCAGGGACACCTCCCACTGGATCAGGGGGCTCAAAGCCCCATCCAACCTGGCCTTGAACACCTCCAGGGATGGGCAGCCACCACTGCTCTGGGTAACCTGGGACAAGGTCTTCCCACCCTCATTTCTTCCTAAGATCTCATCTCAATCTCTCCTCTTCCAGCTGAAAACATTTCCACCTCATCCTGTCCCTGCACTCCTTGGTCAAGAGCCCTTCTCCAGACTTCCTGGAACCCATTTTTAGTACTGGAAGGCTGCTCTAAGGTCTCTACATGAGTTCACCTGTTTTTACTGTGCTCAGATGTAACTTGTGGCATGGATGTCCCATCAAGGTGTTCCATCCCAAATTTCCCCTACCATGCAATCAGAAAGGGGGTGGTGGTTCAGAACAGTTTATCTGTGGTTGACAGCACAGTCCTTGGCACGAAGGGATGCAGAGCAGTGATAGAGGAGTGTGCTGTGAGTGCTGTGAGTCACTAGGTCTAATTTGCTGCTGTGTGACACCATCATGATGCTGTTAAACTCCAGAGACGTCAGCAACATGAAGTCAAAATAAGGCAGCGCTGAGCAAACAGGGCAAAAAGGGAAAGGGAATGAACGTGATCAATGTGCAACAAACAGCTCTTGGTCCAACGCTATTTAGGATTGTAAATAGCAAGGCAGGCAAATTAAACACGTGTCACTGCTGTCCTGTGAATGGAATAGGTGTTGAATTGGCTTTGTCTTTCTGTGAGTCAGAGAAGCAAAGTGTGTGAGGCCACCATGTGTCCCATCAGAGCCTGCACTGCAGGCTCCACCTGCTCTGGGCTTTGGTAAAGGAGGTACAGAGTGAGTAGGGGAAGGTGAAAATGTCACATGATTTTGCCATGTGTGATCATCACAGAACCATAGAGCCATAGAATCATAGAATCATAGAATGGTTTGTCTTGGAAGGGACATCAAAGCCCATACAGTTCCAACAACCATGCCATAGGCAGGGACACCTCCCATTGTATCAGACTGCCATCTAGCCTGGAATTGAACACTTCCAGGGGTGGGGTAGCCACAACTTCTCTGGGAAACCTGGGACAGGGCCTCACCACCCTCATCATGAAAAATTCTTCCTAATGTCTAATCTAATTCTTCCCCCTTTCCAATTTAAAGCTGCCCCCCTCACCCTATCATGAATTGCCCTGGTAAAAAGTGCCTGCCCAGCTTCCCCTTTCAGTACTGGGAGGCTGCTCTAAGGTCTCTCTGCAGCCTTCTCTTCTCCAGGCTGAACAACACCAACTCTCTCAGCCTGTCCTCATAGCAGAGGGACTCCAGCCCTTGGATCATCACCATGGCCTCCTCTGGACCTGCTCCAACATCTCCATGTCCTTCTTATGTTGGGGATTCCAGAACTGGACATAATATTCCAGTTGAGATCTAACAAGAAAATACTGCAGCCTCTTTAGTTGAAAAGATTTGGCACCTTGTAGGCTCAAACACGGTTCCAGTTCACTTTCTATAAAGTTACAGAAATGGAAGAGGGTGATGATTCTGCCTCCCCAGAGGGAGGAAGGCAGTGGTGAACCTGGGCAGTCCCCAGCCTCCCTCATCCCCTCCTTTACACCCTCCACACTGGGCTGCACAGCACTGGCTTCTGCTCCTGACCCTCTTTACTCTCTTATTTCTTATTTATGCTCAAGTGAACTCATCGTGCGGTCAGGCTGAGCATCAGCAAGAGTGTAGAACCCAGACCTCATTTTGTGAGGCAAGGTTCTGATTTGTTCTTCTTCCTGTGTTGTCATTTACTTTAGCAGTTAGAAGGTTAATTGTGTGCTACATAGAGTTTTGAGCTCTCTGATTGAAGGTGCTGTTGAGAGCTGAGTGTTGCTGTAGCTCTGATTTAGTCCTGCTTTACCAGGGTGATAAATTATGGGGAGCTATGAGAGAAAACTGTTGAAGTTTACAGGCTGGTGAACTTGTGCTTGGTCTCCAGCAGAGAAGGTTTGATGCCTCCCTAGCTCTGCACCTCCCACATTGTGTCAGGGTTTCTCTAGGAGTCTGCTCATCATCCTCTGCTTTTTGTGCTCTGCTTGAACATCTCAATCCTTCAGATCCCCGGATTTTACAGTGTCAGGGAGAACAGTTCTGTGATGGGCAGGCTGCTTAGAAATGGAGAGGTAATAAAGTGTCTCCACCACAGAGCCATCTGCCAAGGAGGTCATGAGCACCTGGTTCATGTGAGAAGCACAGAATCATAGAACTGTTTGGTTGGAAAAGATCCTTGAGGTCATCGAGTCCGATTGTCCCTGTCCACTACTAAACCATGTCCCTGAGCACTTCATTTGCCTGTCTTTCAAACACCTCCAGGAACGGGGACTCTACCACCTCCCTGGCCGCCTCTGCCAGGGCTTGAGAACCCTTTCAGTGAGGAAATTTTTCCTGATGTCTAAGCTGAACCTCTCCTGGTGCAACTTGAAGCCATTTCCTCTCGTCCTATCTCTGCTGGCAGGAACATCTAAAGGATATCTTGTCCAACCTCTCCCTGCTCAGGCAGGACCTCCTACAGCCAGTTGCTGGAGATCATGACAGAGAGGAGAAAGGTTTGACTGCCATGAGCACCGTGGGCCAAAACCAAGGCCCAGGATACCATCAACTGAAGAGATTCAGCCAGCAAGGGTCCCTCTCCTGCTATTGGTTCATCCTAGGCAATAGGGTCTAAGACAGAAGGACTAGGTTCTCTCCTGACACTGGAGCACATCCAGAAGGTGGACTTGATGGTTCCCTGAAGATGCATTTCTCACATTCCTTATCTGAGGGCTACATCCCCTCTGCTGTGTGGACAGGCAGAGAGAATTGGGGTTGCTCAGCCTGGAGAAGAGAAAGCTCTGGGGACACCTTTATAGCAGCCTCCCAGTACTGAAAGGGGCTCCAGGAAAGCTGGGGAGGGGTTCTTGATCAGGGAGTACAGGGATAGGATGAGGGAGAACGGTTTTCAGCTGAAAGAGGGGAGACTGAGATGAGATCTTAGGGGGAAATATTTTGCTGTGAGGGAGGGGGAGGGTCTGTCCCAGGGTGCCCAGAGCAGTGGTGGCTGCCCCATCCCTGGAGGTGATCAAGGCCAGTTTGGATGGGGCTTTGAGCCCCCTGATCCAGTGGGAGGTGTCCCTGCCCATGGCAGGGGGGTGGAACTGGATGAGCTTTGAGGTCTCTTCCAATCCAAACCATTCCATGACTCTATGCCTATCATAGGTATTCATGGCTGTTGTGAATTGTGTCAGTGCCTGTATGAGACTGTGAGACCCTGAGCTCAGCCTGTGATGTGAGAAAGAGTTGAAAACCACCTTCACTCCATTCCCACTTAGGGCTACGTTCCAACCACCCCCTCCTCAGGGACACTGCCCCAGGGCATGGGAAGCACCCCTGCAGATTGCCTACCTGAGCAGCACAAGATGAGGAGAGGGGGCCAGGATAGCTCAGGATGATTGAGAGGGACAGAACAAAGTAGTGAATGGTGTGAAAATGTGTTAAAAGGCAGCAGACAGTGGACTCAGCCCTGGGGAGTTGCCTTCCCAGAGGGTCTGCAGCACTGGATCTTCACTGCCTACCTGCTTGTAGCCACGACAAGGATGAACAGGGGTGTCTCAGGGACCAGGAAGGAGATGGGGTCTGTGCTTGGCAAGGGATCTCCTTGGCAGCGGGATGGGGTTTTTCTGGCACCTGGGTCGTTGCTCAGGGGATGATCTGGAAGGAGGGAGTGGGCTGGGGCACTACCATGACTACAACAGGCTCTACCAGCCCCTGCTCTGACAAATGCAAACATTAAGGGCAGCAGCTGGATCAAAATGATGGGTTTATGTTACTGTGCTGATGATGTTCTCCATCACACGTGTGGAAACAAGGTTGTGGTGCTGTGATTGCAGCCAGAGGCTCTGGGTGTAGTCTGGGCCATCTGATAATGGTTTTCCATCTTCATTTTGTGCTGGTCCTGTACAGCTCAGCACTGCGCTTGCTACAGAGAGGATAACACCATCCTCTCCAGAAGGCAATTACAGGCCCTGCTGCGAGTTAGACGTGGCTGGCTGCGAGTGAACCCCCTGACCATGGGGCTGCATGCCTCAGCCAGCATCCTTGCACATCACTGCCTTGTCTCCCTCCATGCCTGCCACGGTATGATTCCTAAAGCTTCACTGTTCCCACTCTGTCCCCTCTCCCCACATCAGCCCAAAGGGGAACCCACCCCCCCGCCCTGCAGTCCTT
Organism: Tapera naevia; assembly: GCA_033556795.1. NCBI lineage: Eukaryota > Metazoa > Chordata > Aves > Cuculiformes > Neomorphidae > Tapera > Tapera naevia. Next base: position 1,752,317 of record JAUMJJ010000317.1, read on the forward strand.
CCGTTCATGAAGCAGAGAGGGGGAAATGCAAAGCCAAGATCTGAGAAAGATGCCTTCAGCAGCTCTGCCTGAAGGAATTTTCAAACTCCAGTCTTCTGTCCTTTAATGACAATTCAGAGATATTCACAGAATCATGGAATAGGTTAGGTCAGAAGGGACCTCAAAGCCCATCCAGTTCCAGTCCCCTGCCATGGGCAGAGACACCTCCCACTGGATCAGGGGGCTCAAAGCCCCATCCAACCTGGCCTAGAACACCTCCAGGGATGGGGCAGCCACTACTGCTCTGGGCAACCTGACAAGGCCTCCCCTTTTCCTCGCAGGAAAAGGTTTCTGCCTAAGATCTCATCTTAATCTCTCCTTTTTCACCTTCAAACCATTCTCCTTCACCCTGCCCCTGCACTCCCTGATCAAGAGCCCCTCCTCAGCTTTTCTGTTGGCCCCCTTTACCTACAGGAAAGACACATGTTCTTGTAGCTCAGAATGAGTGAGGGATCCTGGTCTGCTCCAGTCAGCTTAGAACTGAAATTAAGTGGAAAGTGTGGAGGACCATAATTAAAAGTGACTGTTTTGATTTAACCAAATTGGAACAGAGAAGAACCTGGTGTAAGAAAGGAAGCAGTACCGTGAACTGAGTGGAAACTCATGTTTCAGGGAAAATCTTCACATTTATGCCCTAGTGATGCTGAGAGGATTGTGTCTGAGGCCAGGTAGTGGGTGCTCAAAGCCCAGTGATAGGGGGAGACTATCAAGAAATACCAGGGTCTAGGGTGAGTAGCTCCCTTGAGGGTACCTGCTTGGTAGCACCCTCACTGAAGGAGAGCCTGAATCCCTCCTCCATCCCTACCAGGTAGGAAGGCATGGATTCGGCATCACTGTTTCCCTGCAAGCACAGCTTCCCTCGTACCCACTGCTCCACGTGAAGAAGCTGCCTCTTTCTCTAAATGCAACACAGCTCTGTCAGGCTCAGAAGAATCACTCCTCTTCCTACGCTTGGTTTGAAAGCCATCCTCTTGATTCCACAGTGATCTGCCTCTCTGAGCACGGGGCACCATGGGCAGCAGGACACATCCCTGCTGTACCCTCAGCTTATCAGGTCAGCGTGTGAAAACCCCTTGGTCGGCAGTGATTTTAGAGATCTCTGAAAGCCTTCCTTTCATTACACAGTCATTATAAATAGCAGCAACAGGCGTCTTTCCTTATAGGCTCCTAACATCACCAAAGACAGGATTAAAACCTTTTGTCAGATGCTGTTAAGGCTGTGGAGACAGAGTAGGGTGGGGTGGCTGAGTGACCCAGGGGCAGAGCGACCCTCCACAAGTGTAACATGAATCTCATTTAACTCTCTAACTTTCCCAGGAGCTGTCTGGGAGCACTCCTGCTCCCCTTTGCATCTGAAAAGACCTCAGCACCACCTTAAGCCTTGCTTAGCACCTCAAGAAACCCTCTAGGTACGAAGAAGACACTTGCTAAAAGCCTTCCTCTTAAGGAGGGAGCAAAGCTATGGAGGAAAAATGTGCTCTGAATTGGTTAGAGATGGATAGAAAAGTCCTTTAACAGCTACCACTTTCTGTGGAAAGCCCGGGAGAAAAATCACCACGGCGTGCCTTCCCGAGAAAGGGATTTTTTATTTAAGATACAAAGCATTATTGTGTTTGTGTGTTGCCCTTCATCTGCATTACTCCACTTAAAATCCCATTTAAGAAATATGAAATAATTCTGTTTTCTTTAAAGATATATAAGACCTGTTCCCAGAGGGATTAAATAGCAACATAAAGAAAGGACAGCTTTAGTAAAACAGCACTGCCAGGGGGTATAATAAATACATAAATTACTCACAACCAGCAAAGCACACTCACAAAGTGCAGAGAGAGCTCCTGGAGTAGAAAGAAATATATTTACACACTGAAGCAAAGGTGCACAATAATGCACTGCCCTGCTGCCTGGAGCTGCAGCCCCTCTACTGGTCACTGGCAATGTTCTCCAGAAGAAGAAGAAACCATAGCAGTGTCGGTACTGCCAGACTAATGTTTATCTTTGGGTCTCTAATCCCCAGATGTTCAAACATCTGGCCCTGAAGAAGCTATCATGCTTCTGGTGCAAAACATCTGGGGCCCAGTGAGCTCCTGTCCACAGGCTGGCTCACACTGCTCACAATTCTTCAGGACATGAGCAAAGAGCGGGAACCAGTAGCACCCCAGGTCCATGCAAAGGTGGTTTTGTAGAGCAGCAGGTGCTCAGGGAAGCCTCACGAAGCCCAAGCACCTCAGCTGTGTGTGAACTCATGGTGTGAATGTTGGGAGTGTCTTATGTAGGGGTAAGGACCTGGACTCGATGATCCTTTTGGGTCCCTTCCCACTCTGGTAATTCTATTTTACACTTGGTTCCTTTTCCCACCACTTCTCCTCTTCTTTATTGTGTTATTCTCCTTCTCTGAGTTAGGCAATCTCAGCCCTTATCCTGAAGCTGCTCTTAGAGAGCCAAAGGAGATGCTGTTCTTGGTGGTCAGACTGGAACAGAGAAGGAGGGAAAGCAAGAGGTTGCTGCCCATGGGGTTTCTTACAATCAGCAGGAGGTGGCAGGAGCTGGGAACCTGATGAATACAGGTCCACAAGCCACTGAAGCATCTCACTCAGAGGTGCAAAGCAGAGCCTGTTGAAGTTCAGCTGATGAGAACAACCATCAGCTCCTCAAACACATCCACACAAGAGGATCTGCCTCAGGTCTCAGCAGGTGAGCCAGCACTTTGCCACTTGCAGCCATTGGGCCACTTGGGGTTAGACTTTCTGTAACAATGATCACAGCAAAAGTTTCAAGCCTTGGGACAAGACCACCAACCAGCCCTCCTCAGCCAGTGTCTCCAGCAACTTCCCTAGGACGCCCGGCTTCATTATAAATGGCTCTGGTGAGTGTCTTGCTCTATTTATTCTGGTTTCAAATTGGGAGGACCTAGGAAGGAAAAAAAATAGACTCTCTGGGGTCCCATAATCTCCATATTCCTCATCTTCCATGGCACATGTAGCTAATAACAGAGTTGGCTTGTATATTGTAGGATGTGTTTCTGTCTAATCATTCTTGTGTATTCTAATTTTGTACAAACCATTGCAATAAAAACTATCCTGTCTGTGGGAGGTGGGGTTCCACTACCTGCTGGAGTTCTAGAAATCATGTTGGAAATGTCTCTGGATGCAGCAAGAAGAGTTAGGGAGTGCAGCAATAGGACATGGGGAATGATTTGAAGTGGAAAGAAGGGAGATTGAGATGAGATATGAGGGAGAAATTTTCCTGTGAGGGTGGGGAGGCCCTGTCCCAGGTTGCCCAGAGCAGTGGTGGCTGCCCCATCCCTGGAGGTGTTCAAGGCCAGGTTGGATGGGGCTTTGAGCCCCCTTATCCTGTGGGAGGCATCTCTAGGGCTTTGAGTACCGTTCCAACCCAAACCATTCTACAATTTTATCTCTGCAACTCCCCTTCAAGCAGTTGTACACAAGTATTAGAATACACCTACACCTCCTCTTATTGGATAGAACCACCCCAGCTCCTCCGTGTCTCCTGGCAGAACGTGTGGTCCAAGTCCTTGGCCACCTTATTAGAATTGTAGAATCATAGAATGGTTTGGGTTGGAAGAGACCTTAAAGCCCATCCAGTTCTAACCCCCTGCCATGGACAGGGACACCTCCCACTGGTCCAGGTTGCTAAGTTAAGTCTCCAGTGCATCCCTTACGATTCCTCAGCATCTCTCTTGAGCTGAGGGAGCTCAGAAGTGGATGTAATATTGCAGACATTCTTTCCCCTATGCTCAGTTCAGGGTCAAAACGTTTTCCCTCGGCATGCCGGCCACTCTCCTCCCAAACACAGCCCAGGGTAGAGTTTGTTTTAATTGCAATAAAAAGCACATTTGTTCATCCTCACTCTGGCACGCCTGGTAATGCCCAGGCCCTCCTCAGCAGCAGCAATGTATCAGCAAGCGAGCGGCGCGTAACATGGTCCAGCTTCCCAGTAGTCTAAATCCAATGAAACTGAGCTAAGATTTCTCATTAGAGACACTGAATTGGTCCCTCATAGGCTGAATTATGCATTCATAATGGCTATTATCGTCCATCATGGGTTCTAATGCTCATTTTAATTGGTTAATGATTTTATCCATACGCTGAACGTGCACAAACATTGTAGTTATTGTCAGCGCAGTTCATCCCACATAGTTTTAGAAGCTGTATTTAGGTACTTTCTGTCCTGTGGATCATTCACTCTGCAATACCTCGGTGTCTATTCTATCTCCTCATTGTCTTTTGAAGGATTACCATCATCACTCCTGCAGATTATTACCCATGTGTTTATCAGATGAACTCGTGGGTTCCCCATTAATTCAGTTGCAGTTAAAATAATCAGGCTTTTTTTTTTTCACAGTGATATACAGCATTTCTTTAGCCTGCTACGCACTAGTGGAACTGTTGGCTTCTTCAGACTTGTCTTGTGCATATGCAGAACAGGACTGGAGATAAGCTACACCCCTTCATTGCACTAATTATGAAAAATAAAACCAAGATAGAGTCTAAGGAGTCAGCAGTGCTAGGAAGAAGAATATAGAGATGGTAGAGCAAATGAGCTCTTGATCAAGGAGTGAAGGGATAGGACAAGGGGAACGGTTTTGAGCTGAAAGAGGGGAGATTGAGGTGAGATCTCAGGAAGAAATGTTTTCCTGTGAGGGTGGAGAGGCCCTGTCCCAGGTTGTCCAGAGCAGTGATGGCTGCCCCATCCCTGGAGGTGTTGGAGGCCAGGTTGGATGGGGCTTTGAGCCCCCTGATCCAGTGGGAGGTGTCCCTGCCCATGGCAGGGGGTTGGAACTGGGTGGGCTCCAAGGTCTATTTCAACACAAACCGTTCCATGATAATACAAGAGGAATACATTACTGTCCCTCACTCTGACATTACACCTGCACTTGCTCATCATGACTCTTCTGACACTGAGGCTGGGCAGCAGAGGCTGGAGGAGGGAAACTCAAATATTATAGTAGAAGGATAAGAAAACTTGAGGTAGGGATAGCATAAGCACAAGGCAAGAGGAGTTTACTCATCCAAAATCCCGAACACTCCCTCCTGTTCTTGGCGAGGATGTTGTGAGCTCATGGGGTGGTGAGAAAGACAGATACAGTAAGGTTTCTTCCCTTTATCCAGCCACATTCACCAACAACACGAACTGCCCTGATGGCCTCTGGGTGGTGTAACTGGAAAATTACACCTTATCCTTACAACTTCAATGCTGCTGCAGTTTCCTGCTATCTCTAATGGTGCTGAGCCTTCGGCCTGCGTTCTTCTTGCTTAGTCTCTGCCCAGCCATGTGTGCCCACCTCACCGTGCCTTCATCCATCATCTCATAACCCAGTGAGGAAAGGCCCCATGAAACCCTCTGTCCCCAGAAGGCCATTGGCTTCACCCGCTTCCACAGTCTCAGTCTCTTGAGCTCTATGTGCTCCTCATCCTTGGTTACTGCAACCCTAGTGCATCTTTGAACATCTTCCTCTTCATAACTCATTCTTTAATTCCCTGCAGCTTGGCTTGTTCAGAGTTGTTCTTTAACTGCTCCATGAATTAACCCTTCTATCACTATGTGCTATCAAACTCCATCACCCACTCACAGAAGATGTTATGAGCTCATCTCCAAAGCCACCTGTGCTGTGACAGCCACCAAACCAGTGACCATAGCCAGCCTGCTGCCTGCTACATTATTACACATTTGCATTCCCAAAGCATACGATTTGATAGCAAGTTTTTTTTGAGCAGAAACTCTCCATTCATCAGAGAGATACATGGAGTCCACCGAGGTCATCGGGTATTTATGAATCTCAACATAATATTAAATTAATACAGTGGTGATTTATCAGTCTGGCACCTCTTAATCTACCAGGACTAAGAGGCAAAGGAGGAAAACGGATGCTGAGTTGTTCCCTGGGCTGAAGTATTCACATCTGGTACTGCTGAATCATAAGATAGAACACCATAAAGGTTTCATGGGCTCTTTCACAGCCTGGCTCTGCTACTCTGACAGATAGCTAGCACAGGCTGTTGCAAGCCCTGAACCCTGAGTCAGTGTAATTTTTAGGCCCTGAACCTGTGGTTTTACTGCATCAAAGTTCTACAGAACAGAAAGTCTTTCTGCTGGAGTCTGACACAGGAGGACTGGTCCTGCATTTTGATACCTGCAGTAGGATGCACTCTGCTAATCAACTGCAAAGGGCAAGGGGGCTTTGAAGAGACCCTGTTGTTATCTTGAAATAAATAAGCCCCTTGGCTGGATCTGTTTATCAGAGGGTGGAGCTGGAACTGAAAAGTGAGCAGGAAAGCTATAGAACAAAATGATAAAATGGCAGGAACCCTCCCCAGAATCAGACAGTGTTCACACACGGCCCCTAAGGGAACTCAAGGACAAAATAGCTGTTACAGGCAACTTCAAGTTTACAACCACCAGGAGATTAGAGCATTTCTCTCTGGTTTAAGTAAAAACAAGTCTGAAACACTGGAGCCTTCAGGCTTTTTTAAGGAAGTAACTAAAGATACTGTATTGGGAAAGAGTTGGTGAAGCTTTTCTCAGGGGAAGTCAAACCACTGCTGAACACCACCAACGGAGCCCACAGTCACATCCCAGTAGAGAGCTGGTCTACTCACAGTCTGAAGAGCACACAGCACTGTCCTTCACAAGGATTCTGCCCCTCTACCCTTCTCTTGTGAGACCTCATCTGGATCCCAGCATCCAGTTCTGGAGAGCTCAGCACAGGAAGGCCTTGGAGCAAGTCCAGAGGAGGCCATGGAGATGATTCAAGGGCTGGAGCACCTCTGCTGTGAGGACAGGCTGAGAGAGTTGGGGTTGTTCAGCCTGGAGAAGAGAAGGCTGTGGGGAGACCTTAGAGCAGCCTCCCAGTACTGAAAGAGGCTCCAGGAAAGCTGGGGAGGGGCTCTTGATCAGGGAGTGCAGGGATAGGATGAGGGGAATGGTTTTGATCTGAAAGAGGAGAGATTGATATGAGATCTTTGGAAGAAATATTTTGCTGTGAGGGTGGGGAGGCCCTGTCCCAGTTTGCCCAGAGCAGTGGTGGCTGCCCCATCCCTGGAGGTATTGAAGGCCAGTTTGGATGGGGCTTTGAGCCCCCTGATCCAGTGGGAGTCGTTCCTGCCCATGGCAGGGGGTGGAACTGGGTGATTTTAGCATCCCTCCCAAATCAACCCGTTCCATGATTCTATGACTCTAAGAGGCTTTTAGAGAATTTACACTGCCATAGGAAGAAAGGTGAAGGCCACTTTGTAGATAAATATGTGGTTAAAAGAAAGGAAAGGGGTTAAGAGTAAATGAGCAGCATCTTAGTGAAGGGAGGACAGCAGGAAACTGCCTGGGTTTCTGTGCCAGGGTCTGTGCTGCTCAGTTTTCTCATAAACATCCTGGAGAAGAACACAAGTGCTTAGGCAGAGGTTTGCTGCTGATGTACCATTTCTGTGTCTGTGGCACCTGGGGACAGGGTTCAGTATGCGCGGTGGGTTTGGGCTGGTGGTTGCACTGGATGAGCTGAGAGGGCTTTTCCAACCTCAATGATTCTGTGGTTGGTGGGGAAGTGAGAGCACAAGTTGTCCAGTGAACACAAACCTGGCAACGCTGACAGCACTTGTTAGAGAAGTCAGTTGACACCAGCATGTGCACTCACCTTGCTGTTTAAAGGAAGCTCTTTCATGTGTGTGGAAAGCCAGGGCTGCTTGACTAAGGATCTGATCTCAAGCCTTTCTGGGCACAACTTTGAAGTGATGTAGCTCTGCTGCCTGTAGATGTCCCAGCTGGGTGCCTAGAGGCAGCTGTAGTGTTACACAGGTGGAGTGGGTGGCATCCTTGGACAAGCTGAACTCCAAAATCACACAATAGCCCTTAAAGCAAAGAAATTATTTGAGCACTGCATTTACTTGTTGAGGCATATTATTGTGCAACCATGGCCAAAGATCTCTCCTGCAGTCCCTGCCTATAGAATAGGGACAATTGGCAATAGGATAAAAGAAGAATGCATCTCTTTAGGATCTTGAACCTTGCCACACAGAGGTCCTGGCTGCATTGGATTGTTAGGAGCTCCTGCCACAGTTGTAATGTGGACTTGATCTGAACAAGATGTGTTCTCTTTTTGACACTGATGGTTTTCAGCAATGACAGACGCGATACCCTGAACTCTGGCCCTTGGTGAAAAAGGCCTGAGGGACACTAATAAAGATGGACATAGCTCGTTATTCATGTTCAAAGCCTATTGGAAGATGACAGGCACTACAGGAGGGGCTCACATCTTCAGAACGCTCACAATCCTGACATCCTGGGAACATTCCAGGGAGAAACAATCATTCAACAGCAAACCATAGTTTCACACACGTTTTCCCTTTCAAAAAAAGGCAGGGGCCTATGCTGTCAGAGGGACATCTCAGGGAAAGGACAAACAGCAGCTGAGCTGCCCATCCAAACAGAAAGCGAAATCCTTATCTTTGAATTGTCCCTGATATTCCTGGCTGCTCTGAGCCTTTTCATCATGTTCCTCTCTGCCCTGATGGTGTGTGTTTTCCCACCACACATGTGGCTTCACTGCTCCTCTGGGTTATCGACCTCTACCTGGGTGATGACCCCATGTCTTTATGGCTGTAGAGTCCTTCTTGCCCCATTGTATGATATTTGCTCTGATCCTCCAGCTGGGGAGAGCCCACGGCACTTCTTAGATCCCATCTCAGAGCAGGAGGAAGGATCTGAGATCAGAAGAGGCCTCTGAGAGTCTCCTATTCAACTTATGGTCAAAGCAGGGCCAACACCAGGTTGCTCAGGGCTTTGTGCTGTTGTTTGTGCTGAATACCTCCAAGGATGGAGATCAAGAGCACCCTGCTCCGAGACATACACAGAGAAGAGAGAGGATCCAGGTCCCAAGGTCCCCATAACCCTCTGTGTGCCAGTGTTTGATTACCCTCATCCCCACTTATTTCCAATATAACCTTTCCAACCACCACGTGTGGTGCAGCCCCTTCTGCTCCCACTGTGCACACTGGGGAGTCCCAGACACCCTCCATCTGCACTTGCTCCTCGCTGGCCCCATTGGCCCATGCAGAGATGGAGCTGTTTGGCTCTCAGCTCCTCAAGCTGCGATGTTTGCTGGATGTTTGTGCAGAACTGCCCCCCTTTGTACTCACATTCTAGACTAATTCCAGTGCTGGGAGAAAAATCCTCTCCTGTTTCTCCTGGCAATGGCAGAGATGTGATCTCAACTATTTAATTTGGAATGAAACATCAAGCTAATGTCTTGTTTTCTGTATAAATCAGCTTTCTTGCCCTGAAAGAAAATTCTGGTCAAATACCAGTGAAGGTAATTGCACACAGCCCACCTGAACTCTTCTAAAGCTTGAGCAGAGGACATTATTAAGAAATAATTATTTCTTCATTTGCTTCCCACACCACAGCTTTGTGCTTTGTCAGATAGTTTTACTCCAAGGATGGCTGAATTTCAGCCATGGTCACAATGCAGCTGATGGTTTAATATTTCTTGGCCATTGCCATGATGTAGCTCTTATACAACAGATTTGAAGCTAAAATTTAATCCATTATGGCTGTAAACAACACACACCGATGTGAAGCAGGTGTAACCTATGCTGCCTGCTGAAAATATGAAGTAATAACTCTGAGAAAATGGTGAAAATCTAACCATCTGTCTAGCTATTTGTCAGCCTGCGATGTCCCCTGCAGCCCGCAGTTACCGGGGGGTGGGATTCATCTGGCTGCACACGTGTCCCTCTGCAGTCACTGAGCTCTCGTCAGGATAAGCAGCAGAGCCCAAGCCACCATTCATCTTGTCCTAAAGTCTAAAGTAGGTCAGGGAACTCCACCTGAAAGTGCCACTTTCTCTACAGTAAAGGGAGCCCACATAGATGTGATCAGACAGAGACATTAAAAATTAGGAGGAATAAATCCCCCAGTGAATATCTTACCATGAATCTGAGCATCCTCATTGATCCCCATGTAACTTTACCCCAAAAACTAATGGGAGAAGACACAGACACTGCTGACTCTGTCCCTATGGCTGTTCCTCTATTGCACGTCAGACTTGCAAGTCATGTTCTGGATGTTCACGCATGATTTGTATGTTCATTCAAGACAATTGTGAACTGACAGGATGACACCACCATCAGGTAAGGCCAGGGAACACTATCCATTTTCCTTTTTCCAGTCTGAATGCCCATCTGTGCCGTTCCTGTGCACTCGGACATAACTCACTCATCTGTATTTCTATCCCAGGGCAACTGGGGATCCTTTTGAGTGGTCGGCTTGTATTCATTGGGGCACTGTGAGTCCTGGCAGTGCAAAAATGTGGTCCATGTAACCCTGAGTAGGGAGAAACTAAAGGTGAAAATTTGCAGTGTCTCTGTCATGGAGCAGGGGAGGGGTCGTCCCCCTGAACTCAGCACTGGTGAAGGCACATCTCAAATCCTGGGTTCAGTTTTGGGCCCCTCACTCCAAGAAGGACATTGAGGGGCTGGAAAGCGTCCAGAGAAGGGAACAGAGATAGGGAAGGGTCTGGAGCCCAGGGGTTCTGGGATTAGCTGAGGGACCTGGGGCTGTTTAGCCTGGAGAAGGTAAGGATGAAGGGAAAATTCATCACTCTCTACAGCTCCCTGAAAGGAGGTTGTGATGAGGTGGGTGCTGGGCTCTTCTCCCAAGGAACAAGATATGGCATGAGAGGAGATGGCCTCAAGTTGCATGAGGGGAGGTTTAGATTGGATGTTAGGAAAAATGTCTTTACTGACATCCCTGGTGGAGGCTGCCCAGGGCAGTGGTGGAGTCTTAATCCCTGGAGGGGTTCAAAAAACCTGTGGCAGTGGCACCTGGGGACATGGTTTAGCAGGCGCAGTGGGGCTGGACTGAGAATTGGACTGGATGACTTAGAGGGCTTTTCCATCCTTAATGATTCTTTGATTCTACGACTCTGTCTAGAGTGTAGAAGCAATTTTTTTTTCTACCTGAGGAAAAGGAGGTGAACAAAGAAGTGTCAGCCTCGCAGATATTCCAAGGCCAAGAGACCCCTGCCCGAAACCCTAGGACATTCATTTGCTATCCCTAGTGACTCCACTGCCTACTTGTGATCAGAAAAGACTGCAGAGCTCGTTTTATTCTCCTAACTTCCTTCTGAGGTAATGTGTTAGGAGAGTCAACCTCTTGCAGGAGCTTTTCTATCCTGTAATGTATTGCATTCAGCATAAAAGCAATTTTAGACAAGGAACAAACTGGAGGGTACATTTCTCCTCACACCCTAATCTCTCTGAGAACAGAACAGCAGCTCAGGTGGACAGGAAGGAGTTCAATTTATGGCCTGGAACATAACCCAGCATAAACAGCCATAATGGAAACATGGAATCTATTCTGGCGAGTCAGGGAGAAAGGAAAATGAGTTGGACCTTTCTGATAAGCTGCTGCATTTATTACATGTTGAACAAAATTCACAGTCCTCTTTGAACCCAAACACATTTAGTTTCCTTTCCATTTCTTCTTTTTGCTATCCATGGTTTATGAGCCATCTGTGAACCATTGCTTCTGTCCCCAAACTGGCCAACACCAGTGTTCAGAGGCTCCCCAATTCCAGATTCACAGATAAGACCACGATAGAAAAGTCCAGAGAAAGAAAGCAAGTTCATTAGAAATCTGCCAAGCAAGGGAGGAGTGGGACATTGCAGTTCAAAGCAGAGACCTGTAGATACCCACCAGGATGTAGAGCAACGAAAGCTCCGGAGAAGATGAAACAGGTAATCAGAGTCATCAACTCTCCTGGCACAAAGAAGTCAGAGCAAGAAGTAACTGCACTGAGGAATGAAAAAGCAGAAATATGGTTTGTTTATTCAAAAGGTGCTATAAGCCATGGGAGCTCATTGCATCAAGATGAGGGACAAAGCAGTTCTTAGAATCGTACTTCTCAGTAGGAATCAGACAATAAGAAATTCATCTGAAACACATCAAATGAAATCATTGGCTTTCATGTTCCAGCTTTTGTCCAGACGGTAGGAAGTCGCTCTGTCCTAGCCTGGTGTTTTCTCATTGTGTGTGACACAGGGAAACGTCAGGTTGGGATCATGAGCTGGATTCCAGAATAAGGGGGAGATTGATCTGATAGAGATTGGTGTTTATGGCTTTGACTCCAATATGAAATGGCTCCTTGAACCAGCTTTGACTCAGGGTCATGGAATACTGGGAGATTCTTCCTGGGATATCTCTCACCAGAAAGACAGACTTAATTTCAAGGTGGCTGCCAAGACAAACACCCAGCATGCCTATTAACTCCATATTCACCCTCCTTTCATCCATTACTACACCCGCTGTTTGAGTGAGTGTCAGCTCTGGTCAAGCTGGGCTGTTACAGCCACACTTCTCCCCTACTGCTTTCTCCGTTGGAATAAACCCACCAAGGCTGCTTCTTTCTAATTCTCTGGGCCTGGAGTCCAGGTAGCCACACAGGTTTTGGTGCCCCTGAAGGCAGGAGCTAGAAGGAGTTGGGGTGGCAGGAAGCCTGCAGGTGTGTGACAGGGCAGGACAGTCCCTAAAGACAGCCCTTTTGCACCCACACAGCAGGTGGGCAGGTCACTCCAGCAATGTACACAGGGTGGCTGGGAAGAAGTTTGCCCTGAAACTCTCTTACCAGCAGTGAAAAAACGCCATCCCCAACTAGTAGAGGGGAAAGCAGAAGACAACCACACAGATCAGTCCTCATGGGAACCACCTTGCATCGTTCAAGTGATGGTTATGCTGGCTTCTTATTTGACAGCAAGTTAACCATGAGCCAGCAGTGCCCTGGTAGCCAAGAGGGCAACCGTGTCCTGGGGGGCATCCAGCACGGCATCACCAGCCAGGAAAGGGAGGGCATTGTCCCATTCTACTCTGCACTGGTGAGGCCTCACCTTGAATGTTGTGTTCAGTTTGGGGTGCCATAGTATAAAAAGGACATCAAACTACTGGATAGTGTCCAGAGGAGGCTGTAAAACTGGTGAAGGTTCTAGAGGAGAAATGATACATGGAGGGGCTGAAGTCCCTTGTTCAACCTGGAGAAGAGGAGACGGAGAGGAGATCTCAGAGGTGTTCGCTGCCTTCTCACAGGGGAGGGGGATGAAACAGATGCTGAGCTCTTCTCTCTTGCAATCTATGATAGGACCCGAGGGAATGGCAGGATGATGTGCCAGGGGAGGGTTAGATTAGACAGTAGGAAGATGTCCTTCCCCCAGCAGGTGGTGGAGCACTGGAACAGCTCCCAGGGAAGCAGTCAGGTCACTCAGTCTGCCAGCATTCCAGAAGCATTTGGACAATTCCCTCAGCACCATGGTGTGAATGTTGGGGGTGTCCTGCGTAGGGACAGGAGTGGGACTCAATAATCCTTTTGGGTCCCTTTCAACTCAGGTCATTCTGTGATTCTTGTCCCTTGTTTTAAAGGCCAGTCCCTGATGGTTTTGATTTGTTCCTTGAGGGGATTGTTTATTTCTTCTTACAAGAGATGACCCTTACTTCATTTGTTACATGAGTTATAGGAAGGCCATTTCAATCAGTCAAGGCCTGGAGAGCAGGCAGTTCCATCATTGATTAAACCTTCCTCTCGGTGTGGAATTCAGCCTGGAGGAACCTTGTCTTTCAATAGAAACTAATCATAAAGTTAGGGGAAAGGATCTTCTCTTTCTGTGTTGCTGAAGACAGAGATCCTTGTGCACTTGCAGTAAAAATCATAGATATGGCTTTGTGTTTGAGACTTTGCCTGTCAGATGTTACTATGCCTGGGCTTCACTTGTGCACTTGTCAGACAAGCAGAGAAAAGGGAGAAGAAAAGTCTATTGGACAGATCCATGGACACAAATCAGCAAATGCTCAGCCTACCTGGACACTTTGCAAGTATTTAGTGAGTCTAATGGGTAGGACAGGGCTTTGAGGCATCCTACAAGATCACATCGCCCTGACAAGACCTGAATGTTAGAGCCTGGTGTTCCAAAAATCTCCATCCTTGGCTGCAGAAAGGGCTCTGGAGCTGGACTGCAAATATCTTCCTTGAAAGCCACATTTCCCAAACTTTGGGATCAAGATCAGCATACCTAATCTCTGATACTGAGAAAAAACATCCACAAAGTGTTTGGATTTGAGCTAAAGTAGAATCAGTTTTTGAATTTTTCAGCTGAGTTTCATTTAAGTAATTTCATTTTCTGAAAGTTATCGGATGTGTTTCAGGCAGGGTTTCTCCCTGGCAGTGACAACACGGGGCACAAAAATGCAGAAAGACCATTGCTTAAACTTATTCCTGTAGAAATCAAGGCCATCCTGGAGCTGGTGGAGTTGTAAGGGAGAGAGTCGCATCTGCAGGGAGGAGTGAACAGGAGAGGTGACCCCAAACTGACCAACAGAGGAAAGGAAAGGGAAAGGGATAGAAATCTTTAAGGTTCAAAAAGACCTCTAGGACTTTTCCCAATATTATTCCCAGACACATCATTCTTGGTTTAAAACCGATCACACGGGTCAAGCCCTCATCTTTGATGACTGGCATCCACTGAGGACCTTGTCTGTCTCTTTGCATTCCTGGATCCAGTTCCTGAGTCCAGCTCCCTCCTGTCACTCACACCAGCCCAGGATCTTTCCCTGTGCTTGCTCTGCAGCATCTGTGGTGGCACAGTCCGTGAGGGTGAGGGGAAATTTCATAAATTTTTAAATGTTTTATTATTTTCTTATTAATAGTATTTTCTTTAATATTGTTATTGTTTCATTAAAGTTGTTTTAGTTTTACTTTCCAACCCACAAATCTGGTTCTCTTATTTCCCTTTCCTCTTTCCTTGGTCAAGGAGAAGGGAACTGAGGCACAACTCCCCACTTTACCTGCCAATTCAGACCAGGCTGGGGCTTAATCGTGGCACTTATTATCTTGAGAAACAAGAGGCTGATTATATTACTTGGAGTGCAGTTCTCAGAAATTGTTCCTGTTTCAGCTGAGACATAATTATACATCTGAAATGTATGTTTAGAGAGTCTAGAGATGAGATAACCTTCTGGTATTGAAATATGCTAGAAGACAGCTGGGGGGGGGGGGCTCTTGATCAGGGAATGCGGGAACAGGATGAGGGGGAAGAGTTTTCGGCTGGAAGAGGGGAGATTGAGCTGAGATCTTAGGAAGAAATGTTTTGCTGTGAGGGTGGGGAGGCCCTGGCCCAGGTTGCCCAGAGCAGTGGTGGCTGCCCCATCCCTGGAGGTGTTCAAGGCCAGGTTGGATGGGGCTTTGATCCCCCTGATCCAGTGGGAGGTGTCCCTGCCCATGGCAGGGGGGTGGGACTGGGTGGGCTTTGATTTGCTTTCCAACCCAAACCATTCCATGGTTCGGTGGCTCTATGATAACACTATGCTGTCAATCTTTTCTCAGTATAAGGATTTGTCACAGCTGAGCACCGACTGGCCAAGACAGGTCTATGTGGTCCATTGGCCTGGTGTACCCAGGACTGGAGGGCAGGCAGGGCAGCTAATTGCAGTGACTCAGTCACAGTGTAATTACTGTGACACATGAGTGACCTCAGCAAGTCAAAATACTCCCCTAAAAAGCAAGAAGTTTTATGTTTTTCCAACTGAGATGCTCTCCCATAGATCACTAAATATAACAGTAATTTCCATAAGTCTTACCAGAATTTATATGGAAGTAGGTCCTCATTTGCTTGAGGTGGATAATCAGATATAAGTCAGTATGCAAAAGGAGCAAACACAAATGCTAAAATCATGGCATTAGAATTTTTAGAGTATAATTATCAATTATTTTTGTATCTCATTATTTTTATGTAATTATCATGGAACTTGTAAGAGAAAAACTCTTGAAATTTTGCATGAGGAAAATGGAAATACAGAAAATACAAGGTAACTGCTGCAGAGACAGACGTGCATTACAGCATTATCAGTAATCATTAATATTGATCTTGTGATTGAGGTAATGAATGAATCACTTCTTTGTCAGGCTCCACTTACAGGTAGAATGGTAACTCTTGGTAGGGCAAAAGAAGTTGTATTCTGCCAGCAATGCATGAGATCCCCTTCATCTGAGGATCTTCATTAATAAAGAGTGGACATGATTTTCTTTATCGTTGATGATCAACATTCTGGAAATCACAAACTCTGTTGTTATGCATTACAGAATTGTTTTCCTAGAATCATGGAATGGTTTGGGCTGGAAGGGATTTCAAAGCCCATCCAGTTCCACCCTCCTACCACGGGCAGAGACACCTCCCACTGAATCAGGGGGCTCAAAGCCCCATCCAACCTGGCCTTGAACACCTCCAGGGATGGGGCAGCCACAACCTCCCCGGGCAATCTGGTCCAGGGCCTCCCCACCCTCACAGGAAAACATTTCTTCCTAAGATCTCAGCTCAATCTCCCCTCTTTCAGCCGAAAACCATTCCTCTTGTCCTATCCCTGCACTCCCTGATCAAGAGCCCCTCCCCAGCTTTCCTGGAGCCCCTTTCAGTACTGGGAGGCTGCTCCAAGGGCTCCCCAGAACCTTCTCTTCTCCAGGCTGAACAACACCAACTCTCCCAGCCTATCCTCATTTGGGAGGTGCTGCAGCTCTCAGATCATCTTCATTATCATTTGCTTGATTATTTTAAAGGTAATAAAGGTGACACAGTGCTTATTTCAGAATCTAAAGAAATGAAATATTCTGAACATTGGACTATTTATCATCGTTTGTATGTTCTACACTAATATTAATTTTGGTAGACACCATGGACTCCAAATTAACAGGAAATGAGAATGAATATTCACTAACTACCAGCTTATATAACAGGGGATAAAGATAGATATATCATAATTTTGCCGTAGATATATCATAATTTTATCTTCAGAATCATCAATAAACAATTTCAGTCACTCTTCTGTTTAGAAAAGGTCTTGCAGCACTACAGAGATCTTTCATTTGAAGCCGTGAGTGCATAGAAATATTGCAATAGATCCCCAGAAGCCTTTTTCTCTATACTGCGCAGCTAAAAGGATCATTAAAAGGTTGCCAGTTATTAGAGGCTGGTTCTGCACATTGGGGGAGGACTTTCCCCACTGCATCATTTATATTAGTAAACAGTAATAAAGCTGGTGATGCAGAGACCCTCTTTCTGATAGAGCAATATGTACATGTTTATTTATTTTTCAAGACGCTAAAAGCTTTTCTTTTTATGGCACAGCTAATTAAAACAGTCTAATCTTGAGTTGTGTTTATGAGGTATTGCAGACATTGAAGTGTGAGCTAAGAAAAAAAGAAATGGGTGACAGATTACTTAGCCACAAACACAGCTCTTATTAAAAAGATAAACATTGGCAAAGTGGAAAGAAGCAAAGTAGTTTCCTTCCATCACATCTTGAGATGAGGAGGATTTTTTTTTTTAATCAGGAGGTGTTTAGGAGGCTTTAAATTGATTTTCCTGCTGCACCCAGAGCAGTAGGACCAGCATGGTGAGGGAGGGGATTCTTCCCCTCTATTCCACTCTCGTGAGACTCCACCTGGCATTCTGTGTACAGTTCTAGAGCCCTCAGCACAGGAAGTACCTGGAGATGTAGGAGTGAGTCCAGAGGAGGCCACGGAGATGATCCAAGGGCTGGAGCACCTCCTGTATGAGAACAGGCTGAGAGAGTTGGGGTTGTTCAGCCTGGAGAAGAGAAGGCTCTGGGGACACCTTAGAGCAGCCTCCCAGTACTGAAAGGGGCTTCAGGAACGCTTGGGAGGGGCTCTTGATTAGGGAGTGCAGGGACAGGACAAAGGAGGAATGGTTTTAAGATGAAAGAGGGGAGATTGAGGAGATCTTAGGAAGAAATATTTTCCTGTGAGGGTGGGGAGGCCTTGTCCCAGGTTAACCAGAGAAGCTGTGGCTACTCCAGGTGTTGAAGGCCAGGTTGGATGGGGCTTTGAGCTCCCTGATCCAGTGGGAGGTGTCCCAGCCCATGGCAGGGGGGTGGAACTGAATGGGCTTTAAGGTCCCTTCTGAGCCAAACCATTCTAAAATTCTGTTCTATTATTCTATGTCCAGTGGGGTTTTGAATATCTCCAAGGAGGGAAACTTCACATCATCTCTGGACAAGCTGTTCCAGTGCTTGATCCCCTTCACAACAAAAATCTTCTTCCTCAAATGTAACTGGAGTTTCCTGTATTTCAGTTTTTGGCTGTCGTCTCTGGTCTTGCCACTGGGCATCACCAGGAGGAGCTGACACCATTTTCTTCACAGTCTCCCATTAGGTACCTATACACATTGTTAATATCTCCTCAAGCTTTCCTTTCCCCAGGTCGAATGGTCCCAGGTCTTACTCTGTATGGAAGATGCTGCCGTCCTGTTATCTTCCTCTTGGCCCTTTTGTAGACTCTGGTTCTCATGACAGGTGTGTGGGAGGAGCTGCCACCACAGGAGAAGAGGCAGAGGAGGCTGTGGCACTGAATGCCTCCTTAGTCACAGCCCGTTTACTGCTCCTGGCAACTGTTTCATAGAATCATGGAATCATTAAGGTTGGAAAAGACCTCTTAGATCATCCAGTCCAACCATCAGCCCAACCCCACCGTGCCTGCTGAAACCTGTCCCCAGGTACCACACGTGTTTTGAACCCCTGCAGGGATGGAGACTCCACCACTGCCCTGGGCAGCCTCTGCCAGGGCTTCACGCTTTGTCAGTAAATAATTTTTCTCTAATATCCAGTCTAAACCTCTCCTGGCACAACTTGAGGCCATTTCCTCTCATCTAATCACTTGTTACTTGGGAGAAGTAACTTGGGAGATGTTTCAAATTCAGTTTGGGGTCTTGAGACATCAACTAAAACCTCAACAAGATGCAATAAGAAGCATGAGCTCTTGTCTGTTGTCCCAGTTGCATCCCCATCCCAGTCAGCATTGTTTGACCATGCTCAGCCACCACAGAGTTGCTCTTTGCCCTGCCAGTCCTGCTGCATCACGGGCAGAATTTAATCACTTGCTCAGCCACCTCTGGCAGCTTCTAGAAGAAAACAGAGAAAGGAGCCCTCCATCGTGCCCTGGAGACCCACTGAGACAGGAACTCCAAGCGTCTGTTGTGAAGATGGACAGTTTTAATACCATACAAGAGCCCACAGACACTTGCTCTGACTGTGCTGTGTTTGACAGAGCTCGCTTGGTTGGCCCCACCTGTTCTCAGCACTTGATATTTTTATTATTTTCCTGTCAGGTTTTTATTCCAGCTGTTTTACGAGGCAGTCTTTTCATTTTGATTAAAGCCCAGGAAGCTTCAAACAGAGACAGGGTTAAAGGAGGTCAAAGGAGGCACCAGGATTTGCAGTCTGCAGCAAAGATGCTTTATGTTCTCCTTAAACCTGGCTGCCAGCTCCTCCTGCCATTGCCACACAATGGATTTGGCTCCTCACTAGACATCTTGCACAGCCAAAGTGTTGAGAGTGTGATCACCCTCACATCTGGGTGAGCAGTTCCAGCACAAACTGGCCACCACTTGTAACTCAACAGCACCAATGGAGGCTGAGAACCGTGGTGTGAGTGGAGCCAGGAAGGTGGGAGCACACACGTGAGGTTGTGTTGCTGGCTGTGGTCAGGCTCAGAGCGGGTTGGAAGTGTGAAGGTGGTGGGCTGGCAGGATATGAGAGCCCTCCTTCTCCTGCCAGCATAAGACAGAGCTGCCCTAGGCACCCATGCTTAGGACTAACTCTCCTTCTTAATCGAGAGTGATGCATCAGTGATCTCCCTGTAGGAATGTCATCCTGAGGTCAGCAGGACCCACTGGACCTTGCCCACTCAGGCTGCCTTCTGTACAGAGAGGAACAATGCCAACCCTCCCCTCAGGCGCAGGAGCTCTGCAAGATTCATCTGAGGATTCAGTGTTAGGGACAGACTTTGGCCAAGATTCATTCACCTTGCCTGACCTCGTCCCTATCTCTCACCCAGTTCCTCCTCCAGGTTAGCACTCCATGACAGCAGAGTTATATTCCATCTGTTCTTTGCCATGCACTCAACAGGAACAAACACAGTGTGGAGGACACTCAAGCCATCTACCATCAGCGCAGAGGAGCTCCTGCAGAACACAGTGGTCCAGATCACCTGCTTGTTACAAAGCACCCAGAAGACAGCAGATAACCTCCAGTGCTGTGAAGGTCAGGTATTCTCTGGATCCACTACACTTATTAGATCTGCTCAAGAGGAATTATGCTTCTTGCCAGAGGTCTCCACTGTTCCTGTCCTCCATTGGTATCATAGCAAACCAACACCATGGCAATGACATGACCTAGGTAGAAGGTCCTGGACCTGCTGCGTTCAGTTTTGGAACCCTCACTACAGGAAGGACATTGAGGGGCTGGAGCACGTCCAGAGAAGGGCAACGAGGCTGGGGAAGGGGCAGGAGAACAAGTCCTATGAGGAGAGGCTGAGGGAACTGGGGTTGTTCAGCTTAGAGAAGAGGAGGCTGAGGGGAGACCTCATCACTGTCTACAACTGCCTGAAAGGAGGCTGTGGTGAGGTGGATGTTGGTCTCTTCTCTCAAGTGACAGGTGATAGGACAAGATATAATGGCCTCAAGTTGGACCAGGGCAGGTTTAGACTGGATATTAGGAAAAATTTCTTCACTGAAAGGGTGGTCAGGCACTGGCAGAGGTGCCCAGGGAGGTGGTTGAGTGCCCATCCCTGGAGGGGATTAAAAGATGGGCAGATGAATTTCTTAGGGACGTGGTTTAGTAGTGAACAGGTACGGTTGGACTCAATGATCTCAAAGGTCTTTTCCAACCAGATGATTCTATGAATACATGAATTTTAAGACCATATATTACCATAGAATCATGGAAACACTGAGGCTGGAGAGAACCTCTAAGCTCATTCAGTCCAACCATCAGCCCAAACCCACTGTGCCTGCTGAACTATGTCCCCAGGTACCACATCTTCACACTTTTTGACCCCACCTTCCCCAGCAATGGAGACTCCACCATTTCCCTGGACAGTCTCTGCCAGGGCTTCACCACTCTTTCAGTAAAGGAACTCACTTCTAGGACAGCCAGGCATTTAGCGTGGTGGCAGCTGTGAAACAAATGCCTGGGTATTTCTACCACACAAGAGCAACAACAGAATTAGGAACTCCTGAAACATGTGAAAAAGAGATTTCTTTCCAGCGAGCTGTTTATTTGGAAATGTGCCATTGATGAAGTTGTTTTTCTGTTCAGTTTGTTATTGTGACACAGCATTAGAGCCATTAGCATTTCACATTTAGTGGCAATCTCCTTCCTTTGGAGACTGTTATGATATGAGATTATGAGGCAGGAATGATCTGAGTGATTCTCAAAGGGACCTTGTTATCTTGTCCAAAGAGTCTTGTGTTAATGTTAAAACAGCAGCAGCCATCAGGATCAAAACCAAAACCTCACTTCATGTCGTTGACCAGATTCACTCAGCAGGCACAGCCTGAAACAAAACACCTTGGGGTCTCTCCTGCAGCCCTGCCTGAGTTTCAGCAGGTGACACTGGGAGAGTGAGGTAAGGCAATGGGACAGCTTATTACCCCAGCGTTCATTTGCTCAGGTTGCTGAGTACCTGAATGAAACCAAGTTTCCACTCTTTGGAGGTGTGTTGGGAGTAGGACTGGTTGAATAATTCATTTTTAGTCCACTTACCAAGCTAAAAAGTGAAAAAAAATCAATTTGATCCAAACCAAAGCAGATTTCTTTTCAAGTTTCCTTGCCAAAAAAGAAAAAGGAAACAATTCTACTTCAGTGATTAAAACCAAAATTTTTTATTCCAGCCTGGGCCATTTTGGACGAAAGGCACCTGCAGCTTAGAAACCAACAGTATAGCATCTTTTTACACTCAGCAGCTCATTACCTTCAGCATTAGTATGATCTGCAGCTGTGTCTCGGCACTCCTCTTCCACACAGGGGACAATGAGGCGTTGAGCACCCTGTTCCAGTGAGAGGTATCCCTGCCCATGGCAGGGGGGTGGAACTGGATAGGTTTTAAGGTACTTTCCAACCCAAATCATTCTCTGATTCTATGTTTGATGGGGAATCTGTGTTTCACTTCCTGGAACGAAAATGGAAAGCAAGTATCTCCTCTACTGCCACATCCCTCTGAAATGTAGGGTCACCCTAGATTAAATACTTTGTCTTAAGTGGAACAATCAGGACACCAAACCAAAGTCCACCTGCAGGGACAGGATATTCAGTAGAGAGGCAGATCACTCTAGCAACTGAAAGGTCTGCTTTGAATTAAGTAGAAAGTGGATTTCAATTGGAGAGAGCAATTTAATCTGCTAATGGAAGGAAAGTGGTTCATCTTCTCAACACTATTTGTTTGCCTGTTCACTCTCAACAAGCTGGACCTTTCACCAAAAAGTTACTTTGAAACGCAGATTAGAGAAAAACATTTTAGATTGGTTCCTTCCTACAGTGAAGTTCCCTCACCTGAGGTGTCACTGATCCTCATGAAGACAGTCTGTTGGGTTGCGTTGCCTTTTCCATTTAGAAACTTGCCCAGAGTCCAAAACTTTTGCTATTAAATTTGAATTCAACTCCAGTAGTAGCAGATACCACTAATGGTGCTGCCAAGAAAGGCAAAGCTGTTTCACTGGTTGCCAGAAGACTCGACTAAAGTGTATCTCTTGTTTCATTGTCAGGTAGATGAATTGTGCTACCTGGAAAGAAAGTTCTGCTTGAACATCTTTAAAAGAAAGTGTTGTAGGGGAAAGCAGGGAGAGTCACTTGGAAACAGGAACATAACAGGAAGTGTTTATCTTAAGTGAAAAACACCTGGGCTGAAAGAAAACCAGGTATTTTTTTGGTCTTCTGGTACAGGATATCCCAAGGCACATCTCCTCCTTCCCAGAGAAGGCCCTCACTGCTTCTCAAGTGGTTTCTTGGAAGAACGTAGCTTGGAGGAAGGAAATAAGGACTTTTTTCCTATTTTGTGGAAGTTGGCCCCCTAAAACTAAATTGAAAGATAGGTTATGGGATGAGACTGACTTTGTTTGTGTAGTTGAATGTTTGGAGGAAATCTTTATTACAGGAAGGGACTCTTGCACTAGCACTGGGCACTTTGTTATGTGAATTATCTCATGAAATTCACCTGGAGCCCTGCGTTCAGTTCTGGAGTCCTCAGCACAGAAAGGACATGGGTCTGTTGGAGCAAGTCCAGAGAAGGCCACGGAGATGATCCAAGGGCTGGATCACCTCCTGTATGAGGCTAAGAGAGTTGGGGTTGTTCAGCCTGGAGAAGAGAAGGCTCTGGGGACACCTTAGAGCAGCCTCCCAGGACTGAAAGGGGCTCCAGCGAAGCTGGGGAGGGGCTCTTGATCAGGGAGTGCAGGGATAGGATGTGGGGGAAGGGTTTTGTTCTGAAAGAGGGGAGATTGAGGTGAGATCTTAGGGAGAAATATTTTCCTGTGAGGGTGAGGAGGCCTTGTCCCAGGTTGCCCAGAGAAGCTGTGGCTGCCCCATCTGTGAAGGTGTTGAAGGCCAGGTTGGATGGGGCTTTGAGCCCCCTGATCCAGTGGGAGGTGTTCCTGCCCATGGCAGGGTGGTGGAACTGGGTGGACTTTAGTGTTCTTTCCAATTCAAACCATTCTAAGATTCTATGAAATGGGGCCAGGACACTCCTGGGACTGAACTGAGTCGTTCTCCAGGTCTTAGCCCACTGAACTATGACTGTTCTACAAAAGGACTGGTCTAGCAGTTGGGAAGATGCCCTGCACTACCCAACCTCCAGTTAGTAGCTGGGTAACCCTTCAAGGGAAATGAAAGAGGAAGTTTTTTTGAGAAGAACTTTGAGCAAATATGGAATTTCAAGGTAGGAAACAAACAAACAAACAAATCCGACAAGTTTCAGGCAACTGAAAAGGATCAGAACACTGTTAAGATTTTTGCTATAAGTAGAGTTGCGGATTTGGATTTTGCACCTACGTTTGATGTCTTTATCCAAGTTTTCAGGCAAAAAAAAAGTCTCAAAACGTCTGAGGCAGCAAATACACCTACACTGAAGTCTCTGGGATTGCAGTGCTGACACTACAGGCATACTAACAGCAGGCAGTGGCAGCTGGTGAAAATGCTGACACTCTCTGAAGCAGGAAAGAGGTCTCCCTCTTTCCCCTCTGAGGAACTGTGGTAGAGAGTCACAGAATCATCTGCTGGGTGTTACTTGGCACAGCAGCCTTCCTCCCCCAGGGCTTGTCATCTCCTTATCCATGACCCCTCCTACGTCCATCCGAAATAAACCAAGGATGGGATAGCTCAATCCATAGCACAACTGCCAAGCGACAGCAGAAGGTTGAGCAGTCGGGGGATTCACACTAAATGGGTGAAAGCATCATTCCAAGCTCTTCTTGCCAGAGCTTCTGGGCAAGGACCACCTGCGTGAGCCCACACAAGTGGCTCAGAGGTGGGACAATGGCTGTGGCAGGAGCTCTGCTTTCGTGGCTGCGACTTCTTTGCATGGCAGCATCCATCTCAGGTTAATCCCATTCCCTGCCTCAGTTCAGTCCCACTGGCATTTCTCTTTAATTAGAATTTCTCTATTTAATGGAATTGCCCAATTCTATTAATCAAGGCCCTTGGACAATTTTAGACATGCTAAGTGCAGGGAAGTGTACTGGACTCACAGGGGATGTGCTATGAATTCATACAGCCAGGCTGCTTTACAAAAAAACGGTGAGGATTCATCAGTAATGCACACAAAACAATCAAAAACACAAATAGCACTGATGGAGGAACACTGGAAGGTAATTTTTTCAGAATTAATCTTAAGGGAAGCAGCCATCTCTACATTTCCCTTTCTCTAAAACAGAAAAGCTTCAGAACCCTGTCCTACCGTGCTTGGCTGGGAACACATTTTGCTCTATGAGCATGGCTTGGGATCAAGCCTTTTAGAAGTATCATCTTGTTATTCTCAGTGCATTCCCATTTCTGCCTCGGATTTTCTGGCCAGAAATACATGTGTACACGTCTCAGAACAGGCTCTGAAAAAACAGTTGTTGTGGGAAGAGTTTCACTTCCCACATCAGAAAAAATTAACTTCACAAAAGCTGCATCCAATGCTTCTAGAAAGTGTGGGACCTCAGGCTTTTGTGCTCTGCAGTTGGTATGGATGCATGCAGTGGATGCAGATGGGCTTTATGCTTCTGAACAGCCCAGCTTGTGCTTTTTCCTTCACAGAAACTACAACTGAGCTGCTCTCAGCCTGGGGAAACATTGTTTGGATGTAATTACTGTGTGGAATAGAAGGTATCTATCTCCCAAGTAATCCAGCCTGACAGCAGACTGGCAGAAGTGTCAAGGAGGGCAATTTGGAGATCTTGTCTTTAGAAGAGGAGAAATCAAGCCCTGTGGTAGATGGAAAAGCCCTGGCTGGGTAAAACAGTGCGACCACATGCATGAAGAACACAGTCTACAGCTTCCTTACAAGGGGAGGAGGAGGAGCAGGTGCTGAGCTCCTCCCTCTGGACCCGAGGGAATGTCAGGAAGATGTGTCAGGGGAGAGTTAGGTTGGACAGGAAAAAGTTCTTCCCCCAGAGGGTGGTGGAGCCCTGGAACAGCTCCCCAGGGAAGCAGTCACAGCCTGACAATATTCCAGAAGCCTTTGGGCAACGCCCCCAGCCCCAGGGTGTGAATATTGGAGTTGTCCTGTGCAGCAGTTGGACTCAATGGTCCTTGTGGGTCCCTTCCAACTCAGGACACTCTATGATTCTACGTTTCTATGAAGCAGAGGTTTCCCCCAACTCAGCCTGCATGAGGGCAGTGTAAGGTAGAAGAAACTGGGGAGACCTGGTCCTTGGAGAAGCAGCTGAAGTCCATCACCACGGCTACCGCTTACTCTGTGTCCCTG
Source organism: Tapera naevia (assembly GCA_033556795.1). NCBI lineage: Eukaryota > Metazoa > Chordata > Aves > Cuculiformes > Neomorphidae > Tapera > Tapera naevia. The sequence goes on from JAUMJJ010000317.1 coordinate 1,778,160, forward strand.
AGTGCTGGTGAGCAACCACACAGCAGCATCTTGGAAAGTGAGTGCGGGGACTGGAGCAGAGGCTCTCTTTCTGCTCTCTTGTGGTGCATCTGTTGTGCAGAGCAAAGACGTTGCTTTCCAAGGCTGCCAGTCTATCACCTTCCATCAGCACAAAGTCTGTTTTGATAAAGCCATGAAATATGCAAGCTGAGGATAATTGCAGGTTGTAGATGGTGATAATAGCTGTAATTTGGATTGTGGAAGCAATAAACCCAGGCTCAATCACTGGCGGCTTTATTTGAGAAAGAGCCCAAGCTGCAAACACTGAAAATGAAATTTATGAAAAATATATATTTCAAGAGAAGCAATTAGTATGTGTCTGTTGCTGTGGTTGCAGAGGACTCAGTGCTTCCAACTTTCTGCAGGCTAAGCCAAGACGTGTCCTTGAAGATGGGCAGGCTGGGTGGGAGACGGTTCCTCACCCGCTATCGTGGGCAGCCAGCCCAGATGGGCTGAACCACCTGTCAGGGCTGTGAACCCCTCCTTATCAGGGATTAGTTTTGTAGTTTGGGCATGAAACTTTTAGGTGGGATTCCATACTGAAAGGGGCTCCAGGAAAGCTGGGGAGGGGCTCTTGATCAGGGATTGCAGCTACAGGATGAGAGGGAAGAGTTTTAAGCTGAAAGAGGGGAGATTGAGATGAGATCTTAGGGAGAAATGTTTCACAATGAGGATGGGGAGGCCCTGGCCCAGGTTGCCCAGAGAAGTGGTGGCTGCCCCATCCCTGGAGGTGTTGGAGGCAGGTTGGATAGGGTTGTGAGCCCCTAATCCAGTGGGAGGTGTCCCTGTCCATGGCAGGGGTTGGGACTGGGTGGGCTTTGAGGTCTCTTCCAACCCAAACCATTCCATGATTCTATTGTAAATTTTACTGTCATTTGATTGACATTGGGTCATCAAAGAGACACTGTAAAAACAAAATTGCTCCTTCCAAGGCTGTCGTGCTGGTGCCAGTGGACTGTAAAACAATTCTAATTGTGTTGCTGCTGACGGCTGACTGTTCACACTGCTCAAGTTTACGACATATGCTCAGGTCTTATGATGAGAGGAAGATAAGGAAAATCCCATCATAGCTTTTTGATTATGTCTTCCTTTCTTCTTTTCATTTACCAGGCTGGAGCTTTCTGTCAGCTTCTCTGCATCAGCAACCTGCTCAGCTCTGTCTGGGATTCATTTACGCATCTCAAGTAAAACAGGACCAAAAGAAAGGATGCAATTAATTGCCCAAATGTTGCAAAAATTTAGATTCAGAGTGAATAAGACATTTCATTGTTGCCCAAGTTCTCTTAGTGTTGTGGACATAAAGAAACGGAGAAAATTAAAATGGATGTGTTCCACTGAGACACTAAACAGAAATACTCTGCTATGGAAATGCAAGAAGATTTTGGGTGGGGTTCATTTTAAACAAATTGCATGTTTTGAAAGCAAAAGTGGCCAGCATCAAAAGATCAAGGCTTACATAAATCAGACTGCAAAATGAAACACAGTATTTTCTGCCTCTCTGTGGAAACACTCCAGACTGAACCAAAATCACTTCAGACTGACCGAAAAATATACTTTTTTTTTCAGATCCTGTGTTTTCAACACGAAAAACAAAATTTCCTTCGAACCAAATTTCACTGGGCTTTTAAGCTTGGTCACTGACATGAAAAAAACTCCATTATTTTCCCAGATCGTATTTAAAGAACAGAAGTTTCAATCATCTCCCACCCAGAACTTGTTCCCCTGTAAATCTGATCTCCAGGGAGAGTTTCCCTGACAGTCATCTTAACCATCCCTCCTCTCATTTTCATCCCATTACTCCTAGAAAATTATTTTGCTAGGGTTATCGTGACGAGCAATGGATGTTCATAAGACCATTTTTACTTTTACTTTCATCTCTGTATCATGGGGTAGGAACACGGTTGGGAAACCTCTCAGTGTGGCTGGATCACTAAATGTTTTTATCTTTAAATATCTCTCCAGCAAAATATCTCAGGTCTGTCCATTCTTTGAACACCTGGGACTGTACCTGCATGAGATGGAAACTGCACCATTAATGGTGTGGCTTGCTCTAGAGCTGGTAGTGTTAACAAAGAACTGAAAACAGAACAGGAATTGTAACTCTCTGAGTTCCTATAGAAACCCTGCAAAGCAAAACAAAACAAAACTGCACGGCATCACCAGCCGGGCCAGGGAGGGGATTGTCCTACTCTGCTCCACATTGGGGAGGCCCCACCCAGAGCACTGGGGGCAGTTCTGGGACCACAGGATAAAAGGGAGCTGAAGCTGCTGGAGAGTGTCCAGGGGAGGGTACGGAGTTGAGGAATTGTTTGGAGGGAGAGCTGTGTGAGGAGCAGCTGAAGAACTGCAATGGTTTAGTCTGGAGAATTGGAGGCTGAGGGGAGACCTCATTGATCTCTGCAGATCCTGGAAAGGAGGTTGTGATGGGGTGTGTGCTTGGCTCTTCTCCCAGGGAACAAGAAATGGGACTAAAGGAAATGGCCTCAAGTTGCACCGGGGGTGCGGTTCAGATTAGATATTGGGAAAAATGTCTTCACTGGCAGAGTGGTGAAGCCCAGGCAGAGGCTGCCCAGGGCAGTGGTGGAGTCACCATCCCTGCAGGGGTTCAAAAATGTGTAGAAGTGGCACTTGGGGACAGGGTTGAGCAGGCATGGTGGGGTTGGGCTGAGGTTTCGACTGGATGAGCTTAGAGTGCTTTTCCAACCTTAATGAATTCTATGATTCTAAATCACAAGGATAAGGAAGAGTTAAGAAAAGGCTGAGGTCTTTAGGGTACTACCTGTGATGCACCTGATCAAATCCAGCATGGTATATAATCCTTGATTTTTAATAAAGCCTGCACGTAATTACTTCTGTCTGCAAATCTTTAACACTTAGGAGGTGATATAATGAGCTAATAAATACTTGTCTTTGCATGAGAGTAGGACACACTGTCTTCGGCTTCAGTGTACCAGCAGGTTGCAATAACCTTTGGGCACCCCAGTTCACACAGCTTTAATTGTTTGGATGTGTTACTCACCTCTTAAACACTGACTATTTCTCAGCATTGTGTTCAAAAGAGCTCGGACACCATCTGACACCATCGAGCCTGTGTGTTCTTAGCAAGTGTTGTCCGACTGCGACCGTTCCTTTCCAGAGGAGACAGGAAGATGTATGAGCTGAAGGGTCCAATTGACGTTTGCTCTCCTCACTTCCTCGGATTTTATTGCAGATTTAGTCAGAGCGCACTGCAGGGAGCAACACAAATCTAATTTGTGACTGACTCGACAGAAGAGATGAGTGGTTTGGCAGCTATCACAAAGTCGTCGTTGTCAAAATATCACAGGCTATTTCTGTCATTCTCACCTTACTAATTCCACAAAACCAGCCGTGCCTGGAGCTCCTCACAGGCTCTCATTAGGCTCACAGCCACCACCTTCTCAACCTAGGCTGAGTGCCCTCCATGCAGCAACACAAATTCTCAACAGGAGAAGAGCAGAGCTGAATGTGGATGCTCAGGCTTGCTGGTCTGAGACCGTGTGTGGAGCTGAGTGACTCAGACTTCAGCTAAATAATCACAGGATTTGTGTTCACATCCATTTCCTGGCCATGGACTCCAAGTCTGAACAACATTTTTCAGGTAAATCCATCAGGAGCACTTAAAACAGGAGCTAGATAGATTTAGAAACCCATCCCTGAAATTGTGGTGTTCTTCAAGATCCTTTCTCAACTTCTGTCTAACCCTGGAAGTGCCCGTTCAGGTTTCAGTGTTCAGTCCCACCAACCTGTCTTCCAGGTTGGCAGTTTGAACCCAGGTTGAAAGGGACACCTCAGAGATGCCAAGAACATTCTGCTCACCTCTGCAGAATCTGGTCATGTCGTAACACCAAAACTAGCTGTTCCTCCTCATGTCTCTCAGTCCTTCTGTCAGGTCAGGAGCTTTATGAAAAGGAGCTGTCAATTTTCCTTTTAAAACAGAGCTGAATTAGGAGTGGATTCACAAGGACGAGTCAGAGGTACGTACCTGCCTTCAAGATACCTGACAGCCTGAGGCCAAGAAGTTGCAGGGAAGGAGCCCCATCAGGAAGGTCTCCCACTCGACCTCCATAGATGTGCTGACCTTGAAGTCATTGTGCAGCCCTACAACGTACAGCATTGAGAGTGCAGGTCTGGTCTTCTGACCTCGATCTTCTCCAGCTTCCCAAAGGTTTCTCACCACAGCTCCCCAAAATCTCTAGGGAAAAAGGGGCAGATGCCTCTGGGGGAAAACATTCTGTTGGACAGGGTGGGAGGGGCATGCGTGTCAGCTAGGAGACAGCTTGCATTGGAAAGAGAGTGGCATTTCTATTCCCTTTGGAAATGTTTGGGTTTGACGTGCTCAGCACAAGGGATACCTGTACAACTGCTGGTCAAAAGCAGCCAGGAAAGACCAGGTGTGACTATTTCATTCAGGAGCAGCTTTTGTTCAGTGGTAAGGACATGAATGTGGTCTTACATGCCATGAGTGCCAGTCTGCAGGATGGAACACTGGAGGGTTAACCTGGGCAGCCAGAGGAGGTCCTCTTCCTGCTCTCTGGAGCTGGTTGCTCTGTCCAGTTATCAGTCTCACTGCTGGAAATGAACACCTGAAAGAGAAGGTGGCTGTCACAGCAAGCCAAGGGCAAGCACAGAGGGCTGCATGGGTTATTGCTGTTTCTGCTTTGTTTAAACTCTTCAGATTTGTGGTTTGGACTCACGATTCAAAAAAAGTGGTTCTTAGTATTGACTTGATTTGATTGCTGGAGTTTCTAGGCAGGAAGGCTCAGAGATTTTGTTATCCTGCAGCCCCTGATAAAACAGCTGAGGTCAAACAACCTCATTCTGTCCAGAGGAAACATTGGGATGTGGTGACTCCCTTCTGCATTCCATCCTGAAAGATTCCTGAGGAAGGATGCAGCCTTTGGCATGAAAGAGGGACTGCTTGGGCACAGCTGCCCCTACAGGGGTGGTTCTTCCACTGCACATCAGTGCTCCCCATCCTGCTCCACTCATACAGCAGAAACGCATCCAAGCTGCTGCAGCCTCCTCCTCCTCTGCACTGCCTGTTGTGGCATTACCTCTCCAGCACAAATATAAAAGGCACTGGCATTCTGATTACTCCAGTTCAGCTCTCACACAGAGCATTGTACGGTGCTGTCCTCCACTGTCTACACTGGGAAGGTCGTCTGGGATTACACACATTTCAAGAGAAGACCTGGCGGTGCTCCAGAGGAAGCTCTGGGGGAAAAGTTGGGCTGATGTTTACCTACAACCTGACATTTAAATTCCTACAGCCACAAGTGCAACTTCAGCCCATTCCTGTAGTAAATTGAGGATTTTCCTGCCCACTCTATTGTCTGAGGTTTCAGGCAGGGGATACTTCTCACCGCTATTGACAAAGCAATTCTCAGCTGCAGAAGAAATTGCACAGGATGCTGTGTCACCAGTCCATCATCTACCAGCTCTTATCTATGGACTCAGGAGGTGACAGGGAGCCACTGTTTCCCTCCATATTGCAAAGCCCAACAAGAAATAAATACCTTGTGGCCAGCAAGTTGAGGGAGGAGATTCTCCCCACTCTGCTCCACTCTGGTGAGACCCCACCTGTAGTGCTGCACCAACTCTGGAGCAATCAGCACAGAAAAGACGTGGACCTGTTGGAGCAAGTCCAGAGGAGAGCCACAAAAGTGATCAGAGGGATGGAAAACATCTCCTACGAAGACTGGTTGAAAGAGTTGGTGTTGTTCAACCTGAAGAAGAGAAGGCTCCAGGGAGACTGTGTTGTAGTCTGTCGGTACTTAAAGAAAGTTTATAAGAAAGATGGAGTCAGACTTTTTAGAAGAGCCTGTAGCAATAGGACAAGGGGACAACTAAAAGGACAAATAGGACAACTAAAAGAAGATAGATTCAGACTACATAAGGCAGTGGCACAGGGTGTCCAGAGAGGCTGTAGATGCCCTATCCCTGTAAACATTCAAAATCAGGTTGGACAGGACTCTGAGCAACCTGATGTGGTTGAAGATTTCCCTGCTCACTGCAGGGGGGCTGGACTAAATGATCTTCAAAGGTCCCTTTCAACCCAAACCATTCTGTGGTTCTATGATCTTCCATCTGAAGGTTGGGATTAAGCTGACAGTCTATTTGTGAGATCCACAGTAACATTGTAGAGGAGGAGAGAGGATGCAGTGTATAAATCCCATGCAGATACCATCATTTATAGTTAATACTAGGACCCATTGTTAATGCAGAGTGTCATTGTCATTCATGCACTGTACTGGTTGCGTACAGAAGCACCTAGAATATCAAACAAACACAAAGCAAGCATGAGAAGACAGCACAGAGAGGAAAACCAAAAAAAAAACCAACACAAGAAGTATTCATCTTCCTTAAAACTTACGTTTGTTCTTTGCCTTCCACTGAAAAACTGAGTCAAAGAAGCAGGATAATGAAAGACCGAACAAGAGTTAATCATCAAAGAATTTCTGGCAAGAAAACAGGTCACCTTTGCAGCTTCTTGTGTTGAACGGGAAGCCATCAATGATGAGGTACAGCAGTAAATGATTTTCACAATGGACTGGCCCAAACACTGAAATGATTCTGCAGGGAACAGCTCTTCACAAGCTAATTGGGCTTGTTCAGTCTTGAACGCCAAGGATACACCAGGGGCTAGTTTCATTTATTGGGTTTAGAAGAAGTATTTACAAATCTAAACCCATAAATCTGAGGCTTTGTAGCCTTAGCTAAAGAGCAAAAATGTAGCTAAGAGTGATGCCAGCCAGGTCTTTGCCTTCATCCTTGAGCTTAACTGATTGATTGAGTTACATGTAGATCATTAAAAAACATATATTAAAAGAAAACTCCAGATCTCCGGGGAGACCAGTGCTGAATGCTTTAATGCTACCAAAAACCAGCCACCAGAATTGTGCAACAAGAATAAGAAAGAAACCTGCAGCAGCATAGCAACAAAACAGACAGAAATAATTCCAATCAGGAGCCAAACACCCCAGCCTCCCTCTGCTCTCTCCATGCTTAGCAGATGCCCTTTGCTTATGTGAACTCAACACAACTCACAACAAACAACCTCTTTGCATGGCTACAGGGCTTTCCCCAGACCAGGGACTGACTAGATCAGGGCAAATATTCATGAATTAGTCTACTCTCCCAAATGCCTGATAGTTTGGGTTGGGCTTGGTGATTTAGAGATCTTTTTCAACCTTTATGATTCAACGATTCCATGAGCTCAGAGGGAGAAATGCAAGTCATGAATGTCAGTGAGATTCAAATAATTCAGGTCAGAAGGGACTTCAGGAGGTTTGTAATTCAACCTCTTTCTCAAAGCATGGTCAGCTACAGGATGGAGTGAGATGATATTACTCAGAGCTTTGTTCAGCCTTGTCTTAAAAACCTGCAAGGGTGGAAAATGCAGATCCTCTCTAGACAACTTCTTCCAGTGTTTTGTTGTCCTAATGATGAAAAAAATGGAGCTGGGATTTTTGCTTTTAGTGATCCTCTTCAACAAAAACAGAAGGGAAGGAGAAAGAAAGAAAAAGTGGACAGGCCAAGGGTATGTGAGACAACCTTATGTCAAGTAGTGGATCAAGTAGAAGGACCAGAAGGCCCTGTTCCACATCTCCTTTCTGAGCTGGTCATTCCAAGTTGTGCACTGTACCTGAGAACTGACATGGTTAGGACATTATTCAGTCCATCCTAAAGGAAACATCTAATAAGGCTTAGACCGATGACCTCTCTCTGCTGACTGTGAGACCATAAGCTACTCGTGCAGAAAAAGACAGCTTACCTGGAACGTGTAAAGCTGGGGTTGATGACTCCTGCTTTGCCTGCCTCTTTCACCATTCCCCAACAGACTTCTCTTGGTTTTGTTCCTTCCATTAGAAGCTGCAAACTTGCTGTCTGACAAAAGTATGGACCTATAATAGCAGCTCAACCTCCAACCAAAATGCTTGGCATCTTCCTTTTATCTGCAAAAGCCAAAGCATGAACACTGAGGAAGATCTGTTTGTAGAAGAGCTTGAAGAAATGGTTTTCCCCTAGTTAAGAGCAAAAAAAATAAAGGATTCTGACCCCTCAGAGAGAGGTTGATCCATGCTCTTTGTGCTTGCTTTCTCCCACCCTCCAGATCCCTCTTTCAGAAGCAGGCTCAGGTCCAGCCCCTTGTCTGGATTGGGTCCCTAAGGCACTCTTGCACATGCAGGGTACCATTGGCATCTAAATCACAGTTCCACAAGGTGGTCTGTCTTGCTCAGGGTGCTGCATCCAATGTCCTTGTACATAAGCCCAAGCAGGCACACGGAGCTGATTCACAGTGAGCTCGGTATGGACAATAAAATACAATTTGTCATCTAATTACTGCAGACCGTGGTGGCTTGTATACTTTAAAGGGCTCATTAATTTAAACTAGTCTCTTATTTAGCTGTTACTTTTATGCAGCCTCGCTCATCACTCTGTCAGGCCTCGGTGTACCCCATCAGCACCACCTCATCTGAAGCTCACAGACAAGGCAAGCAGCTCCCTTTTCAGCTCACAAGGACCAGTGGCCAAGGCAGCAACAGGAGACTGAGAGTGAAGATGGGGTGTGAGCCAGTTGCAAACACCAACTCCATTGGTTTGGCTCCTGCAAAGAGGGATCAGTCCAAGTAGCTTTGGAACTGGCAAACCTGGTTTGCAAACACACCTCCTCTGATGATGCCCTTTCTGCATTGTGCACAGAAACGATCAAAATATAAGAACCTGGAACATAAAAATGGTTTGATGCAGTCCTCTTTATTCTCCAAATCATCTGTAGGAGGGATTGTTTGGGCACAGAGCAGTCGAGAAATTAGCATTGTTAATTTGCTGCAAGCCAGGGCAGCCCTATGTGTGGAAGAAATGCAACATAATTAATTACCCTCTAAAAAAAGCATTTGAAGTGTTTATTGCAGGATCAAGCTCCTGGTTTTATAAGCAGATGGGGAAATAAAGTGCTAGGAATGACATGGAGAAAACAGCTGCACTGGGACCAGCAGCCTAATTCATAATTCAGCAGACTAATCAGTGAACATCTTCTGCAGTTCCTCGGCTGTAATGGAAGAACGTGAGGAGGCAAACGATTAGGCTGCTTTATTTCTTAAAGAGGCTGCTACCAATTAGCTTGCTTTCTCTGTAGCCCATGTACAAATCTAATGATGTGGCCCGTGTCGTTAAAGAGACAGAGAGAAGTAGGTCAGCCCAAAATAATTGTCTTAATGATAAACACTCTGAGGCACCATTTCAATGCAGTTTGCTGCGAATTAATTAAAAGAGTAAAGACCTGTTCACACTCACTTTTCTGATCTCCTGCATGAAGAGAGAGGGCGGATGTTTTGCTGCTGCTGCTGTTGGCTCTGTAATTGCCTTTTAGCAGTGACTGCAGAGTCAGCCCTGCCTGGTGGATCCATCTCCACGCAGCTCCAGCTGGTACAACACAGCTTTGTGTCCAGGGTGTAGCTTTCTCCTGCCTTAGCATTGCAGTCTGGACACCATGTGCTCTTTGTAGGCACCTGGGAGGATTCACCTTTTCATTGAAGTGGACAGCTTTGAGGGAGTTGTCTCTCTGCAGAGACAGAAGAGGAGCCAGCTGTATGGCCCAGGCTGCAACAGCAATGAGACATCTATGGCTGAGTGAATAGATGCTGTACGGAGGTGGCTGCTTTCAAGGAAAAGTGAATCCTATCTAGGATCTGTCCCCAAATCCAACAGGAAAGATTGTTCTGGGGAAGACATTGTGTGTCTGACCTGCTGGAAACAAGGAGTTTGCCTTGGCACTATCTTTGCTCTTCACCAAGATCTTGTCTTGGAGTGCACCTGGCACTGTGCTCTAGGCAGAAACATTGTGCTTTTCTTTCCATTACAAACCATCCTCTGAACTAGGATCGATCGGGATGACCCTGGCTTCTACATTTCAACTTTGTTCCTGGTCAGATATGGAGATCTTTTCCCTGATAGCCTCGTCGCCTGCTGGCTCACTTTTCCTGCCTTGGCATCAGGACATCGAGTATTCACTGCATTTCTGTGTCACAACTGAAAAATATCCTGGCCCTGGTTTCCTCCAACCACTTCTGTGCAGATTTGTGCAGCTGGATGAGTCCAAGATAAGCTCATGGTCTGAGATAAGCTCACTGGTCTTGGAGTCTCTGTGCTGGCAGCAATCTCAGTTGGAATGTAGATTTTTCCTTTTTGTGTATCCACAAAATAAAATCTTAGAATCATTAATGTTGGAAGAGATCTCTACGCTCATCCAGTCCAACCCTCAGCCCAGCCCCACCGTGCCTGCTGAAACATGTCCCAAAACCAGATCTACACATTATTTGAACCTCGGCAGGGATGGAGACTCCACCACTGCCCTGGGCAACCTCTACCAGGACTTCACCACTCATTTCAGTGAAGATGTTTTTCCCAATATCCAGTCTAAACCTACCACTGACAAAAATTACAGCCATTTTATCTCATCCAATCAACTATCCCTTGGGAGAAGAGCCCAGCACCCACATCACCACAACCTCCTTTCCAGAAGCTGCAGAGAGCGATGAGGTCTCCCCTCAGCCTCCTCTTCTCCAGACTAAATAGTCCCAGGACCCTCAGAAAATCCCAAAGCCCCTGTCCTCCAGCCCCTTCCCCAACTCCGTTCCCTTCTCTGGACGCTCTCCAGTCCCTCAATGTCCTTCTTGGAGTGAGGGGCCCAAAACTGAACCCAGGATTCGAGGTGTGGCCCCACCAGCACCGAGTGCAGGGGGACGATCCCTTCCCTGCCATTCCATGGTTGATCCAAGCCAGGAAGTTGGTGGCCTTCTTGGCCACCTGAGCCACTGCTGGCTCATGTTCAGCCCCTGTTGACCAGCACCCCCAGGGCCTGCTCTGCCAGGGGATGTTTCCAGCCACTCTTCCCCAAACCTGGAGCGTTGGATGGGGTTGTTGTGACCCAAGGGCAGAACCTGGCACTTGGCCTTGTGAAATCTCATACAATTGGTCTTGTCCACCAATCCAGCCTGTCCAGGTGAAATTGGTTGAGTCAACAGACTGTCTGCACCTCTGCTGTTCTTCCCAAGGTTGAGAGAGTCAAGATATGATAAAAATACAGTTGGAGGGCATCAGTCCAGCAGTTCTGGAGGAAATGTTCTTCCCTTGGTGTAGAGCAAGTCCTCTGAGCAGAGAGGACTTGTCTGCTGAAACTTCTTGCAAAACCAGACCAAGCTGCAGAGATTTCTTTAGCTGAGGTTTTAATCAACATTGAAAAGTGGAACATTTCCCAACAACATGTTTTACTTATTCATTTCAAAACAATTTCTTGTCAGCCTTTGCATTTTCAAATACCAACTGTACAAAATTCAGAGAGGCATCTTGTCAGTTCTGCCTTTTTATACCAAACCCCAAAACACTGCTTTCAATATTATTTCAGAATGACAGCCTCGAGAAAAGAAGGCTCCAGAGAGACCTTAGAGGAGCCTCCCAGTACTGAAAGGGACTCCAGGGAAGCTGGGGAGGGGCTCTTGATCAGGGAGTGCAGGGACAGGATGAGGGGAATGGTTTTGAGCTGAAAGAGGGGAGATTGAGATGAGATCTTAGGGAGAAATCTTTTGCTGTGAGGGTGGGCAGGCCCTGACCCAGGTTTCCCAGAGCAGTGGTGATCCCTGGAGGTGTTCAAGGCCAGGTTGGATGGGGCTTTGAGCCCCCTGATCCCATGGGAGATGTTCCTGCCCATGGCAGATGGTGGAACTGGATGGACTTTAAGGTCTTTTCCAACTCAAACCATTCTACGATTCTCTGATTTTTTAAAGGGATTTTTAAATTTAATTTGATTTTTTTTCCAGATCTGACTGGTATAAAAACTCATGTTCAGAGCCCCATGGATATTATCAGGTTGCTCCTGGTTGTGTTGACATTTGTCAAGGGAGAAGCCAAAGCCAGACCCACAGACCAGAGCCACTTCCTGAAGAACACATAGATGAGTCCTCCCTGCAGGGCACTTCAAAAGTGGTGCTCAGATCTCTCTTCTTCTGCCTCAGAGCATCCCCTGCCAGCTTCTCCCTCAAGACCTGATCTTGTGACCTAACTGAGATACTCTGTCTCTCTTGAAGCTGCTGTTTGTCACCTCCTGCATCTCCAGAGCAATCTGGGACATCAAACTGTTGCCTAGATGGGAGCTGAAAAGCTCCTTCAGTGCAGACTTGCGTACAAAACGCATGCTTTCTTCTCCTTTTATGTAGGCAAACCCAGCCCTTCCTAAGGTATTGCTTTCTAAAAAGTCCTCATGGAGCACAAGGCTCTGATTAAAAGGAAAGAAAGTCATTTTCCATGTCTCCATTCAAGAACTGTATTACTGATATTTTCAATAATTACTGAGCTAATCTGATAGTCATGGTCCTCTCTAACAGATGGACTTGATTTCAGTCATTCATCCAGTGCCATATAGAGGCTGATTAATAAGATGTTACTTAGCGGAACAGAGTTTCTCCTCTTCCCCAAGGACATTATAATTTTAGTTATAATTTAAATATTACAAAGGATGGCAGGTAATTGGCAGGAGGACTGATCATGCTGCGCTGTAGCTCACGGGCTTCCTCACTGCTGAGAGAGGTCTTCCCCAAAAGATCAGAGAATCACAGAATCATTAAGGTTGGAAAAGACCTCTAAGCTTATTGAGTCCAACCGTCAGCCCTAACCCTCTGTACCTACTGAACCCTGTCCCCAAGTGCCACGGCCACACACTTTTTGAAGCCCTCCAGGGATGGAGACTCCACCACTGCCCTGGGCAGGCTCTGCCAGGGCTTCACCAGTCTGTCAGTGAAAGGATTTTTCACAACATCCAATCTAAACCTCCCCTGGTGCAACTTGAGGCCATTTCCTCTCATCCCATCCCTTGTCACTTGGGAGAAGAGCCCAGCACCCCCCTCACCACAACCTCTTTTCCAGGAACTGCTGAGATCAATGAGGTCTCCCCACAACCTCCTCCTCTTCTCCAAACTAAACAGCCCCAGGTCCCTCAGACAATACCTGAACCCCTGTTCTCCAGACCCTTCCCCGGCTCCGTTCCCTTCTCCAGATGCTCTCCAACCCCTCAATGGCCTTCTTGGAGTGAAAGGACCACAACTGAACCCAGGATTCGAGGTTTGGCCTCACCAGCACGGAGTGCAGGGGACGATCCCTTCCCTGCTCCTGCTGCCACCCCATGGCTGAGCCAAGCCAGGATGCTGATCACTTGGTATGGTAGCTGGATGGGAACAGCTGGGAAGGAAACACAATTCCTCTACAGACTTCCAGTTTCTCACCTTTGATCAAAGAGCCACTGTAGGGTCATACGTTTTTAACAACCTATTCTTCCTGGGTCAACTGACCCTGTGGATGCTTTAGTGGGACAGGGCATCTCCACTTTCTTCTGTCCACTCCAACTCAAACTTACATTTTTGAAGATGTTATGTACAATTCAAAGGGCGAAGCAAGTCTGACAAATAAAACTACAGCAACATTATTTCTTTTTATTATTATTATTGCACCCAGTCATAGTGAAGAGTAGATGAAACCACCTCTCATGAGACTTTACCTGGAGTCCTGCATCCAGCTCTGGAGCCTTCAGCACAGGAAGGACATGGAGTGGTTGGCACGAGTCCAGAGGACACTGCAAAGACGATCCAAGGACTGGAGAACCTCCTGTCTGAGGACAGGATGAGAGAGTTGGAGTTGTTCAGCCTGGAGAAGAGAAGGCTCTGGGAGGACTTTCCAGCCTCACAGTACTGAAAGGAGCTCCAGGAAAGTTGGACTTTTTAGCAAGGCCTGTTGTGACAGGACAAGTAAGGGAGGGGAGACTTAGGCTGGATATAAGAAATGTGTTCCTATGAGGGTGGTGAGGCACTGCCACAGATTTCCCAGGGTGGCAGAGAATGCCCCATCCCTGGAGGTGTTCACAACCAGGTTGGACAGGGCTCTGAGCAACCTGGCTGAGTTAAAGACATCCCTGCTTACTGCAGGGGGACTGGACTGAATGACCTATAAAAGTCCCTTCCAACACAAAGCATCCTATGATTGTATAATACAAGGTGGATGAAATTGATGACAAGACCCACTTAATTCCTTGTTATAATTGTGCTGGGTGCTGCCTGTCTTTGTGATGTTTCATCCAGCAACTCTGCTCTGACAGCCTGACCATGTATTCCTCCTAAACATCAAGGGTTTGCTGTCTTTTACAAAGAGAATATTAATATTACTTCTGCCACACTAGATCTGGGGTGGTAGACCTCATGCAGTTCATTGTAATTCTCTCAATAGGTGTAAAATTAATGTAATACCTGCATGTCTGCTTTTCCTCATGGACATTATTGGGTTAATTAATATCTGGTTGACATTCTCAGAGCCCTGGGTGCAACACATTTGAATATATCATGTAAAAAATGCATGTTAAGTGTAACACACATTACCCTAATTTTAAAACCAGTTTAGGTTACTCACGCAACTGGTGTAGAGCTCTTTGTTCAATCTGAGTCCTGTCTCCAAACAAAGCCCCAAATTTGATTCTCATTTCTATTGTGAATCTATCAGCCACAGACAGCATCAGCCCTCGCTGTTCCTCTTGTAGCTGGGTACAGCTCCTCTGGGCTGGGTTGGCTGAGTGTACTTTGGGACACAAATTGGAATGTCTGGGTGTTTGCAAAGCCGAGCTATGCAGAAGAGCTCCTGCATGAGCTTCTCTGGGCCCCTCATTACAGGAAGGGCACTGAGGGGCTGGAGCGTGTCCAGAGAAGGGCAACGAGGCTGGGGAAGGGGCTGAAGAACAAGTCCTACCAGGAACAGCTCAGGGAACTGGGGTTGCCTAGCCTGGAGAAGAGGAGGCTGAGGGGAGACCTCATCGCTGTCCACAACTGCCTGAAAGGAGGCTGTGGTGAGGTGGATGTTGGTCTCTTCTCTCAAGCGACAAGTGATAGGACAAGGGGAAATGGCCTCAAGTTGCACCAGGGCTGGTTTAGATTGGACATCAGGAAAAATTTCTTCACTGAAAGGGTTCTCAGGCACTGGCAGAGGTGCCCAGGGAGGGGGTGGAGTCTCCATCCCTGAAGAGGTTTACAAGATGGGTTGATGAGCTTCTCAGGGAAATGGTTTAGTAGTAGACAGGGGCGGTTGGACCTGATGGTCTCAAAGGTCTTTTCCAACCAGATGATTCTATGATTCTGTGATTCTCTCGGAAGAGTCCAGCACGTCTCTGGCAGACCCGAGGAGCATTTGTGCTTACCCAGAACACATTCTTGCCATGTTTTATGAGCATTGCTGGTGTTCTTGAAGATCAAGAGTGAATTAGCTTTCAAGGTTCAGAGGATTCACTGTCTGTGTAACAGTTCTCCCATAACTTCCCCCTCAAATTAAATGATGCTTCTCTTCCCAAACTCCCATAAAAACGTGGGCATGGCATTGCAGTCAGCCGAGAGCTGTCCAGGATGCTCCTTCCCAGTCCTTTCTGTAGTTCAGCTACCCTGGGTGACCCAATGCAAGTATGTGAAGACCTGGGGTACAAACTGTCTTAGTAACAAAAGTCTATTTTAAAGGCAATTGACCTAAAATTGGATATTAGAGAAAATGTCTTTACTGAGAGAGTGATGAAACCCTGGCAGAGGCTGCCCAGGGCAGTGGTGGAGTCTCCATCCCTGGAGGGGTTCAAAAAGTGTGTGGTCATGATATTTGGGGAGGCATTTCAGCAGGCACAGTGGGGTCAGGACGACAGTTGGACTGGATGAGCTGAGAGGTCTTTTCCAAACTTAATGATAGAATGATTTCTAAGAAGGGGACAGGAAAGTCTACAGAGGATCTTGTGGACCGACAACATCACTGCGAATTCAGACCCAAGCCTTAAGCCTGTTGTAGCCTGCATGTGCTTGAAGCTAAAACAGAGGCTCCAGGTGTTCACCTTCATTCCAAAGACCATGTGACACCTTTCAGGAAAGGGATGGTGACAACCTCTGAAGCCCTTCCTGCTCACGCCCTCCGTCGTCTGCTCCTGCCTTCCTGAACTCCTCCTGAACAGCATTTCCTTACCTGCAACTTCCCATCCTAAGCCCCATGTGGCTGAAATAATGCCTTCTCCTATCAAAAGAAGGAGCAGGGTTTAATTAAAGGAATTAAATCAAACCTTCAGAGATTTGGGGGGTTTAGAAACTGAGAACTTTCTTAAATAAAATCATTTTATTAATCAAAACAATAGAAATAAAAGGAAGACAAAGCAAGTGAAATTAAGGTAACGAAAATCTAAATAATTTAACTGAGAAAAGAATTCTCAGTAAGTGCTGGAGTTTGTTTTTTTCCCTCTCAAATCTCCGACCTTTCTTTCCTAAGCTCTTGTTTCCTTTTCCACCCCCTCCCCCAAGCTCACTGCAGGTTTGCTGTGCTGTTTGGAGTGATTCCTGTGTGTTTCTTGGTTTAGTCCTCAGCTTATAAAGGCTGTAAAAGAGTTTTGGATTTCACCAATGTCACGTGGCCTCTCATTCATCCTCTTTAAAGATGATTTCCAGAAAGGTCCAAGCAGAGCAGGCAGTCCCAGACCTGTAGGTCAACCACTGGCCTGTGGCCGATGCTTCACATAGTAGCATCCTCAATATTATGTGGCAGATCTCTGGTGGGAGAGCTGGGACAGGTGGAGTTGAAGAGGGGTTATTGTGGTGTCTGTCTTTTACTGGTGGAATTGAATGAGAGTGGTTAGGAAAAGAAATTCATCCTCATCCCAGAGACTTTCTGGACAGTGGGGAGGCGCTGGCCCAGGTTGCCCAAAGAAGTGGTGGCTGCCCCATGCCTGGAGGTGTTCAAGACCAAGTTGGATGGGGTTTTGAGCAACCTGATGCAGTGGGAAGTGTCTCTGTCCATGACAAGGAGTGGAACTAGGTGGGCTTTGACATCCCTTCCAACCCAAACCATTCTGTAATTCTAAATGCTCACAATGAACCTCAAACCAAGCAGTCCTTCAAACTGAACAGTCAGAAAAACTCCTTTAGCAGCACTCCCACAGTGACAGTGTGATTTTTAGCAAGGCTGTGCATGATTTGGTTGGTGCATCTGGTTTAAATTGTGCCCAGTCCTGCAGCATCTCACGGTACAATAGTCACGTTAACTGGTCCCAGATACCCAAAGAGCATCACTTAGGACACTGTTTTTTCTGCATGGGCTTATGTTTTTCAAATCTATTAATGAATATCAGAAGCAGAGACTGGTGGTGCTCCGGAAAGACATCATCCTTGGTCATCATCAGGATCTGTCAGCATGGACTGTCATGGCACCCTGTTTCCTCGATCACTGCATTAATCCATTCTTTTCCATCTGCAATAGATAATTTGGAAAATGGGGCAATTCCATGCACAATTTCATAGGCCTTTCAGCTGTTTCAGATAAGATTCTTGATGTGTAATTCTTTGTACAACAAACAGAAAGCGCTTCCTAGAGCGAGCATCCACTACTCTGAAAAATACAGCTGTGATTCCCAACTGCTTCATCTCTTGTGGGACAGCACCGAGGTTTTTAGTGAGGCTTTCCAAGCTTGACTTTCAGAAATGAAAAGAGCACCAGAAGGACATAGATTCTGGTGTTCTGCCTGCTTTGATCTGCATAGCAAATGTCGCAACATGTGTGGGATATTGTCCACAATAGCCTTATGCATGGTCTGCTGGTGGGGATGCCAAATCGGGGTGTACTGATTTTTCCATTGGCTTCCATGCACATAATTAGAGAGGGCTGGACCATTCCTGAGCTCAGGTGATGTTTGTCTGCTTGAGCTCCACAGAGTTTCCATTATCATTATTTTTGTTATGGCCCAGCTGATGTTATGGCATTTGGAACTGACAACAACCATTATCGATCTTGTTTGGTGGCAAGGACCTCTCTGACATTTGCAGATATATTGGCCTGGCCCACTGAGAAGTCTTTTCCGTGGTGCTGATGGTCTGCCCAGTTCAACATTGTGGGTTTTTTTCATTAGAATAGCAAGTGTTTTGCAGAATTTGCAGATGCTCCAAGTCTGGCAGAGAATGCTCCTACACTGGTCGAACTGTGGTACGAATATGCACACCCTGAACTGAAAAGGGAGGAAAGATATTAAAACACTGACAAGCCACCTGGTGTGTATAACGATAGATTATAATGAGGAGGAGGGAAAGTTATTGTTATTGTGTGCCATAAACAACTTGTTCATTAATGTAATAGGTACTGACAGCTTTGGCTTCCCGGAGGTGGTGTTTGGTTCACTCCTCACTAAGAAACATCGAATATGAGATGCTGTTTGCTTAATAATTAACTAATATCATTAGCAGTGTGCCAAGATAAGGAAGAGGACCCATCCCCTGTCAGGCTATTTGCTGTCTGTGTCTTTTGGAATTAAATAAACACAAGTTTTCAAGACAATTTTTTTAAACTCAAGTTTCAAGGCTGAGGAGGCCCTGGCACAGGTTGCCCAGAGATGTCATGGATGCCCCATCCATGGAGTCATTCGAGGCCAGATTAGATGGGGCATTGAGCTCCCTGATGCAGTGGGAGTTGTCCCTGTCCATGGCAGAGGAGTGGAACTGAAAGGGCCTTGATGTTCCTTCCCACCCAAACCACTCCAAGATTCTATGAAAATAAGAAGCAGAAAGCTCACTTTACAGAATTGAAGAATAATTGAGGATGGAAGGGACCTCCAGAGATCATCAATCCTCCTGTTCAAGTGGAGTCAGTGGAGCAAGTAGTCTGGGACTGCATTCAGTTCAGTAGCGAATATCTCCAATATTTCCTATTAGTCAGTCCATTAAGCTTTCCCCAGTTGTCTCAAGTCAGCCAGTGGTGCTGAAAGCAGCAGAGCAGATCCAAACTGATCAAAACTGATTAGGGATGCCTGGGAACAATCTCACAGGAAGATGCAACAAACTTTAAGTAATTATGTTGTTACAGTTTATTGTGTAGGTATTAGTTTAAAACTCATTATTAAACCCCAAAGAAGATACTTGAAGTAATTATTCTCATTTGAAGAGACATGCTTGAAATAATGACTCTGATTTGCAGAATCGCGTTAGCTACTGCAGAAATGCTAACGGGCCCCGGGAGCAAAGGCATGAATGTTCCTGCTGTTTGAGCAGGATTGTGGAGTGAGGTCTGAAACCCAAGAGCAGGGTCTGGACAATCATGTACCAGCCTGACACCTCGGACCTGTTCTACACACCTGGTGCTCTCAGTGAGTCCATACCAACACCTGCAGTGCAGGACCTCCCACCGAGCAATCCCTCACAAGGGGAGGAGGACCTGAGCTCTTCCCTCTGGTGATCAATGACAGGACCCAAGGGAATGGCAGGAAGATGTGCCAGGAAAGGCTGGACATTAGGAAGAGGTTCTTCCCCCAGCGGGTGGTGGAGCACTGGAACACCTCCCCAGGGAAGCAGTCACAGCCTGACAATATTCCAGAAGCCTTTGGCCATCACCCCCAGCCCCAGGGTGTGAATGTTGGGGTGTCCTGTGCAGGGACAGGGGTTGGACTTGATGGTCCTTGTGGGTCCCTCCCAGCTCAGGACATTCTATGATTCTATGATGCCTCCCTTTGGATTTTCCCTGCCTATGTTGAGTAATTATTCAACACACACATGGTAAAACAAACACACTGCTGGCCTGAATTTCAATTCAGGAAAGAATCTCTTTTACTAGAAACAGTGAAGTACTGAGAACAGAGGCTCCGGTGAAACTCCCTCTGTTGCTTGTTTATCTTCTTTTCAAACATGAAAATAAACCCCTCATGCTCAACCTTCTCCACAGTACAGGATGCAGGAAGGATGGGAAAGAGGTCACACTGACTGCTCCAAATTGGTTTATATATCTTTCTAAATCATATTACAGGCACCAGACAGGAGATTTAAAATAAATTGAATATAAAAAATTTAAATACATTTTATGAATCTCCCAGCTTCTACAAGAGCTCAGCGTTCAGAATAATGAAGGGATGTAAAAAATGCATCCTGGGATGTTTCTCCTGGCTATAACCTTTAACAGTGCTCCTCCGTTGTGTTGAGAAGCTGAACTCATGCATATTCACTGAGCAAATCCTTGCAGTTCTTGTAGCTGCCCGAGCATCTCCTGCAAGTGCTGGTGGTTCATGATCAGCCCAAGAAGCTGCCTGATGAGACTTCTTGGTTGTTGGATGCCTTAAAGCTTTCCCTGAGTAGCAAAACAACGATTACACCCAAGCAAGTCCCAAGAGTCACCTGCCAGTCTCTACCTTTACAACGTAAAATCTCTGAGGTCTGTTTTTGAGGTTTAGTAGTTCATCTTTTTATGCTTAATAAAACTAAGGGAGGTATTTTGATAGAGATTTCAAAAACAGACCTATGAGCCAACACAGGGGAGGACTTTGCTATGTTTATTGCAACTTAACTAATGAAAAGGGGAGGTGACACACAAAAAGAATCATTTCAGTTGCTCGAGGATATTTCCCAACACCAGCGTGGCAAGGTGCCAACAGCTGCAGCTGGGGAAAAGCTATGCAAGGAAAGGAGTTTCCTCGTAATGGTAGTGGGAGACAGGAGGGCCCTGCAGCTTTGTGAGGTGTTAGAGAGAAGATCCTGGATGAGAATCCGAGGCTGAGACTCTGTTGTGTCAGCCCTCCATTGCCATCACAAGGAGTCCAACATCAGACCCAGAACTAGAGCCACAGACAGCAAGCAGGGTCTGTTATTCCTGCTAGGAGACCTCACGTACAAAGCAGCTGTTCATGGGCCATGTGGAAAGACAGGGTGAGCGTTTCACCTGCAGGATCTCTACTGAAGAAAGAGAAACCTGGTGAGCTGGCTCCCACTTCAGGCTGTGCCACAACATTCGACAGTTTTGTCCAACATTTTGATCTGAACACTATCATTAAACAAAATGTGAGGGTTGCCCAGAGCAGTGGTGGCTGCCCCATCCCTGGAGGTGTCCAAGGCCACGCTGGATGGGGCTTTGAGCCCCTAATTCAATGGGAGGTGTCTTTGCCCATGGCAGTGGGTTGTTACTGGATGGGCTTTGAGGTTCTTTGGTTCTATGAAAATTAAAGCTTTGGAAAGGTTTTCTAATAAATAATTATTATGGATTTGCTGTGTATGGGAGAGTTTTCTAATAAGTTCCACCATGAGTCATTGTCTGAGACAAGACTGAATTCAGTATTAAATATTGTTGAGAACAATAGCCAGTACCATGGCATTTGTGATGGTAAATGATGACCATCATAAATAAATTCATTACAAGTCTGGTTCATTACTGCCTGGTTTTCAGAATTCAACAGATATTTTAAACCTGCTGAAAACAAATTGAGAATGATGTGACCAGAACCAAGATTCACAATGCATCAAACTGTGGGTTCGAGGAGAGTGACCCAGGGAGGTCAGAGGGGTGGGGGAAGCCAAAGCACTGTAAGGTGACAGCACAGAGTTAAGTGGCAAAGAATAAAAAGGGCATCAAAATTAAGTAGATGAACTATCATATTTCCTCTGGCACCACAATAATGAGACTGTCACTGGCTCATAAATCTAATTCTGAGTTCCAGGCTTTCAAAGGGTGTTGACCCACAGGAAAGAGTTCAGCAAACTGCCACAGAAATTGTTACAGGTTTGAAAATCTCTGCATAAGGGCCTCAGAACAGTCGGTGTTTCTCTGGTCGGTGCAAGCTCCCTGATGACCACACTGGTTTGAGAGGGTGGGCACCTACTGGAGGAAGGAGGAGGATGGAGACTGGGTCGGATCAGCCCTCGCTGGAGGCAGACACCCAAGCTCAGCAGGGCATCCTGCCAAAAGCACTTCGACTGATCACACTGCT